>CM035844.1:64214412-64816912 GCA_020510985.1 Pholidichthys leucotaenia | reverse complement strand
CATCATCAGATTCGTCAGTTTCAATATCATCACTTATATTGCGGTCGTCATACTCGATAAAATAATCGCTGTCCGAATCACTCTGCTGTTGTTCAGCCATTTGTGCAGGCAGGTGATCATCCATTTCCTGCAGGCATTTCCTGTTTCTCCCTGACCTGACGTCACTGTTGCACGCCCATAGCGGGAGATGGCGGTACTGCAGCATCACTAAGTGAAATACGGGCTATTAACAAATAAAGTCATTTATGGAGGCTGGTGACACATTTTAAATCACTGGAATGGCCAGAATGGAATATTTTCATACAATCAGTTTATTGGTTCAATAAAAAAATGTCACCGTCCAAGGTCTTTAAGTACGCTGGCTGATGAGAGGGCGCAGGTGTGTCCTCTCCCTCAGGTGTGATGATGAGCCGGGGAGAGATGAACGGGAAGGAGGGGGCACGCTCTCGCCACCCATAACAAAATGTTTTTCAAATTTGTTTTAATGTATAGTCCACATGTTTTTCAGTCATGTGGCAGCTAATTTCGGCACTTGCAATTTTTGTATTTTTGAATGTTTTTGCGTAGTTGTAGTGCTTGTTGCTGCTGTTCATGTTTGTGCCACAAACTGTATAAATGGAGGCTCCTCAAAAATAAACACAGCTAAATCTGTGGCTTCAACAGAAATGCATAGATCATGCACCAACACAAGACAGACACAAGAGCACAAGGTATGTTTTCACTTGTACGAATGTCACAGATCTGACGTTTATGTGTCATATATGCCACCAGATGCAAGGCTGCATGAAGTAAAATAATAATAAATAAATAAAATCATAATAATAAATATAAATAGTAGCAGTTTGCTTCCTAATGCTTAATGATTTAAGATATCAAATAGTTGTTTGGTTTTTTTTGGGGGGGGGGTGGCATTCATTGCACTGCATTGTAACAGTATGGACTTGATATTAGCAGCTTCAGCATGCATTTTTCATTTTCATTTTTGCATCACAAAATATAGATCAATAAAATTTTGAACAATTGTCAGAAAAGGTCTGTGTCATGACTTGCTGCTCATCAGCGGCGCCAGCCGTGCGCACACCTGCTCCTCGTCAGCGGCGGGGTATTTAATCCACTCTGCCCTGGGCTTCGGCCTGAAGCCGTCTCTCAACTTCGGCACCTTTTGCTACTACGGATCTCAAGCCTGCTAGCAAAGATTGTTTGGGTAAGCTCCCCTTACCTCTCTCCTCTAGCCTTCCCCTGTGCACAGGTGGACTTCCTTGGCGGCGGACTTCCTCATCTCGCCGCTGTTTCTACGCTGCTGCCACAGGCACTGCAGGTCGCTGTCTCCCGGGCCTCACCCTTGTCAACGCCAGCCACCTGTCGTAACCAAGTAAGCCAGCTAACCATCATTATCCTCTGTATTGGTGTGGTGCCCGTTACCCTTCTCCCTCTGCTTCCTCCCATAGGGTTGTCCAGCTGTACGGCCTCCTGCCCCCGTGCCTGACGCAGACGCCACCACCAATACATTCTTATTCCACAGACACGCAGCCACACATCCCTGTTGTTAATAAAGCTGTTAAATCTACCCTGAGCCTGCGTGTGTGTCTCCTGAGCCGTGCATTATGTCAGTCTGTACATGTTAAATTAAATAACAATGTAGCGTCAACCGCTGGATTCCAATTTATAAAATTATTCTTTACTGAGGAGAAATTGTTTCACCCACAAGTCTGGTCATAAACCACTCTTCTTCACCCAGGACCAGAGCTGTGAAACCCTATGACATCGGCCATGAAGAGGATAAGTTACAATCTGCTCCGAGACCTGGAGTCAAATCCTCTCTAATCCATTTACCAAGAATGCCCAAGTGATAGGTTTACAATGATGTTCCACAGATGCTTGACCAACAAGATTCCTCACTGAAACTCACAAGTCCAACATTGCCCTCCAAGGGATAACACAGCAATATTTCTCTTGAGGACTGCATGTTTTCTCTCTGAAGTTAAACTATGAATTGTGGACCGTTAAATAACTTATCATTCTCCACACACAACATCTGCTATTGAAGATATGGGGAGACCCTGCGATGAACAATTATGGTTTTGTCATGATTGATTACCAAAAGGCTCAAACACAGAACAAGCAACACTGGATGAACACTCAGACACAGGTGGAAACATTTAACACATTTATTAGACACAAAAAAACTCAACCACGCAAACTTAAAGAATACACAAAAGGACATAAGTAAATAAAAACACAAAACAAAGCAAAAAATATACACATAAAACCAGTGGGCATGCTGGAGCAGCATACAGCCTACAACAGAGGAGAAAAAGAGAAAAGACTAATGTCAAGAATAAACAGAGGGGAATGATCAAGAGAGAAGATAAGAGACTCATATAAGCAGAGCGCCCAGCTATGGACTCTAGCGTGAGGTGGTGAGGACTGGTGGGGAGATGACTGGCAGGGAAATCAACAATGGAAGATGGCAGGACGATGAATGGGTTGACCTGGGTGGAGTATGAGGTGTCTTGAGAAGATGAATGGTACAGGTGAGCGTGCGCAGCCCCGAAAACACATCTCTGAGATTTCAGCAAACCTGAAGAACAGAAGACAAACAAGGTAAGACAACTCATATAGAATTAAGGCCTGACAATGTTAACTGTAGTTGTGTGGCAGCAATCCCCAGTGGTCCAGCCGAGAATCATTCACACATTGGCTCTTTTATGCATTGGTAAACCAGGAAGCAGCAGATGTGTCCAGTCATGCAGGTGTGCTGATGAGCTACGGAGCTGGGAAACAGACAGGAGGAAACACAGAGGAGGGGAGGGAGAGCACGCTCACCTGACCATCACAGGTTTGAAATTCTTTTATTGATATGATTTGATGTGTATTTCTTTATCTTCACAAAGAGTTAATGTTGCATGACTACTATAAAATAAATTATTATACTCACAATGTAGACACATTGTTTGTTCGTGTATTGTTAAGTAGAATATCTTAGTCACTAAAGTTTTAAAGCATTTTTGATTTAATAGGCAGCATATATGTTTTAGGATGATTGCACTTTTCAAATCAAATCCTATGCATCCTTCTATATATCTCCCTCGGTACATTCCAAAAACTGTGAACTGACCAATCAGCTTCCAAGTCTCCACGCTTCTCCTTTTTAGTCAATTGACGACCCTAGACCAAACAAAGAAACTCAGCGCAATTGGTCAAAAGTTTACGCTAAAGGGCAGATCCAATCCAGTCCTAATCTTTGAATGTAATTGGTCAAGCTCAGTTGTCATTAAATTTATTTTGCCATCCTGCCATACCTTGGAAAACTTGTGTTTCGTTAGTTGAAAGTTGGGAGTTGACTCTTGAAGAAGCAATTTCTGCTCTTCCTTTTTTAAGTAGGCCCGGAGCCTATACTGTGTATAAACTTTTTTCTTTTTCTTTAAAATTCATATTTTCCTATTTTACTCTTTTTTCTTAAATTACCATGCTAGGAAGATTTTGTTTGATTTTTACCAAGTTTAAATAAACTTTGTTCTGACCACAACACATCGGAAGAAATGGATTTGTGGTTTGTTTTTTTATTTATGAAGTTTGATTTTGTGACCGGACTTTGAACGATAAACAAATTATTATCCGGAATTTGACAACCTTTGCAAATTCCTTTTTCTGTGCATGAGCAAACATTGCCCAGCATGCTGAATATCCAGCTTCTACAGTTGTGATCCCAAGGAGTAGGCCTGTAACCGTGTTGGGGCAGAACCTGCCAGCCATTTTCGCTCAACAGAATGCAAGCACATCCATCCGGACCACCTGCTACCACCAGGGGACACAATCTGACTCTGCTGTGCTAAAGGTCTATTGTCCAAATTAAACTTAATTCTTCAGAATTTTCCCAGTATACAGTACGTTCTATAAACCTTACATCTTAGAACTCCTTTCAGAACTTAAAAAGCATTTATTTTTTCATTAATCTCCATTCCTTTTCAGAGTAACCCAGATATTCCTTTTTATAAAATAGTCTAATCATCATTTTCTTCAAAAAATTGTGTCTGTTTTTCTTAATTAATGCTATTTTATGGTTTTACATATTCCCTTACAGCGCCAATTTAAGCTATGTTTTTTTCTTGGTTCCGCAAATGTTTGATAATAGTTTGTGCTCAGTAATCCAATAACAGTCGAATGTGCTCATGATACATGTTGAATTCACTCTTTTAAAATCATCTGAATGTGTTCATCTATCCTGAAATTTCATATTAACCTATTAAAAAGACATATTGGTAGTTATTGTTTGAGTTCTTGTCCATCTTCTTGAGTAAAAGCAGACAAGAACTCACAGGTTTTTGAGGCTGACTTGTTATTGGTACAAATACAACATTATTAATAAAACTGTCCATTCTTTTGGATTGGTGCCCCAAAAGCTTATGTGCATTGGTAATGATAAGAAATCTTCATTCCTACTCAGATGCATATTTACATTAATATGTGTACCAACAATAAACCATATATAAACCTATAGAATAAACTAACCCTACATATTTAATGAAGCCCCAGTGCGAGGCTGCGTGAAATCTTGAAAATGGACATGAAATTCTGTGTGTGTTGTCAAATCTGATCTTTTTGCACGGTAAAACTTAATTTCTTCTCTGTTTAACAGTATAGGCACTGTACTTAATTGATGGCCCCTCAGCCAGGCATGTCTACGACCCCTTATCTGCTGGAATCCAGTGGTGTGTGTGTCTGAGTAGTGGGGGGGGGGGGTGCCCACTCCCAAGATTCAGTCACCCATCCTGATCACAGGCCAGAGAGCCTTTGTTTTTTTAAAGCATGCTATAGCATTGCCATACGCTAAATTAAATAAAATAATAGGCCTAAAGAGACGGAACCGCGAAGAGTCCAACCCATTTCTTGTTAACTCAGCCTAGTGGCATGGTTCCTGCTTAGAAAAACTGAATTAACCATTTTAAACCTCATCTGTAAGGCTGTGAACCTAGCTAGTTCACACTAAACAGCAGTAATACTGGTTACTGAGAGGAAATTTTGAGGCGACAGCGCCAAATTGTACGCAAAGTTTTGAAATTGTAAAATTATTTTCCCATGAATAATCTGCAGAATTACTAGAATTGTCAATGGAGTTTGGCTCATGACAAACCAGAATAAAGTGAGTCCATGCTCCATTCTTTCAAAATGTTGCTGGCAGAAGCAAGCCAGTAGAAGCATGAAACAAAGCAAAGGTTTGGTTTATTGTTGCAGTGAAACGAAAACTTGTTGGCTCGTATAGGTTATTCTCATTGGTCGATCAGAGACTTCTAATGAAAATGAACATCAGAAGTGTATAAAAGCAGACATTTTGTATTTAATCACTTATTTTAACCACACATTTTAATCTTTAAAGTTAAAGGAATATATTTACACATTTTAAGCATCAGTTGCAAATTTTTGAAGTTATACTGTGTGTGTTTTAAGTGCCTGCATTGTTTGATTTCTCTCACAGGAAATCCACTTCAACTTTTTTTTCCCTTGTTCTGTCAGGCAGCTAGGTGAGCAGAACAGAAATATGTTACCATTATGGTGCCAAAACAGATTTACTTTCCCAAAAGGAGCTTCATACAGTACCTATCTATGTACTGTATATTGTTGTATACTCCTCCTGTAATAATTGTAATACTTTATTTAAATTATTTTACCCATGAAGGACCTAAAAGAATGGGAAATGGGGAAAGGAGGTGTGGGGAGGGGGAAAGAAAAGGGAGAGAAACAGACAAAAAAGACAAATAAACCAACAACTAAAACAAACAGAAGGCAGACTGCTTCCTCTTCCACCGAAGAGGTCTCAACATGAGTCTGGTATCTGCAACCTATTAAAGGGGAGACATTTGTGTGTGTGTGTGTGTGTGTGTGTGTGTGTGTGTGTGTGTGTGTGTAAATGAGAGAGTGCACAAAGGAAGTGTGTGCATGTGAGTGGTTTGTCAGGAAACATATGAAGAGGGCGGCCGGTGGCAGCAACCCCACCTCTCCCCGTAAACCCTGAGCAGGCAAGGCAGCGCCACCAACCCCCACAGGGGACAAATGCCTGAAGTCAACAAGCCCCAGGAAAGCAAGACATCCACCCCAGGAGGGAAGGTCGGGGGAGGCCAGGCCACCAGGTGGCCAGCGTGGTGGGCCAACACCCCTAGACCCACCAAATCCCCACCTCCCCTGCCCCAGTGCCCCCACCCCTTGGGCCAGAAACCGGCCCATGCCTCTGGCGCAAGCTCCTCCAGACATCCCCAAAGTGGGCTGACACCCCCCCCCAGCACCACCGCCATACACACCGGGGACCCCCACACCCAAAGAAGAGCTCCCCCCATACAGGGGAGCCGATGTAGCTGAGAGGCACTATATCCTCAATCCAGCACCTCCCAACTTGCAGACACACCCATTCCCACACATTCACACCCTCATGCTCTCATACACACCCACATGCACTCACTCACACTCGCTCACCCACTCCCCCACACAGTCCCACACTCGCAGTCCTGGACCCACCAATTCTCACTCACTCCTGTACCTGCTCAATCTCGCTCCCACTCACCCTCAGGGTCACCCACATTCACTCACGTTCACCCATACACGCACTCTCACTCAAAAGCCACTTCAACTTAAGGATCCGAATAAATGCCAATATTTATTCAAAAGTGAAAAAAAAGTAGTGTTAACCCTATGCATGCTGGTAAAAGATTTAGCGATTCACTGAATATTAACCAAAATTTTTCAAAACAAGAAACCACATTAATCAAATAACAGTATCCAAATCCTGGTAAAAAAGAAGAGCTGACACTGGAGGGTATCCTCCAGTTCTACATTAATGTGGAGGAGGAGTGGAAGCTGGACACGTTGTGAGACCTGTATGAAATGCTGACAATCAAGCTCTGTTATTTGAATTTATTGTGCTATTTGTGGTTCATGTTTTTGTTTTCTGCAGGAAAAGGAAAACATTAACCAACTCCCTACGTCTCTCCATGATTTAAAAGAGAAAATCACAAGGTGACTACATTGATTAGTCTGTAAATAAAAAAACTTTATAGACAACAATCAAGTAAATCACCATTAGCTTTAATCCTAAGAAAACCTTGGTAACAATACACAAAAAACAATTCACTTGTTTTCTATCCATCCATCCATCCATCCATCCATCCGTCTTCTATGGCTTTTCCGGAGGTCCGGGTCGCGGAGGCAGCAGTTCAAGCAGAGAAGCCCAGACTTCCCTCTCCCCAGCCACCTGCTCCAGCTCTTCAGAGGGGATACCAAGGCGTTCCCAGACCAGCTGGGAGACATAGTCTCTCCACCGAGTCCTGGGTCTGCCCCGGGGTCTCCTCCCAGTGGGATGTGCCTGAAACACCTCAAGTGGGAGGCGTCCAGGAGGTATCCTAATCAGATGCCCATACCACCTCAACTGACTCCTTTCAATGTGGAGGAGCAGCGGTTCTACTCTGAGCCTCTCCCGGATGACTGAGCGCCTCACCCTATCTCTGAGGGTGAGTCCAGCAATCCTACGGAGAAAGCTCATTTCAGCCGCTTGTATCCACGATCTCGTTCTTTTGGTCATTACCCAAAGCTCGTGACCATAGGTGAGAGTAGGAACGTAGATTGACTGGTAAATTGACAGCTTTGCCTTAGAACTAAGCTCCCTCTTCACCACAACAGACTGGTACAACGTCCGCATCACTGCAGATGCTGCTCCAATCCGTCTGTCGATCTCTCGCTCCATTCTCCCCTCACTCGTGAACAAGACCCCAAGATACTTAAAGTCCTCCACTTGGGGCAGGAGCCTGTCCCCAACCCGGAGAGGACAATCCACCTTTTTCCGGCTGAGGACCATGGACTCGGACTTGGAGGTGCTGATTCTCATCCCAGCCACTTCACACTCAGCAGCAAACCGTCCCAGCAAGAGCTGTAGGCCATTGCTGGATGAAACCAACAGGACAATATCATCTGCAAACAACAGAGATGAGATCCTGTGGTCACCAAGCATGACACCCTCCCTTCCCTGGCTGCACCTAGAAATCCTGTCCATAAAAATTATGAACAGGATCGGTGACAAAGGGCAGCCCTGGCGGAGTCCAACTCTCACTGGGAATGACTCCGACCGAGTGTTGGCAATACGAACCAAACTCTCACAATGGTCGTACAGAGACCGAATAGCTCGTAACAACAAGCCCGATACCCCATACTCCCGAAGCACCCCCCACAAAAATCCACGAGGGACGCTGTCAAATGCCTTCTCCAAGTCCACAAAGCACATGTAAGCTGGTTGGGCAAACTCCCACGAACCCTCAAGAATTCTCGAGAGGGTAAAGAGCTGGTCCGATGTGCCACGGCCAGGACGAAAACCACATTGCTCCTCCTGAATCCGAGGTTCGACCAACGGCCGGACTCTCCTCTCCAGTACCTTGGCATAGACCTTCCCAGGGAGGCTGAGGAGTGTGATCCCTCTAAAGTTGGAGCACACCCTCCGGTCCCCTTTTTGAAGAGAGGAACCACCACCCCGGTTTGCCATGCCAAAGGCACTGCCCCCGACCTCCACGCAATGTTGCAGAGGCGTGTCAACCATGACAACTCAACAACATCCATGGCCTTGAGGTACTCAGGGCGAATCTCGTCCACCCCCGGGGCCCAGCCACCAAGGAGATTTTTAACCACCTTGGCGACCTCAGCCCCTGTGATAGGTGAGTCATCCCCCTCGTCCCCAAACCCTGCTTCCTCTGTGGAAGGCGTATCAGTGGGATTGAGGAGATCCTCGAAGTATTCCTTCCACCACCGGACGATATCCCCAGTTGAAGTCAACAGTGTCCCATCCGCACCATACACAGTGTGGACGGGGAGCTGCTTTCCCCTCCTGAGCCGCCGAACAGTTTGCCAGAATCTCTTTGAAGCCGACCGAAAACTGGCACTTGTTTTCTAATTTGTAAATATTAATACATTTAAAGCTTTAAATGTCATGGATGCCCCTCCGGGGCAGAAGGACTGACCCACATGCTGAACTGTAATTGTGACATTTATTAACCAAAACAACAAAGAATCCAAAAACTGTGCAGACATGACAAAAATGCAAACGAGGATAACATACAAGTTAGACACTCCAGAGCTGGAATAGCTCTGGAGGAAATAGGGAGAAAAATTTACTGAGGGAGGAAGTCCAGTAATGTCAGACAATGTAACAATACAGCTGCAGTGAGGAAATGATAAGGCAGTCTTTAAATAGAAGGCAACAAATGAGCAGCAGGTGGGAAAGCTGAGCTGGCAGGTGGCCTGATTGCATAACTGCTCACAGCTGGGATAGCAGAAGAACAGACTGTGAGCAGCTACAGGAGGTGTCTGGAGAGGAGAAGCACATGTTAACAAACCAGAATATATGGGTGTTTTTTTTTTTGGGGGGGGGGGGGTCCAGTGCACTATATCAGGGGTATCCGACTTTCAAGCGCTCTCTCTTTTTCTGTAATTTGCAGATGTCAGTTTCGTTTTTATAATATGCAAGGGAACATAAAAGAGTTTCAGACTTGCATTGCAATTTTTTAAAAAAATCATTGATTTTGCCGTTAGAATCGAAACTATTGGTAGTGTCCCCTCATTTTTCCCAGTTTTTGTGTGACATGAAAATCGCATCAATTTCAAAGTACTGTAAAGTGATCTCTGAGTAACTCTTTCTACTCAAAATGCAAGAGATAACAGAGTTGTAATGCAAATTCAAAATAAAACATTCCCCAATGTGATCGGATCTATGGTTTTTGTACGGCGAACCCTGCAAATTTACTCGTACGACGTAAATTTCTGTGTCCCCAAATTTACGCAGCAACATGCAAGTTATTTGGTAAAGTAACTAGAAAACAGGAAGTGCTGATGCTTTTCACTTTGCACCTTTCAAATCCCAAACCATACACGTAAAAAGGAGATCAGTCTTTGTGAAGCTCAGATGTAGAATATTTCAATAAAATCTCAAACATTTATGACACATCGAATATGGTGTCCTTTAAAAAATTTACGTCTTCGGTCTTGGTCGGCCGCGCGCAGCCCCGTCTGGCGAGGTGAGTGCCCTGGGAAAGCACTTTTATTTTCTCTACCCCGAATGTGCTCAACCCATGTAGAGAGGATTAACCGTGGTCACTTTATATTGAAGTTATCGAAGGTCCAAACTTCCGTGTCCCGCATTTACGCCTTTTGTAATTTTACGTCTTATCCAACAAACAGGGAGAATTTGAAGGTATGTATACACGTTATCACATCTTAATATGTCATGAAAATGTAGCTTTTGATGAGTTTTGATGCGTGAAAAATACTGGAAGTGTTGAAGGTGTTTCGTGTAAAACGTGCGCCATTGCAAAGTGCATTGGCACACGGGGAAACAAAAGCCCGAGTGTCCCGTTTACGTCTCCATTTACAAGTAGTTGAAGTGAGCGCTCATCCTCAAGAGTTCCTGAAAGCGAATGCCGTTACGAAAATAGTTAATAGTTTCATAAACCTGACACAATTGGATAGTGATTGGTCAATTTCATGTGCAGATTTGATCAATTTTAAATTTTGCCACCAATGTCACACATTGGACCCCTAATAAATAAAAACACCCATATACAGAAAACTGACAACATAATAATAACAGACATGCAAAACTCAAAAATAAATTGAGTAAGAGGGAATAAATGAGTTCAGACTCAAGACAGACCCCCAGGCAACACCAAAAAGGGCCCCCCCCCCCCACATCAACAAAAAGGGTACAGCAAAAAACTACCCCACGTTGGAGGATGGGGAAAACAAGTTATGGGGGAACTAAAGTCTGGAGCTTGGTCAGGACCTGCACCCACGCTACGCCAGGCCCCTGGGCCCCCTAGGCCAAAGCACTCAGCTGTTCAGGGGGCCGGCCAAAGTCCCAGGCCAGGCAAACGGCAAGGTGGAATGAGTCAGGTGGCCCGACCACCAAGGTGGTGGCTCCCCCACGGGGAGGCCCAATGAGGGGAAGAAGGGCCAACGGGGGAAACCATGATGGTGTTAGGTGGAAGAGGAGGATTCGCAATGGCATCTGGCAGTGGCGGGGAAACCCTGATGGTGTCAGACAGAGGAGAGGAGGCCTCGACGCCCTCGATGGTCCTTGGCAGAGAGACAGTAGCACCCGTGGTGGCTCCGGGCTGGAGCATTGCAGCACCCACGGTGGCTATGGGCTGAAGCATTGCAGCACCTGCGGTGGCTCCGGGCTGGAGCTTTGCAGCACCGGTGGTGGCTCTGGGCTCGAGCTCTGCAGCACCAATGGTGGTCCCAGGTTGGAGCTCTGCATTACCCACGGAGGACCCGGACTGGGCCAGTGCTGCACTTTTGGTGGACCCGGACTGGGCCAAAGCTGCACCCTCGGTGGACCTGGACTGGGCCAACACTGCACCCTCGGTGGCTCCAGGCAGGAGCGGCGCTGCACCCTCGGTGGGCCCGGGTTGGGCCAACATTGAACCCTCGGTGGGCCCCAGGCAGGGGCGTAGTGCCCATGGCGGGCCCAAACTGAAACACAGCACTAAAGATTGGATTAATGTTGGGGCGCAGCACCCACAAGGGTCCCTGTCTGGGACGCAGCACCCACAGAGACTAGGGCTGAGGAGGGACCCACACGATGGCCTTGAGCAGAGGGGAAGCTGCACCCACGACGACCTCAGCAGGGGGAGCTGAACGACATCCTCAGATGGCTAACCTGGACCCACGGAGACATCTGACAAAGTTGGATCTTCCCCGGCGACCCTGGGAGAAGGCTCAGAACAGACATAGGTACAGTGTCAGGGTCTCTGGCAGCGACGGAGCCCGGTGAGGTGAGCGCAGGCGGAGCTGATGGCTGTGTCTGGCTCTCCTCACCAAGAGCTAGACAAGACCTCTCCAAAACAGATATGAGGAAGACAAAGGGGAGCACTTGCCTGATCTCAAGCTCCACCGCCATCCAGGAGTCTGTCGATCCAGACGATGGTGCTCTGGGCTCGGACTTCTGGAGGTCCAGCTATGATTATAATGGCCCTTTTCCACTAGTACTCAGTCGGCCTTACTCTACACTACTCGGCTCTACTCGGTTCTGCTTGGTTGTGTTTCCATTGCAGCTGGGTACGCCTGGGGTGGGTGGGATTTTTTTACAGCAAGGCGGCACCACAGGCAGCGAGATGAAACACTCTGGAAAAGTTCTGGAGCGTCTGCGAAGCCACAGAGCTGAAGACGTGAGAATACGAACCAGATCACATATGACGGTAAGCTAATGATTGCTAATGCTAGTTTGCTTTAAGTACGTTGGACTACACTGTAATGTCTGCAAGTTATTGCTATTAGGTACTAAAATATGTATGCTGTGTGTGTGTGTGTTTGAGATGGCTCTGTTGTTGGAAAATTGCTGCTTCAAATCGTGGGTCTGGGTGTTCAACACAGGGTGTCACTGATGTCGCCCCAGCTTCACAAACGATCAGTGGTTATAGAGCTTAAGCATGTCTGTAGAAATGTTTAGGTTCCTGTGCAACAAATTGCTCTCATCTGTGTGAAAATCATGGACAGACTGTTGAGACATCATGGGACATACCTGCTCCAGTAGGTCTGGTGGTGTGGCAAAAAGTGTTCAGCTGAACCAACTTGATTGCTGGGTTATATTGGCCACTAAATATATGTATATTCAGCAGGTAAACAGTACTGAGTTATGTATAATAAGATATATTTGACAATTATGATGCATTTTAGGCCAAAACAAACTTGATCTAGGATTAAAAGCAATTAAAATAATGCAGTCACAAGGTTACATGGAGAAATACTTGATTTACTAAACACATGTAGATACTGTAGAAATATATATTCTCTGCATCAACAATGTACTATACATGTATTCATGTAGTATTGCACTGGGAACTGCACTGACAATAAACCTTTGAAATTTTGGGCAGATGTGTCTATTTTGTTTTATATGTGAAGGTTACCACCAAGTGACATAAAATAAATACTAAAAGATTGGAAAAGCTGTCTAAGAACAATCCAGCAGTTTGAGAAATCACTTTTGGTTTGATGTAAGTCTGTCAACAGAATTATGAACCATAAAGACATTTGTGTTAAAATGTTAAACCCTAACCCAGGGGTGTCCAATCATGTGCCATGGAGGGCCAAGACCCTGCAGGTTCTCTCTTCTACCCAGTCTCTTCAGCAGGTGTTTTCACTGGCCATGGTTACATGGGCAAAATTTCTTCAGTTTGATTACAATTCAGATCAGAATTTTACTGTTTACATGGATCCTGAAAAAGCTGATCTGATTAGGACGTGTGTTTCCATGTCTCACATGTTTGAACAGAATAAATCATTTTGACATGCGCACATCGACATTTCGACATTCTGAAAATAGTAGACAAAGAAGTAAATTCCGGTGTTAGCGAGCCTCGCTTTGTGTCGAAATTGACCTGTATTGTGTTATTCAGACTGTTCTTTTGCTTCTGCTGGTCTCCGTAATGAAGCTACAAGTACATACTTCTGCATATGACGAACAGTGGGAGACAGCAGAACAATACAGACCAGTTTTGTTTTACTCCCGCTATGTTTTCCGCTAGCTGCTGCTAAGGCAGAAATACGTCACATCGACGTGGAGCTGGTGTACAGACATGAGCAGTAAACATATTGTCTGCCCTACATTCGGAATAAGTGTTTTCATGCGCACCATTCCGATTAACAATCGGCATAACCCACCCCTCTCAATGGCCACAGTTACATGGGCAAAATTTCTTCAATCTGATTACAATTCAGATCAGAATTTTACTGTTTACATGGATCC
Organism: Pholidichthys leucotaenia; assembly: GCA_020510985.1. Lineage (NCBI taxonomy): Eukaryota > Metazoa > Chordata > Actinopteri > Cichliformes > Pholidichthyidae > Pholidichthys > Pholidichthys leucotaenia. The sequence continues at coordinate 64,803,135 of CM035844.1, read as the reverse complement.
TGAAAAAGCTGATCTGATTAGGATGTGTGTTTCCATGTGTCACACGTTTGAATGGAATAAATCATTTTGACATGTGCACGTCGACATTTCGACATTCAAAAAATAGTAGACGAAGAAGCAACTTCCGGTGTTAGCAAGCCCCACTTCGTGTCGAAATTGACCTGTATTGTGTTATTCAGACTGTACTTTTGCTTCTGCTGGTCTCCTTAATGAAGCTACAAGTACATAATTCTGCATATGACGAACAGAGGGAGACAGCAGGATGATACAGACCAGTTTTGTTTTACTCCCACTATGTTTTCCACTAGCTGCTGCTAAGGCGGAAATACGTCACGTCGATGTGTGGCTGGTGTACAGACATGCTCAGTAAACATATTTTCTGCCCTACATTCGGAATAAGTGTTTTCATGCGCACCATTCCGATTAACAATTGGCATAACCCACCCCTCTCGAACTCTCCCCTATCGGAATGAAATTTTAATCCAAATGAGCGTGATCGGGTTAGAATATTCAGATTGGCGTGTTTACATGAAGCATTTTTATTCCAATCAGGCTTTTAATCCAGTTACTTGTGTCCATGTAAACATAGCCACTGATCAGCAGTCAGTGGAAGAAATTCAGTGGAATCTGCTGTTGAAGACACTGGTTGGAGATAAAGCCTGCAGGGTCTTGGCCCTCCATGGCACATGACTGGACACCCCTGCCCAAACCCATTATGATAACGTACAGATAAAGTACAGATGCTAATATGGCCCAGAATTCCTCCATATACTGGTACTATCACTAAAGTGAGCAGGGTCTTCTGCATTGGCAAATCCAACAATACAGTCTTCAGTAAATAAAATAATTGTTTTGGTTACTTTTTCTTAAAAATGAGCCATTATTTTCAAAGTCACTGATAAATGGTTTGTACTGTTGACTCTTTTCCCACCAATGTCTTAACAGACAAAATAGAAAATCATGATGCAAACACATAAGTCACTAAATTGTTTATTACAATCATCAGCAAATTCCGGATTATTCAGAATGTGCAAAATTCAAACTGTAAAAAAAAAAATAAAATAAAAAAAATAGAATGGGTCACACACGCCGGCCACGCTGCCTCACTGAGAAGCAACTGCATGTGCCGCTCAAGCTGGTCTCAGTTCAGGAGATCTTCAGCCTGCATCTCTGTAAATAGTGACGCACGGTCCAGTTTGGGGTGGATCGTTTCCCTCTTGCCTAGACAAAAGAAACAAATGTGTGGTGGTTCATTAATGTAAGTTTAAAACATATTCGGGAAATACACTTGTTGCTGAAAGCCAGTGGTGGAATGTGACAAAAAAGTACTTTGCTGTTGTATTAAACCACAATTTTCATGTAGCTGCGCTTCAGTAAAGTAGATTTTACAAGAGCTGGGTTATGTTTAAAATCAATTGTTTTCACTGTGGCCTCAGCAATTAGAATGACTTAATACATTCAGTTGAGTGGAATCTAGTACTTTAACAGAGGGTGTGCATTACCGAGTATGGAGTCGCTCAGTCAAAATATAGAATTTTTAACAATAAAAGTTTAGCCACCGCTCTGTCACCGTTGTGTCTCTTCTTGGCCTGGCTTCAAGTGTGGGCGGTGTTGTGTACTTGTATTGCTAAAATATAAAAGGATGCACTACAATGGGTCTCAAATATTTGTAATGTGTCCTGCTATTATAGTAGTAACTGCATCCAAACTAAAAGTTTGATTTGGAAAGGTATTTCTAAGGTTTTTTGGATCAACAAGAATGACTTCAGTCTCATCTGAATTTAATAGCAGGAAATTACAAGTAATCCAAGCTTTGATTTCCTAAAGACAGGCTTCCAACTTGGCTAATTGATTACTATCATCTGGCTTCATTGACAGGTACAATTGTGTGTCATCTGCATAACAATGAAAATTTATACAGTACTTCCTAATAATGTTGCCTAACGGAAGCATATATAAATTAAAAAGAGTAGGGCCTAGCACAGATCCCTGTGGAACTCCATGACTAAGCTTTGAGTTGAAAGAAAACTCATTAATGACATGAACAAATTGGAACCTATCAGATAAATAAGATCTAAACCACTGCAACGAAGTTCCATTAAGTCCAACATAGTGTTCTAATCTATTGAGTAGAATATTATGATTGATAGTATCAAAAGCTGCCCTAAGGTCTAAAAGGACAAGTACAGAAACAAGTCCATTATCAGATGCGATCAGGAGGTCATTAATGACCTTCACTAAGGCCGTTTCAGTACTATGATAGATTCTAAACCCAGATTGAAGCTCTTCAAGTAAACCATTTCCCTGCAAGTGGTCAAATAATTGCATAGCAACAACTCTTTCTAAGATTTTTGAAATGAAAGGCAGATTAGAGATTGGTCTATAGTTAGCTAAAACTCCTGGATCCATCGTTGGCTTTTTGAGTAAGGGTTTAATTACAGCAGTTTTAAAAGCCTGCAGTACATGGCCTAAAGTTAATGAAGAATTGATTATATGAAGAATAAAGCTACCAATAAATGGGAAGACTTCTTTAAATAACCTAGTAGGAATAGGGTCTAAAAGACAAGTTGAAGGCTTGGATGAGGAAACTATTTTGTCTAACTCTAAAAGGTCAATTGAAGTAAACTCATCCAAACAGATGTCAACTGAAGGAGTTGTAGTAGGTACTTTATTTAAGTTAACGGTGGGAAGAATCGGTTCCAAGGTTGTCATAGCCAGGAGCAGCACTGGGGTTAAGCTCCCAGTGCTCATAAAATGCTCCTTACGGTGTGCGTCTCGAAAAGCCTCTGACAACTAAGTCCAACTCCTAGCCTGCCCGTGTGGTTTAGTCTCTAAGCCCGGCGGAACTGCTTTTACTAATAGGAGAAGGGGCGAGGGCGGATCTCTGGCGCCTTAAAACCAGATGCTTTGGGTAGATGGTGGCTCGTCAACCTGGGAAGGTAGCCCATCTAGGGGAAGGTAAACCCTGATTTCAAACCTCCGCTGCCTTGCGGCACACCCGGTCACGGGAAAGGCTTCGGGAGTCAACCCTGAGGAAAAATCCGGAGTCGGAGCCCCTAAGGCAGTTCTCTGTTGTGCTCAACATCGTTCTGGCAGCTCCTGCGACGGCGCTGGTGCCAAACTATAGCAGCTCTGCTGTTCCTTTGGATTCATCAGTGACGTGGAGAGGGGGGACATGCTGCATGGGTAACATCTTGTCCTCCATATCTTCCTGCCCAGGCTTGAATCCTACCAATGCCCAACGCTGGAAGGTAGAACACCGGTGCGCATCGGCCTGTTCAGCCACAGGTGGTGCTGTTCCAGCAGAGTAGACATTTAGGATTCTCTTCCATGGTCATCATAGACCGACGGAGGCTGACCGGGGGGGGGGGGGGGGGGGGAGGGGGGGGGGGGGGAAGAATCTGACTGAATTTGTTTCTAATAGATGAAATTTTATTATTGAAAAAGTTCATAAAGTTATGACTTGTAAGCTCAGACTCCTGACTCTTTGTCAGCCTGGCTACAGTGCTGAAAAGAAACCTGGGATTATTCTTGTTCTCTTCTATTACTACAGAATAATAACTCATTCTAGCTTTTCTAAGAGATTTTTTTATAAATTAAAAGATGATTTCTCCAAGCTAAATAGAGTTCATCTAAATTAGTGGAGCACCATTTTCTTTCTAATTGACGAGTCTTCTGTTTTAAGCTACGAGTTTCTGTGTTGAACCAAGGCGTTAGAAATCTCTGATTAGACTTTTTTCTTTTTTTAAAGGGGCCACCATGTCTAGAGTCTGATGCAGAGGAGCTGTAACACTATCTACCTTGCTATCAATTACAGAAGGAGCAAGCTCTCCATAGCTTATTTCCGTTGTATTGACACATGGCATAGAGGAAACAATCTGCATAAATTTGGTAACATCATCTGAGAGGCATCTACTGTAGTAATATTTTTCTTTAGGAGCCAAATAGTCAGAAATAGTAAAATCAAAGGTTAACAGACAATGGTCTGACAGTACAGGGTTACAGACATGGACAAAATTGTTGGTACCCCTCTGTTAATGAAAGAAAAACCCACAATGGTCACAGAAATAACTTGAATCTGACAAAAGTGGTAATAAGTGAAAATTCTATGAAAACTTTTGAATTGTGGTTCAGCAGAATTATTTTAAAAAACAAACTCATGAAACAGGCCTGGACAAAAATGATGGTACCCTTAACTTAATATTTTGTTGCACAACCTTTTGAGGCAATCACTGCAATCAAACCATTTCTGTAACAGTCAATGAGACTTCTGCACTTCTCAGCAGGTATTTTGGCCCACTCCTCATGAGCAAACTACTCCAGTTGTCTCAGGTTTGAAGGGTGCCTTCTCCAGACGGCATATTTCAGCTCCTTCCACAGATGTTCAATAGGATTTAGATCAGGGCTCATAGAAGTTAGAATAGTCCAATGTTTTGCTCTTAGCCATTCTTGGGTGTTTTTAGCTGTGTCTTTCTAATCTCCTGAGACAACTCTCTCCTTTGCTTCCTCTGGTCCATGTTTAGTGTGGTACACACCATGTCACCAAACAGCACAGTGACTACTTGTCACCCTTTAAATAGGCCGACTGACTGATTACAAGTTTGTAGACACCTGTGATGTTAAATAGAGGACACATCTTGGTTGAACATGTCCCTATGGTCACATTATTTTCAATCTTTTCTAAGGGTACCATCATTTTTGTCCAGGCCTGTTTCATGAGTTTGTTTTTTTAAAATAATTCTGTTGAACCACAATTCAAAAGCATTGTCTGATTTTCATTGGTTAATTTTCATAGAATTTTTATTTATTACCACTTTTGTCAGATTCAAGTTATTTCTGCGACCATTGTGGGGGTTTTCTTTCATTAACAGAGCGATACCAACAATTTTGTCCACGTCTGTATGAGGAGACACTACCAGCTTTTCTATTTCTATGCCATACTGTATGTCAGAACAAGGTCCAACGTATGGTGGAGATAATGGGTAGAATTTCCTACTTTCTGAGAAAACCCCATCGAGTCTAAAATTGAATTAAATGCCAAATTAAGGCAGTCACTATCTACATCTACATGTATATTAAAATCCCATACTATAATTATTCTATCTGATTTCAGCACTAAATCAGCTAAGAATTTGACAAATTTGGATAAAAACTCTGAGTAGGTTGATGGGGGATGATAAACTGTGGCAAATAAAATTGAGTTTAGCCTAAAATTGCTAAAATGCCCAATACTGAGGACCAGGCCCTCAAAGGAATTATAACATGTTTTTTGCTTTACATTAACTAGTAATTTGGAATGGTAAATTGTTGCTACTCCTCCTCCACGACCAGAACTTCTGGGATTTTGAAAGTTTACATGACCAGAGGGAGTTGATTCATTTAAACCAACATAATTTTCTTGCCTTAACCAAGTCTCTGTAAGGGATATTAAATCAATCTGATGATCTATTAACAGCTCATGGACTAGCAGAGACTGGGGAGTTAGAGACCTAATATTTAACAAACCACATTTAATATTTAAATTATGAGGAGGAACAGAGGCCAAATCATTCAATTTAGAGGCTTCATGTTTACTTTGAGTTTTACCAACTTTTTGTTTAATCACTTTGGGACGCTTATACATTATATTTTTATTTACTTTGGAGGGAGCAGATAATGATTCTCTGATGGGGAAGACAGGGGCTAAGTTGGGGGGTGGCGGATGAAGAGGAGCTGCAGAGAGGCGTGTAAGACTCTGCTTCCTGGTCCCAACTCTGAGTTGTCAAGGTTTTGAAAATTTGGATAAAAATGATGCCCGATTGTTAGATAAATGAGACGCACCATCCAAATTGAGGTGGATGCCATCTCGTCTAATAAGGCCAGGTTTTCCCCAAAATGAGCTCCAATTGTCTATGTAGCCCACATCATTTGCAGGACACCACACAGACAGACAGCGGTTGAAGGATGACAAGCGGCTAAACTTGTCATCACTGGTCAGATTGGGGAGGTGCCCAGAGAATACTACAGAGGCAGACATTGTTTTGGCAAAGTCACACACCGATTCCACAGTGTCCAAAGAGCAATATACAGTTATGAACATAACTCACAAAGGATCACACAAGTGATCTGACAAAAAATAAATAAATAAATACATTAACAAGTGGTTTATTTTACAGTTGATGTGCCATTCATTTTCAATTATTCTGTAATTAATATTCACACAATCAAATAAATCTCAGTTCAGTCCTGCCAAAAACATGCAAGTTAGGTTAATTGGTTGTCTGTCTCTCTGTGTTGGCCCTTTGATGGACTGGTGATCTGTCCAGGGTGTACCCTGCCTCTCACCCAAAGATGCTGGAAGAGGCTCCACCACCACCCCCAACGAAAGGATTAAGCGGAAGAAGATGGATGGATGGATGGATGGATGGATGGATGGATGGATGGATGGATGGAAAATGTGCTCCTTTGGCTTTGACACTTTACCTATAAAAGCAAAGGATTTCAGTACTTTCCACAGAGGCAAGGTCCATTTTGGGGTGGCTGCTTTTCCTTTCCTCTTGCCTAGACCAAAGACAGAAATGGATGGTGGTTAGTTAATGCAAGTTTAAAACATATATGGGAAATACACTTGTTGCAAAAGCCAGTGGTGGAATGTGACAAAAAAGTGTTTCATTGTTGTATTTAACCACAATTTTCATGTAGCTGTGCTTCAGTAGATTTTACAAGGGCTGGGTTATGTTTAAAATCAATGGTTTTTACTGTGGCCTCAGCAATCACAATGAATTAATACATTCACTCGAATGGAATATAGTACTTTAACTGAGGGTGTGCGTCACAGAGTATGGAGTCGCTCAGTCAAAATATGGAATTTTTATCAATAAAAGTTTAGCCACCACTCTGTCATCGTTGTGTCTCTTCCTGCCCTGGCTTCAAGTGTGGGCGGTGTTTTGTACTTGTATTGCTAAAATATAAAAGGAAGCAGTACAACGGGTCTCAAATGTTTGTATTGTGTCCTGCTATTATAATACTGCATTAGTTTATTGATGATAGACTATAAACTACACATATAAACTAAATTATATTGATGACTGAACAACTCCCATTCCCCAAAGTGCAACATACAGTTATGAACATAACTCACAAAGGATCACACAAGATGATCTGACAAAGAAAATAAATACATTAACAAGCGGTTTATTTTACAGCTGATGTGCCATTCATTTTTAATTATTCTGTAATTAATATTCACACAATCAAATAAATCTCAGTTCAGTCCCTTTTATATTAAGTGGAAATTGTGCTACTTTGGTTTTGGCACTTTACCTATAAAAGCAAAGGATTTCAGTACTTTCCACAGTGGCAAGGTCCGTTGTGGGGCGGCTGCTTTCCCTTTCCTCTTGCCTAGACCAAAGACAGAAACGGATGGTGGTTAGTTAAAGCAAATTCAAAACATATACAGGTACATCTCAAAAAATTAGAAGATCATGAATAAGTTCAATATTTTTTGTCACTCATTTCAGAAAGTGAAGCCCATATATAGATTCACTACAAGGACAGTGATATATTGTGTTTATTTTAATTTTGAAGATTATGGCTATAGCCCATGCCAACCAGCATTTCAACGGCCAACATTTCTATTTAAAAACTATTTTTTTAAAATGTTTTCAGGGGCTATAAGCCATAATCATCAAAATTAAAATAAATAAATGCTTGAAATATATAACTGTCTGTGTAATGGATCTATATAATATATGTATATATTATATAGATATCATATATATAGGCTTCATGATATATATATATATATATATATATATATATATATATATATATATATATATATATATATATATATATATATATATATATATATATATATATATATATGACAAAAAATATTGAACTTTTTCATGATATTCTAATTTTTGGAGATGTACCTGTATTAGGGAAATACACTTATGAAAGTCAGTGGTGGGATGTGACAAAAATGCTTCATTTCCCTGACCAGTGAGAACCCCAGTATCCACACTGTACAGGTACAAGTACATTATCAATCCAGGGATTTATGGTGGAACAGAAACAGCATGACAACACTGTTCCAACACTGTTTTTGGAAAATCCACAGAATAGGTGTGTGGGTCTATTCTGACGCTTTAGAAAATTATATGAATCACTTTATAAATCACTGGTTTGAAAATGCACTTGAATATGTTGAGATTTTGGATCCTGGGGTCCTCTTGACCTGCATCCACAATATAAACACAACACGCTGAGGGCAGCGGACCCCTGACATGTGGAAACAGATTCTAGAAAGAAATTACACACAACTTAATGCACAGCACCAAAGTGCAACACGTACACAAACCAGGACTTTAACCAGGATTAACATATTTCATCGTTTTGCTCTGACAAGCGAATACTTCGGACAAAGCAAGCGCGAATCAGCAAAGTTGGCTACTAGCTAGCTAGCTACTAGCTAACACTCGTTAGCCAGCACAGGACGGTGTTGTATTGCTCAAAAAGTGAGCTTACCACCACCAGGATAAATAAGCGAAAAGATGCACAATATCATAAATCACTCAATGGTTCTCTCACTTTCATCTTCAGCTTGTTCGTAGTCTGGTTCTATCAGAATCAGAATCAGAATGAGATTTATTGCCATTGTTCATGTAGTACACAAACTAGGAATTTGTCTTGGTGCAATGCTGCAACATTAAACATGGAGTAGCACTAAAGATAAAAATAAAAAACTATGCATGCAATAAAAGGTAGAATATGAATAAGTAATACTAATCTATGCAATTTTTAAATATATTAACAAGCAGCAGATACTGTAGAGTTCCACATAGTGCAGTCGGTAGTGCAAAAAGAAAACAGTGATAATTGTCATGAGTCCGGTTGAGCTGCTGTACATAGTGCACGAGAGTTTAATAAGTCACTTTGTGTTCAGCAGTCTGATGGCAGAGGGGAAGAAGCTGTTCATGTAGCGGGAGGTTTTAGTCTGAATGGACCGAAGTCTTCTGCCTGAGGGGAGGGGGGCAAACAGTGCGTGTCCAGGGTGTGAAGGGTCGGCTATGAGCCGACCTGCACGTCTCCGGGTCCTGGAGATGTACAGGTCCTGGAGGGATGGGAGCTTGCAGCCGATCACCTTCTCAGCAGCACGCACAACGCGCTGCAGTCTTAGTCTGTCCCTGGCGGTGGCTCCTACGTACCACACGGTGATGGAGGTGGTGAGGATGGACTCGATGATGGCCGTGTAGAACTGCACCAACATCTTGGTGGGTAGCTTGAGCTTCCTCAGCTGCCGCAGGAAGAACATCCTCTGCTGGGCCTTTTTGATGAGGGAGCTGATGGTCGGCTCCCACTTGAGGTCCCGGGTGATGGTGGTGCCCAGGAAGCGGAAGGAATCCGCCGTGGTGATGGGAGAGTCTGTGAGGGTAAGTGGGGGCAGAGGGGCTGTGACTTTTCTGAAGTCCACGATCATCTCCACTGTCTTCAGAGCGTTCAGCTGCAGGTTGTTGTGGCTGCACCAGGACGCCAGCTGGGCCACCTCTCTCCTGTAGACGGACTCATCGCCGTTGGAGATGAGCCCGATGAGGGTGGTGTCGTCCGCAAACTTGATCAGCTTGACAGACTGGTGGCTGGAGGTGCAGGAGTTGGTGTACAGGGAGAAGAGCAGGGGAGAAAGTACACAGCCCTGGGGTGATCCGGTGCTGATGCTAACAGAGTCTGAGACAGTCTTTCCAAGCCGCACATGCTGCCTCCGGTCCGTCAGGAAGTTGGTGATCCACCTGGGCTATCCTATCCCTGGCTGCCACCTGTATCATTGCGGGGTCGCTCTATGTCGCTCTGGATACTGATATCTGCCACCAAGCACAGAAAACTCCGCACCTCTTCGTTGGACCACGGTGTAGATTTCCGCTAAACCTACAACACCATCTCTATTAATATCGTGTTTACTCGGTGACCAAGTTTAGTCCTTGAACTTTTGTAAATGGCGGTTTGGTGATTCTTCAGAAGACGGACGCTTTCATGATGTTACGCCCTGACCAATCAGTGGCCTGCAGTCTGTTGATGTCACATTTTTGGCTCAACTTAGCGCAGCTGTACCCTGGCCTCTAGTCGGTACTAAAATAGTACCTGGTACCTGATACCTGGTACTAATGGCAAAGGCTACAAACCGATCCGAGTAGAGCCGAGTAGGGCCGAGTGGGTACTCGTGGAAAAGCGCCACAACTCTGCTCCGCAGCAGGCATGATGGTGGTTGCAGTCTCTGTTTCCCCAGATGAAGGACCCCACACTGGTGGCTCGTCCGGCGTGGCAGCTAGGGGTCAGCTCCGCGCTGGCACTGGAATCGGGTCCTCCAGGGGCACAGGCTCCTCCACTGTCCAGCGGCTCAGTTCAGGGACCGGCGGACACTTAGGAACAAACGGAAGAGACACGGAGAGGGCAGGTGAGGAGTTATTTACTGCAGCAGGTGGGGAGAGCTCAGGACACTGCATTTCCTGAGCCTCCCTACCAGGAATCAGGCAAGGCATATCATCATAAAGTGAAATAGAATGAAATGTAACTTGCCTTTTTTCCCGGTGTTTGATGTTGTCTACTACAGCAGGTGGAATGTCATCCCTCTCCGTGGCTATGGTGAATATGGACCCCCTGAGGATTGTGGAGGAGCCACCCCTGTAGTCACGGAGCGAGCGGAGCTGGGGAAAAAATGAAGCACCTTTCAGCATCAGGAGTGCACATCTAGGGGACAGGAGTTGCATGTTCACTCAGTTTTTCAGAACAAAGATAAGATAAGATAAGATAAGCCTTTATTAGTCCCACAATGGGGAAATTCCAGGATTGCAACAGCACAGGGATAGCAACACCCAGAGCAATAATTAAGAAGATATGGCAGATATAAATAAGAGCAGTGGATATACATGCATACCCATAAATATATAAATATATATACAAAGTGTGGAGCATTGTCGCAAGATGGAATAAACAGCATAACTGTCTACTTAGTTATCCTACTTAGTATGAATATGTACCCATAGATATTGTCACCCTCCGTAGCGACCAATACTGTCCTGGTTGTATATACTGGAGGGGACCATTGTGTAAGTCTATTGCGTCTTTTGCATTCAATATTATTAGGTCGTCACGTTTTTTTGCTATCTCTGCGAGCAGCCCTGCATAGGTTATACAGTCTGACAGCCGTAGGTAGGAAGGACCTACGAAACCTCTCGGTTGCGCATCTAGGATGATGTAGTCTGCTGCTAAATGAGCTCCTCAGTGCGTTCAGTATGTCCTGCATAGGGTGGGACTTGGACTCCAGCAGAGATGACAGTTTAGCCACCATCCTTCTCTCTCCCATCTCCTCCACTGGGTCAAGGCGCTGCCCCAGGACAGAGCTAGCTTTCTTGATCAGTTTGTTCAGTCTCTTCATATCGGCTGCTGTGATGCCACTGCCCCAGCAGACCACTCCAAAAGTGATGGCTGATCCCACCACCGTGTCGTAGAATGTCTTCAGCAGCGCCCCTGGTCTCAAAGGTCTCAAACACTCTACGATGCAGACATCTGTGGAACCATGGTTTAGTTCAGACAAACCAATCCTATTTGAACCTCCTTTAGTTACCTCAATATTACTTAGCTGAAACATTTACCTTAAGTATGTAAAAATTACATGCTTTTTATTTTTGTACTTTTCTACCCAGAATTTTTGAGTTTTTGCATGTATATATACAGTATGTCCTTTTCAGACAATTTTAAAATTTTTATATTTACTCATACTCAAACTATTTTTGAAGATTCCTACAAGTTTTGTTTTTATTATTGTAAACCAAACCCAAAGATCTATAGACAGAATAAATACTGTTTACAAGCTTAGTGCTCATGGACATCAGAACCGTTAGCTCTGCAGCTGAGTCAGTGGTCTTCCATTGGAATTAGCTTCAAAGTATGTGTACCAAAGATGACCAAAGCTCACCATTGATACAGAGGGGAGAGTTTGTAGTGTCAACCATTGGATTCCAATTTATAAAATTTTTCTTTGCTGAGGAGAAATTGTTTCACCCACAAGTCTGGTCATAAACCACTCTTCTTCACCCAAGACCAGAGCTGTGAACCCCTATGCCATCGGCCATGAAGTGGATAAGTTGCTCTCTACTCCAAGACCTGGAGTCAAATCCTCTCCAAACGATTTACCAAGAATTTCCAAGTGATAGACTTACAATGATGTTCCACAGATGCTTGACCAGCAAGATTTCTCATTGAAACTCAAAAGTCCTACATTGTCCTCCAATAGATAACACAGGAATATTTCTCTTGAGGACTGAATGTTTTCTCTCTGAAGTTAAACTATTAATTGTGGACAGTTAAATAACTTATCCATCTCCAGAGACAACATCCCTCCACTCTCTGCGGGTTTCTCTCAGCAGACGCAGCTCATCCAGCTTGTTGTCAAGGGAGCGGACATTGGAAAGTAGGACCGACGGTACTGCTGGTCTGGAGTTGTTAGCCTTTAGCCTAGTATAAATGCCGGCTCTCTTTCCTCTCCTTTGTTTGTGTTTGCGCCGCTTATGCTTCCTCCTCTCCCGGGTAGCTGCCAGCGAAACCTCCGATAGTATTCCATGCTGGCGTAGAATGTCCAAGTCACACCCAAACACCACAATTCTTGCAGCGTACATTACCTTGATGCTTAATAAGGTCTCTCGGTTGTAAGTTGTACGTCTGGGATGATTAAAATACTCAAAACTCTCACACTCACTGATGCTTAGAGAGGCCGCAGCGTCTGTGCGCCCCCGTATAAACACATGAATCATCCCATTGCACAAAGAAGGACTATCAGGAGCAGAGTGAAATGTGAGGTACCAGTTAGTCTTTAAGGTGCAGTGTGGCAGCATTGTTATGACCAGAATACAACATCATATAGTGAGTTATTGTACAGTGAAATTGCATGTGGCAGGAAAGATTTCCTGTACCTGGCCGTTCGACAGCGAAGCTGTAGTAGTCTACTGGGGAAAGTGCTTCGCTGTCTGTCTAGTGTGTGGTGGAGAGGGTGACCAGGATTGTCCATGATGGATTGCAGTTTATTTAGTGTTCTCCTCTCCACTACTGTCTCAAAGGTCTCCGGTCTGAGACCAATTACAGAGCCAGCCCTCTTGATAATCTTGTCAAGTCTGTTGGTATCTCTGGCCCTGATACTGCTATCCCAACAGACCGCAGCAAAGAAGATGGCGCTGGCGACAATGGTCTGGTAGAAAAGCTCCATCATCCTGCTGCACACGTTGAAGGATCTCAGCTTCCTCAGGAAAAAGAGTCTGCTCATCCCCTTCTTGTGCCCAGCATCGGTGTTGGATCTCTAGTCCAACCCCCTGCTGATCCTGACACCCAGATATTTGTAGTCCTCAACCCCCCACCCCCCCCCTCCAATCTGCAATGGCTGAGAAGGCGTCATCTTCTTCCTGAAGTCAATCACCATCTCGTTGGTCTTGCTGACACCTTGCTGACTCAAACTTTAAATTTTCAGTTTCATTTTCAAGCATTCAGAATCAGAATCAGAATCAGAATCAGATTTATTGCCATTGTTCATGTAGTACACAAACTAGGAATTTGTCTCGGTGCAATGCTGCAACATTAAACATGATAAAATAAAAGAAATAAACTATACATGCAATAAAGTGTAGAACAAGAGTGAGTAATACTGGTCAGCAGTTAAATATATTAGCGAGCAGCAGATAATGTGGAGAACCATATAGTGCAGTCGGTAATGCAGGAAGAAAACAGTGATGATTGACATGAGTCTGGTTGAGCTGCTGTACATAGTGCACGAGAGTCAATAAGTCACTTAGTGTTCAGCAGTCTGATGGCAGAGGGGAAGAAGCTGTTCATGTGATGGGAGGTTTTAGTCTGGATGGACCGAAGTCTTCTACCTGAGGGGAGGGGGCAAACAGTACGTGACCAGGGTGTGAGGGATCGGCTATGATCCGGCCAGCACGCCTCCGGGTCCTGGAGATGTACAGATCCTGGAGAGATGGGAGCTTGCAGCCGATCACCTTCTCAGCAGTGCGCACGACGCGCTGCAGCCTTAGTCTGTCCCTGGCAGTGGCTCCTGCGTACCACACGGTTATGGAGGTGGTGAGGATGGACTCGATGATGGCTGTGTAGAACTGCACTAACATCTTGCGTCAAGAGAATATTCCACACAAGCTTTTATAAGTTGGCTTTAGTTTTAAGAAATGATCCAGTGCCAGTTCATAATGGACTCACCTAATCACAGATGTTTGATATGTATCCAGCGCTACACTGCATACTATGTTCAGAACTACAGCTCGTTTTAATTGCTATGGTGAAGAAAACAACGATCCAGTAGATGTTTATTGAAAAAAAGCTAAATGTTGGTGCTATGGTGTGCAAGGACATGCAATGCTTTTACTGTATACAGCGTGTATATAACTATCAAAACCTTCTTACCGTGAGACTCTATTAATCCTCCACATGGCACTGAAATGCAGAGGCTACTCAATCACTTATTTATTTATGAAGAGGCTCTATGCATTTTTTATCAGTTACTAAGCAACACTGTCAGTTGGAAAGGCAACCATAACACCTGCCTGAATGATGTGGGAAAGCAACCAGACATGTCAGGAAACGAGTCGGGAGCTGGGAGACAGCAAGAAACTTAAAGCTGGAGAAGTGACATTTACAGCAAATCCCTGCTCAGTCTGCTTTACTGTACACACCCACTTCACTGATGTGGGACTTGGACTTTGATTGGACTCCATGGTTGGATATCTGCGAGGAAATGGTACCTCACCTGGCCATCACAGAAACAAACCAAAATCACTTGCACATTAACGCCCACTCTCGCTCACCTCTGTGCAGTGGAGATTGTACCTCATCATATTCTCCATTTCCCTCGGCTGCCTCACATCTCTATGTTGGGGAAAATAACAGATTTATAGGTGGGGTGCTAGCAGCATCCTTAGTTACTGCTACAAGAAAGAGGGAGAAAAATCTCCCTTGCATTTCTGTTGTGGTATTTCTTAATGATATCTGAATTAGGTTGTGCAGGGCTGCTTGGACAAGCGTCTGCTCTGGCTTTACACTGATTTAGTTTTTAAACAGTAGCATACATACTACTGTTTAAATCAGTGAAAACGTACGGTGCTCTGACATCTACAGGCTTTAATTCAATCAAACTCAAGTTTGTTCTCTCTTTTAATCAGTTCCTCCAGGATTTCGCAGGATGTTTTTATGATTGTTGGAGCCCAAAAAGCCTGAATTTTTTGGAGCTTTTTAAAAAAGTTGCGATAAAAGTTGCGATGTTTTGAAAGTTTTTTTCCCACTAAAAGTTGTGAGAATTACAAATTTTAAAGCAGATGTCTTTTTTTCCAGTTTACTGCAGTGATATTCTATATACCAATGCAAGAAAAGCACAGGATTGTCAAAAATTTCCTATTACAGTGATTTGTAAATTAAGCAGAAACTTCTGCTATACAGAAAAACTCTTTTGTGCAACAGCAAATACAGACTTTAACACAATATCCATTACAACAGCTAAACTGCATAGAATGCATGTTAAAGAGTAGAGATTTGGAAATTATTGGCAGCACCTCCATTTGAAAACTCCCTACGGTCCCCAACCACTCGGTACCGAGAGGGGAGGAAAAAATAAATAATTTATTCTGTTGCTCTGTACTGTCTATTAGAGTCTGTTTTTTTTCTGAAAAAAGTTAGACAATGTTTCTCTCTTTCCATGCCTAAATTCTACCTGTCTGCTGTGCATCTTGACACACACACTTGTCTCTTCAGACACACATTTTTCATTTACGGGGGGGGGGGGGGGGGGGATGAAGTCTCTATGTCCAGACTGGAGATTCACAGCTTTAAAGCTCATTGACAAGATGTAGTAATGATGTTACCTCTAAAGATGTAGAAAAATGTTCAAACACTGGCTGTAGTGTTACATTTGCTTGTTTTGTTTGTGATTTTATGGCGTCTGCCCTCACACGTGCTCCTGTGACGGGGTGCTTTTGGGGCAGGCAGACATTTTTCAACACAAACCCAGCGCTTTGTACATGTGGTCAGGACAGAGACATGGTGAGATGTCCACCGACAGACTGGGGGAGATGGAGGAAGAGACGTGTTGGAAACCTCGTGGGTGATTTTTTTTTTTTTTAAATCACGCATTCTGTTTTTGCTGATGTGTTCCCTTAATTGAAGTTGACCAGGATTGGCCAAAATTGCGGGAAAGTTGTGGTGATTGGACAAAGCCGCAAGGTCGCACAGTAGTTGTGCTGATTGGCTGATTTTGTGTGAATTGACGCAATCGCAACATCACAAAATCCTGGAGGGACTGGTTAGTGAAGTTCATTTAGTCTGGTGAGAACACAGTAATTTCACTCGGTTGTCCATCAAAACAACCATTCCGAATCATCTGGTGAAATCTAGTGCGATCCTCCAGGTGAGAAACTGTGCTGAATTAAAAATGGACCACAAGCTAGAAAACGAATGATTCTAGGTGGACCACACATTGTACAGTATTTGATATACAGTGATCCCTCACTTATCGCGGTTAATGGGTTCCAGAACCGACCGCGAAAAGTGAAAAACCGCGAAGTAGCGTCACCCCTAATGACGTCACCCATAAATAATATGTACGTTCATTCTCTCACTCTCTCTCTCATATGATACGTGTGGGTGTGTGTGTAAGTGTACATACATACGTAGATGTAAATAAAGTGTACATAAATATGTTTTTAGAACTCTTTTATTCTTATAACAAGATACATAACTCAAGATGAAGATGATTTACTGCACAGGTTAATGAGAGCTTTACTGCTCATCAGGTGACGCCTCATCATCAGGTGCTAGAGGCGCAGGATCATCGAGGGCAGCTGGAGAAGCTGCAGGAGGCGGCGTAGTGGCTCGACGGGAAGACTATTTCGCACAAAAAGGCACAAGAGAACAGCGAAAAGTTCCACGCGGCGAGACTAAGCAACACGAGCGATAACGAACAATGAATGTGGTCTTCCTTCGCTGGGTATGGGCGCTTTCTATGTCATAATTCTGTACTTTGACTTTGTTCTCAATAAAGTTTGGAAAAAAAAAACGTCTCGGCCAATCAGCTTGCGAGATTCCCGAGCCGAGCCAACACGAGAACAGCGAACAGAGAGGTGGATTTTGAGTTGTGCGAGCTCTCCGTGTTGATACCTGATGTTCTAATGTAGTCTCCCTGCCTTCTGCTAGGGCCCGCCCATTTTTTCTCAACTTTGAATTTTTGATAATAGTTTTGAAAAATCCGCGATGCACTGAGGGCGCGAAAGGTGAAGCGCGAAGTAGCGAGGGATCACTGTACCTCGGGTTTTGTGGTGGGGGAGTGCTTTGGGGTGTCGATAGGGCGGATCTCTCACCTTGCTGCCCTGCATGGCTGTTCTCACCTCAATTTAAGTTGCACTGTAGACACTGAGGGCTTGGATGGAGGGAGATGGGAGTTCTGCTGCCTGCAGCAGAGAGGAGTCCCATCACACCATCCCTCCCCCCTTTTTTAACTGCACTTTAGTCATACCTGCATTCAATTTCACCACATAACATACAATTGTACTAACTTATCATGATTCACACATGGGGGGAAGGAGGGGGGTCTTCCTCCACCCCTGCTGCCCTCCTTCTAATATGGGCTTGGGGCCTGGTTGGTAGCCTGGGATGTGGTACTGGCATTACCCCTGGGGCACTACTGGTCTGCTTGGTGGTGCCTTGGAATAGGTCTGTGGGGTCAAGTGAATGGATGAATTATGGGTTGGCGAGGGGAACGTGAGTTTAGGTGAGTGAGTGAGTGAGTGAGTGAGTGAGTGAGTGAGTGAGTGTTCTGGACGGGGGTGCCAAACAGACTGGTGTGGTACCTCCTGGCCCTGTGAGTCACCTGTGGGTTTGCTCCCCCTGGGGCTCTCCGCTGCTTGCTACTGCCTCACTTGGGTGTGTGTACCTGGTGGCTCCCAGGGTGTGTTTCTGGTGCTCTTAAATGGGGGGGTGGGTCTGCTTTTTGGGGGCATGCCTGGGTGGGCACATCACGTAACTTAGTGTCCAGTTCTACTGGGATTGTAAGGGGGTGGGGGCTGTCCGGCGTGGGGCAGCAGTGTACTGGCCCTGGTTGCCCCCCCCCCCCGCCGCCCTTCTGAAAAGGGTGCATGGTTGTCCCGGGGTTTAGTGGCCTTGGGGCACTGTGCTCTGCGGGAGTTGTGGGTTGACTTGAAGGTGGGGGGCATTGTCTTGCTTGCTCATGGTCCCGGGGGGGTGGGGGGTGGGGGGGGGGTACTTCGGTCTGATACTCTCTCCCTTTTCTTTATAGGTTTCCTGGCAAGCCACGCACACTCTCTTGCACACACACACACACACACACACACACACATACATGTGTTATTAAACATGCACGTATTATTAATTTCTTAATAATGTTTCTTCTCATTTTTTATGTGGATGACCTCCACAGGATGACCTCCATGTCTTTTAAACTTCACCAGCTTGACAGGCTCTCCAACCTGGTAAACTGTCCAACCCAGATCAATGAATGGCTCTCCAAAAACTACCAACCTCATCTTAAATTCCAATTAAACTGAGACCATGATTGTAGCCCCTTTTGATCTTCATCCAATAATCAGTCAGACACTTTCTTCTTTTTGTTCATCTCCAAAGGCCAGTGTCAGAAAGTTGGATGTTATTTTTGAATATTTCCTTGGTTTTAATTCCCGTGTAAATTGTATTTTTCATGTTAATGTTTTTTGTTTTTGTTTTTTTGTTGTTTTTTTTTTCATTTAAGGAACATTTCCAAATTGAGAGCCATTGTTTTTTCAAGGGAGCTTGAACAAATAATCCATGCATTTGTGTCTTCACAATTTGATTATTGCAGCGCTTTGTTAACTGGTTTAAACAAATCTTCTCTTTCCTGTCTCCAGTCTAAACAAAGTGCTGCAGCCAGACTACTTACTCGTTCTAGGAAATGAGATCATATTATATACATTATAATGGCTACCAGTGGATTTTAGGATTTGTTTTAAAGTTCTTAAACTTACATATAGAGCACTACATGGACAAGCCCCATCTTATTTATCTGATTTTCTTCTCAAACATACTCCTGCTCGCACCCTTAGATCTGAAGCCCAGGACTTGTTAGTTGTTCCTTTTATGAGACTCAAGACCAGAGGGGATAGAGCCTTTTAATCTGTAGCTCTGAGGCTTTGGAATTATCTCCCACTCTAGCTACAATTAGCTGACTGTGGACTCTTTTAAAAAGCAGCTGAAAACTTTTTTGTTTAATGAGGTTTCCCATTGAATTTCAGTTCAACTGCTTTTTAATGGTATGTCTAATGTCTGATTTTTTAAATCTTTTAATCTTATGTTGTACAGTGTTTTGTGACCATATGTCTGTGAAATGTGCTTTGTAAATAAACTTTACTTACTTACTCACACACACACACACACACACACACACACACACACACACACACACACATATCTATCTGGTCTCTTTCAGGTGCAGATATCAGGTCCATGCGAGGATCTTCTCAGAAGCAGCAACTTGTTTCCTCGTTTGTTTTTCTTTCTTTCTCTTCCTCTTCCACTCCTTGAACTCCCACCTCTTCCAGCCACTTCATATCCCTTCAATTCCCTCCCCATTCCTCCCTGTCAGTTCCAGCATAAGACAATATAAATAAATAAAGTGTTAATTTTTTTATATAGCAAGAGGAGTCTCTAAATTCTGTTTATATACAGCATATGTCAAATTTGAGCAAAGTTCCTTTGCCAAAGCAAATCTGTTTGACACCGTAGGCCAAGAACATATCTCTTCTGCTAGCCAAGCTGCTGGACAAGACAGGTTAAAAAAAATACATTAAAGGCAAATGGCAAACGGGGGAATTCTCCGCTGCAGAGGCTCTACTTCCAGCCGAACCAAACCAAGGACAAAATAATGCCAAGTAAAAAAGTTATCAACTGATTCAGACCAAAGTAAACAACTTTAGGTGTGAAAACATCCTCAGACGTGTTTCAAATTATTGTGACCAAGACTGATGTTAAAAAGTCAATTCTTGAGTTCCAATTTATAAAACTCATTCTTTGCTGAAGAACATTGTTTCATATCAAAAGTATGGATTTTGAGACTGCTTCTCTCACCCAGGGACTAGAGCTGTAACACGATCCCTGAGCCATGAAGTGGAAGATAATCTCTTTCTCCAAGACTCTCTGGCAAAGGAATGTTCCTAATCAGTAGATTTATGGTCGACATAAACCAGATGGGATGCCAAGACTCTTCAGTAAACAACCAGTTTCACTGTGCCATCTGCTGGATGAATCAGGAATATTTAACTTTTTTTCCTTTGCAGTGGAATTTATGCCTTATGGACTATGAACTAACTCATATTCTTTCTCTTAAGATAGTATCTGCCAACAAAGACCTGGTTGAACCCGAGGCTGGACAATATGGGTTTCAAATGCTTTTATTGATATGATTCGATTTAATATGATTGTGATATGCTCTGCTATTTTCAGGAAAAAATTAATGCTTGCATGATTATTATCACAAGTTAATTACAGTAAATGTAGATGCAGTTTATGCTCCTTTATTGAGTAGAATATCTTAGTCACTAAAGCTAAAGAAATTTATGCTTTATTCAGCAACATGTGTCTTTAAAGGGGGTCTCACTTCTCAGATCAAATGTCGCTTGCCCTCCTCATTCTTCAGCAGACCACAGCTGCACTTTAACTGACCAATAGAGTTCAAAGCTTCATTGCATTTCCCTTTTTTGGTCAAGTTTTTGATCCTTCTTGGAAGAAGCTCAAATATAATTGGGCCACCTCAGGTCTCATGAAGTTTGGGACCACCCTGCAACACTAGAGAAAATGTAAGTTTTATTGCTCTTTGTTGAGCCTGCTCTGGGGCATTGGTCAAGCTGTGAGCAGCTTTCTCTGCTCCTCCAATTTTTTTGTCCTATCTTTTAAGAAGGGCCCAGAGCCTGTCATGCTCTGTGTAAATCCTGTTTTTTTTTCTTTAAAATTCATTTTTCTTATTTTATTCTTCTTTTTCTTTAAATCATTGTGCAAGAAGATTTTGTTTAATAATTTTTTTAAGCTTAAACCAACTCATTTTAACCACCAACAGCCGAAGAAATGAGTTTGTGATGTAATTTGACTTTCTGATGAGACTTTGCACAATGAACCAATTCCTTCTTCAATGCATCAGAGAAGACCTCACCCAGCCTGCTGGAAACCAGCCTTTGTGATCCCGGGAGGAAGCCATAACAGTGGTAAGGAAAGGAGTCTGTCTACCAGCCTCCCAACAGAACCCCTCCTGGTCCAGCTGAACAGAATCCGGTGGACCCACCGTCTGCCCACGGGGACGCAAAGTTTCTGCGGCTGACAGTCTGTTATGCAATTTACACTTGTCTTCAGAATATTCCTGGTATAAGCTCTTTGAACCTAATTTTATGCAAACACCCATCAGAATCTCAAAATACATGTTGTCTTTCATTAATCTACATTCTTTTTTCAGAGTAAAACAAATGATCATTTTCTTCATAAAACTGCATCTACTTTTCTAAACCAATGCTATTTTATGGTTTTCCAATTTCCAGTATGCTGACAAATTAAACTATGCTTCATTTGGTTCAACAAATGCTTGATTCATAAGTAACTCAGTAACAGTCTATGATGCCCATGATACATGTGAATTCTGTGTTTTAAAGTTATCCACATACTTTGACTTATTCTGACATTTCTTATTAAATCATTGAATGACATATGGGAGTTATTGTTTGATTTCATGTACGGCTTCTTGATCATCAGAGACAACAACTCACACAAGGGTTTATTATCCATCCATCCATCTTCTACCGCTTTTCCGGAGGTCCAGGTCACGGAGGCAGCAGTTCAAGCAGAGAAGCCCAGACTTCCCTCTCCCCAGCCACCTGCTCCAGCTCTTCAGAGAGGATACCAAGGCGTTTCCAGACCAGCTGAGAGACATAGTCTCTCCACCGAGTCCTGGGTCTGCCCCAGGGTCTCCTCCCAGTGGGACGTGCCCGAAACACCTCAAGTGGGAGGCGCCCAGGAGGCATCCTAATCAGATGCCTATACCACCTCAACTGACTCCTTTCAATGTGGAGGAGCAGCGGTTTTACTCTGAGCCTCTCCCGGTTGACTGAGCTCCTCACCTTATCTCTAAGGGTGAGTCCAGCAATCCCACGGAGAAAGCTCAGCCGCTTGTATCCGCGATCTCATTCTTTCGGTCATTACCCAAAGCTCGTGACCATAGGTGAGAGTAGGAACGTGGATTGACTGGTAAACTGACAGCTTTTTCCTTAGAATTAAGCTCCCTCTTCACCACAACAGACCGGTACAACATCCGCATCACTGCAGATGCTGCTCCGATCCATCTGTCAATGCCTCGCTCCAATTTCCCCTCACTCGTTAATAAGACCCCAAGATACTTAAACTCCTCCACTTGGGGCAGGAGCCTGTCCCCAACCCAGAGAGGACAATCCACCTTTTTCCGGCTGAGGACCATGGACTCGGATTTGGAGGTGCTGATTCTCATCCCAGCCGCTTCACACTCAGCGGCAAATCATCCCAGCAAGAGCTGTAGGTCAATGCTGGATGAAGCCAACAGGACAACATCATCTGCAAACAACAGAGATGAGATCCTGTGGTCACCAAGCATGACACCCTCCACTCCCTGGCTGTGCCTAGAAATCCTGTTCATAAAAATTATGAACAGGATCAGTGACAAAGGGCAGCCCTGGTGGAGTCCAACTCTCACTGGGAATGAGTCCGACCGAGTGTTGGCAATACGAACTAAACTCTCACAACGGTCATACAGAGACCGAATAGCTGGTAACAACAAGCCCGATACCCCATACTCCCGAAGCACCCCCCACAAAAAACCACGAGGAACGCGATCAAATGCCTTCTCCAAGTCCACAAAACACATGTAAACTGGTTGGGCAAACTCCCACGAACCCTCGAGAATTCTCGAGAGGGTAAAGAGCTGGTCCGATGTGCCACGGCCAGGATGAAAACCACATTGCTCCTCCTGAATCCGAAGCTGTACCTTGGCATAGAACTTCCCAGGGAGGCTGAGGAGTGTGATCCCTCTAAAGTTGGAGCACACCCTCCGGTCCCCTTTTTTGAAGAGAGGAACCACCACCCCAGTTTGCCATGCCAAAGGCACTGCCCCCGAGCTCCATGCAATGTTACAGAGGCGTGTCAACCATGACAGCCCCACAACATCCAGGGCCTTGAGGTACTCAGGGCGAATCTCGTCCACCCCTGGGGCCCGGCCACCAAGGAGATTTTTAACCACCTTGGTGACCTCAGCCCCTGTGATAGGCAAGTCATCCCTCTCGTCCCCAAACCCTGCTTCCTCTGTGGAAGGCGTATCAGTGGGATTGAGGAGATCCTCGAAGTATTCCTTCCACCGCCCGACGATATCCCCAGTCGAAGTCACCAGCGCTCCATCCGCACCATACACAGTGTGGACAGGGAGCTGCTTTCCCCTCCTGAGCCGCCGGACAGTTTGCCAGAATCTCTTTGAGGCCGACCAAAAGTCTTGTTTCATGACCTCACCGAACTCCTCCCATACCCGGGTTTTTGCTTCAGCAACCACCCGAGCTGCACTCCGCTTGGCCTGCCGGTACACCTCAGTGGCTTCAGGAGTCCCACAAGCCAACCAAGCTTGATAGGACTCCTTCTTCAGCTTAATGGCTCCCCTCACCAGTGGTGTCCACCACTTGGTTCGGGGGTTGCCACCACGAGATGCACCGACCACCTTGCGGCCGCAGCTCTGGGCCACCGCTTCAACAACAAAGGTGGAGAACATGGCCCATACAAACTCCATGTCTCCAGACTCCCTCGAAATGTGGTTGAAGTTCTTCCGGAGGTGGGAGTTGAAGACCTCCCGGACAGGGGCCTCAGCCAGGCATTCCCAGCACACCCTCACTATACGTTTCGGTCTACCAGGTCTGAATGGCATCCTCCCCTACCATCGGATCCAACTCACCACCAGGTGGTGATCATTTGACAGCTCTGCACCTCTCTTTACCTGAGTGTCCAAGACATACGGTCGCAGGTCTGATGACACGATAACAAAATCGATCATCGACCTGCGACCTAGGGTGTCCTGGTGCCAGGTGCACATATAGACACCCTTATGCTTGAACATGGTGTTCGTTATGGACAAACTGTGGTTAGCACAGAAGTCCAATAACTGAACACCACTCGAGTTCAGATCGGGCAGGCCGTTCCTCCCAATCACCCCCCTCCAGGTTTCACTGTCGTTGCCCACGTGTGCATTGAAGTCCCCCAGTAGGACAATGGAGTCTCCAAGAGGAGCACCCTCCAACACCCCAGTCACAGACTCCAAAAAGGGTGGGTACTCTGAAACATCATTTGGTGCATAGGCACAAATGATGGTCAGGACCTGTTTCCCAACCCGAAGGCACAGGGAAGCAACCCTTTCATCCACCGGGGAAAACTCCAATATAGAGGAAGCAAGGTGGGGGGATACAAGAATACCCACTCCTGCTCATCGCCTTTCGCCCGGGGCAACTCCAGAAAAGGCCAGCGATGGATCCACTCCAGTTCGCCTACCAGCATGGTATTGGGGTGGAGGATGCGGTCATCTTCCTCCTTCACCGTTCTCTGTTCCACCTGGAGAAGCCTGGGAATACAGTGAGGATCATGTTCTTTGACTTCTCCAGTGCTTTCAACACCATCCAACTGATGATCCTGAAGGACAAGCTGCTGTGCACAGGGATGGACCAGCACCTGTCATCATGGATCCTGGACTGCCTCACAAACTGGCCACAGTTTGTGAGAACCCGGGACTGTGTGTCCGACACGGTCATCGGTAGCACGGGGGCCCCACAGGGAACGGTTTTGGCTCCCTTTCTGTTCACCCTTTAAGATAAGATAAGATAAGCCTTTATTAGTCCCACAACGGGGAAATTCCAGGATTGCAACAGCACAGGGATAGCAACACTCAGAGCAACAATCAGAAGGCAAGAAAAAAAAAAACAAGCAAGCAAGAGCAGCTTGCTTGCTCCAGATCAACGCGAGGAAAACTAAGGAGCTGGTGGTGGACTGCCGCAGGCAAGGACAACCCCTCACAGCACCAGTAAACATCCAGGGAACAGACATTGAGATGGTGACATCCTACAAGTACCTGGGTGTTCATCTGAACAATAAACTTGACTGGCCACACAATACTGACGCACTCTATAAGAAGGGACAGCGCAGGCTGTTCCTACTGAGGAGACTCAGGTCTTTTGGTGTACAAGGGGCGCTGCTGAAGACATTCTACGACACGGTGGTGGCATCAGCCATCACTTTTGGAGTGGTCTGCTGGGGCATACATATGTACATATTACTATAAAATATATATATACACACACACAGACACACAGTGCAGAGCATTGTAGCTGGATGGAATAAATATATGAATATATAAACACAGTGCGGAGCATAGTAGCTAGATGGAATAAATATGTAAATATATAAACACCCACAGTACGGAGCATTGCAGCTAGGTGGAATAAATATGTAAATATATAAACACACAGTGCAGAGCATTGTTGCTAGATGGGATGAAACAGCACAACCGTCTACTTAGTTATCCTACATGGTATGATTATGTACCCATACATATTCTCACCCTCCATAGCGACCGGTATTTTCCTAGTTGTATGCCGGAGGGGACCATTGTGTAAGTCTATTGCATCTTTTGCATTCAAAAAACTATTAGTTTGTTGCGTCTTTTTGCTATCTCTGCGAGCAGCCCTGCTTAGGTTGTGCAGTCTGACAGCCGTTGGTAGGAAGGACCTGCGAAACCTCTCGGTTGTGCACCTGGGATGACATAGTCTGCTGCTAAATGAGCTCCTCAGTGCATTCAGTATGTCCTGCATAGGGTGGAACTCGGACTCTAGCAGAGATGACAGTTTAGCCACCATCCTTCTCTCTCCTATCTCCTCCACCGGATCAAGGCGCTGCCCCAGGACGGAGCTAGCTTTCTTGATCAGTTTGTTCAGTCTCTTCCTATCAGCTGCTGTAATTCCACTGCCCCAGCAGACCACTCCAAAAGTGTCATAGAATGTCTTCAGCAGCGCCCCTTGTACACCAAAAGACCTGAGTCTTCTCAGCAGGAACAGCCTGCGCTGTCCTTTCTTGTAGAGTGCGTCAGTATTGTGTGACCAGTCTAGTTTATTGTTCAGATGAACACCCAGGTACTTACAGGATGTCACCATCTCGATGTCTTTTCCCTGTATATTTACTGGTGCTGCGAGGGTTTGTCCTTGCCTGCGGCAGTCCACCACCAGCTCCTTAGTTTTCCTCGCGTTGATCTGGAGGCAGTTCTGATGGCACCAGTCCACGAAGTCCTGGATAAGCCCTATGTACTCAGCTTCATCTCCATTGGAGATGAGGCCAACGATCGCAGAGTCATCAGAGAACTTCTGTAGATGGCAGTGTGTTGTGTTGTGTGAGAAGTCCGCAGTATAAAGAGTGAACAAGAAGGGAGCCAGCACCGTTCCCTGGGGGGCCCCCGTGCTACCGATGATCGTGTCGGACACACAGTCCCGGGTTCTCACAAACTGAGGCATGTTCGTGAGGTAGTCCAGGATCCATGATGACAGGTGCTGGTCCACCCCTGCGCGCAGCAGCTTGTCCTTCAGGATCATCGGTTGGATGGTGTTGAAAGCACTGGAGAAGTCAAAGAACATGATCCTCACCATATTCCCGGGCTTCTCCAGGTGGGACAGAGAATGGTGAAGGAGGAAGATCACCGCATCCTCCACCACAATGCCATGCTGGTAGGCGAACTGGAGTGGATCCATCGCTGGTTCCACCAGGGGGCGGAGATGAGCAAGGAGCAGTCTCTCCAGGGTCTTCATCAAGTGGGACGTCAAGGCCACCGGTCTGTAGCTGTTCAGGTCTTTGGGGTGGGAAGTTTTTGGTACAGGTACCACACAAGATGTTTTCCACAGCTGTGGTACCCTCCCCAGCTTCAGGCTCAGGTTGAAGATGTACGTCACAATCCCACACAGCTGATCTGCACAGGACTTGAGGAGCTTTGCGCTGATGCCATCCGGTCCCGACGCCTTCCTCGCCTTGATCTTCCTCAGCTCCGTCCTCACCTGGGTCCTGGTCAGGATCAGGATGGGGGGCTGTGTCTTGGGAGTGGGGAGGTGTTGGTGGAGTGGGGAGTGGGCAGCAGGACTTGATTTCTTTAGAGGCAGCAGTGGTTGTTGTGCAGTCAGGGGGGAGGGCGGTTGGTCAAACCTATTGAAAAACAGATTCAGGTTGTTTGCCCACTCCCTGCCCCCTGTGGCCTGGGGGGAGGTATTCTGGAGCCCAGAGATGGTTTTGAGGTTTCTCCAGACCCCGCTGATGTCGCTCTGTTGCAGCTTGTCCTCCATCTTCTTCCTGAAGCTGTCCTTTCCCTTCTCTGATCTTTCTCCTCAGCTCCCTCTGTATGGAAGAGGGAGCTCCCTTTATACTCCGGACTTCTCACACAACACAGCACAACACACTGCCATCTACAGAAGTTCTCTGACGACTCTGCAATCGTTGGCCTCATCTCCAATGGAGATGAAGCTGAGTACAGAGGGTTTAACAAGGACTTTGTGGACTGGTGCCATCGGAACTGCCTCCAGATCAAAGCGAGGAAAACTAAGGAGCTGGTGGTGGACTGCCACAGGCAAGGACAACCCCTCACAGCACCAGTAAACATCCAGGGAACAGACATTGAGATGGTGACATCCTACAAGTACCTGGGTGTTCATCTGAACAATAAACTAGACTGGCCACACAATACTGACACACTCTACAAGAAGGGACAGTGCAGGCTGTTCCTACTGAGGAGACTCAGGTCTTTTGGTGTACAAGGGGCGCTGCTGAAGACATTCTACGACACGGTGGTGGCATCAGCCATCACTTTTGGAGTGGTCTGCTGGGGCAGTGGCATTACAGCTGCCGATAGGAAGAGACTGGACAAACTGATCAAGAGAGCTAGCTCTGTCCTGGGGCAGCGCCTTGACCCAGTGGAGGAGATAGGAGAGAGAAGGATGGTGGCTAAACTGTCATCTCTGCTGGAGTCCGAGTTCCACCCTATGCAGGACACACTGAATGCACTAAGGAGCTCATTTAGCAGCAGACTACATCATCCTAGGTGCACAACAGAGAGGTTCCGCAGGTCCTTCCTACCAACGGCTGTCAGACTGTATAACCTAAGCAGGGCTGCTCGCAGAGATAGCAAAAAGACTTGACAACCTAATGGTATTGAATGCAAAAGATGCAATAGACTTACACAATGGTCCCCTCCGGTATACAACTAGGAAAATACCGGTAGCTACGGAGGGTGAGAATATGTATGGGTACATAATCATACCATGTAGGATAACTAAGTAGACGGTTATGCTGTTTCATTCCATCTAGCTACAATGCTCCGCACTGTGTGTGTTTCTATATTTATATATTTATTCCATCTAGCGACAATGCTCCACACTGTGTTTATATATTTACATATTTATTCCATCTAGCTACAGTGCTCCGCACTGTGTGTGTTTATATATTTACATATTTATTCCATCTAGCTACGGTGCTCCGCACTGTGTGTGTTTATGTGTTTGCATATTTGTTCCATCTAGCTACAAGGCTCCGCACTGTGTGTGTGTTTATATATTTACATGTTTGTTCCATGTAGCTACAATGCTCCGCACTGTGTGTTTATATATTTATATATTTATTTCATCTAGCTGCAATGCTCCGCATCGTGTGTCTATATATTTATGTTTATATGTACATATGTATACTAGCTGCTCTTGTTTTTTCTTGCCTTCTGGTTGTTGCTCTGAGTGTTGCTATCCCTGTGCTGTTGCAATCCTGGAATTTCCCCATTGTGGAACTAATAAAGGCTTATCTTATTTCCTGGCAGCATGTCCGTGGTAGCAATCCGTGGCTAAATAAATCCAACATCCCGATTCAGCAGGAATGCTCCTGGTTCTTCAGCCTCCATTTTGGGTAGAAAATAACAATAAGGTCAACCACACGGATCCAAGAAATACTCTTTCCAAAGAAAACCGGGGAGAAAAGTTTAAAAAAATGCCTCTTGGACTTGGGGTAGTGACGAGTGAGGAGTGAGGTTCAGGCGCTGATAGATATTTGGTCTGACGACCATATTTCTCAGCTGCTTGTGGCTACACACAAGAACACCGATGTTTTTAAAATGTTTAGCGACATCATGGCTGCGTGACAGCAAAGCGTTTCATTTTTATTAGTTTGTGATGCATAAAGACCTCGGCTGAAGGGAGCGGTGTTATGCTGAGAATTACTCGCTTCCTGAGAATTGCATCCCATCATTGAATAAACATAATTTAAAGATAATTTACAAGAGGTAATAACAATTTTTACTTCTAAAAATATATAATGGGTACTTCTAAAAATGCACAAATGGTTACAAGCCTGGCTGTAACCATATGTAGTGGGCAGCAGTGGCTCAGGAGGTAGAGCAGGTCGTCCAATAACCGGATGGTTGGCGGATTGAATCCTGCTCTCCCCAGATATCCTGCCGTTGTGTCCCTGGGCAAGACACCTTACCCACCTTGCCTCCAGTGTCCATAACACTGGGTATGTATGTGTATAAATGTTTGGTGGTGGTCGGAGAGGCCGTTGGCACGGATTGACAGCCACGTTTCTGTCAGCCTGCCCCAGGGCAGCTGTGGCTACAGTTGTAGCTTGCCACTACCATTATCTGTCTGGAGTGAATGAATAATCTATCTGTAAAAAAAAAAAAAACATCTTTGAGTGTCTATGATAAAGCACTATATAAATCTGATGCATTATTATAGTTTTGGTGCATGGGATGCAATTCTTGGTAAGAGAGCAATTCTCGGCATAACACCGGTCCTGGCCAATCAATGAGCCGGATTTCTCTTTTTTGCTGAGATTTTTTTCTTTCTGGTCAGTGGTGGCTTCGGCTACAGCACTACAAACGAGGAGCTGTTGTAACTGCATGCCGTTGTCCAAGCAGTTTGGTCCGCTTGAGCGCTCTGTGCTTATTGAACTACAGACTACATGGTATTCATCACTGAAATCACACACTCCTGTCCACAATTAATGCTTCATGCATTTCAATATAGAGTACCCATGGACAAAACTAATCACCCACTTACCAAAGACTTTATATCTTGCCTTGACAGTTCCGGTTTTCAGCAATTTACTGACACCCCTACTCATTCTAAAGGCCATATTCTGTACTTAATTGTCTGCTCTGGCCTCATCTCCTCCAACTGTACAGCTGATGAACTGCCACCAACAGATCATTTTCTCCTCTCATTCAATCTCAGTCTAAACTTCTTCATTGTTAAGCCCCCATGAACAATCTTATTCCATAATATCAAGGAAATGAACTCTGAAAACCTTTCTTCTGGTATTAAGAGCATCATTAATTTAAATAACTTATGCACCGAGACAATTTTGCTTCCCATTATTCTTAAAAGCTCTTCTCCCTTATGAAAGGGTCATAGAAAATTAGAGTGACAAAATAATAATTCTGTAAGTAATATCCCATTATGCTCTACACATATTCTACAAATATTTGTTTGCATTCTAATGAACAAATATGTTAAAAGTGTTAAACTACAATCTGAAGTGTTAAGCAACCACAATCTGGTAAACTGGAATCAGGCAGAGTCATAGAGCCCTCTTTCTTCCTCTCTCTATCCTATTAAGTGAGGTCTGTTGCAGTAGTTATACACCCAAATCAACACTCATACACACAAATTTCATAATACATCTTAGGGGATAACTAACGTGAATAGCGGATGGCATGTTCACGTCAGAGTTAAACTGGCCAATCAGACGATTGTGTGCAAGCCCATCCTACTGTACGGGGCATGCCCGGCCCAAGAAGATAAGTGTACGTCACTCCCGGAAGTTGGGGTCATTCTTACTACGTTCCTGAGGGGACTGTGTCCCACTGAACTCAGCACTGCTTGCTTTACATGTGACCTCTGAAAAAATGTTGCATCTCTGAACTGAAGAATTCTCATGCTTATTCTTGGATCGTTCAACCAAAGAATCGGGGGTATAACAATTTTGGTGCTGTGACCCGGATTGAATTATTCTGAGACGAGTCCGGAACAGATTGGAAGGACCCCTTCTTAGACAACCGTGGCGCCTAAAACAAAAAGGTACGCAGAAAACCTTTTTTTTTTTACACGAATTTCTGCACTTTGGCCATACTAAATTTACAGTTGTCTGATGCGGTGAACTGGCAATCTGTCCAGGGTGTACCCTGCCTCTCGCCCAAAGATGCTAAGATAGGCTCCAGCCCCCCTGCGACCCGTAAAGGATTAAGCAGAAGAAGATGGATGGATGGATGGATGGATGGATGGATGGATGATTAAAGGGCATATTCGATCTCCAAATTTTACAACATGGGGAATAAAAATTTAAACTCCAGAGAAATTGTTTGTGTGATGGAAATCAGCTGTCATATGTAAGGCATGAATCATATAGTCTCACAAGGGAGAGTGAAGAAATGTCCTAAGATCAAGGAGCCATTTTTTATGAATAAGGAAGATTTGCAATGTGAGGATCTTTTTTTTACATCAATAGTGAGCTTAAATAAGGTACTCTAATACATTATAAGAATCTCAAACTTAATCAGTGAGTGAGTAATGTACCAATACGAGATCTCAAACTTGATCCATGAGTGAGTAGAATTAATTCTAATGCAAAACTTAAATAACATCACTAAGTAAAAATAAAAAGAGTAATAATTTAAGGTACAGGGCAAGAATCTTTTTAACATCATTAGTGAGTGACTGTCCATAAAATAAAAATAGTGATGACCTACGGTACAGCACAAGAATCTTTTAAACATCATTAGTGAGCGAATGTACGCAGCAATAAAGATAGCTTGTTTAAATCAGTATAAGACTGAACTTTATAATACGATACCTCTTGTATTGATGACCTGACGAGGCTCGATGAAAGTACCCTCTACATAAAAGTTAAGCTAAGAGAAAAAGAGTACATGCAAATTTGAGGAAGGGAAGGACACACAATAACCTTTGTTTGTATTTTCCATATTGTGCATGCTGATGTTTGTGTTAATTATGTGTCTTGAGGGGATAAATGTGTGGTTTGAGAAATAACGGGGGTTGGAAATATCTACTAAACTTTTCCCATAGTATGATTTAACTTAAAGTAGAACTGAACTGAACGGCATTGAACAGCACTGGGTGATAGTACATACAATTATAAAGATAATTTATCATTGGCACCCCCTCCACAAATCCCGGAATCTTGGAGAAAATCGCGATTTTGAATTTCCCGCCCTGAAAAATCAGACAAATCCGCCGATTAACCGGAAGTGCAGCCGGAGTTCCGCGTGACGTCACGAGTGTGACACAGTCCTCCATGTTTACCATTGCGAGCACGTCGACACTGGTTGTTTTTGGTGCATTTTGTCGTGATAGTCGACTACAAAACACTTCCAACACCTGGGAAGATCTGTTCAGTGGCCAAGGAAAGCTGTCATGGCGACGAAAGAAAAGAAAGGGGGAGGAAAAGCGACCGGGAAGCGATGTGTTTCTAGATATAGATATTACAGTGATCCCTCACTTATCGCGTTTAATGGGGACCAGAACCGACCGCGAAAAGTGAAAAACCGCGAAGTAGCGTCACCCCCCCCCCCAAGGGCGTCACAAGCACTATTTTGCACAAAAAGGCACAAGAGAACAGCGAAAAGTGCCACTAAGCAACACGAGTGATAAAGAAGCTGGGTAAAACGTCTCGGCTAATCAGCTTGCGAGGTAAAACGTCTCGGCCAATCAGCTTGCGAGATTCCCGAGCGGTAAAGAGGTGGGCGGAGAGGAGTGGAGCGGTGGTCAGAGAGGTGGATTTTGAGTTGTGCGGGCTCTCCGTGTTGATACCTGATGTTCTAATGTAGTAGACTACATTAGAACATTAGAACACATTAGCCCGTGTTGATACCTGATGTTCTAATGTATCAGGTATCAACACGGAGAGCCTGCACAACTCAAAATCCATCTCTCTGACCACCGCTCCACTCCTCTCCGCCCACCTCTTCACCGCTCGGGAATCTCGCAAGCTGATTGGCCGAGATGTTTTACCTCGCAAGCTGATTGGCCGAGACGTTTTACCCAGCTTCTCTCCCTGCAGAGCGCACATACCCAGTGAAGGAAGACCGCATTCATTGTTCTTTATCGCTCGTGTTGCTTAGTGGCACTTTTCGCTGTTCTCTTGTGCCTTTTTGTGCAAAATAGTGCTTGTGACGCCCTTGGGGGGGGGGGAGGTTACGCTACTTCACTGTTTTTCACTTTTCGCGGTCGGTTCTGGTCCCCATTAAATGCGATAAGTGAGGGATCACTGTATTGTAATACATAGCCCAATTTTTTGAATGAATGAATGAATTTATTTATTTCGGATAGTACAGTACAGGTTGAAAGAAACTGAATGATATAACAACAAGGTCAAATTGAACAATGACTCATCTGATTATACAATTCAACGTAAGTTATCCGAAATGGGTGATGGCTGAAGCCGCAGCTTATATTGCCCACCCATATTCCATCCAAGAATTCAAAAGAGAAAACAGGCAAGAGCGATTACAATTCAAAACAAAACTAAGACAAAATGTGACAGAGAAAAAAGAAAACTAAGCTACAACACAACACAGGCTGGATATGTTACAACTCGCCGCTCATTAGCGGCGTCAGCTGCGCGCACACTTGCGCCTCGTCAGCAGCGTGGGATATAAGCCACTCTGCCCTGGGCTTCGGCATGAAGCTGTCTGATTCCTTCAGCCCTCTTGCTGCAGAGGAACCCCCTCATCTCCCAGCAAGATCTACAGCGTAAGCATACCTACCTTTGCCTTTCCAGTCTCTCCCCTGTGCACAGGTGGATTCGCCTCTGCATCGCCGTCTGCCAGCTGCTGTCACAGGTGCATCAGGTCTCTGTCTCCGGGGCTCGCCTTTGTGCACGCCTGCCACCTGCCACACTCCTGCATCCTCCTCTGTCTCGTCACCGATCCTGAATGCCTCTTCACTCTGAAAACTCTGGTTTTCTTAACTGCTGGAACTGCTGGAACTGCTATCATCTGCCATTGTTGTTTTGTTTAGGGATCACACTCGTGACGTCACGCAGCGTCGTCTGCACTACTTCTGGTTTGTTTGGCACTGCCAGCCAGAGGCAAAAGTTTATCGGCTTATAGCTTGGCCATCGCACGGCCTAAAAATTTCTTTTATGTGTTGAAAAATACAATAGGTAATAAGGAATTAATCTGCTATTCTACTTTTTGCGCCAAAAGGTGGGTTCAGTTCTACTTTAAATGGCACTCTTCTCGCCATGTGGGGAACAAAGGTGAGTGCGTGTGTTTTTTCACAACGGAGGGGGTAATTCGCCCCCACCCTTGAGTGGAGCTGAGAGATTGCCTAAAACACGATAAAGGTTACTGAGAGGAGATTATTTGAGGTGACAGTATTAAAATGGATCACTAAATTAAAGTTGTAAGGTTATTCTTGCATGTTTATAGCTGAATTTAAGGAGGCAGCACTCCAGTTTCTTTGAAAAACAAGTCATGGTTTGTGGACAGTAGACTTTGTGTCCATATTGCACGTCCACATTGCATGTGGCAGAGGCGGCCACGTGGCATTCAGTGCGCATGTGTGGGTGAACGCCATCTTGGAATGCCTTCAAGCAACACCACTGTATCTTCTCCTCCTTGAGCACAGTGCCTCCATCTT
This sequence comes from Pholidichthys leucotaenia, assembly GCA_020510985.1. Classification (NCBI taxonomy): domain Eukaryota; kingdom Metazoa; phylum Chordata; class Actinopteri; order Cichliformes; family Pholidichthyidae; genus Pholidichthys; species Pholidichthys leucotaenia. Next base: position 64,768,354 of record CM035844.1, on the reverse strand, counting down.
GTGAACAACTATACGAAGTGCATTCTTTCATAAATTGGTAGAAAATCCTAGGTGGAGAATATATAAAAGTTGGGTAATTTAAATAAAGAAAAAAGGAAAAATAAGGAAAAATAAAAGAGGTTGACCTGTTGCCGCTTGAGAGAGTTTGTCCTCTTCATGAGGACACAGGGACAAGTTTATTATTTTCATGAAATGTGGGGTGGTTCATCACTCAGTTGATATTTTACTGCATTCCTGTGTGTGTACCAAGCAGGAAAGACTGATTGGGAATTCTGCACAGCAAGGCTGATCTTGAGTGATTGTGTGGAGACCGGGGGGTGGATTAGAGTAGCGGGAGTGCAAGCAGATGCGGTACCACTGTTGTTCTGAGTTAAAACATGTGTTAAGACTGACATCAAGTCCCAGCTAACAGGCACACAGAAAGCTAGCTTTTGTGTAGGAGCTTCCTGTTAGGGTCTAGACACACGGACAATATGTCACCCAGTAGCAACAAAGGGAGTACGAGTAAAACCTGTATGAAATGTCACAAGGAACAATGGAACAATGGCAGGCCTGTAAACCTGGCTCCCTGGGGTTGCTATTATGTCAGACAATGGCCAAATGGTTGACAAAAGTGCCAGACGCTGATCAAAAGAAAAGAAGAGAGAGATTTGTCAGCTGGGTGAAACAAATGCAGGAAAGAGGAATGTTTAAAGGGTGTGAAAATAGCCCCCCAAAACAAAGGGACCTCACTATGTTTATGAAACAAGCAAGGGGGGGGGGGGTCATGACCAGACAAGTAGTAATCACCGGAAGGCCAGTATATTTCATAGGCCGAGAGCAGAAAAGAAGTTAAAAAGGGCAGGAGAATTTGTGGCAGATTGTCAGTGTTTTTTGGGAGAAATGAAGTTTACCCTACAGAGGATGTTCCCTGTGCGGAGTTCAACTCAAATGCCAGTTCAAGCCAATGCTTCTCCAGTGACATCATTAGCCTTCATTACAAAGGCAGAGCTACAGCCTAAGGCTAGCGGACCACCTGCCGACAAACCAATAGCTCCCCCTCTGTGTGGAGAACTAACAGCTCCCCCTCCTCCTTACACGGGAGCACAAGCTCTATCAGAGAGGTGCCAAAATCACATACATCAAACTACTGTCTCAGATTGTACTAATCACACCAGGTCATATGCAGAGGCAGCCACTGGCCAAGGCGCAACCTCAGTGCATGCCCTCACATCAGCCTTTGAAGACATAGGACTAAATCCACATGATGCCGCCTCTAATAGATGCAGTCCACACATAGCAGCCCGTAGGCCTGTTTATGGTAATGTACATACATGTATGGATAGGAGTCACACGCCCCGAGCGAGGCAAATGCCACTGACAACGGCAACGTAAACCGGGGGCTGTGTGACCACAAACTACATTCCATTCTCACTTCAAGACACAGCCTTGATAAAATCTCAGCTACCAGACATACATAATGGTGGTGCGCCATGGATCAAGGCTTTCCTTGAGGCCTGTGCTGGAATAGCACTGGCTCTGGGAGACTTTAGAAGGGTATTCACCTCCTGTACTTCCCTGGGGTTGCTACAGGAGGTGGATCAATTAGGAGGTACACATTTGGACAGGGTTGAATCCCCGTTGTCAGCAGTGGTGTATTTGTTGTGGGCCATAATCTGTGAAAAGTTCCCCATTCAAATAAAATCAGCTGAGCTGTGTGACATCCTACCTAACAACCATGAGAAGGGTGCCACATACTTACTCCGAGTGAGAGAATTATGGCAAGATAGGACAGGTGAGGACCCAGCCACGAACGGTACAATTGAAATGCTCTTTAGGGGAGCAGTAGAAGCCTCACTACCTGCCATCATACAGAAAATGTTGAAGCAAGTGGTTGGACTCTCCAGCCTACCGTTCACTAGTTGGTCAGCTCATGTTGCCAAGTACATTGATAATGAGATTGAGAAATGTGAGCAGGAAAAGAAGGAATTAGCTTCTCTGCAGCCACAAGTAACAAAGTCACAGTTGAAAGAGATGAGAGATAAGGTAAACCAAAATAAAGCCTCTGCTAAGCAGATGCCACAACAACCCACGCCCTATCAAACTCTATCTATGCAACCACCCCAGGACCTCACATCACAATAATATGGACCTTACCCAGACCCCCCACCTTATCTGCCCTATCAGTATCAGCCACAGGGCCACAGGGGATGGGAGACAGTTAATAATAGAGGCACAGGCTGCATCAACAGTAACCCTCGGATGGGCCCCAGGCCACGAGGCCGATGCTTCCAGTGTGGACAATATGGTCACTGGACTCGACAATAAGATAAGATAAGATAAGATAAGCCTTTATTAGTCCCACAACGGGGAAATTCCAGGATTGCAACAGCACAGGGATAGCAACACTCAGAGCAACAATCAGAAGGCAAGAAAAAACAAGCAAGCAAGAGCAGCTAATATACATATGTACATATTACTATAAAATATATATATACACACACACACACACACAGACACACAGTGCAGAGCATTGTAGCTGGATGGAATAAATATATGAATATATGAACACACAGTGCAGAGCATTGCAATGCCCACAACAATACTCACAAAGGCAACCGGGAGGGTCCCCTCATTATCAACACAATGTATATCCTCCCCCACCAGGTCCTCTTCTTCCTCCTTCTCCCCAGGCCCAGGAAAATTGGCACCAAACCCCTGGAGCTCATCAATTACCACAATAGGGCTGCCCAGGACTGATAGCAGGTGACTCTCTGTGTCCCACAGATCTATTTCTCGAACCCCTAGTAAAATTGACAGTGGATGGTCTAGATTACATGTGCATGGTTGACACAGGGGCCAGGTACTCCATGCTAGATATGCCACCCCCAGAAAATGGAAAGGGAAGTTTGGTTTTAGAGAAAAATTGAAGGCTGATGAATTATTTAAGTTTTGTGCAGGATACAAGAGGAAAGTATGGAGAAATGATTGGAAGAAGGAAAGAAAAAATGTAAGAATAAGAGACTTATGCTGCAACGGTGAGAACAAAAGCCAAATAATTAATAAACATGATAAAAATGGAAAAAAAGGACAAAAAGACTCTGTTTAATGGCTTGTCTGTTTCTCTATTAATCTGAGACGATGGTAGTGGCTGTGGATCACCTCCCTACCCCAGCGACTGTGTGAGTTCCTCTTCAGGCCCGCTGGAATTTGCTGTGTCCACCCTCCCCCTCTACGCCATCGTCTAACGACCCCCTCCTCCCTCCGTGACTACAGTAAAAGAATGTAAAACAAAGGGACATCGAAAGATGGGTCATAGATGATCAGCTGATCACACAAAGCCAAAAGGAGGAGGGGGAGGATAGCACTGGGGCAGAAGGGGCCAACGCACCCACAATGGAAACTGAATGATCTCAACACTGGCCGCTGGGAGGGGAGACACCCATGATCCTCATCCACTACGGAAAAACTGGACTCCCTGCTTAAGACTAAAACAGATTAGTGGACTCAATTCTACACACATACATACCTGTCAAGGCATACCTCATACTTCCCTTATTGGGGGGGCCTTCACACCTGTACTGACCTCATGCCTCCCTTATTGGGGGGGCTTTCACGCCTGTACCGAGTACTTAAAAACTGTATTTATCGGCAGATGAAAGAAAACTGAAGCAAAAAAAAAAAAAAAAAAAAAAAAAAAAAAAACCAAACAAACAGCAACTGCAACATGAACTATTTCAAATTCATTCATTTATGCTGCCAATGCTGAAACAAAAGCAGAATGGATTTTTGTTTCATAAGTTAAGTATCAGAAATAATTCTCTTTGAAATTGTGTTAATAATAATAACAATGAAAATATCAATCTTATTCAGCCCTTTCAATATAATGCTATACATTCAGATGTACATTCTGCTCGGGGTTTCTTCCTGTTAAAAGGGAGTTTTTCCTCTCCACCATCACCAAGTGCTTGCTCACAGGGGATCGCCTGATTGCTGGGGTCTTTCTGCAACTGTGGGGGTTTCCCCTACAGTTGATATGAGATGACTGTTGTTGTGAAATGGCGCTATATAAATAAAGTTGAATTGAATTGAATTGAATGTAAAGCAAAGTTCCAAGATACAAAATAACAGTACACTATAGGGGATTTGGGCTACCTCTAAGCATGTTTGTTAAGATTTTAAAGCATTTTTTTTTGTTATATTTAGGTAATGTTTGAAGGTGAATAATACTGCCCATACCTGAAAACATTTGGAGAGTTCTCCTTCAGTCTGGAAAGGTCTCAACCCACCATCGTGTTGCAATTGTCCGAACCACAGCCGACAACATTCTGCCATGGAATATTGTGCAATCTAAAATAAATAAATAAATGGTGACGGTGAAGGAGAACGGTGACGTCCAGTCCCTCGATTTCCCTTTTCTTCAAGCTTTGTTTACTTCGCCGACGGCGCGCTGCAAGAAGCCATTTTGAAACTCACAAAAACACTGCTTAGGTGCGCTTGTGGAGGATCGAAATAAGTGCAGGTGGACGCTGAGCGCACTGCCAGCCCTGTACGCTATGGGGGTCACACACGAGGTGTTCCTCCACACTCTCAATAATTTTTTTTTCCCGTATATTTTTCTTTTTGGCGTACAGAAATGGCAATACGCCCGTATTTGCTAAAATTGCATTTTCCCCGTATTAAAATACAGCGAAACCGTATCACTTGACAGGTATGCACATACAGAAACTTTAAAAAATAAATAGCAGACATCTTCCATTTACCTGATTTTGATCTAATGTTAACAATAGTGCTAACCAGAAGTAATGTCTGAAGTTCAAGGTACCCCGATTAAATTTGTATGGTGCAGGTGCATGTAAATTAGTAACTTCAGGTAATGACATACAGGACTTTTCAAAGTCAGAAAAGGTAATAGTTAAAATCTGCAAACAGCAAACTAACAGTAGAATACCTATCAAAATCTGGAAAAGTAGCATTGTACCCCATGCACTATAGGCAATTGAATGGATCTGATCCAAATTATCAACAACCATTCTTTGCAAATCCATCCTCCAGACTGGTCATAAAGCTTGTACTGGTAAACAATGGAATAGGTGGAAGCATCCATTGTCCTAGTTGAAGAGGATAAGAGACCTTTTAACCAATGGGGGGTTCCACACATCTCACTGGTTAGACCCAAACACATGGATTGAAAAATGTTGGACATTTCGTCACCTCTGCTGGGGAATATAGCCACCCATGGAAAGCCAAGACCTGACCTTAACATAGAATATTCTCCTAAATTAGAAACATATGCACTGTCATTTAAGTGGGTAACCACAGCACAAAAGGCTGTGCACATTGACACCCAAGCTACAATGCTCCGCACTGTGTGTGTTTATATATTTACATATTTATTCCACCTAGCTGCAATGCTCCGTACTGTGGGTGAATGAATGAATGAATTTATTTATTTCGGATAGTACATTACAGGTTAAAAGAAACTGTATAATATAACAACAAGGTCAAATTAGACAAAGACTCCTTCTACTATACAATTCCACGTGAGTTATCCAAAATGGGTGATGGCTGAAGCCGCAGCTTATATTGCAAGCTGTGTTTATATATCTACATATTTATTCCATCTTGCTACAATGCTCTGCACTGTGTGTCTGTGTGTATATATATATATATATATATATATATATATATATATATATATATATATATATATATATATATATATATATATATATATATATATATATATATATATATATATGTGTGTATATATATATATATATATATATATATATATACACACAGACACACCCATTCTAAATTTGTTATGGTAAAAAGATTAAACAGATGTAGATCTAATAAAAGGAGACAGAGTATGACACTATAGACCATATATTCAGAAGCCCAGAAAGGTGTTAACCAGGTCATAAAAACTAAAAGCAGCAGATGTCATAGTGTCATCAGTCCTGTGGGAACCATCCTGATGACACAGGACCTGCAGGAATTAACAAAGCTATAATTCTTTCTGCTCGTATGCCAGGATCACACATATTGATGAAGATAAGCCTTTATTAGTCCCACAATGGGGAAATTCCAGGATTGCAACAGCACAGGGATAGCAACACTCAGAGCAATAATTAAGAAGATACGGAAGATATAAATAAGAGCAGTGGATATACATACATACACATAAATATATAAATATATTACAAAGTGCGGAGCATTGTAGCAAGATGGAATAAACAGCATAACCGTCTACTTAGTTATCCTACATAGTATGAATATGTACCCATCCATATTGTCACCTCTGTAGCGACCGATATTGTCCTAGTTGTATATACTGGAGGGGACCATTGTGTAAGTCTATTGCGTCTTTTGCATTCAATACTATTAGGTCGTCACGTTTTTTTGCTATCTCTGCGAGCAGCCCTGCTTAGGTTATACAGTCTGACAGCCGTAGGTAACCTAAGCAGGGCTGCTCACAGAGATAGCAAAAAAAAACGTGACGACCTAATAGACCTAATAGATGAATGAGCTAAACTTCCAAATGCAATTTTCCACAGTGGTAGTCATCAGCAATGACATGGTTTTATGACCCAGTGACCACACACAGACTCAAGAATAGATTCAACTAGAAAAGCACTCGGAGAGCGCAGACCTCCGCCAAGCGCAATAATCCTTTAAAAAAATTCCTGGATCCAGACGGTGATCCAGATCACCACCAAAATGTAATCATCTGTAGGATAGCCCATTTCTGACAATCTCTGAAAATTTCATGAAAATCCGTGCATAACTTTTTGAGTTATCTTGCTAACAAACAAACAAACAGACAGACAGACAGACAGACAGACAAACCAACGCCGATGAAAACATAACCTCCTTGGCGGAGGTAATAAGATTTATTAATGTAAATGTGTGTGTGAATGCGTGTGCGTGAGTGTGTACAGGAAGTGCAGGGGACAGAGCAGGACACCGTTCGGCCTGGCAACCCTGGAAACACACAGAAGCGTAACAGGTAGCGGAGAAGACAATTGGTGTTGTATAATTAGTCAGAGGCTTACTGGGTGTGAAGATGGTGGGAGGCTCAGGTTCAGCTCGGTGGCTGCGGCCAGGGAGACAGTGTCCGCTGTCGAGTGTTGTAGCTCCTGTTGGTGTGTAGACGTGGAGGAGTGCTGTGCTGAGAGAGAGGATAGGAGTCCGCAGCCACAGAGGAGGAAAGGGTCCGCCGCCAAGGCGCTCCACCTGTGCACAGAGGACTGGGAGACAAGGTGAGTTGAGGAATAGTAGCTTACGTGAGCTGTGGACGATGTCCCTCAGGTGCTGGGACAGCTGGCTTGGGTAGCAAGGGACTGTAGACTCTGGCAAGGACGAGAGGACTGGCAGATGAAGCTCCTCTGGAGCCCAGTGAGACATTTCCGCCCAGAAACCTGGGCAGACCCGTCTAAATAGGCCCAGGCCTGATGGGAAGCAGGTGTGCGCCCAGCTGCTGGCAATCAATCACAGAGCAGACCATGACAAGCAAATTTTGCACATCTCATACCTCCTAATAGAAATCAATTGCTGGGCCCAGAGGAGGAGGAGCTGGCAATCCCAAGACTGAAGATGATGACGAAGAAGACCGTTGCGCTATTACGGATTATTTGTAAACACAATGTGCTACTAATAATACATGAATCCTACATAGTTTACCACGCACACGTAGGGCTGTGAGACTTATAGTATTCTTGCAGTATCATTCACATCATGCTAATTGCGGTTAGGTAGACAGGATAATTGTGCAGGTTAGAAGCTCTAGAGGCCCTAATACAACATGCATGGATAAGGATATCTCCTGACATTGAACGATTTTGTTTGCCACTCACTTACACTGACACGTTATACATATATAAAGCTTATTTGCATGTACATATTGTTACGTCATCTCTCCTGCCAGCACAATCAAGACCAGCCTACACATATCTGCTCAACACACAGGCCTCATTACCCAGCCCACTCATCACAACGAACCCACTGCTAAGCACATAGGCCTTATTACCCAGCTCACTTATCGTAACACAACCACTGCTTGTAGTTCGTAATGAAGACCAGTGTGCACATAGCAGACAAACATACACTCATAGGCTAATGGGCGATAACTTACACCAGTAATACAGCAGTGCATTGTCAACTACAGATGTAGTGAATAAGGATAAAACCATACAGGCTCCAGCCATTGCAGTGACAACCCCTCAGGCCATTATTGATCCTGTCCCGGCCGAGCCCTTTGCATCGGCACCCAAGCAAAGGTGTAGGGTGCGGAAGAGGTGCATACAGGAAAGGCACTAGACCATCACGCCCATCTGGAGACAGGGGCCTGCAGCGTAAAAAAGGAGGTCGTAGGGCTAGTGACTGTATGGCTTCAACCCCTAGAAGAAGGAGCGACTGGTACCCATGCACACCCACCAGACCTCCAGCACCCGGGGTGTAGTTAGATCAGCCACACGGAGGAGGCAGCCTTTTCTGATCCAACGCTACCCCTCACAGTGGGAGACAAGGCCTATGCAGCTACGGTAGACACAGTGGCTCGAGTTTCATCAACACCAGGTCCTCTACCTCTGTCCACTGATTATACACCGGTGGTTGGCATCCCTAGGACAGTATCACTGAACTGTTCACTGGCTGGACTGGATGTTGTCTACTCTCTACTGTATCCACCAGACTGTCCTCATGGGACGAGATGTGCCTCTGAGAGTGAGGGCACACACCTGTTTTTCTTCTATTGGTACTGGTGTGTGTCTAGGAGATGGGACTGTGCTCCACAGCTGCGGATACAGAAAGCAGACACAGTGGAAGGTCAAACCCCTGTCGTAACCGTGTGATGGTTGCAACTGAATGATGCGCGCCCTGGCAAAGGAAAACTGATGGACAAAATGCTTCTTGGGCTTTGTGAATTTACCCAGTTGGACTTTATGACCCCCACATGATCCACTCCACTGTACAAAGAACTATTCACATGATGATCAGGGGGTGTAGGACTTGGTGAGCAAGGACAATTAGGTGAATTCACAAGGAGTCACTGCTACAGTTCTGGACAAACACGTGTTGCCTTGGTGTGCCCTCTTAGAAATCGCTGCACCACACTGGGAGTGTCCGCAAGGGAGGAGGAAAGGGTACAAGGACCAATGGTACAAACCTATCTTGGATTGACTGACTGGGTTGACACACAATGTAGGGATCTACCTTATTCGCCCTCGTGGACAAAATTGTTGGTACCCCTCTGTTAATGAAAGAAAAACCCACAATGGTCACAGAAATAACTTGAATCTGACAAAAGTGGTAATAAATAAAAATTCTATGAAAATTAACCAATGAAAATCAGACAATGCTTTTGAATTGTGTTTCAACAGAATTATTTTAAAAAACAAACTCATGAAACAGGTCTGGACAAAAATGATGGTACCCTTAACTTAATATTTTATTGCACAACCTTTTGAGGCAATCACTGCAATCAAACGATTTCTGTAACTGTCAATGAGACTTCTGCACCTCTCAGCAGGTATTTTGGCCCACTCCTCATGTGCAAACTGCTCCAGTTGTCTCAGGCTTGAAGGGTGCCTTCTCCAGACGGCATGTTTCAGCTCCTTCCACAGATGTTCAATAGGATTTAGATCAGGGCTCATTTTTTTTCTCTCGGCGCCACACGAGTCGGCTGCCTTTTGCAACAGCGGCTCGATTCCGAGTCTTTTTCCCTTCCTCTCTCTTTTGATCCGTCTTTTTTTTTCACCCCACTTATATCACGGACACACAGATCGTCCTAAATGTCTCCTGAGCTGGTGGACGGAGCCACTGTCTATAGCAGGATACGATACAGCAGAGAACAGCTGCTAGCATTCAACCGCCACCCGGTCCCATTGGAAAAACTCGACATACCGAGAGAACTGAGGCGAAAACGCCGCGGCTGCCGGGCTGGAGTAAGGCGGAGGACAAAAAATATAAGGTACAGACCCTCCCTTCCATCTGTTGTCATGGGAAATGTACGGTCGATACTGGGAAAGTTAGATGAGCTAGCGGCTATCTCCCGTTATGATAGCACATACCGGGAGTGCTCTCTCCTTTTGTTTACTGAGATGTGGCTAACTGAACTAGCAGCAGATGCTAACATTGAGCTGGAGGGTTTTCACATGATACGAGCTGACCGAACACCAGACAGTGGCAAGGCTAGGGGCGGTGGAGTGATAATGTATGTTAACAACAACTGGTGCAGACCGGGACATATCACTGTTAAACAACGACACTGCAGCAAAGACATTGAGTTGCTAGCTGTTAGCATGAGGCCTACATATCTCCCGAGAGAACACTCACACGTGATCTGCATTGTTGTTTATGCAAATCCGACGGCGAACGCTGGGACAGCACGTGACGTCATCCATTCAGTAACCAGCAGGCTGCAGACAGAACACCCAGATGCTCTTCTCCTCATCTCAGGCGATTTCAACCATGTTTCACTGTCTCCCATTCTACCCACGTTCACCCAGTATGTCACATGCCACACTAGAGACAATAAAACACTGGATTTATTCTACGCAAACACTAAGGAGGCGTACACCTCATCACAACTCCCCCCACTCGGGAGATCGGATCACAACTTGGTTCATCTCCGGCCGGTGTACAAACCCCTAGTGCACAGACAACCTCCGGCCATGCACACTGTGGAGTTATGGTCTGAGGAGACAATGGACACCCTAAAGGGCTGTTTTGAAGCCACCGCCTGGAAGCAGCTCTGCGATCCACATGGTGAGGACATCGATGGCCTCATTCACACCTTCACGGGCTACCTCAGCTTCTGTGTGGACAAATCCATTCCCACCAAGACCATACGGCGTCACTCAAACAACAAACCCTGGATCAACCCTGAGATAAAAACACTTCTGAGAGAGAAGAAGAGGATCTTCAGGTCAGGGAACAGGGAGATGCTGAAGTCCGTACAGAGGGAGCTGAGGAGAAAGATCAGAGAAGGCAAGGACAGCTTCAGGAAGAAGATGGAGGACAAGCTGCAACAGAGCGACATCAGCGGGGTCTGGAGAAACCTCAAAACCATCTCGGGGCTCCAGAATACCTCCCCCCAGGCCACAGGGGGCAGGGAGTGGGCGAACAACCTGAATCTGTTTTTCAATAGATTTGACCAACCGCCCTCCCCCCTGACTGCACAACAACCACTGCTGCCTCTAAAGAAATCAAGTCCTGCTGCCCACTCCCCACTCCACCAACACCCCCCCACTCCCAACACACAGCCCCCCATCCTGACCCTGACCAGGACCCAGGTGAGGACGGAGCTGAGGAAGATCAAGGCGAGGAAGGCGCCGGGACCGGACGGCATCAGCGCAAAGCTCCTCAAGTCCTGTGCAGACCAGCTGTGTGGGATTGTGACGTATATCTTCAACATGAGCCTGAAACTGGGGAGGGTACCACAGCTGTGGAAAACATCTTGTGTGGTACCTGTACCAAAAACTTCCCACCCCAAAGACCTGAACAGCTACAGACCGGTGGCCTTGACGTCCCACTTGATGAAGACCCTGGAGAGACTGCTCCTTGCTCACCTCCGCCCCCTGGTGGAACCAGCGATGGATCCACTCCAGTTCGCCTACCAGCATGGCATTGGGGTGGAGGATGCGGTGATCTTCCTCCTTCACCGTTCTCTGTCCCACCTGGAGAAGCCCGGGAATATGGTGAGGATCATGTTCTTTGACTTCTCCAGTGCTTTCAACACCATCCAACCGATGATCCTGAAGGACAAGCTGCTGCGCGCAGGGGTGGACCAGCACCTGTCATCATGGATCCTGGACTACCTCACGAACCGGCCTCAGTTTGTGAGAACCCGGGACTGTGTGTCCGACACGATCATCAGTAGCACGGGGGCCCCCCAGGGAACGGTGCTGGCTCCCTTCCTGTTCACTCTTTATACTGCGGACTTCTCACACAACACAACACACTGCCATCTACAGAAGTTCTCTGATGACTCTGCGATCGTTGGCCTCATCTCCAATGGAGATGAAGCTGAGTACAGAGGGCTTATCCAGGACTTCGTGGACTGGTGCCATCGGAACTGCCTCCAGATCAACGCGAGGAAAACTAAGGAGCTGGTGGTGGACTGCCGCAGGCATGGGCAGCCCCTCACAGTACCAGTAAATATACAGGGAACAGACATCGAGATGGTGACATCCTATAAGTACCTGGGTATTCATCTGAACAATAAACTAGACTGGTCACACAATACTGATGCACTCTACAAGAAGGGACAGCGCAGGCTGTTCCTGCTGAGGAGACTCAGGTCTTTTGGTGTACAAGGGGCGCTGCTGAAGTCATTCTATGACACGGTGGTGGCATCAGCCATCACTTTTGGAGTGGTCTGCTGGGGCAGTGGCATTACTGCAGCCGATAGGAAGAGACTGAACAAACTGATTAAGAAAGCTAGCTCTGTCCTGGGGCAGCGCCTTGATCCGATGGAGGAGATAGGAGAGAGAAGGACGGTGGCTAAACTGTCATCTCTGCTGGAGTCCGAGTTCCACCCTATGCAGGACATACTGAATGCACTGAGGAGCTCATTTAGCAGCAGACTACATCATCCCAGGTGCACAACCGAGAGGTTTCGTAGGTCCTTCCTACCAACGGCTGTCAGACTGTACAACCTAAGCAGGGCTGCTCGCAGAGATAGCAAAAAGACGTAACAAACTAATAGTTTTTTGAATGCAAAAGATGCAATAGACTTACACAATGGTCCCCTCCGGCATACAACTAGGAACATACCGGTCGCTATGGAGGGTGAGAATATGTATGGGCACATAATCATACCATGTAGGATAACTAAGTAGACGGTTATGCTGTTTCATTCCATCTAGCAACAATGCTCTGCACTGTGTGTGTTTATATATTTGCATATTTATTCCATCTAGCTACAATGCTCAGCACTGGGTGTGTTTATATATTTATATATCTACATATTATTCCATCTAGCTACATTGCTCCGCACTGTGTGTGTTTATATACTTGCATATTTATTCCACCTAGCTGCAATGCTCCGTACTGTGGGTGTTTATATATTTACATATTTATTCCATCTAGCTACAATGCTCTGCACTGTGTGTTCATATATTCATATATTTATTCCATCCAGCTACAATGCTCTGCACTGTGTGTCTGTGTGTGTGTGTATATATATATATTTTATAGTAATACGTACATATGTTTATTAGCTGCTCTTGCTTGCTTGTTTTTTTTCTTGCCTTCTGATTGTTGCTCTGAGTGTTGCTATCCCTGTGCTGTTGCAATCCTGGAATTTCCCCGTTGTGGGACTAATAAAGGCTTATCTTATCTTATCTTAGAAGGCCACTTTAGAATACTCCAGTGTTTTGCTCTTAGCCATTCTTGGGTGTTTTTAGCTGTGTGTTTTGGGTCATTATCCTGTTGCAAGACCCATGACCTGCAACTGAGACCAAGCTGTCTGACACTGGGCAGCACATTTCTCTCTAGAATACCTTGATAATCTTGAAATTTCATTGTATCCTGCACAGATTCAAGACACCTTGTGCCAGATGCAGCAAAGCAGCCCCACAACATATCAGAACCTCCTCCATGTTTCACAGTAGGGACAGTGTTCTTTTCTTGGTTTGCTTCATTTTTGCGTCTGTGAACATAGAGCTAATGTGCCTTGCCAAAAAGTTGCAGTTTTGTCTCGTCTGTCCATAGGACATTCTCCCAGAAGCTTTGTGGCTTGTCAACATGCAGTTTGGCAAATTCCAGTCTGGCTTTTTTACAATTTGTTTTCAACAGTGGTGTCCTCCTTGGTCGTCTCCCATGAAGTCCACTTTGGCTCAAACAACGACGGATGGTACGATCTGACACTGATGTACCTTGACCTTGGAGTTCACCATGAATGTGTTTAGAGGTTGTTCTGGGCTCTTTTGTTACCATTCGTATTATCCGTCTCCTCCTGCGGTCATGTCCAGCGAGGTTGGCTACAGTCCTGTGGATCTTAAATTTCTGAATAATATGTGCAACTGTCGTCACAGGAACATCAAGCTGCTTGGAGATGGTCTTATAGCCTTTGCCTTTAACATGCTTGTCTATAATTTTCTTTCTAATCTCCTGAGACAACTCTCTCCTTTGCTTCCTCTGGTCTATGTTTAGTGTGGTACACACCATGTCACCAAACAGCACAGTGACTACTTGTCACCCTTTAAATAGGCCGACTGACTGATTACAAGTTTGTAGACACCAATGAATTCTTGCTCCAGGTCAGGTCCTGCGAGATCTGCACTCCAAGGAACTTGATGTTCTTCACTCTCTCCACCGAACGGCCGCTGATGCAGAGAGGGATGTGTTCAGGCCGTGACCGCCGGAAGTCGATAATCATCTCCTTCATTTTGTCCACGTTGAGAACCACATTGTTCTCCCTGCACCAGCTCTCAAGGTCTCTAACTTCTTCCCTGTACATTGATTCCTCATTCCTCTGAATAAGTCCCACCACTGTGGTGTCGTCCGCAAACTTAATAATCTGGTTCCCCTTGTGTCTGGACACACAGTCATGTGTTAGAAGTGTGAACAACAGTGGGCTGAGTACACAGCCTTGAAGGGATCCAGTGCTCAGCGTGATGGAGTTGGAGATTTATTACCACTTTTGTCAGATTCAAGTTATTTCTGTGACCATTGTGGGTTTTTCTTTCATTAAAAGAGGGGTACCAACAATTTTGTCCACGGCTGTATATGGTTGACATGATAAAATCATGTCAAAAGGGGTGAATGAAAGGGTAATGGAAAGTTAGAGTAACAAAATGATAATTCTGTAAGTAATATCCCATTATGCTCTACACATACTGGACTTATTCTACGCAAACACTAAGGAGGCGTACACCTCATCACAACTCCCCCCACTCGGGAGATCGGATCACAACTTGGTTCATCTCCTGCCGGTGTGCAAACCCCTAGTGCACAGACAACCCCTGGCCATGCGCACAGTGATGTTATGGTCTGAGGAGGCAATGGACACTCTAAAGGGCTGTTTTGAAGCCATCGCCTGGAAGCAGCTCTGCGATCCACATGGTGAGGACATCGATGGCCTCATTCACACCTTCACGGGCTACCTCAGCTTCTGTGCGGACAAATCCGTTCCCACCAAGACCATACGGTGTTGCTCAAACAGCAAACCCTGGATCAATACTGAGATTAAAACACTTCTGAGAGAGAAGAAGAGGATCTTCAGGTCAGGGAACAGGGAGATGCTGAAGTCCGTACAGAGGGAGCTGAGGAGAAAGATCAGAGAAGGCAAGGACAGCTTCAGGAGGAAGATGGAGGACAAGCTGCAACAGAGCGACATCAGCGGGGTCTGGAGAAACCTCAAAACCATCTCTGGGCTCCAGAATACCTCCCCCCAGGCCACGGGGGGCAGGGAGTGGGCGAACAATCTGAATTTGTTTTTCAATAGGTTTGACCAACCGCCCTCCCCCCTGACTGCACAACAACCACTGCTGCCTGTAAAGACATCAAGTCCTGCTGCCCACTCCCCACTCCACCAACACCTCCCCACTCCACCAACACCCCCCCACTACAAACACACAGCCCCCCATCCTGACCCTGACCAGGACCCAGGTGAGGACCGAGCTGAGGAAGATCAAGGCGAGGAAGGCGTCGGGACCGGACGGCATCAGCGTAAAGCTCCTCAAGTCCTGTGCAGACCAGCTGTGTGGGATTGTGACGTACATCTTCAACCTGACCTTGAAGCTGGGGAGGGTACCACAGCTGTGGAAAACATCTTGTGTGGTACCTGTACCAAAAATTTCCCACCCCAAAGATCTGAACAGCTACAGACCGGTGGCCTTGACGTCCCACTTGATGAAGACCCTGGAGAGACTGCTCCTTGCTCACCTCTGCCCCCTGGTGGAACCAGCGATGGATCCACTCCAGTTTGCCTACCAGCATGGCATTGGGGTGGAGGATGCGGTGATCTTCCTCCTCCACCGTTCTCTGTCCCACCTGGAGAAGCCCGGGAATGTGGTGAGGATCATGTTCTTTGACTTCTCCAGTGCTTTCAACACCATCCAACCGATGATCCTGAAGGACAAGCTGCTGCGCGCAGGGGTGGACCAGCACCTGTCATCATGGATCCTGGACTACCTCACGAACCGGCCTCAGTTTGTGAGAACCCGGGACTGTGTGTCCGACACGATCATCAGTAGCACGGGGACCCCCAGGGAACGGTGTTGGCTCCCTTCCTGTTCACTCTTTAGTAGTAGTAGATAGTAGATTAGTTTATTTGACAGGGACAGTGCAATAAACATAGACAATTAATCAAAGACAATCAATCTGATGTGTTGCACATAGAGTGTATAGCTATTAGCTAATTTGCAACTCTTGTCCCTGGATGGGCTTTAGAAAAAAGAATCAAGATAAAAAAAATATACACAATAACCACATACATCAATGCAGAAAAATTATAAATACACAATTATAAATATTATAAATATTATAAATACACAAATATAACAGCCTGACTCACATTTAACATAAATATTATAAATATTATAAATACACAAATATAACAGCCTGACTCACATTTAACACATATAACATAACTCACATTTGCCTATTTCAGGCCTTCCTCCCTCCGTCACTCACTATAAACAAACACATTTATTCCTTCCCTTCATTCACTCTCACTTTGCAGACAAATAATTCATACATGAGTACATTCTTGTTTATTTTTCAGCCAGTTTTTAACATTTTTAGTGAATGTTTTAAAGTCCGTTATTATTTTAATTTCATTTGGCATTGTGTTCCAGATGTGACTGCCCTTTATAGAGAAAGCTGTTTGTCCAAATGTGGTTCTGCGGTGGAATATTTTACAGTTATTGTTAACAGAACTCCTGGTGGCTCTGCTGCTGTCCTGTCTTTGGACGAAACCAGCAAGTGGCTCGGGTGCTGATTTATGGAAACATTTGAACGTTAATTTCAGAAGACAGAGGTCAATGAAGCTCTCAAAACTCAATAGGTTGTATTTTTTTAAAACATTACAGTGATGCCACCTAATGGGCTTTTTGTCCAAGATTTTTAGGGTTTGATTATATAATGAACCTATATGTCTTATTGTGGAAGGGGCTGCTTGAGCCCAGACTGTCAAACAGTATGATATATGAGAAAAAACCATAGAATGCATATACAGTGCAGCTGCTTCGTAAGGTATGTAATATCTAATTAATTTAAAGCAGTTCAGATTTTTTTTTACTGTTTTTGAAATTTTCTTTATATGAAGATTAAATTTGAGTTGAGGATCTAGTACAATGCCAAGGTATTTGAATTCTGTAGCTAAACTGATGTCATGATCATGTATATTAACTTTAAAATGTTGCAGGTTACATTTTTTGATTGAAAAGCACATTAAGACTGTTTTCTGAAGGTTCAGCAATAGATGGTTCTTGAGGAGCCACTCTTGGACATCAACCATACTTGTAGACAGTACATCTGCAGCCTGTGCTGGAGTCTTGGCAGCTGTGTAAATAACTGCATCATCTGCATAAAGTTGGCATGTTGCAGCTGAGCAGTGTAACGGCAAGTCATTAATAAAAATGCTGAAAAGTAAAGGACCAAGAATGGACCCTTGTGGGATACCCATGCGGTTGTTTAAAAATGAGGATTTATCCTGGTGAACTTTTACACACTGTTCTCTATTCTGGAGATAAGATGCAAACCATTCTAATGTATTTGGGGAGAAGTTAAAAGATACCATTTTGGATAAAAGCAAACTGTGGTTTACAGTATCGAAAGCCTTTTTGAGATCTAGAAAAACAGCTCCTACCACATTACCCCTGTCCAAGGACTGTTTGACGTTTTCAATAAGGCAACAATTTGCTGTTTCTGTTGAGTATCCTGGTCTAAAACCAAATTGATGTGGATGAAGAAGTTGACTGTCTTGTAAGTAGTCTATCAGCTGTGTAGCTACAACTTTTTCAAGAACCTTAGATAGGACTGGTAAAATAGAGATTGGGCGGTAATTGCATATATCGTCTTTACTGCCTGATTTATGAACTGGTATGACGACAGCTTTTTTCCAGCCAGATGGAAATGTACTAGACCTAATGGAGAGATTAATGAGATGAGTCAGTGGTTTGATTAATATTTTGCTGTGCATTTTGAGAAAGGAGGTGCTCATATTGTAGATATCATTACTTTTTGAGTTTGACAGTGTTTTAACAATACCAGCAATTAACTTCTCATTTACCTCATCGATGTGAAAAGTATCTGTTGGAAGTATGGAATTTGTGTTGTTGAGCACATTTGGCAGCACAAAAATTTTTGTTAAGTCTTCCACAGAGCCCACAAAGTGTGAATTAAATTCATTTGCCAAAGTAGCCTTGTCACTGACGGTCTTGCCATTGATTCTAAGTTCCTTTACCCCCTTCTGATCGTTTTTTTTATTAGTTAAGTTATTTAAATGCCTCCATAGGGAACTGTTGTTACCCTTTGCATGATCTATCAGTTTATTGTAATAAGATATTTTTGATTTTCGCAGCTCATGTACCACTTTATTTCTTAAACTTTTGTACACAAGGTGATCATTTTGTAGTTTGGAGGTTAATGATGTTTTCAGTGCATAGTCTCGCCTCTTCATAAGTTTTCTTATTTCATTATTTAACCATGGTAGGCTAATCTTCTGTTGTCTACTTTTAATTTGCTTTGAAAATTTTTCTATAGACTTTGTGATTGTTGCAGTTATAAAATTACAACAATCATCTACTTCACATGTTGACATGAGCTGCTCCCAATTTTGATTCTCTAAGTAATGTTCAAACTCCTCATTTTTTGATTTGGGGATAATAAAATTTGATTTGTCAATATCGACTCCCCCATAATACTGTAGTCGCTTTTTAGTAAGTTTCCTGACAGCAAGAACCATGTTATGATCTGAGAGACCAGTTACAAGATTATAGGTTCTGGTTATTCGTTCTGGTTTATTAGTAAATACCATGTCAATAAGTGTTCTGGATTGTTTGGTTATCCTGGTGGGTCCTTTGATGATTTGCTGGTAATTAAATTTAGTCATGAGGCTTTTCAGTTTTTGTTTGTCTTTTTTATCAGACCAGTTGATATTAAAGTCACCATGAATTATTGTTTCTCTGTTCTTCTCAAGTTGTTTAACCAGATCACTTAATTCATTATAAAAGGAAGAGTTGTGTGACGGTGGGTTGTACACTACTGCAATGTTGAAATTCATTACCGGAGAGAGACATACATTAACAGCTAAACATTCAAGTGAAGTATTCAAATCAACCAGTTGACATTTATATTTCTCTTTGATGTAAATTAAAAAAATTTATACTGCGGACTTCTCACACAACACAACACACTGCCATCTACAGAAGTTCTCTGATGACTCTGCGATCGTTGGCCTCATCTCCAATGGAGATGAAGCTGAGTACAGAGGGCTTATCCAGGACTTCGTGGACTGGTGCCATCGGAACTGCCTCCAGATCAACGCGAGGAAAACTAAGGAGCTGGTGGTGGACTGCCGCAGGCAAGGACAACCCCTCACAGCACCAGTAAATATACAGGGAACAGACATTGAGATGGTGACATCCTACAAGTACCTGGGTGTTCATCTATACAATAAACTAGACTGGTCACACAATACTGACACACTCTACAAGAAGGGACAGCGCAGGCTGTTCCTACTGAGGAGACTCAGGTCTTTTGGTGTACAAGGGGCACTGCTGAAGACATTCTATGACACGGTGGTGGCATCAGCCATCACTTTTGGAGTGGTCTGCTGGGGCAGTGGCATTACTGCAGCCGATAGGAAGAGACTGAACAAACTGATCAAGAAAGCTAGCTCCGTCCTGGGGCAGCGCCTTGATCCGGTGGAGGAGATAGGAGAGAGAAGGACGGTGGCTAAACTGTCATCTCTGCTGGAGTCCGAGTTCCACCCTATGCAGGACATACTGAATGCACTGAGGAGCTCATTTAGCAGCAGACTACATCATCCCAGGTGCACAACCGAGAGGTTTCGCAGGTCCTTCCTACCAACGGCTGTCAGACTGTACAACCTAAGCAGGGCTGCTCGCAGAGATAGCAAAAAGACGTAACAACCTAATAGTTTTTTGAATGCAAAAGATGCAATAGACTTACACAATGGTCCCCTCCGGCATACAACTAGGAAAATACCGGTCGCTATGGAGGGTGAGAATATGTATGGGCACATAATCATACCATGTAGGATAACTAAGTAGACGGTTGTGCTGTTTCATCCCATCTAGCAACAATGCTCTGCACTGTGTGTGTTTATACATTTACATATTTATTCCATCTAGCTACAATGCTCCGCACTGGGTGTGTTTATGTTTATGTTTATATTTATATATCTATATATTCATTCCATCTAGCTACAATGCTCCGCACTGTGTGTTTATACAGTATATCTACATATTATTCCATCTTTTTTTCCGGTTCCGGCTCTGCCGGACCGGCGGCGCCACACGAGTCGGCTGCCTGTTGCAACAGCCTTTTTTTTATCTTCCTTCTTCTTTCTACACCTTTCACTCTGTATATATATCACGGACGCACGGATCGCCCCGGGGGTCTCCCGGGTCGGCGGACGGAGCCACGGTTTGCAGCGGGAGACGTTACAGCGGGGAGGAGCTAGTGCTAGCTAGCACTTGGCCGCCGCCCGGTGCTAATGGGAAACTCGACATACCGGGAGCTGTAGCGAAAACGAAGCGGGTGCCGGGCTGGAGTTTAGGCGGCGTGAAAGAAATATAAGACAGAATAATAAAGAGCGATGGCAAGAACCAAGCAGACCGCCCGTAAAATCTACTGGAGGAAGAAGCCCCCCAGGAGACAGCTAGCCACCAGGGCTGCTCGGAGAGGCGCTCTGGCCACCGGCAGAGTGAAGAGGCCTCGCCGTCACAGGTCCGTGGCTCTGAGAGAGATCCGTCGCTACCAGAAATCCACGGAGCTGCTCATCTGTAAGCTGCCCGTCCAGCGCCTGGTGAGGGAGATCGCTCAGGACTTCAAGACCGTCCTGCGTTTCCTGAGTTTCGCCGTCATGGCTCTGCAGGAGACCAGCGAGACCCACCTGGTGGTCTCTTCTTCGCTAAGGGGGTCACCATCATGCCCAAAGACTTCCAGCTGGCCCGCTGCATCCGCGGAGAGAGAGCTTAGACTTTCTGCTGCACATCCACCAGCCATAATGCTCTGCACTGTGTGTCTATATATATACATTTATAGTAATATGGACATATGTTTGCTAGATGTTGTTTTTTCTTGCCTTCTGATTGTTGCTCTGAGTGTTGCTGTCCCTGTGCTGTTGCAATCCTGGAATTTCCCCATTGTGGGACTAATAAAGGCTTATCTTATCTTATCTTATCTTATCTAGCTACATTGCTCCGCACTGTGTGTTTATATATTTACATATTTTTTTCCACCTAGCTGCAATGCTCCGTACTGTGTGCTTATATATTTACATATTTTTTTTCCACCTAGCTGCAATGCTCCGTACTGTGTGCTTATATACTCATATATTTATCCCATCCAGCTACAATGCTCTACACTGTGTGTCTGTGTGTGTGTATATATATATATATATATATATATACTGTGTACTCTGTACTGTGTGCTTATATACTCATGTATTTATCCCATCCAGCTACAATGGACACTGTGTGTCTCTGTGTGTGTATATATATATATATATACGTGTGTGTATATACTATATATATATATATATATATATATATATATATATCGGATCTCTGGCGGATCTCTGGCGCCTTAAAACCAGATGCTTCGGGTAGATGGTGGCTCGTCAACCTGGGAAGGTAGCCCATCTAGGGGAAGGTAAACCCTGATTTCAAACCTCTGCTGCCTTGCGGCATACCCGGTCACGGGAAAGGCTTCGGGAGTCAACCCTGAGGAAAAATCTGCAGTCGGAGCCCCTAAGGCAGTTCTATGTTGTGCTCAACATCGTTCTGGCAGCTCCTGCAACGGCGCTGGTGCCAAAATGTAGCAGCCCTGCTGTTCCTTTGGATTCATCAGTGACGTGGAGAGGGGGGACATGCTGCATGGGCAACATCTTGTCCTCCATATCTTCCTGCCCAGGCTTGAATCCTACCAACGCCCAACGCTGGAAGGTAGAACACCGGATCACTGGAGAGGACACTCCAGCTTCGCCTTTGGCGTAGACAAAACACGGGGAATGACAGTTACCGGTTATAAGCCACTGCTCAATTGGCGTAGAGCGTGGCGCCAGGGGTTGTTCCCGATGGTGGGAGGGATCATCAGATCTCACTGGACAGCTACCACCCGCCTCAAGCTGGGCAGCCCCCAGCCAATAAGGTGTTGTCCCGCCACAGCTTGCTTTCCTCATTGGGTGCATGGGGATAAGGAGAAATCCAAACAGCAGGCTGAGAACCTTCGCACCAGGCAAGACAATAAAACAAAAGAGACCAACTCTAAAACTGGGAACTTGGAACGTCCGCACTATGATGACAGGACTCGCTGCTAACTTAAAGGACATCAACGACACCAGGAAGACTGCCATCATCAATAATGAGCTGAAGAGACTGGGAGTGGATATCGCCACTCTCCAGGAAACACGGTTAGCTGATGCAGGCACACTGAGAGAGAAGGACTACACGTTCTACTGGCAGGGAAAGGGCAGTGACGAGCACAGGGAACACAGAGTGGGCTTCGCAGTGAAGAACACTTTGCTGAAGATGGTGGAACCGGGCAGCACTGGCTCTGCACGACTCCTCACCCTCCGCCTGAACACCACTGAAGGCCCAGTCACCCTCGTCAGTGTGTATGCCCCAACACAGACAGCCACACCAGAGGCAAAAGACGAGTTCTACGAGAATCTCGCAACAACTGTCAGGATCATCCCCAACTCTGAACAACTCATTCTCCTTGGAGACTTCAATGCCAGAGTGGGTGCTGACCACGACTCCTAGCCCTCCTGTCTTGGACCTTTTGGCGTGGGCAGAATGAACGACAACGGACAGCGGCTGCTCAAGTTCTGCACATATCACGATCTGTGCATCACAAACTCGTTCTTCAAGACCAAGCCCCAACACAAGGTTTCCTGGCAACATCCGCGCTCAAAGCACTGGCACCAGCTAGACTTGATCCTGACCAGGCGCACCTCACTGAAGAACGTGCTAATCACCCGTTCGTTCCAGAGTGCAGATTGCGACACAGACCATTCATTGGTGTGTTGCAAGGTCAAGCTGCAGCTGAAGAAATTCCATCGTGCTAGACAACCTGGAAAGGCACGGATTGACACCAGCAAGATGGCCCAACCAGAACTTGTTGAGCAGTTTGCCTCCACCTTTGAGAAGGAACTTGGTGTACCACAAGGAGGAGAATCTGCAAAGCAGAAGTGGGAAGAGCTGCGAAACACCATCTACCGCACAGCCTTGGCTACCTTTGGGAGGAAGACCTCGAAGTCACAGGACTGGTTTGATGCCAAGTTGACCGAGATGACCCCCGTCATTGAAGCCAAGCGTTCAGCACTTGCTGAGTACAAGAAGTACCCAAACGAGAAGAATCTCCAGATTCTCAGGGCTGCGAGAAGCAAAGTTCAGCAGACTGCTCGGCGCTGTGCCAACAAGTACTGGACTCAGCTCAGCCAAGACATTCAAACCGCTGCCATAACAGGGAACATCCGTGGTATGTACGATGGCATCAAGAAAGCACTTGGTCCGGCTCAGAGCAAGACGGCCCCCCTCAAATCTTCCACTGGGGAGATGATCACAGAGAAGAACAAGCAGATGGAGAGATGGGTGGAACACTACTCCGACCTCTACTCTAGACAGAACACCGTGACACCGTCAGCCCTTGATGCCATCGACTGCCTGCCATCCATGGACGAACTTGATGCCGAGCCAACCATCGACGAACTCAGTAAGGCCATTGATAGCTTGGCCGCTGGCAAGGCACCCGGCAACGACGGCATACCCCCTGACCTGATCAAGCACTGCAAGACCGCCCTACTGCTGCCATTGCATGACGTCCTCTGCCAGTGCTGGAAGGAAGGTGCCGTACCACAGGACATGAGGGACGCCAAGATCATCACCCTCTACAAAAACAAAGGGGAGAGAAGCGACTGCAACAACTACAGGGGCATTTCCCTCCTCAGCGTTGTTGGCAAAGTCTACGCACGAGTTGTTCTCGTTCGTCTACAGAAGCTTGCCGAACGTGTCTACCCCGAGTCTCAGTGTGGCTTCCGCGCTGAGCGATCGACGGTAGACATGATATTCTCCATCCGCCAACTCCAGGAGAAATGCAGAGAACAGAACATGCCTCTGTACGTCGCCTTCATCGACCTCACCAAAGCGTTCGATCTGGTCAGCAGAGAGGGCCTTTTCAAGATCCTGCCAAAGATAGGATGCCCACCAAAGTTGCAAAGCCTCATCGAATCGTTTCACACCAACATGCAGGGGATAGTGCAGCACGATGGCAATGTCTCAGAGCCATTCAACATACGCAGCGGAGTGAAACAGGGCTGTGTACTTGCGCCAACCCTTTTTGGGATTTTCTTTGCTATGCTCCTGAGGCATGCCTTCAGCACAGCAACAGAGGGAATCTACCTGCACAGAAGATCTGACAGCAGGCTTTTCAACCTCGCCCGCCTGAAAGCCAGAACCAAAGTACGCGAGGCTCTAATCAGAGACATGCTGTTCGCAGACGACGCTGCAGTCGCAACCCACACACAGCAGGAGCTTCAGACCCTGATGGACCGCTTCTCCCAGGCATGCAAGGACTTCGGGCTTACCATCAGCCTGAAAAAGACTAACGTCTTGGCGCAAGGCACGGAAGCACCACCAACCATCACCATTGATGACTACAAGCTGGAGGTCGTGAATCAGTTCACGTACCTGGGGTCCACGATCAGCAACAACCTCTCCCTTGATACAGAGATCAACAAGAGGATTGGAAAATCAGCCTTCACACTCGCTCGCCTCACCACACGAGTGTGGGAGAATCCCAAACTCTCTGTCAAGACGAAGATGGCAGTGTACAACGCCTGCGTCGTCAGCACACTGCTCTATGGGAGTGAGACGTGGACAACATACGCCCGGCAGGAAAAGAGACTGAACTCCTTCCACTTGCGCTGCATTCGCCACATCCTGGACATATCCTGGCAGGACAAAGTGCCCAACACAGAAGTTCTGTCCCGCGCCGGCCTTCCCTCCATGTTCACTCTACTCAGGCAGCGCAGGCTCCGCTGGCTAGGCCACGTTCACCGTATGGAGGATGGCAGAATCCCCAAAGACGTCCTCTATGGAGAACTGGCAACTGGCAGGAGAGACGTTGGCCGCCCACAGCTGCGCTTTAGAGATGTCTGCAAGAGAGACATGAAGGCCCTGGATATCAACACAGAGCGCTGGGAGGACCTTGCAACGGACCGCTTCAAATGGAGAGGCACCCTGATCAGACAGCTCAAGGCGGGTGAAGAGAGACTGACTGCTGCAGCAGATGAAAAAAGGACCTGCAGGAAGAACCGCCACAGACCCAGCAGCACGGAGACCACCCACAAGTGTGACCTGTGTGACAGGGACTGTCATTCGTGCATCGGCCTGCTCAGCCACAGGCGGTGCTGTTCCAGCAGAGTAGACGTTTAGGATTCTCTTCCATGGTCATCATAGACCGACGGAGGCCGACGATATATGTATGTATGTATGTATGTATGTATGTATGTATGTATATATATATATATATATATATATATATATATATATATATATATATATATATATATATATATATATATATATATATATATATATATATAGTAATATGTACATATGTATATTAGCTGCTCTTGCTTGCTTGCTTTTTTTTTCTTGCCTTCTGATTGTTGCTCTGAGTGTTGCAATCCCTGTGCTGTTGCAATCCTGGAATTTCCCCATTGTGGGACTAATAAAGGCTTATCTTATCTTCTCCTATCTTCTCTTACATATTCTACAAATATTTTGTTTGCATTCTTATGAATAAATATGTTAAAAGTGTTAAACTACAGTCTGAAGTGTTAAGCAACCACAGTCTGATAAACTGGAGTCAGGCAGAGCCATAGAGCCCTCTTTTTCTCTCTCTCTATCATATTAAGTGAGGTCTGTTGCAGTAGATACACACCCAGATCAACACTCACACATACACATTTCATAATACATCTTAGAGGATAACTAAATTAAATCACCCTTTATTGTCATTCAACTGTACAACCAATCATGTACAGTAGAATGAGATTGTGTTTTACCTATCTACAGTGTTAATCACACACACCCCAAGTGTAGAATCAGAGGGCCGCTGCCATGCAAGGCGCCGCCACAGATTTCCCTCCTCCATTCCATTATTGCTGAGCACCAAGCTGGACGGCAGGAAGTTCCACTTTTATATGGTCTTTGGCATGACCCGGCCAGGATTTGAACCCCTGCCTCCCGGGTGTGGGGCGGATGCTCTACCAACTGAGCCACCACTCCGGTGGTGGCTCAGTTGGTCATCCGCTATTCACTAACGTGAATAATCCGCTATTCACTAACAATCTGCTATTCACTAACGTGAATAGCGGATGGCACGTTCACGTCAGAGTTAAACTGGCCAATCAGATGGTTGCGTTCAAGCCCACCTTACTGTACAGGGCGTGCCCGGCCCAAGAAGATAAGTGCACATCACTCCCGGAAGTCGGGGTCAGTCTTATTACGTTCTTGAGGGGGGCTGCGTCCCACTGAACCCAGCACTGCTTGCTCTACATGTGACCGCTGAATAAATGTCGCATCTTTGAACTGAAGCATTCTCCGGCTTATTCTTAGATCTTTCAACCAAAGAATCGGGGGTATATCACTTAAAATCAAGGTCTGTCTCCTTCTCTGTTTCTGCACCCTGGTTTACATCTGAACTTCATCTTGTGAAAGCTCAAGGTTGTAAACTAGAACGTCTCTTTAGGAAAACTGGACTTGGTTTTCATAAAGAGATGTTTTTTTTAACAATATTCAACATTACAAGGACTCTATTTCAAAAGCCAAATCCAGCTTCTACTCCACCATCATCTGTTCTAATGAAGGAAATATCAAGTCACTGTTCCCCCTGGTCAATTCCATTGTCAGACCCCCAGACTCTCTGCCCCCGATCTGTATTCAATTGATTTACAGTTCAGGTTCAGGTTCAGGTTACTTTATTTGTACCCATAGGTAGATTTGTTTTGCAGTCAGGTGACATCCATATTTACAAATCACAAATTACATTCAACATAAACACAAACACAGCCACACATGAAGCTGACTATAAACATGATAAAAATACTCAAGGCTCCATCAATCAGGACATAAGACAAAGAGATGAGAGAAAAAACAGAGATAAGAGAGAAGGGTCATATTAAAAGTTAAAGACTAGTCAATGAGGTTAAAAACTCAAAAGTCTAAAAACCCAATAAAAGATTTAGAACCCAAATAAAAAAACTACAAAATTAAATTAATTTAAAATAAAATTAATAAATAGGTTTCTAAATTATGTGCAATATATTGTTACAGCTTGTTCAACTCTTTGACAGCAGCAGGAACAAAGCTGTTTTTGTAGCGCTGGGTTTAACTTTTTGGGACAGCAAACCTCTGTCTTGAGGGAAGAAGCTTAAAGTTGCAGTGCAAAGGGTGGGAGTCATCATTTAAAATGAAGGTAGCCATCCTCTGTACTTGTCTAGTGTACAGGGATGTCAGGCTCAGCTGTGACTCACCAAGCAAACGACTGGACCATCTAACTACCTGATCCAAGGATTTCCTCTGTTTCAGTTTTATCTGACCAAACCATGACACTAAAGAAAAGGATAAAACAGATTTAATAAAAGCCCGATAAAACATTGTCATTATGGTTCAGTCAATTTGGAAGCGTACAAGTTTCCTTAAACAATGCAAATGTTGCTGACCCTTTTTGCACACCCTTTCACAGTTCTCTTCAAAGTTTAAATTGCTATCAATAATCGTTCCAAGATAGTTGTAAGATTGCACACATTCAATGGTCTGGCCTTTTAGTACAGTGACTTGGTGCCTGGGAGTTTTCCTCCTAAAGTCAATAATCATATCTTTAGTTTTTGTCGTATTCAGCTGCAGGTAGGAATCCTCACACCAGTGAACAAAATCATCAACTACTGGGCCGTGGCCACTCTCACCATCCTGGAGGAGACTGACAACAACTGAATCATCAGCATACTTTATAATGTGTCTGTTGTCATGTCTGCGCCGACACATGTTTGTGTACAGGATGAAGAGTAGTGGTGACAGCACACACCCCTGAGGAGAGCCAGTAGAAGAGCACTTTTGGTCAGACAATGTACCATGGACCCTTACTCTCTGTGTCCTGTTGGTTAAAAAATCCAGAATCCAACCCATCAGATTATTGCTCAAATCAAATTGTTGCAGGAGCCTTTCAACTAAAATATGAGGTTGGATTGTATTAAAGGCGGAAGAAAAGTCCACAAATAAAAGCCTGGCGTGTGTCCCATTAAAATACAAATGTTTAAAAAGCATGTTAAACAGAGTGCCAGTGGCATCCTCCACTCCTCTGTGAGGCCTGTAGGCAAACTGCAGGGGATCCAATGCATGCTCAGTCTGCTTTAGGACCTCAAATCTGACCAGTTTTTCAAAAATTTTCATTAAAATTGAAGTCAAAGCAACTGGTCTAAAGTCGTTTACCGTTTTAGGACAGCTGGATTTTGGAACGGGGACAACCACAGCATCTTTCCAGATCTTAGGCACATGTTGTGTCTGTAAGGACTTATTGAAAATGTAGTGAAATATAGGACTCAATTCATGTGCACAGGACTTTACCAAGCGCCCACATATATTATCAGGGCCCTGACTTTTGTTCACCTTTACAGCACAGAACGGCCCTTTTAATATCCTGCACCTCAATACTAAAGTTCTGTTTGTCTTTGAGTTTCTGTTTCAAATCTTGGGTTTCTGTGCTAAAATCAAAGGAATCAAAACGACCATAAAAACAATTAAGAGCATTAGCCAGCTCTGTGTCTGAATTAAAACCATCG
This sequence comes from Pholidichthys leucotaenia, assembly GCA_020510985.1. Lineage (NCBI taxonomy): Eukaryota > Metazoa > Chordata > Actinopteri > Cichliformes > Pholidichthyidae > Pholidichthys > Pholidichthys leucotaenia. Next base: position 64,739,322 of record CM035844.1, on the reverse strand, counting down.
AAAAACACACGATTACTGCGCTCTGTGCTCTGAAGGCCTGCATTAGTTTTCGTACTGGCCCAGGCTATGTAACGTACTTTATTTATATAGCCCTTTAAAACAACCCATAGGTGACCAAAGTGGTTTACAGAAAAATTGAACAGCAGTAGAAACACACACAGCATAAAAACAGATCACTTAACCAAAGGATTAAGCATAAATACCAAAAAATAAATGCAAGATAAAAAGATGAAAATAATGAAAATAATAAGTGTCTCCACTACCAAGTATTAAAAGCAATCCAGAATAAATACATTTTAAGTTCTGATTTAAAAAGGGCCAGGTCCGAGATAGCACATATATCAGGAGGAAGATTATTCCAGAGCCTGGGGGTGACAACAGAAAAGGCTCGGTAACCCCAGTTTTTATACCTTGACCTAGGCACATCCAGCAAAAGCTGATTGGATGACCTCAAAGCTCTGCCTGGGTCATGGACAGTTAAAATCTCAGATAAATAAGGTGGAGCAAGGCCATTAAAAGCTTTAAAAACAAAGAGTAAAGACTTCCGGGAAGATGGCGGAGAGACATAACGCTTAAACAGAGAGCTCTCCCTAGTCGAATTAAAAATCATTGGTAAATGGCCAACTCGACATAAATGGATCAATAAACCAAGGGTTGAAAACACGAAGAAGCCGGGCACATGGACAAAAGCAGGGTAAAATTATAGAATCCCTCTTCAACAACGCAGGAGAAATCGCTGAACACGAGGCTCAAAAAAACAAGGTGACTACAGCAGAGAAAATGGAGGACGCCAAACTCGATACCATGAACACTGGCATCGCAAATATAGGTAAAGAGTTAAAAGACTTCAAGCGACAACTCCAACAGGATTTAGCAGCTCTTAAGGAAGAGCTGAAAAAAGAGATGAAGGAGGAAATTATGGGTCTCCGAAGAGAAATGGAGCGCAAGCTAGCAGAAAACATGGAAGAACTGCGCACTCAAAGGGCAGGTATGACAGAAGCACAGGCTCGAATATCGGAGTTGGAAGACTGGAAGACCGAGGCAAGCGAGCGGCTGCAGACCCTGACGGCGCAAACACAGAGGATGCAGGAAAAAATAACCGACCTGGAGAGCAGGTCCAGCCGGAGCAATATACGCATCTTCGGGATTCCGGAGGGCATTGAAGGCAACTCGATGACGAAACTCATGGATCATTTCTTAAAAAAAGAGCTTGAGCTGCCCGGTGAAGCGGACCTGCAGATCCAACGAGCGCACAGAGCCTCGGCACAGAACCCGAATCCAAACTCTACACCCAGGTCAGTTGTGGTAAACTTTCTGAAATACGACATAAAGGAAAGAATCCTGACACAAGCGTGGAAAAAAATATACGAATCGGCGACAAACAAATATTCTTTGACCATGACTACCCGACAGAAATTGTGCAGCAGCGAAAGAAATATGCCAACATTAAAAAAACGCTGAAAGAGAAAAAAATTAGATTCCAAACGCCGCTAACGAAGATGAGGATTCATTGGGAGGACGGCGTGAAGACATACAACACAACCAGAGAGGCAGCGCGAGACATGACGGAGCGAGGCTTTGTGGTGAGCGTACCGGAGGAAGCGGCTGGAGCAGCGGCGGCACTGAACGCATCACGACAGCCGGAGTGGAGACGAGTGAGCGGCAGAAGACGGGAGACGGACGTGGCACACCGGGCCCAGGAAAAACTGCAAGGCTTTCAACGGAAAGCCTAGATTATAACAAAGATTAAGAAGGACACAGAAGAAATGAAGGCCAAGAAGACAAGGTAAAAGAGAAACAAACGGCTAGGAGAGGTTTAAATGATTTTTGTTGGACATTTCTAGACTAATGACTATTACTTGGATAGTAAATACAGGTCTAGGGAGGGACCTTCACTCTGTGAGGTCATTCCCTCCACCCACCAACAGGGACCAGTAGGCAGAAGAAAGGCCCAAAGTACGGAGGTCGAGATTCGTTAATATGTTTTTGTATAAATATGTGTTAGTTTTGTTGTTAAAGGGGTTAGGAGCACAAGTTAAAAAAATGGAAAAACATGAATATCTGTAAAAATCTTAAGATAATGACATTAAACGTGAATGGTCTGAACTCACCTGTTAAAAGGGAAAGAATAATAAGAAAATTCAAGAAGGAAAAAGCCGAAATTATATTTATGCAAGAGACACATTTGAGCAAGACAGAACATGAGAAACTAAAGAGATTTGGCTATAAGAACTCCTACTACAGTTCATTTAAGGGAGGAACTAAAAGGGGGGTTATGATACTAATTTCAAATAAAATACAATTTGAATGTGAACAAGAAATCCAGGATAAAGAAGGCAGGTATGTAATAATAAAAGGAAGAATAGATGGTATGCAGATCACATTAGTGAACATCTATGCCCCACCAGAAAGTGACAAGGGTTTTTTTCAACAACTGTTTGATCTCATAGCAACACACAGTGAAGGAGTCCTAATTTGTGGAGGAGACTTAAATGCCGTCATGGATCATGAAGTTGACACAACAAGTGTTAAGAAGACAAAAAAACATGTAACAAAGTTCATAAGAACCTCACTGGCAGAAATGGGTATGGTAGACATATGGAGGGACCTGCACCCACTCGAAAAAGACTATACACATTATTCAGCAGTCCATAAAGTACACTCTAGAATAGATTACTTCCTTATGAATGAAGGTGACAGACACAGGGTGAGAAATTGTCGGATTGGAGGGGCAGAAATATCAGATCATAATCCTATATACATGGAAATATATTTAAACAATAGAAAATGACAAACAACATGGAAACTTAATGTAGGACTGTTAAATGGTGAGAAAATGAAAGAAAGAATAAAGTAAACATAAACGAGTATATCGAAGAGAATGATAATGAAGAAGTGGACCCAACAATACTATGGGATGCACTAAAAGCCGTGTTAAGAGGAAAATTAATTGTTGAAACAGGAAAAGCAAATAAGTCTAAACTGGAAACATATGAACAAAGATGTGAGAGACTGAAGGAATTAGAACGTAAACATCAAAGCACAAATGACCCAAAAATATACCAAAAAATTAAGGAAGAAAAAATAAAGATAAAGGAATACAAATAGATGAAATTGAAAGGAAAAATAGATATTTAAAGCAAAAATATTATGAAACGGGGCCAAAAGCCACAAAATTGCTGGCAAAACGGTTAAGAAAACAACAAATGGTGAATAATGTATATAAGATTAAGGACCCCATCACAAATAAAACCACAGTTAACCCAGAAAACATCGAAGAAATATTCCATAATTTCTATCAAGAACTATACTCGCAACCTGAAGAAACAAATGCTAAGGATATTAAAAATTTTTTATGCACATTGGACTTGCCATCAATAGGAAATCATCAAAATGAAAAGCTAACAGCAGAAATAACAACACAAGAGATTAAAGATGTGATTAAGTCACTTAAAAACGGTAAATCACCAGGTAGTGATGGATACCCATCTGAGTTTTATAAACTGTTTATAGAAGAACTCACGCCACAGCTCCTAAAGTCATTTAATTGAACGTTAAACAACAACAAAATACCTCCATCATGGAACGAAGCCATTATTTCAGTTATTTTAAAGCCAGGGAAAGATAGGGAACAATGCGGAAACTATAGGCCAATCTCTTTATTAAATGTGGATTATAAAATATATACAACAATTATATGTAAATGAATAAAGACATTCTTGACGGAATTGATAGAAGATGATCAAACTGGTTTCATAGAGGGACGCCAACACATGACAATATCAGGAGAACAATACATATAATTAATCAAATACATAAAGAAAAGAAAAGCGCAGTAATAATGAGTTTAGACGCAGAAAAAGCATTTGATAGGGTTAATTGGAAGTTCCTATATAGTGTGCTGGAACGCTTTGGATTTAACGAAAAATCAGTACAATGCATAAAGACACTGTATCAAAAACCTGTGGCAAGAATCAAGATAAACGGTAGCTTAACAGACAAAGTAAATATACAAAGATCAACTAGGCAGGGATGCTGCCTATCGCCCACCTTGTTTGCTCTGTTCATAGAGCCACTGGCTCAAGCGATGCGACAAAATAAGAAATTAAAAGGTGTAATGATAAAGGGAGCGGAACACAAGATTGGGCTATTTGCAGACGATATTATAGTTTACCTTGAACAACCAGATGAATCAATATTTGAAATGATGAACTTGATAGAAAATTTTGGAAAATTTTCAGGATACAAGATAAACATAACAAAAACACAAATACTGACATTCCACTATAACCCTCTAAACCAGATAACTGATAAGATCAAACTAAACTGGAAACAAAAAGAAATAAAATACCTTGGAGTGAGCATACCTAAAGACCTAAGCAAAATCTATAAAGCAAACTATGATAGGTTGGAACAAGAAATAAAAAAGATATTGATAGATGGTCAATCTTAAATATGGATCTGAATTCAAAAATTAAGACAGTCAAAATCAGCATACAACCTAGACTGCTTTACCTCTTCCAAGCTCTACCAACAGAGATTCCTGGTGACCAGTTCTCATAGTGGGACAGGATGATATTGAGATTTGTTTGGGGAGGTAAAAAGCCAAGAGTGAAATATAAAACTCTCCAGTTACCAAAAGAGAAAGGAGGCATGGGTCTACCGAGTGTAAAGGAATATTACTACTCAGCACAAATAAGATATATCATATGTTGGTGCGACGGAGGATATGAGGCAAAATGGAAAGAAATGGAAAAGGAAATTGAGGGACTCCCAGTACAAAGCATAATAGGAGATAAGGATGCATATAAGCAAATCAAACAAATAGACCCAATCACTAAATTTACTTTGGCACTGTGGTATAAAATAGTACAAAAGTATAATATAAAGGAAGACATAAAACTATTGAAATGGGGAGCATTTGACAGTCAGTTTGAACCGGCAAAGCAAGATAGGGGATACAAAAATCTGGTGAACAAGGGAATCAAAGCATGGGACAATATCGGAAAAAAAGATTTCGGGAGCTTTGTAAACATCAGAAGAAAATTTAAACTAGAAAAATCGGAATTCTTCAGATATCTGCAGATGAGAGACTATTATATGAAGAAGATTAGGCATAACCTCCACTCAGATGTGAGCAAGATTATACAATTCATTTTAAGCTCATATGCAGGAAATAAAATAAGAATTATTTCAAAGCTATATCAGAAGCTTATGGCAAACAAACATTCAAGTAACTACATAAAGGAGAAATGGGAGAAAGAGCTAAATTTAAACATAACAGAAGAAAACTGGCAAGAAATATGGAAAACACAACACACATCAACAAGTTCAATGACATGGAGGGAATTTGGATGGAAAAACCTGATTCGCTATTTCATTACACCACAGATTCAAAGAAAATATACAAATACCCAATCTTTATGCTGGAGGGGCTGTGGGGCTCAAAATGCAGACCACTCACATATGTTTTGGAAATGCTGCAAAATCTCATCATTCTGGAAATCTATACATGTGACAATACATGTCACATGTATAGATTTTTTTTTTCTCTCCCGGCGCCACACGAGTCGGCCGCCCTTTGCAACAGCGGCTCGATTCCGAGTCTTTTTCCCTTCCTCTCCCTTTTTGATCCGTCTTTTTTTCACTCCACTGATACCACGGACACACAGATCGTCCCAAATGTCTCCTGAGCCGGTGGACGGAGCCACTGTTTATAGCAGGATACGATACAGCAGGGAAGAGCTGCTAGCATTCAACCGCCACCCGGTCCCATTGGAAAAACTCGACATACCGAGAGAACTGAGGCAAAAACGCCGCGGCTGCCGGGCTGGAGTAAGGCGGAGGACAAAAAAATATAAGGTATAGACCCTCCCTTCCATCTATTGTCATGGGAAATGTACGCTCTATACTGGGAAAGGTAGATGAGCTAGCGGCTATCTGCCATTACGATAGCACATATCGGGAGTGCTCTCTCCTTTTTTTTCCTGAGAGGTGGCTAACTGAACTAGCAGCAGATGCTAACATTGAGCTGGAGGGTTTCCACATGATACGGGCAGACCGAACACCAGACAGTGGCAAAGCAAGAGGCGGTGGAGTGATAATGTATGTTAACAACAACTGGTGCAGACCGGGACATATCACTGTTAAACAACGACACTGCAGCAAAGACATTGAGTTGCTAGCTGTTAGCATGCGGCCTACACATCTCCCGAGAGAACACTCACACGTGATCTGCATTGTTGTTTATGCAAATCCGACGGCGAACGCTGGGACAGCGCGTGACGTCATCCATTCAGTAACCAGCAGGCTGCAGACAGAACACCCAGATGCTCTTCTCCTCATCTCAGGCGATTTCAACCATGTTTCACTATCTCCCATTCTACCCACGTTCACCCAGTACGTCACATGCCACACTAGAGACAATAAAACACTGGACTTATTCTACGCAAACACTAAGGAGGCATACACCTCATCACAACTCCCCCCACTCGGGAGATCGGATCACAACTTGGTTCATCTCCTGCCGGTGTACAAACCCCTAGTGCACAGACAACCTCCAGCCATGCGCACACTGGAGTTATGGTCTGAGGAGACAATGGACACTCTAAAGGGCTGTTTTGAAGCCACCGCCTGGAAGCAGCTCTGCGATCCACATGGTGAGGACATCGATGGCCTCACTCACACCTTCACAGACTACCTCAGCTTCTGTGTGGACAAATCCGTTCCCACCAAGACCATACGTCGTTGCTCAAACAACAAACCCTGGATCAACCCTGAGATAAAAACACTTCTGAGAGAGAAGAAGAGGATCTTCAGGTCGGGGAATAGGGAGATGCTGAAGTCCGTACAGAGGGAGCTGAGGAGAAAGATCAGAGAAGGCAAGGACAGCTTCAGGAAGAAGATGGAGGACAAGCTGCAACAGAGCGACATCAGCGGGGTCTGGAGAAACCTCAAAACCATCTCTGGGCTCCAGAATACCTCCCCCCAGGCCACAGGGGGCAGGGAGTGGGCGAACAACCTGAATCTGTTTTTCAATAGGTTTGACCAACCGCCCTCCCCCCTGACTGCACAACAACCACTGCTGCCTCTAAAGAAATCAAGTCCTGCTGCCCACTCCCCACTCCACCAACATCCCCCCACTACCAACACACAGCCCCCCATCCTGACCCTGACCAGGACCCAGGTGAGGACCGAGCTGAGGAAGATCAAGGCGAGGAAGGCCTCGGGACCGGACGGCATCAGCGCAAAGCTCCTCAAGTCCTGTGCAGACCAGCTGTGTGGGATTGTGACGTACATCTTCAACCTGAGCCTGAAGCTGGGGAGGGTACCACAGCTGTGGAAAACATCTTGTGTGGTATCTGTACCAAAAACTTCCCACCCCAAAGACCTGAACAGCTACAGACTGGTGGCCTTGATGTCCCACTTGATGAAGACCCTGGAGAGACTGCTCCTTGCTCACCTCCGCCCCCTGGTGGAACCAGCGATGGATCCACTCCAGTTCGCCTACCAGCATGGCATTGGGGTGGAGGATGCGGTGATCTTCCTCCTTCACCGTTCTCTGTCCCACCTGGAGAAGCCCGGGAATATGGTGAGGATCATGTTCTTTGACTTCTCCAGTGCTTTCAACACCATCCAACCGATGATCCTGAAGGACAAGCTGCTGCGCGCAGGGGTGGACCAGTACCTGTCATCATGGATCCTGGACTACCTCACGAACCGGCCTCAGTTTGTGAGAACCCGGGACTGTGTGTCCGACACGATCATCGGTAGCATGGGGGCCCCCCAGGGAACGGTGCTGGCTCCCTTCCTGTTCACTCTTTATACTGCGGACTTCTCACACAACACAACACACTGCCATCTACAGAAGTTCTCTGATGACTCTGCGATCGTTGGCCTCATCTCCAATGGAGATGAAGCTGAGTACAGAGGGCTTATCCAGGACTTCGTGGACTGGTGCCATCGGAACTGCCTCCAGATCAACGCGAGGAAAACTAAGGAGCTGGTGGTGGACTGCCGCAGGCATGGGCAACCCCCCACAGCACCAGTAAATATACAGGGAACAGACATCGAGATGGTGACATCCTATAAGTACCTGGGTGTTCATCTGAACAATAAACTAGACTGGTCACACAATACTGACGCACTCTACAAGAAGGGACAGCGCAGGCTGTTCCTGCTGAGGAGACTCAGGTCTTTTGGTGTACAAGGGGCGCTGCTGAAGACATTCTATGACACGGTGGTGGCATCAGCCATCACTTTTGGAGTGGTCTGCTGGGGCAGTGGCATTACTGCAGCCGATAGGAAGAGACTGAACAAACTGATCAAGAAAGCTTGCTCTGTCCTGGGGCAGCGCCTTGATCCGGTGGAGGAGATAGGAGAGAGAAGGACGGTGGCTAAACTGTCATCTCTGCTGGAGTCCGAGTTCCACCCTATGCAGGACATACTGAATGCACTGAGGAGCTCATTTAGCAGCAGACTACATCATCCCAGGTGCACAACCGAGAGGTTTCGCAGGTCCTTCCTACCAACGGCTGTCAGACTGTACAACCTAAGCAGGGCTGCTCGCAGAGATAGCAAAAAGACGTAACAAACTAATAGTTTTTTGAATGCAAAAGATGCAATAGACTTACACAACGGTCCCCTCCGGCATACAACTAGGAAAATACCGGTCGCTATGGAGGGTGAGAATATGTATGGGCACATAATCATACCATGTAGGATAACTAAGTAGACGGTTATGCTGTTTCATCCCATCTAGCAACAATGCTCTGCACTGTGTGTGTTTATATATTTACATATTTATTCCATCTAGCTACAATGCTCCGCACTGGGTATGTTTATATTTATATATCTATATATTTATTCCATCTAGCTACAATGCTCCGCACTGTGTGTTTATATATAAGATAAGATAAGATAAGATAAGATAAGCCTTTATTAGTCCCACAATGGGGAAATTCCAGGATTGCAACAGCACAGGGATAGCAACACTCAGAGCAACAATCAGAAGGCAAGAAAAAAACAACATCTAGCAAACATATGTCCATATTACTATAAATGTATATATATAGACACACAGTGCAGAGCATTATGGCTGGTGGATGTGCAGCAGAAAGTCTAAGCTCTCTCTCCGCGGATGCAGCGGGCCAGCTGGAAGTCTTTGGGCATGATGGTGACCCCCTTAGCGAAGAAGAGACCACCAGGTGGGTCTCGCTGGTCTCCTGCAGAGCCATGACGGCGAAACTCAGGAAACGCAGGACGGTCTTGAAGTCCTGAGCGATCTCCCTCACCAGGCGCTGGACGGGCAGCTTATCTACATATTATTCCATCTAGCTACATCGCGCCGCACTGTGTGTGTTTATATATTTACATATTTATCCACCTAGCTGCAATGTTCCGTACTGTGGGTGTTTATATATTTACATATGTATTCCATCTAGCTACAATACTCCGCACTGTGTGTTTATATATTCATATATTTATTCCATCCAGCTACAATGCTCTGCACTGTGTGTCTGTGTGTGTATATATACTGTATATACTATATATATTTTATAGTAATATGTACATATGTATATTAGCTGTTCTTACTTGCTTGTTTTTTTCTTGCCTTCTGATTGTTGCTCTGAGTGTTGCTATCCCTGTGCTGTTGCAATCCTGGAATTTCCCCGTTGTGGGACTAATAAAGGCTTATCTTATCTTATCTTATCTTATACAGAGGATATTAGGATATAATAAGATAAGATAAGATAAGATAAGATAAGCCTTTATTAGTCCCACAATGGGGAAATTCCAGGATTGCAATAGCACAGGGACAGCAACACTCAGAACAACAATCAGAAGGCAAGAAAAAACAACATCTAGCAAACATATGTCCATATTACTATAAATGTATATATATAGACACACAGTGCAGAGCATTATGGCTGGTGGATGTGCAGCAGAAAGTCTAAGCTCTCTCTCCGCGGATGCAGCGGGCCAGCTGGAAGTCTTTGGGCATGATGGTGACCCCCTTAGCGAAGAAGAGACCACCAGGTGGGTCTCGCTGGTCTCCTGCAGAGCCATGACGGCGAAACTCAGGAAACGCAGGACGGTCTTGAAGTCCTGAGCGATCTCCCTCACCAGGCGCTGGACGGGCAGCTTACGGATGAGCAGCTCCGTGGATTTCTGGCAGCGACGGATCTCTCTCAGAGCCACGGACCTGTGACGGCGAGGCCTCTTCACTCTGCCGGTGGCCGGAGCGCCTCTCCGAGCAGCCCTGGTGGCTAGCTGTCTCCTGGGGGGCTTCTTCCTCCAGTAGATTTTACGGGCGGTCTGCTTGGTTCTTGCCATCGCTCTTTATTATTCTGTCTTATATTTCTTTCACGCCGCCTAAACTCCAGCCCGGCACCCGCTTCGTTTTCGCTACAGCTCCCGGTATGTCGAGTTTCCCATTAGCACCGGGCGGCGGCCAAGTGCTAGCTAGCACTAGCTCCTCCCCGCTGTAACGTCTCCCGCTGCAAACCGTGGCTCCGTCCGCCGACCCGGGGCGATCCGTGCGTCCGTGATATATATACAGAGTGAAAGGTGTAGAAAGAAGAAGGAAGATAAAAAAAAGGCTGTTGCAACACGCAGCCGACTCGTGTGGCGCCGCCGGTCCGGCAGAGCCGGAACCGGAAATAATAATATAATAATAATAATATAATAATAATAATAATAATATACCAATGAACTGTAACTTGATGTATTTATGTGATCTTAAAAGAGACAATGTAATACAGGCTGAGGACAGATATCTAGTTAAAATCTTGTTGATTGCATGTAAAAAAACAATCACAAGAAAATGGCGATCAGAAGTTCTTCCTGACCAAGAGCAGTGGACTGACATTGTTGAGGATATACGTTTGATGGAAAAACTAACATATCGACAAAGAATGCAAGAAGGACTATATGAAAAAAAATGGCGGAAATGGACACACTACAAAGTGCAACAACGAGACAGAAATTGAAAGAATAACCAAAGACACTGGAAAAACCAGAAGAATTAAGAGATGGAAACTAAAAACTTGATGCTCCAACATTTGTCCCCCCCTTTTTTTTCTTTTTTTTTCTTTCTTACTCTAGCTCCTTTTTTTAAATATAGACTGTGATCTGAATGTAATATGTATGATGAAAAATGAATAAAAATCAAAGTTACAAAAAAAAAACAGAGTAAAAGTTTAAAATGAATTCTAAAATTGACTGGAAGCCAATGAAGTGAAAAAAGAATAAGTGTAATGTGCTCTCATCTAGTTGTGTTGGTTAAAAGATGGTTTGCTGCGTTTTGCACAAGTTGAAAGCGGTTGAGAGAGGACTGGGAGACGCCAACATAAAGTGCATTGCAGTAATGTCTTGAAGTGATTAAAGCATGGATGGCTATCTCAAGATCATGATGGCTCAGGAAAGGTTTGGCTTTGGATAACAGATTTAGTATGTGACTCTTTAATGTCATTTTTCAATGAGAAAATCTCCAAGATCCATCATCATCTAGGTCCAAACTCCACCATCAGCTCCTCCTCTGACACTCATCTGGTTTCTCACGCACTCACCTCCTTCTATCTCCCCTCCCCTTCTGATATCTCAGATCTCATGCACAAATTCAAGCCATCTACCTGTCAGCAAGATCCCCTTCCTAAAGTTCTGGGTAAAACCTGCCTCTCATCTCTGCTCCCCATCATCACTGCTGTCATCCACTCTTCTCTTTCTACTGGAATTGATCTTACCTCCTTCAAAACCGCTGCCATTACCCCAATCTTGAAAAAACCTGGTGCCGATCCAAATAATTTCAACAACCTCTGTCCCATTTCAAATCTACCTTTCATCCTCAAAATACTTGAGAAAATAGTTGCTACTTAAATCCACTCCCATCTTACCAATAACAATCTGTATGAACAACTCCAGTCTGATTTCCACCCCCTCCATAGCACTGAAACGGCACTCTTAAAAATCATCATGGCCCTACTCCGGCCTGTTCACCATTCTCATCCTCCTTGGTCTGAGTGTGGCATTTGATACCATCCCCCACACTGTTCTCCACAATAGATTTATCTCCATTGGCATCACTCATCCTCCACTACACTGGTTCAAGTCATACCTTTCAGACTGCACTCAGTTCATCCAACTTAATTCTTTCACTTCCTAGCCCTTCCCCGTTACCACAGGTGTGTCCCAGGGCTCTGTCCTGGGGCCTCTGCTCTTCATCATCTACCTTTTCCCCCTTGGCAACATTTTTCGTAAACACAATGTAGATTTTCATTGCTACGCGGATGACGCCCAGCTCTACCGCTCCGGTAAACTCAACTCCACTCTTCCCCCTTTCTCCCTTACCTTAAGTCTCAATGACTTAAAATCCTTCTTCTCCTTAAACTTTCTCAAACTTGACTCCAATAAAACAGAATGCCTTCTTGTACTGTAGGTGCCAAATCAACAAGATTCAAACTTGACACCTTGTCCATTACAATTGACAACTCCTCTTTTTCCCCCTCCCCTCAAGTAAAGAGCCTGGGTGTCATCCTCGACAGCACTCTTCCTTTTCACTCCCACCACAGTAATTTTTTTTTTTTTTGTTTTGTTACTTATTTGTACCCGTAGGTAGATTTGGTTTGCAGTCTGGTGACAAGCCACCGGCTGCCGGTCGCTGCATGCGCGAGTGCCCTAAACCTACATGTTTTTGGTATGCAGGAGGAAACCGGAGAAATCCCGGAGTAAACCCACGCCACACGGGGAGAACATGCAAACTCCACACAGCTCACTGTTGGTCGGGGGCTGGGATCGAACCCACGATCTCATGATCCCCGCGATCCCCCGGCCGAGGGTAAACTGTGCTTCCACAGTGCTAAACCACTGTGCCACCATGCAGCCCAGTGCAGTAATATGCAGTAATATCACTCAATCAGCATACTTCCACCTACGCAACATTAAAAGTCTCCATCCCTCACTCACTCCACATTCCACAGCCATCTTTGTTCACAGCCTTGTCACTTCTCACATTGATTGCTGTAACTCTCTTCTCTTTGGTTTCCCTCACAAATCTCTCCATAAGCTCCAGCTGGTTCAGAACTCTGCCGCCCTTATAATCACTAAAACTCACTCTATTCATCACATCACCCCTGTTTTACAGCAGCTCCATTGGCTCAAGATTAAGTTTCACATCACTTTCAAAATCCTTCTGTGTACTTTCAAGACCAGCCATAATCTTGCCCATCCGTACCGTATCTGTCAAACCTGGTCCACATTGCCACTCCCCTCCGTTCCCTCAGATAGTCCTCCTCTCTTTACCTCACTGTCCCCTCCACCCGCCTTGTCACCATGGGGAGCAGGACAATCAGTTTCTCTGCTCCCAATCTCTGGAACTCCTTTCCACTCGACATCAGAAACAGTGATTCTCTTTCTCTCTTCAAATCCAGACATAAGACCCATCTGTTTAGACTGTCTTACCTCTCTTAACTATCTGAACTCTGTCTCATTTGTAATATGTTTTTAAAGCTATGTTTTATTTTTTATTATTATTATTTGTTGTTTTGGTTTTATTGTACGGTGTCCTTGAGTGCTCTGAAAGGTGCCTATAAATTGAATGCATTATTATTATGAACTCTGGTGATGACAGAATCTCAAGAATGTTTACTAGCTTAGTCTTTTTTCTACTTCTTCTCTCAGCTGCTTCCTTTAGGGATCTCCACAGTGGCTCATCTGTCTCCATCTCACCCTATCCCTTCATCTTCCTCTGTAAACCAACCCTCTCCATGTCCTCCTTCACTACATCCATGAATCTTCTGTGTGGTCTTCCTCTTTTCTTCCTTCCTGGCCGCTCCATCTTCAACATCCTTTGTCCAATATACCCACTATCCCTTGTCTGCACATGTCCAAACCATCTCAACCTTGCCTCTCTTACTTTGTCTCCACACTGCTCAACCTGAGCTGTCCCTCTGATATACTCATTTCTAATCCTGTCCCTCCTAGTCACTCCCAATGAAAATCTTAGCATCTTCAATGCTGCCACCTCCAGCTCCACCTCCTGTCTTTTTGTCAGCGCCACAATCTCCAAACCATACATCATAGCAGGTCTCACGACCGCTTTGTAAACCTTCCCTTTCACTCTTGCTGCTGCCCACAAATCACCCCTGAAACTCATCTCCACCCACTCCACCGTGCCTGCACTCTCTTCTTCACCTTGCTTGTGTATTTTTTATTGCTGTGGATTGTTGACGCCAGAGATTCAAACTCATCTACTTTTATTACCTCTACTCCTTCCATCTTCACCGTTACACCCGCCTCCCTCTCATTCACACTCATGTATTATGTCTTGCTTTTACTGACTTTCATTCCTCTTCTCTCCAGAGCATACCACCTATACCACCTACCACCATGTCTCCAATTTCTCTTCCACCTGCTCCTGACTCTCACTACAGATTACAATGTCATCTGCAAACATCATGGTCCATGGAGACTCTTTCCTGACCTCATCTGTCAGCCTGTCTATCACCATGGCAAACAAGAAGGGCCTCAGAGCCGATCTCTGATGTAACCTCACCTTGAATCAATCTGTCATTCCTACAGCACACCTCACCATCACCTGGCTGTCCTCATACATGTCCTGCACCACCCTCACATACTTCTCTGCCACTCCTGACTTTCTCATACAGTACCACACTTCATCTCTTGGCACCCTATCATATGCTTTCTCTACATCCACAAAGACACAGTGCAACTCCTTCTGACCCTCTATATACTTCTCCATCAGCACTCTTAGAGCAATCATTGTATCTGTAGTACTCTTTCTTAGCATGAAACCATACTGCTGCTCACTGATTATCACCTCTCCTCTTAATCATGCTTCAATAATTCTTTCCCATATCTTCATAGTGTGGCTGATCAACTTTATGCCTCTGTAGTTACTACAGCTCTGAGCATCACCTTTGTTCTTGAAAATTAGCACCAAAACACTTCTTCTCCACTCCTCAGGCATCCTCTCACTCTACAAGATTTAAGGTTTAGAGATTTAAACAATCTGTTTAAAAAGTCCACTGCAGTCTCCCCTAAACATCTCCATACCTCCACCGGTATGTCAGCTGGACCAACTGCCTTTCCAGTCTTCATCTTCTTCAAAGCTGCCCTCACTTCTGCCTTGCTAATCCTTGGGACGTTCTTGTTCACCGTCTTTCATTCATCCATCCTCCTCTCTCTCTCTCTCATTTTCTTTATTCTTCAGCTCATTAAAGTATTCCTTCCACCTTCTCCACACACTCTCGTCATTTGTTAGTATATTGCCATTTCTGTCCTTAATCCACCTAACCTGCTGCACATGCTTTCCACTTCGATAAATCTGTCTAGCCAATTGATACAACTCCTTTTCTCCTTCCTTTGTGTTTAGCATCATACAACTCACTACATGCTTTTCCTTTGCCACCTCTCTCCTTGCCATGCGCCAAGATTGCAAATACTCCTGTCTTCTAACGTCATCTCCATGACTATCCTACTTTTTCTTTGCTACCCTCTTCTTTTGAATACTTTCCTGTACCTCCCCATTCCACCACCAAGTCTCCTTGTCTTCCTTCCTCTGTCCACTGGATGCACCACATATAGTACCTTCTACCCATTTCCCTCAATATTTCTGTTGTACTTTCCCAGTCATGTGGTAATTCTTCCCTACCACCCAGAGCCTGCATCAACTCCTTCCTGAACTCTGCATGACCTTCTTCCTTCTGTAACGTCCCCCACTTAATCTTTGGCTCTGCCTTCACTCTTTTCTTCTTTTTGCTTTCCAAAGTCATCCTACAGACTACCATCCGATCCTGTCATGGGAGCCCCTCTGGTGCGTTGAAGGTGAGTACCCAAACACCAGGCGAATATGATAAACCATTATTTATTACAAGACTTGAACAGGAAACAGAAAATCAGTGCTAGGGCTGAAACTGTGATGATCAGGCGAGTGTGCTCCCCCTCCCCTCCTGTTCCTACTTTCCTGGCTCTGCAGGATTAGACACACCTGTGTGATTACACACCTGCTGCATCTGATGAGCCACCATATTTAAGATCCAGCGTGTGGAGAGTGCATCACTGGACGTCTGGGTTTGCCACCACACCAAACGTTAAGTTTTATCTCGTTACCATTGGGTTACCTGTGCACTCACCTTTGTATCTTCTGCTCCTCAGGTTGATGCCACCCGCCGGTGTATCTCTGGAGCTGATCACCCTCACCTGACCAAGAAGACTCAAGACGTCCACCCAGATCTCTGCCTTCCCCCTGTCCCCTGGTCCTCGCAGGAGTTCCCTGCTGGACACTGCTGCTCTCACAGTAAGTGTTCTCTCCGGCAATTATTCTCTCTTTAGAGAATCTGTCCCTAATAATATTGGTTTGCTCTCTCTCCTTCCAGGGGGCACCTGTCTTGTCTGCAATTTAAGTTAGCATTTTTGTGTTTCATTTTTCCTTATTTTGTGCACTTTATTTTCTGTTGAGCTTGTTTTCAATAAATTTGTGAAACCTTTTACCTGAGTCTCAGTGATCATTCTGGCAGCTCTGCGTTTGAGTCTAACCCTGTCCTGAATCATGACAGAACAATCAAGCCAGGATCAAGACTCAGCGAGTGCTCAGCCAGGCGAGCAATCAGCATTCGAGCGTTTGGGTGCCACAGAACTTCAGGTCATGTTTCTTTCTGAGCAACTTCAAGCTATCACTCAGCAATTGGCGACTGTTACCGAGCAGCTGTGCCGGCTTCCTGGTGTGACGCCTCCTCCTGCACCTGTTGCCCTGGCAGCTGTTGCCATCCGCAGGAACATCTCTGCTCCCACACTTCCCCTCCATGGGGGGGAGGGGTTGCAGACAGTTCCTGCTCCACTGCTGGTTGTATTTCCAGCAGTTGGAGGGGGGGTATAGGGACGATGTGGCTAAAACACACTTCATGACCTTGTTGTTGCAGGACCATTCAGAGACTGAGGGGAATATTGTTAGCCTACTTATGGTGCTCTGGCAGGGGGATCGGTCCATGTCCAATTTCTCTACTGAGTTCCGGGTCATTGTGGCGGATTCTAATTGGAACAGCATTGCCCTTTGCAGCGCGTTGCTCTGGGGTCTGAATTTGCATCTGTGCGATGAGCTGGCTATCCATGCATCTCCTTCCTCCCTGGATGAAGGGAGGCTCCCTGGATGGCCGTGGCCCTCGACAACCCGTTTAGGGAGTGAGTGAGAGAGCAGAAGGCTACTGCCTTTCTGCTCGCTTCCCGGGCAGCTGCCCTTCCCCTTGGTGTTGCTCTGCCAGCCCCCTCCAAGCCGATGGCCCTTGGTAGATGCCATCTGACTCAGGAGGAGTGTCAGCGCCAAGAGAAGGAGAGGCGTGTTTCTATTGCGGAGTCCCAGGTCATGCTGTATTGACATGTCCTGTGAGGCCAAAAGACCTGGCCCATCAGTAATCATGGGGGGTCTGGCAGGAGGGTCTTCGCAAAATCTTCCCAATTGGTTTGAACTTTCAGCCCTTATTCAGTTACCAGGGGCTGAGTTCAAAACCTCCGCACTGGTTGATTCTGGGGGGAAGCAAAATTTCATCCAACAGGCCATGGTGCATAAATTACAGATACCCACCAGGAATTTTCCGACACCTTTGTCGGACTTTGTGGTTTCGAGCAGAACAGACTGAGCCCATTTTGGTCATTCTGTCCAGTAATCACCGTGAGACCATTCAGTTTTACGTCTTGACCCCAATCTACCACCACCTTGATCCTGGGGTATCCGTGGCGCCACACTAATAACCCCATTATTAACTGGAGTCAGGGCTCCATTTTGTCCTGGAGCCCTTTCTGCCTCTCGTTTTGTCTCCAATTGGCTGCATGTTCACCTTCACTCCGGATCTCCTCCCCTTCGGCTGAGTTGGTGGATCTCAGCTGAGTGCCCGAGGTTTATCATGACTTGGGGGAGGTCCTTAGCAGGTCTAGGGGCTTATCTTTACCACCTCACCGGGGCTGTGACTGTACTATCGATCTCCTTCTGGGTGAGCGGCTGCCATCCAGCTGGCTGTACCGTTTATCTGGGCCGGAGAGGGAGGCAATGGAGACCTACATTAAAGACTCCCTTAGCACCGGAATAATTCGTCCATCATCTGCCCCTCTTGGTGCAGGGTTCTTTTTTGCAGGGAAGAAGGATGGGTCTCTGCGGCCATGTATTATTACTGCGAGCTTAACCCTGTAGGAGAAAATATGAAAATTAATAAATATGATCAGGTAGGAATTATTTAATTTATATTGATGTATTGGAATCTGAGATAAAATCTCATTTCATATACACCAGAAAAGTTAATAACACTCGTAGGGGCACCAGCTTCTATCTTTAAGAAGCAATTTTAATTTTAATTTCACTTTATACCTGTTTAATCACTCAATAAATTAATTAATAATCAGTCTCAAAAAATTTCCGTGAATTCGATACCTGTGCTTGAAACAGACTCAGAATGAAATAAATTCTCAACAACTTCTCTCATTTTCACATATTTATTAAACAAAATGATTAACAGACCTTGCAGTAATTTCATTAATCATAAAATCAATCTTGTAAATGATAGATTAACAATGTCAATATTTTCGGAACCAGGGTTAAACTGAGAAATGAATTTCTATCAGTTTGAGTTAACAGATTATGAAAACAACGCAAATTTATGGAGAAAGTTTACTAATTATAGGAAAAGTCCTTGATTAATCTTAAGAAAATAAAAACGGAATTTTAATGAAAAGAAGAGTTATGTTAATGGCTTCTTAATTTGCATCTGATTAGATACACAAATTATTACCGAACCTCAGACGTTTAATTCAGCAGATGAATTAAAGTTTGCAGCTCATGTGATTCCTCGATGATCTGGTCGACGTGCTTTCATCTCAGCCCAAGATTTTGTGGATGTTAGGGGAAATATCTGCCCGCAGATATTTCAGGGTCCACAGTTCAACCTTTAAAGTCAAGTGGTCGAAGTGGCTGGATTTTGGCTGAATGACCCACAGTCGTAACTTGGATCGGAGTCAGATGGTGCCAACGTTTCTTCAGCGTGTGATGTGGGGAGCTGCGTCTTCTCAGAGGCCTTCGATAATAATTAATTAAAGATATCTAATCCGATCTCAAATTAAAGAGTTTCGGACTTTAGATAAAAATAATAGCTTCTGGTGTGTGATTGGTCAAGAAAAATATTATAAAAATAAAGTCAAGATTAAAACTTACATTAAAATTAAAACAAATGGTGATTTTACAGAAAGTTTAACAAAGAAAAGAGATAAATAAAAATTGGAGTTTAACTCCGATTAAGAATTGAGCTCAAAGAAATAGGAATTCCTAGGAATTTATGAGAAAAAGAAAAAGACATCAAAATACAAAGTTACATAAACAAATTACGAGTTATCTGCTCTGTGTTCAGAAAAGCGACACGTGGTAGAAGTCTTTGTTCTTCCCAAAGTTCTTTCTTGCTGTGTGTAGACAATAGACAATGAAGAGAGACAAACGAAGCAAAAGAAGAGACGAAAGAGTGAGCCGAAAGAGATGAATCCAAAAGAGGGCCGAAAGAGCGACGTTAAAAGAGGAAGTAGCAGGGGGTTTCGCTCCTTTTATAAGTTCTGTTGAGCTTTCGCGTACTTCCGGGTTGACCGGAATCTCAGCCAATGAGCGTCCTTCGTGGGCGGGCTTGATGAACTTTTAGTCCAATGAACAACAGTCTGCAAGGGACCAATAGGATGAAGAAGCTGGGGCTCCGTGAAGACTGGGTGAAATGGAATATCGGTCCACATGAATACACACAATTTTAAATACATTGGAATATGCTTTTACACACTTATGTATAACTAAACTAACCTTAATGTATCTTATAAGCAGTGCTTCTAAATCAACATGCAGGAATAAACATTCGTTTAAACATTTTTAACATGCATATATATAAAATCACAGATTAATGCATTTCACACATATTATTGATTTTCCACATTAAAAACATCAGAGTCCATTTGCTTTTCATAGTCCTGAAAAGAAGAGGAGGTTTAGAATTGAGTTTGTAATAATGTACTTTAAAGTTCACTGGTTAAATCCAGCATGTCCCAAAGTTTAAGGAAATTTTATTGAGCTGTGGAGCCATGTTTATGGGTGCAATAAAACCAAAGCCGGACATAGGTGGAATTCCTTAGGCTGGTTTTAACAAAGGAATGGGATTTCAGCTGTGGCCTGGGGGAGAAAATCCGTTCTTGACTGTCTTACTCCTAGGTGAAACAAAATGTCTTTAAGCAGAAGAATAATTATTGCTGAGCCAAAGTGAGATGATGCTACAACCCGATCACCCGGAAGGATAAATATCTGCTGCCCCTCATTAATTCAGCATTTGAGTTACTTCAACAGGTGCATTTTTTTCACCAAACTCAGCCTCCGTAATGCATATCATTTAGTCTGCATTCAAGAGGGGGACGAGTGGAAGATGGCATTTAAAACACCACCAGGCCATTTTGAATATTTGGTCATGCTGTTAAGGCTGACCAATGCCCCTGCCGTCATGCAGCGGTTAATCAATGAAGTCCTACGAGATCTGGTGAGACACTTTGTGTTTGGGTTTTTTTGGATGATATTTTGATTTTTTTCTCACACCCTGGAGGAGCACATAGTCCATGTTGGATCCATCCTTCAGCGGTTGCTGGAGAACCAGCTTATATGAAGGCTGAGAAGTGCAAATTTTCTACTCGCTCTACTTTGTTTTTGGGGTTCATCATTGCCGAGGGCATGGTAAAGGCCAATCCAGCAAAAATTAAAGCTGGAGTAGACTGGCCAACACCCCCCCCCCCCCGCCCCCCATGACCAGGAAGGACCTCCAACACTTCATGGGCTTTGCCAACTTCTACTGCTGATTTATCCGAGACTATCGTAAGGTGGTGCAACCGCTTATGCAGTTGACGTTGACCAAAAGCCCGTTCAAGTGGTCCAAGGCTGCTGAACGAGCTTTTGTGACCCTGAAAGGCCTGTTCACCAACGCGCGTGTTCTGGCACAGGTGGATCATGCGGCGCAGTCTGTGGTCAAGGTGGATGTGTCTGAGTCTGGGGTGGGCACTGTCCTCTCTCAGCGTTCCCCCTCTGACCAGAAGCTCCATCCATGCTCATATTTCTCCTGGCAGTTAATGCCAGCCAAGAGGAATTACACTGTTGGGGACCACGAACTGTTGGCCATTAAGCTGGTGTTGAAGGAGTGGAGACACTGGCTGGAGGGAGCTAGCCAACTGGCCATTGACTGGACCGACCACAAAAATTTAGAATATCTTCGGTCGACCAGACGATTAAATTCTCGGAAGGCTTGGTGGGCCCTGTTTTTTAATAGGTTTAATTCATCTATCTCGTACTGCCCAGGGTCCCGCAACGCTAAGGCTGATGCTCTCTCACACCAGTTTTCTCCCAACTCCTCCTCCTCCACTTCCTCCTTCACAACTGCTGCTTCTCCTCCGGAGACTATTCTCTCTCCCTCCTGCTTTTTCAGGACACTCTCGTGGGAGATAGAGTAGACTGTCTGGCAGGAGCAATCATCTGAACCCGTCCCAGAGGGAGGCTCACCGGACCGGCTGTATGTCCCCATGGCGTTACACGGAGAGGTGATTAAGTGGGGGCATTCCAGATTTTTTGCCTGTCATTCCGGCATATCTAGGACTATCGAGCTGCTTCGGAGAGCGTTTTGGTGGCCCACACTCAGGAGAGATGTGCAGGACTATGTTAAGGCCTATCACACCTGTTCTCCTAGTAAGTCTGACTCTTTCCTTCCTGTGGACCTCCTCCATCCTCTCCTGGTGCCAGGTCACCCGTGGTCGCACATTGCCCTGGGCTTCATTATGGGCCTCCCTCCATCCCAAGGGAATACTGTAATCCTGACAATAGTCGACTGCTTCTCCAACACCATCCACCTGATTCCTCTACACAAACTACCATCTGCCACGGAGATGGCCAACCTGCTTACGCAGCACATCATCCGGCTGCATGGGACTCCCATGGACATCATCTCAGACCGGGGGCCCCAGTTCACATCCCAGGTGTGGAAGGCGTTCTGCCGCTTCTTGGGTTCGACAACCAGCTTGACGTCAGGTTACCATCCCCAGAGCAATGGTAAGGTTGAGCATGCTAATTAGTGTCTGGAGGCTACCCTAAGGAGTGTAGCATCCCTGAACCTGGCCACCTGGAGCTGCCATTTTTCCTGGGTGGAATATGCTCATAACTCATCGATCTCCTCCTCCACTGGGCTCACGCCATTTGAAGCGTTGATGGGTTACACACCACCTTTGCTGCTCATGGCAGAGAGGGGCATCACTGTCCCATCCATGGAGGCCCATGGGCACCGGTGCCGCCGTCTGTGGAGAGCCATGAGAGCTGCCCTTCTTTGCTCTGCTGAGTGCAATAAACAGCACGCCAACCGCAGGCAGGTGCCATTACCAAAGTACACAGTGAGACAGAGGGTCTGGCTGTCCACCGACCAGATCCCGCTTAAAACGGAGTCCCGGAAGCTCTCTGGGCTATCTGGGCCCGTTTACTATCAAGCAGTTGATAAATGGCATAACCATTTGGTTGGACTTGCCGCCGTCTATGCGCATCCTTCCAGCCTTCCATGTCTCCCGGATTAAGCCCCTTTCTGCCAGTCCCCTCTGCCCTCCTCCAGACCCCCCACAGCCCCCCAAACCATCGACGGCCAGACCACATATACGGTGGAGAGGATTCTGGACGTGCGTCGTCGAAGGTGGGGGTGCCAATACCTCATTCATTGCAACAGATACGGTCCTGAGGAGAGGTCTTGGATTCTAGGGTCATACATCTTAGATAAATGCATGATACAGGCATTTCATTGGACCCATCGGCGGAAGCCCGGTGGGAGGCCAGGAGGGCATCCCTTGGGGGGGGGGGGCACCTTGATGATCAGATGAGCGTGTTCCCCCTCCTCTCCTATTCTTGCTTTCCTGGATCTGGAGGATTAGACACACCTGCGTGATTACACACCTGCTGCATCTGATGAGCCAGCGAATTTAAGATCCAGCATGTGAAGAGTGCATCGCTGGATCGTCTGGGTTTGCAACCACGGCAAACTTCAAGTTTTATCTCGTTACCATTGGGTTACCTGTGCCGTCACCTTTGTGTCTTCTGCTCCTCAGGTTGATGCCACCCACTGGTGTGTCTCCGGAGCTGACCACGCTCGCCTGACCAAGAAGACTCAAGACGTCCACCCAGGTCTCTGCTTTCCCCCTGTTCCCTGGTCCTCGCAGGAGTTCCCTTCTGGACACTGCTGCTCTCACAGTAAGTGTTCTCTCCCGCAATTATTCTCCCTTTGGAAAATCTGTCCCTAATAATCTCTATTTGCTCTCTCCCATAGGCTACGTGTGCTCTATTGGCAACCTATCTTGTCTGCAATTTAAGTTAGCGTTTTTGTGTTTCGTTTTTAATTAGTTTGTGCACTTTTATTTTCTGTTGAGTTTGTCCATCCATCCATCTATCTTCTTCTACTGCTTTTCCGGAGGTTCGGGTCGCGGAGGCAGCAGTTCAGACAGAGAAGCCCACACTTCCCTCTCCCCCGCCACCTGCACCAGCTCTTCAGAGAGGATACCAAGGCGTTCCCAGACCAGCTGGGAGACATAATCTCTCCCACGAGTCCTGGGTCAGCCCCGGGGTCTCCTCCAAGAAAGACGTGCCCAAAACACCTCAAGTGGGAGGCATCCAGCAGGCATCCTGATCAGATGCCCATACCACCTTAACTGGCTCCTTTCAATGTGGAGGAGCAGCAGTTCTACCTTCAGCCTCTCCCAGATGACTGAGCTCCTACACCCTGTCTCTGAGGGTGAGTCCAGCAATCCTACGAAGAAAGCTCATTTCAGTTGCTTTTACCTGCAGTCTTGTTCTTTCGTTCATTACCCAAAGCTCATGACCATAGGTGAGGGTAGGAACATAGATTGACTGATAAATTGACAGCTTTTCCTTAGAGCTCAGCTCCCTCTTCACCACAACAGACCGGTACAAAGTCTGCATCACTGCAGATGCTCTTCCGATCCGTCTGTCAATCTCTTGCTCCTGTAACCCAGTGTTAAAAACGTGGATGGAATTATGAATGTCGATACCGCTTTAAGAAGAAGGGGGGACATTCATTTCACAATGGGAGTAGATAGTTTAACGTGAATTAAATTATAAATATTGATACCGCTTTAAGAAGAATGGGGGACATTCATTTCACAACGGGAGTAAATAATTTAAATATGAATATTTAAATAAATATATATTCATAAATAGTTAGGAATGTTTTCTAGAAAGTTCTGATAAAGTTCCTAGTATGTGTGTTGGTATTTTGAGTAACCAATGGCTGCGCCGTTGCTGGGTCACGCCAGCCAATGGGTTAAGCGCTCTCTCCCTGGGTCTGGGATGACTTGCATTTTTGGCTCAGTCACGGCAGACGCTGAAAGACACAGACCAGAGAGAGAAACTGTCCTTGGTGATATAGCGACGCTAGCGTGCTAGTAGCAGCCTTTGACTGGATAAAACACTTGAAATTGGTAAGCCTAAACCAAAATGAGTATTGCCAAATTCTAATGCCTCGTCTATTAAATTTTAAGATTGGGATCCAAAGGCTGTCGACGCCGTTGAGCGCGGGAACCCCATTGACGCACGAGCCACTTAGCATGGTGAGTGCTATCTATTCATTGTGTATGTGGATGCTAACCGCTAGCTTAAAAACGCTAGCCGCCGATGCTAAATTCGGCTAGTTTTTTCATAAGAAAAAGCTATTTTTCAAGGCTGTAACGGTTAGCAAAGGTCCCAGTTCCCTTGCCACTGATTGCTACTTGATGATGAATGTTGAACCTGTGATTTATATGTGTTTTAAAGTGCGGAAATGGTGATAAATTGTTGTGCTAGCTTAATGTAATGGTTAGCAAACAGTTCATTTCACTTGCCATTGAGTGTATTTAATAGTGAATATTACATATATGGTTTAAAGATGTTTAAAAATATTAATTGTTTGTGTACAACCTAGAAATATTTTGTAATAAGCTTAGAGCAATAGCTTATTTGTTGTTGTTCTGACCTATTTTATAGGTCAGGTTCTTTTTTTTTCCCTTTGGACTGGTTTGACCAGAGTGTGGATCTCCAAATCTGGATGGCGAGCCAAAGCCCGAGTCCTAGAAACTGCTAGAGGTGACCCCACTGGTCACCTGAAACTGATACACCAAGAACTGTGAATATTGTGACTATATTTTGGAGACCTTTATTGTTATTTTCTTTTTATTATTGTGACAAGTGTGTGTCGTTGTTTTTTTTTATTCTACATATTTGTAAATAATACACATTTGTTAAAATAATACATATAGTTGCAAGTTCTATACGGCTGTGTATGTGTCATCTGTTGTTGCACTTCCCAGGCTCCTACGAACCCAGAGTCGGTCTGACCTGGCCCAATTATCCCTCTACCCAGGTAGAAAAGTTAAGGTAACTACATTGCCATAACACACCACTACCAAAAAGGGTACTACACCTAAAGTGAGTAGGGTGAGTGGGTGTTAGTAAGGGTTACACACAAAAATTTGGCGAGCGCAGGCAGGAGCCTGGAGCGTTGCACAACAGATGAGGATTCTGTTTTGACCCCTGACTAAACAGTTGATATACGGCCAAAATGGATTTTGTGGAAAAATATGGTGTTAAAGTCCCTAATGCAGTCATTGTCAGTGGTGATGTTGATAAAGAGAAAGACACAGACATTTTTGAGTTTCTAGAGCAACATGGCACTATCCATAGGGTGCTCAGTATTAATGATAACTCATCTGACTTTGTCAAAAGTCATATTGTAGAGTTCGAGTCTGGATTAAGCATTGAAGCGTTAGCACCTACGTTGCCATGTTCCTTTCCATCCACTGACAATCCTGAGATTAAATACTGCATTCAAGCTCTAACTGATGTCTACACTAAAACTGTAGGGGGCAGTGTTACTGAGGCTTATCTTAGCAACCTGAGGGGTTTAGCTAAGCTAAGATGAAAAGGTTTTGAAGAGGTGTTGCGGGAGGTTATGTCCACAATAGGGAAGTCTACTGAAGCTGCTGAGACAGCTGAAACGGTCTCTGCTGACGTTGATCCTGCTTTCCCTACTGTAGAACCCACACAAAGTGGAGTCTCTCCTCCACTCCAAGTTGAAGTGCCTCGCACCTCTAAAACCACTCAAGCACTCTTCCAAAGCCCTCTTAGACCAAACTTGACACCTCAAATGTTGAGTCCAGCTGATTTTAACCCACCCGAGGTTCAGAAAATTGTAGTCGAGCATGTCATTAAACATGCAGAGAAGCCGTCAAACGCCCATTCCTCTTGGAGAATCAGAGCTTTCTCTGGCAAAACGCCAAGACCGTATATTGAAGCTGACTATGAAACATGGCGTTCACATGTTGACCTGATGATGGAAGATACTTTTTTGTCTGACTTGGAAAAATCTTGCAGGATCCTTGAAAGTCTTCTTGCTCCTGCGTCTGATGTTATTCGCTCTCTTGGGCCTGAAGCCACCTCTGCCGACTATCTTAAGCTGTTGGACTCAGCTTTCAGGACTGTTGAAGACGGTGAGGAACTGCTTGTGCGGTTCATGAACACTTTCCAAGATTATGGAGAAAAACCCTCTGCTTAGCTGCATCGTTTGCAGGTGGCGCTCAATCTCACAGTGCGTAGAGGCGGTCTGGAGCCCCAGGAAGTGAACAAACAGCTTCTCAAGCAGTTTAACAGAGGCTGTTGGGATGACAATCTGCTAAAAGAGCTACAGCTGGAACTAAGAGATAAATATCCACCTGAGTATGCAGAGTTATTGCTTCACCTTCGCACTGTTGAAAACAGACAAGAAGTTAAAAACACCCGCATGAAAAACACTTGGGTGCCACAAATCCAAAAGCAGCCTCCTACGAACAAACGGTCACTGAAACAAGTACAAATAGTGAAGTAGAGTCTGACAGTCTGAAAGAACTGAAAAAGCAAATCGCTGATCTAAAAAGCCAATTAGCTGCTGTCGTGAAACAAAAGAAACAAGCACCACCGAAGAAAGACCCAACTAAGAAATTTGGAAATAAAAAATCTGACCATGCCAAACCTGAAAACTTACCTTCGTCCAGCCGTCCCAATACTAGGCCCAAACCATGGTATTGCTTCTGCTGTGGCGAATCAAATCAAATCAAATCAAAAAAATCAAATCAAACTTTATTGTCATATTGCTGTACATACAACTGTAGTGCAGGCAAGATGAAATTGCGTTTCTCTCGGCATCCATATAAGAAGCAGCATGATTAAGACACACTCCCACATAGCTCCCACCCCCCCATCCATTCACACATCCCTGAGACATACTTGGGGAAAAAGAATAACTAACTATAATATACAAAATGTCCATAGGTGCAGTAGTGTGTATGTGAGATTCCGGGTCAGCTGTTCAGCATCCTGACAGCTTGTGGGAGGAAGCTGTTGATCAGTCTGGTGGTTCTGCCTCTGATGCTCCGGAATCGTTTACCAGATGGAAGAAGTTCAAAGTGTTTATGCAGAGGGTGAGAATGGTCCTTGACAATGTTCAGTGCCCTGCTCCTACAACGGTTCTGAAAAAGTTCTTGGACAGAGGGGAGGGAGACTCCAATTACCCTCTCCGCCCCCTTGACTATCCTCTGCAGGGCTTTTTTGTCTGACATACTGCAGCTGGAGTACCATGTAGCAATGCAGTACGTCAGAACACTCTCCACCACACCTCTGTAGAAGGTCCTGAGGATGCAGATGGGGAGAGAGGCCTGTTTGAGTTTCCTCAAGAAGTGTAGTCTCTGCTGAGCTCGCTTCCTGATCTCTAAGGAATTCTTGCTCCAGGTCAGGTCCTGCGAGATCTGCACTCCGAGGAACTTGATGTTCTCTACTCTCTCCACTAAACGGCCGCCGATGCTGAGGGGGACGTGCTCAGGCTGTGACCGCCGGAAGTCGATAATCATCTCCTTTGTTTTGTCCACGTTGAGCACCAGATTGTTCTCCCTGCACCAGCCCTCCAGGTCTCTCACTTCTTCCCTGTACATTGATTCCTCATCCCTCTGAATAAGTCCCACCACCGTGGTGTCATCTGCAAACTTAATAATCTGGTTCCCCTCGTGTTTGGATACACATTCATGTGTTAGAAGTGTAAACAACAGTGGACTGAGTACACGGCCTTGAGGGGTTCCGGTACTCAGCGTGACAGAGTTGGAAATGTTGTTTCCAACCCGGACAGACTGAGGTCTCTCAGTCAGGAAATCCAGGATCCAGAGACATGTGGCGGTGTTCAGACCGAGAAGGAGTAATTTCTCTATCAGTCTCTGGGGAATAATGGTGTTGAATGCTGAACTGAAATCAATGTACAGGAGTCTGGCGTAGGTGTCTTTCTGGTCCAGGTGGGTGATGACAGAGTGTAGGGTGGTGACTATAGCATCCTCCGTGGAGCGGTTTGAACGATATGCAAACTGGAGCGGGTCGTGTGATGCAGGGAGGCAGGCTGTGATGTGTGGTTTGACAAGCCGTTCAAAACACTTCATCACAATTGGTGTAAGTGCAACAGGACGATAGTCATTCAAACATGACACCACTGGTTTCTTTGCCACCGGTACAATGATAGAGGTCTTGAAGCATCTGGGAACGATGGCCTGACTCAGGGAGATGTTATAAATGTCAGTCAGGACATCCGCCAACTCGCTCGCGCAGTCTCGGAGCACACGTCCCGGAATGTTGTCTGGACCTGCAGCTTTGCGTGGGTTGATTCTGGATAGGGTCCTCCGTGTGTCCGCTGTGTTAATGGTAAAAGCTGGTCCGACCGATGGTGGGAGTGGGCCGGCCCTCCCTCTGATTGTCGAGTTTGATGCTTCAAAACGTGCAAAGAAGTCGTTAAGCCTGTCTGGAAGCGAAGCGTCGTCATCATCGACCCCCTGCCTAGACTTAAAGCCCGTCAGTGTCCGAACTCCCTGCCACATCTGCTTGGTGTTCCTAGTGTCACAGAGGTGTCCCTGGATTTTCTCCGCATAGGCGCGCTTTGCCACCTTAATTCCCTTTGAAAGCGCAGACCTGGCTGAGCGGAGGGCAATCCTGTCCTTCGCTCTGAACGCTGCATCTCTGGCTTTAAGCAGCGAGCGCACCTCTGCAGTCATCCAGGGCTTATGATTACCCCGCATAGTGATGGTCTTCACTGTAGTGACATCCTCTGTGCACTTCGCGATGTAGCTGGTGACCGAATCAGCATACTCCTCCACATCTGTCCTGTCTTCCTGGGAGGCTGCTATTTTGAAGATCTTCCAGTCTGTGTGATGAAAACAGCCTTGCAGTGCAGAGGTTGCACTCTCTGGCAAAATCCTGATTTGTTTCACTGCTGGCCTGCTGCACTTCAATAAAGGTTTGTAGGCAGGGACCAGCATCACGGACATGTGATCAGAACGGCCGAGATGGGGGCGGGGTAACGCTTTATATGCATCTGTGTTTGTGTACACTAAGTCCAACATATTCTCTCCTCTGGTCTTAAAGTCTACACATTGTTTAAACTTGGGGAGCACAGTCTTTAAGCTGGTGTGGTTAAAATCCCCCGCAACCACCACAAAACTGTCCGGGTGTGAAGTTTGGATTTTACTGATTGCATTGTGCAGTTCCCCGAGTGCCTTCTTAGCATTAGCTTTAGCGTTAGCGCTCGGCGCTATGTAAACACCAACTACAAACACGTTGCTGAATTCCCTCGGCAGATAAAAAGGCCGACCATTAACAATAAGGAACTCCGCCAACGGAGAGCAGTGTTTAGACACTAACGTGGCATTAACGCACCAGTTCTTGTTAACATAGATGCATAGCCCACCCCCCCGGCTCTTACCGGAGCTCGCTGTTTCCCTGTCGGCCCGGAACATCGCCATATCTTCCAGCTGAATGGCCTCGTCAGGAATGTTGTCGTGGAGCCATGTCTCGGTGAAAACAAACACACAGCAGTCCCTCCATTCTCTCCGGGTTTCTTTCAGCAAACGCAGCTCGTCTACCTTGTTTTCGAGGGCGCGGACGTTTGATAGAAGAAGCGACGGTACCGCTGGTCTGGAGGGGTAAGCCTTTAGCCTAGCATGGATCCCGGCCCTTTTTCCTCGCTTTTGCTTGTGCTCGCTCCGCTTCCGCTTCCTCCTCTCCCGGGTAGCTTCCAGCGGGGACTCCGACAAAATTCCATGCTGGCATAGAATGTCCAAATCACAACCGATCGCCGCGATTCTTGCAGCGTGCAGTACCTTGATGTTTAATAAGGTCTCATGGTTGTAAGTTTTACAGAATGTACGTCTGGGATGATTAAAACTCTCACACTCGCTGATACCAAGAGGGGCCGCTGCGTCTAGGCGCGCCGCCATCTTTTTTTAATATGCCCATATAAATATACAATATGCCCATCGAAGATGGGCATATTGTAGCCATGTGTGAGTCCGAGCCAAACCCTGTGCTTGTGGCTGCAAAACGCAAAGAACTAAGAGTAAAAAGACAGATTTGGGACAGTCAGAACCCCCAATCTTCTTTAAAACTGAAGTCTACCCCTGTTGCGTGACAAACAGAGGTTAGTTCAGAGATGACCCATCCCAAACCGAAAGCTCCATTCAAGACACGTGCTAAACTGAAGTCGCATTCCAAAACAGAGCCCTTTAACTTTCCTAATGGTCTAATTGGTACAAAAAGTACAGCACAAGTGAAAGTGAATGGCTGTACTGTGAGCTGTTTGTTAGATGCAGGCTCCCAGGTGACTACTGTCCCTGAGTCCTATTACAGACAGTACTTATCCAACCATGAGATTAAGCCACTTTTTGAGCTGTTAGAAGTGGAGGGAGCTAACGGTCAGAGTGTACCTTATTTAGGCTACATTGAAATGCATGTCACTTTCCCAAAAGACTTTCTCGGTATTGAAGCCGAAATGCCAACTCTTGCCTTAGTGGTTCCTGATGTACGTGCAGCTGATCAGTCCTTAGTGTTAATAGGAACAAACACATTAGATGTACTTTATGAGCTGTACTCTGATGCATGTTCTGAACTGCAGCCAACCATGTCACTTGGTTATAAGGCAGTGTTAAAAGTCCTTGAGCTACGGCACAGACAGTCCAAAGACACTAGCCTTGGTTTAGTGACCATGTGCAACAAAGAGCCACAGTTAGTTCCTCCAGGCCAAACAGTTGTTTTAGATGGCGCTGTAGCTGTGTCAGCCGGCAACAGTGAAAAATCTGTCTTGTTAGAACACCCATTAATGTCAGCTTTACTTGGTGGTATCCTGGTAAAACCATGTCTCATAGACTTACCTGAAAGAGCACCTTACCTTGTTCCAGTTATACTCACCAATGAGTCGGAACATGACGTGACAATCCCTCAGAAGTGTGTCATTGGAGAAATTTGTGCATATCAACGAGTCCTATCACAAGAACACTCCGTGAAAGTTACAAAGTCCAAAACTGAACCAAAGTCCACTCTGAAGTTCAACATTGACTCTTCCCCCATTAGCGCTGAATGGGAAGAGCGCTTAACAGAAAGACTCAGTCAAATGCCTGAAGTATTTGCACAAAACGATCTTGACTTTGGCAAAATGGATCAAGTGAAACACACAATCAAACTATCAGATGAAACACCGTTCAAACGCAGAGCACGTCCCATACATCCAAATGACCTGGAAGCGGTCCGTAAGCATCTCAAAGAACTCCAACAAGTAGGCGTGATAAGAGAGTCTACTTCCCCATTTTCTTTGCCTATTGTAGTGGTGCGAAAGAAAAATGGCGATGTCCGCCTTTGTATTGATTACAGGAAGCTTAACATGCAGACTGTAAAAGATGCTTACACCCTCCCCAACTTGGAGGAAACATTTTCCACCTTGACCGGTTCGCAGTGATTCTCCGTCCTCGATTTAAAGTCTGGGTACTACCAAATTGAGGTAGAGGAGCTGGACAAACCAAAGACGGTGTTCGTATGTTCCATGGGCTTTTGGAAATTCAATAGAATGCCCCAAGGCATTACAACCGCCCCCAGCACGTTCCAGCGCCTCATGGAGAAATGCATGGGCGATATTAATCTGCATGAGGTGATTATGTTCCTCGATGACATCATTGTATTCTCCAAGATGCCCGAAGAACATGAGGCAAGCTTAATGAAAGTTCTTAATCGCCTAAAAGAGTACGGGCTTAAACTCTCCCCTGAGAAATGCAGATTTTTTCAAACTTCTGTCAGATACCTCGGTCACATTGTGTCCAGTAAAGGAGTTGAGACCGACCCCGAAAAAGTGAAAGCCCTAAGTACCTGGCCTGTGACCCGTGATCTCAAACAGCTCTGCTCGTTCTTAGGCTTTTCAGGGTACTATAGGCGGTTCATTAAGAGCTATTCCAGCATCGTTAAGCCCCTCATTGACTTAACATTAGGCTACCCTCTTTTGCGAAAAAGCCCAAAGCCCAAAGCTAAGCCTGCCCAGTACCACGACCCAAAGACACCGTTTGGCGAGCGATGGACTTCTTCCTGTGATCTTGCATTCAAAACAATCATTGAAAAGTTCAGTACTGCGTCTGTCCTGGGTTTCGTTGACCCTCAGTTGCCATATACCCTCCATACTGACGCCAGCACTACAGTGCTTGGTGCCGCCCTCTATCAAGAGCAGGAGGGCCAGACTAGGGTCATAGCTTATGCAAGCCGGGGGTTGTCTAGAAGTGAGTCCCGTTACCCTGCCCATAAATTGGAATTTTTGGCTCTAAAGTGGGCAGTAACGGAGAAGTAAGCAGACTATTTGTATGGCAATCATTTTACTGTCATGACAGACAGTAATCCCCTGACGTACATCTTAACTACTGCTAAGATGGATGCCATGAGTTATAGGTGGCTAGCTGCTCTGTTGACGTTTAACTTTAAGCTCCAATACAGAGCAGGCAAGCTTAACTCAGATGCAGATGGCCTCTCTAGACGGCCACATGGCGAGTTACTTAATGACACAGTGTCCCAAAAGGAGCTTGACCGCATATAGCAGTTCACTCAAACTCACTTGTCTCTTCCTGAAAGCAGTTTAAGTTCTGAGGTAGTGTCTGCTATATGTGATAAACACCTTGTCTGTAGCTCTCCAGACAACACCTTCCCTTTGGTTCACTCGTGAGCCATCTCTGTAGCCGCCATTCCAGATGACTACGCCAATGAAGATGGCTGTGGTGGTCTTCCAGTTGTACCCCACATGACTCCTGAACAGATCAAAAACGAACAAAGAACTGACCCCTGTTTAAGGGAAGTGATTGCACAAATTGAAACTGGGCTAAAAGTTCCACCAACTGTACGAACTGAACTTCCTGACATCAACTTGTTACTCCGAGAGCTCAGTCGACTTGAAATGTGCAATAACATCCTCTACCGCACTCGTCAAGATGGAGGAAATGTTACTTACCAGCTCGTCTTACCTGAACAGCTACGCAATTCAGTCTTTCAAAGCCTCCACTGTGACATGGGCCATTTAGGCACAGAGCGTACTTTGGATCTTGCCAGAACAAGGTTCTATTGGCCTCGCATGGCAGCAGATATTGAAAAGAAGATCAAGACATGTAATCGCTGCGTAAGACGTAAAACCGCTCCAGAACGAGCTGCTCTGCTTGTCAACATCAAGTCCACCCGACTGCTT
Organism: Pholidichthys leucotaenia; assembly: GCA_020510985.1. Classification (NCBI taxonomy): domain Eukaryota; kingdom Metazoa; phylum Chordata; class Actinopteri; order Cichliformes; family Pholidichthyidae; genus Pholidichthys; species Pholidichthys leucotaenia. The sequence goes on along the minus strand of CM035844.1, from coordinate 64,705,693 downwards.
GAACTCGTCTCTATGGATTTCCTGTCCATTGAGCCCGATCAAAGCAACACGAAGGATGTGCTCGTGTTAACTGATCATTTCACGAAATACGCTATTGCCATCCCTACCAGCAATCAGAAAGCTCAGACCATTGCAAAGGCACTTTATAACAACTTTATAGTCCACTACGGGATACCTGAATGGTTACATAGTGATCAGGGTCCCAATTTTGAGTCCCATATCATAAAAGAACTTTGCAAAATCATGGGCATTCGCAAAATCCGGACAACACCCTATCATCCCAGAGGTAACCCGGTAGAACGTTTCAATAGAACGTTATTGAGCATGCTGGGTACTCTGGAGGAAAAGAACAAAACTCATTGGCACAACTATGTGAAACCAGTTGTACATGCGTACAATTGTACAAAAAATGACACGACTGGTTTTGCCCCGTATGAGTTAATGTTCAGTCGTCAGCCGAGATTGCCCATCGACCTTGCATTTGGGCTCCCGTTTCACAACAAAAATGCAAGTCATCCCAGACCCAGGGGGAGAGCGCTTAACCCATTGGCTGGCGTGACCCAGCAATGGTGCAGCCATTGGTTACTCGAAATACCAACACACATACTAAGAACTTTATCAGAACTTTCTAGAAAATGTTCCTAACGATTTATGAATAAATATTTATTTAAATATTCATATTTAAATTATTTACTCCCATTGTGAAATGAATGTCCCCCCTTCTTCTTAAAATGGTATCGACATTCATAATTCCATCCACGTTTTTAACACTGGGTTACACTCCATTCTCTCCTCACTCTTGAAAAAGACCCCAAGATACTTAAACTCCTCTACTTGGGGCAGTAGCTTGTCTCCAACCCGGAGAGGACAATCCACCTTTTACCGGCTGAGGACCATGGACTCGGACTTGGAAGTATTGATTCTCATCCCAGCCGCTTCACACTCAGCGGCAAACCATCTTAGTAAGAACTGTAGGTCATTGCTGGATGAAGCCAGCAGGACAACATCATCTGCAAACAACAGAGATGAAATCCTGTGGTCACCAAGCATGACACCTTCCATTTCTTGGCTGCGCCTAGAAATCCTGTACATATAAAATGTTGACACGATCGGTGACAAAAGGCAGCCCTGGCTGAGTCCAACTCTCACGGGGAGTGAGTCCGACCGAGTGTTGGCAATATGAATCAAACTCTAGGTCGTACAGAGATCAAATAGCTCATAACAGCAAGCCTGATACCCCATACTCCCGAAGCACCCCCCACAAAAAACCATGAGGGACGAGGTCAAATGCTTTCTCCAAGTCCACAAAACACATGTAAACAGGTTGGGCAAACTCCCACAAACCCTCAAGGATTCTCAAGAGGGTAAAGAGCTGGTCTGATGTGCCACGGCCAGGAAGAAAACCACATTGCTCCTCCTGAATCCGAGGTTTGACCAACAGCCGGACTCTCCTCTCCAGTACCTTGGCATAGACCTTCCCAGGGAGGTTGAGGAGTGTGATCCCTCTAAAGTTGGAGCACAACCTGCATTCAACTTTTTTGAAGAGAGGAACCACCACCCCGGTTTGCCATGCCAAAGGCACTGCCCCCGACCTCCATGCAATGTTGCAGAGGCTTGTCAACCATGACAGCCCTACAATATCCAGGGCCTTGAGGTACTCAGGGTGAAACTCCTCCACCCCCGGGGCCCAGCAACCAAAGAGAATTTTAACCACCTTGGTGACCTCAGCCCCTGTGATAGACGAGTCGTCCCCCTCACCCACAAGCCCTGTTTCCTCTGTGTAAGGCGTGTCAGTGGGATTGAGGAGATCCTCGCAGTATTCCATTCACTGCCTGATGATATCCCTGTCGAAGTTAGCAGTGCCCCATCCGCACCATAAACAGTGTGGACAGGGAGCTGCTTCCCCCTCCTGAGCCGCCGGAAAGTTTGCCAGAATCTCTTCGAGGCCGACCGAAAGTTTGGTTCCATGGCCTCACCGAACTCCACCCATACCTGAGTTTTTGCTTCAGCAACCATCCGAGCTGCATTCCGATTGGCCTGCTGGTACACCTCAGCGGCTTCGGGAGTCCCACAAGCCAACTAAACTTGACAGGACTCCTTCTTCAGCTTAATGGCCCCCCTCACCACTGGTGTCCACAACTTGGTTCGGGGGTTGCCACCTCGAGATGCCCCGACAACCTTACGGCCGCAGCTCTGGGCAGCCACTTCAACAATGGAGGTGGAGAACATGGCCCATTCAGACTCCATGTCTCCAGAATCCTTTGGAATGTGGTCGAACTTTCTTCTGGAGGTGGGAGTTGAAGATCTCCCGGACAGGGGTCTCAGCCAGACATTCCAAGCACACCCTCACTATATGTTTGGGTCTACCAGGCCTGAATGGCATCCTCCCTTGCCATCGGATCCAACTCACCACCAGGTGGTGATCAGTTGACAGCTCTGCACCTCTCTTTATCCGAGTGTCCAAGACATATGGTCGCAGGTCTGATGACACGAAAACAAAATCGATCATCGACCTGCGACCTAGGGTGTCCTGGTGCCAGGTGCACATATGGACACCCTTATGCTTGAACATGGTGCTTGTTATGGACAAACTGTGGTTAGCACAGAAGTCAAATAACTGAACACCACTTGGGTTCAGATTAGGCAGGCTGTTCCTCCCAATAACCCTTCTCCAAGTTTCACTGTTGTTTCCCACGTGCGCATTGAAGTCCCCCAGTAGGACAATGGAGTCTCCAAGAGGATCACTCTCCAGCACCCCAGTCAGAGACTCCAAAAATGGTCAGTACTCTGAACTATCATTTGGTGCATAGGCACAAATGATGGTCAGGACCTGTTTCCCAACCCAAAGACGCAGGGAACCAACCCTTCCGTCGACCAGGGAAAACTCCAATATAGAGGCAGCAAGGAGGGGGGATACAAGAATATCCACCCCTGCTCATTGCGTCTTGTCCAGGGCAACTCCAGAGTAGGCCAAGCTCCAGCCCCTCTCCAGGAGACTGGTTCCGGAACCGGAGCTGTGTGTTGAAGATAGGCCGACTATATCTAGCCAGTATCTGTCAACCTCATGCACCAGCTGAGCCCACTGGAGTGTGGGACATGTAACTCCTTTGGGCTGAGCCCGGCCGGGTCCCAATGGCGGAAAGCCAGCCACCAGATTTTAGCCATTGAGTACCTCCCCCAGGCCTGGCTCCAGGGTGTGTCCCCGGTATCCCCATACCAGGTGGGGTACGCTTAATTCTTGGATGTTGAGTTTATTTACAATAAATTTGTGAAACTTTTTATCTGCGTCAGAGTGAATGTTCTGGCAACTCTGCGTGTGAGTCTATCCCTGTTCTGAATCATGACGGAAACAAAGGCAAAAACATGGCAGACTACTAAACAGACTAGACAGAAGCATGTAATCACACCAACCCAAGACAAGGATGCCACCACTGACAGAGGATGACACACTCATATTTAGATAGGGGGATAATTTGTCATGTCTGAGCTCATGGTTTGACTGAGCTCAGACCTTCACTTTATTTCTAAGTATTGTTTGTCTTTTAGTTGATCTTTTGTCTATTTCTGTATTTGCTTTGTGGGTTGTTTACTTTTGTGCCTCCTCTTCCCGGACACTCCCTCTACTGCCCTCAAGATACTCCCCTGCCATCTCAACTGTGGGCAGTGGGTCTAATTAGGTCACCAGCTCACTCATTGACTCACACCTGCAGCTCATTAGACTGTATGGTATTTAAGTGCTGCCTTTTCACTGTTTCTTTGCGGCTTTATTAGTTCTACTATTGTTCTTCTCCTGATCACTCCTTGTCTCCTAGTCTCTGAAGTATTTTTCTTCTCCAGAGCACACCTTGCTCTGAGGCTCACCTGTAAGTCATTCTTGTTTTGCATTTTTTTTTTTTTTTGGCAGCACTGTTTTTGGACTGTTATGTTCTTTTCGTTAATAAATGTCACTAACACCATTAAGATAAGATAAGATAAGCCTTTATTAGTCCCACAATGGGGAAATTCCAGGATTGCAACAGCACATGGATAGCAACACTCAGAGCAATAATTTAGAAGATAACAAAATAAGAGCAGTGACTATACATATGTACACATAAATATATAAATACATATACACACAGTGCGGAGCACTGTAGCGAGATGGAATAAACAGCATAACCGTCTATTTAGTTACCCTACATGGTATGAATATGTACCCATACATATTGTCACCCTCCATAGCGACTGATATTGTCCTAGTTGTATACTGGAGGGGACCATTTGTGTAAAGGGCCTTTTCCACTAGCACACTTTAGCGCGACACGGGACGGCTCAGCACGCTTTGTACGCTTTTCCACAAGCCCCAACACGGTTTAACAGCCACAATTCTCAACCCCGCTGAAGGGCAGGGCACAGCAGTGCTGAGCTGTGCCGTGTTGTGACGTTAACAGATTGGTCGCCGCTGATTGGTCAGGTCGTAACCGGCGCTGATTGGTCAGGTTGTAACCGCCCCTCTCCTCCTCCTCATCTACCAAATTTTCACGACCTTCTCAATAAAGTTTTTGAAAAAAAAAAAAAAAAAAAAGAATCTTCACGACTGCCTTTACTCAGCACGCAACCACTGTTGGCGGTTCCTTTCAGTGTATTGCTGTGCTATTTTCATTTATTCTCTATCAAAAATGGCTTCGCGTAATAAGGGTGTTCCATGGACCAGTAAGGAGGTGCAGTGTCTGCTCACTGCATTGTCAGACGAACGTATGTAGCGCGAGTTAGACGGAGCTGCCCGGAATGAAAAAATATACCGGGAGGTCTCGACATCGGAGTCCTTTAACGGTGAGTTTTAATTTTTTTTTATTGTGCGTTTTTTTGCAAATATATTCGGTAAGACGCTCAGTTTATTTATGCAATAAAAAAGCTGTTCATTTGTGGATGATGATCGCTGCTTAATTGCAGCACACTGCGGACTCAAGCTTTTATTTTAATTATTCATGTGAACAATACGCTGAAATAAGCTTATGTATTCTTGTTAAAAACTATTGTGCTGTATTTTATTGTGTGCATTTTCCTTGTAGAATCATCCCACGCGTCCGTCGCGACAGCCCGTCCGGATTATTCAACCGAGCCTTCCTGACCCACAGCTGGCAGAGACGCTTCATTCAGCCGAGTCGTGACCCAGTTTGGGAAGCTGGTGTAGACACTCAGTGGTCGGCGTGTATAAAATGTCGATTAACCTTCATGTTGTGTTGCAAAGTTTTTTTTTTTCTTTTAATATTTTGTATATAATAAAATGGAATTGTTTTGGAAAGTGTGGTTTGTCTGTTATAACACTGAATTATAAAACAGTATAATTTCATAGAAATTCCATTGCCTAATCTGATCAAAATGATACTGATCTTCCTGTCAGGGTCAACCATTGTAAAGGTAATGTAATTTTTAACTAGACCAAAAAACAAATGTTTTTGTAAGCTTTCTGTTCTTTTTATTGAAATATCATAAAAAATTAGCCCCACATGATCCAGTTCTAAACTTTGGGTACATTTTTTATGTTAACTTATAAGAAGTTGCACAGTTGGACTTTAAAATGCAGCAGGAGAGACTGATCAAGCTTACAAGTCAATGTAAAAAAGTAAGTATATGTAAATTGAATGTTCTATCGGCATTCCAAATTCAGAGAATTACAATACTTTAGAAGGAGTGTAGCATCATCTAAACGGAAAATAATAATACTGTTGTTCCAAACGTTGACCTGAAGGTGAAAAACATGATTTTTTTTTAATTCAGTACATCCAAAATGCCCTAGGATGTAAAAAATAATAATTTGGTGTAGGCCAGTGTGCCACGTCTCATTATTTAATACGAATAAAAACAAGTTTCAGCTCTTTATTTCTAGGTCATTTGGCAGTTAATTCAAAACAAAAGTGACTTGTGTTGTTGCAGCTTAATTATGAGATAAAATTAATTGTGAGATAAATCCACAGAGCGAGCAAGGCAATAATTCTTGAATCCTTTTTTGTCTAAATAAGGACTCAGTCGGGTGCGTAACGTCATGGGAGTGTGGCCCCGCCTCGCTCAGAATCTGCTGCTGCCCCGCTTCTAAAACCTCCTAACAAACCATCACAGCACAAGCACAACACCAATGGAGACAGAAGCATTCCGAGCCGTACTGAAGTGAACCGAGCTGTACCGAGGTGTGCTGGGCTAGTGGAAAACAGGCTTAAGTCTGTTGTGTCTTTTGCATTCAATACTATTAGGTCATCACGTTTTGGGTTTTTTTGCTGTCTCTGTGAGCAGCCCTGCTTAGGTTATACAGTCTGACATCTGTAGGTAGGAAGGACCTGCAAAACCTCTCAGTCGCGCACCTAGGATGATGTAGTCTACTGCTAAATGAGCTCCTCAGTGCGTTCAGTATGTCCTGCATGGGGTGGGACTTGGACTCCAGTGGAGATGACAGTTTAGCCACCACCCTTCAATCCCCTGTCTCCTCCACTGGGTCAAGGCACTGTCCCAGGACAGAGATAGCTTTCTTGATCAGTTTGTTCAATCTCTTCCTATTGGCTGTTGTAATGCCACTGCCCCAGCAGACCACTCCAAAAGCGATGGCTGATGCCACCACCGTGTCGTAGAATGTCTTCAGGAGCACCCCTTATACACCAAAAGACCTGAGCCTCCTCAGTAGGAACAGCCTGCGCTGTCCCTTCTTGTAGGGTGCGTCGGTATTGTGTGACCAGTCTAGTTTATTGCTCAGATGAACACTCAGGTACTTGTAGGATGTCACCATCTTGATGTCTGTTCCCTGGATGTTTACTGGTGCTGTGAGGGGTTGTCCTTGCCTGCGGCAATCCACCACCAGCTCCTTAGTTTTCCTCGCGTTGATCTGGAGGCAGTTCCGATGGCACCAGTCCACTTCCGGCTTTCAGAGAAAGCAGACGTTTTTTCTCTCCTCTCCTCCTTCTCCCTCCCTGACTGACTGAATCCCAACTTGCTGTACTGTCTGTGTCTGCGTCGCTCTTCTACTGGCTGATTCTTGATCCAAATGGAAAATTATGGATTTGCTAAGCTGGGCTTTGAATACAATTGACACCGTCTTTTCAACTAGGAAATCGGGCCCGGGGGAGCCCAACTGTCCTGCAGGTACTGCTGCTGCGGGTTATGTGAGGGACACATACAATTGGAAACTTATATGTCTGTGTGACCTTTCGATCGAAGATGTGGAAGACATCTACCTGTTTGGCATCATGATCTCAGGACTACTACTGATCGGCTTTGGTGTGGTCCTGGTGTATCGAAAACTAAAGAAGATGGACAGAGCTGATCAAAATGCTGACCCAGCGAAGCTCTTTCATCAATTTGACCAGTTGGGGAGGGCTCTGATAGCGGCTAATGGTGAACTGAACAGGAAGATTGGTAACATCTTGATGTCGCTAGGAGCTCTCCAGGAAATGATTTTAAAGCCTGGAAATGTACATGGAAATTATGAAGTACTGAATTGCACGAGAGATGAAAATTCCTACTTTGAGTGAACTGTGCTTATTTGACCTTGTTTCGGCTCCCTGCAGCTCTCACTCCTCCTGGATGAAGATAAGGCAGTAGAAAGTTTTGGCTTGACTTCTCTCTAAAATAAACAACCTGGCGTACAGTAATCTGAACTCTCAAGGACAGCGCCATGTGACTGGCTTAGAAATCCCATCGGACATGCACTGAGAGTTGATCTCTGGAGGACATGCTCTAAGTTTCAGACACTAAGTCATAACATCTGCTGAGAGAGGATTTTTGCTGTTCACCAGTCTGATGCACACATTGCTCATAACACCACATGACTGATACACATACACTGACTATCATACACTCACACTGTCTCTCTCAACTTGCTGTTTGTTAATGTGTGATCCATTGTCTGCTAATTGTGCATAGAGGGTTTTTTTCTGTGTAATCACAATTTGGCTCATTCGAGCTTTATATGAGCTTATACGAGCGTTATTTTGATAACTATATTTTTTCTCTCTGCCTATTGTGTTCTCCCCCCTCCCCTCCCCCTCTTTACCCTCCACTGTATGACAGGCACCGCGTCATGGCTGCCGCGTCATTGGGATGCGCCTATCGTGCGTGCCCAATGTCAAGTCAAATTCCTCGTATGTTTACTTGTAAACGTGCTTGGCAATAAAGCTCATTCTGATTCTGATTCTGAAGTCCTGGATAGGTCCTCTGTACTCAGCTTCATCTCTGTTGGAGGTGAGGCCGACGACTGCAGAGTCATCAGAGAACTTCTGTAGATGGCAGTGTGTTGTGTTGTGTGAGAAGTCCGCAGTATAAAGGGTGAACAGGAAGGGAGCCAAAACCATTCCCTGGGGGGCCCCCGTGCTACCGATGATCGTGTCGGACACACAATCCCGGATTCTCACAAACTGTGGCCAGTTTGTGAGGTAGTCCAGGATCCATGATGACGGGTGCTGGTCCACCCCTGCGCACAGCAGCTTGTCCTTCAGGAACATCGGTTGGATGGTGTTGAAAGCACTGGAGAAGTCAAAGAGCATGATCCTCACCGCGTTCCCGGGCTTCTCCAGGTGGGACAGGGAATGGTGAAGGAGGAAGATCACTGTATCCTCCACCCCATTGCCATGCTGGAAGGTGAACTGGAGTGGATCCATCGCTAGTCCCACCAGGGGGCGGAGGTGAGCAAGAATTAAGCACCTGGGCCTGTCTTCCTGCCCCGGAGGGGCATATATGACATAATTAGCAGACAATGAGGAATAGGTGGGTACAGTTGGGGTAATCAGAGACCACAGGGAATGGCTATAGGCACGGTTAACATGAGGGGCTGAAACAAAAGGTATACCAGAGACATAAACACAGGACCAGGGAATACACAACCATGACAAATGATATTTATAGCAAACAGAGAATCATACAAACCTACCTTCAAACCCCAGACCATAAATAACAACAAATACATAGAATTCCAAAATACCAACTGAACTGAGGCACCGGAGTGGTGGCTCAGTTGGTAGAGCATCCGCCCCACACCCAGGAGGCAGGGGTTCAAATCCCGGCCGGGTCATGCCAAAAACCATATAAAAGTGGAACTTCCTGCCGTTCAGCTTGGTGCTCAGCAAGAAATGGAATGGAGGAGGGAAATTTGTGGCGGCACCTTGCATGGCAGCGGCCCTCTGATTCTACACTTGGGGTGTGTGTGATTAACACAGTAGATAGGCAAAACACAATCTCGTTCTACTGTACATGATTGGTTGTACAGTTGAATGACAATAAAGGGTGAAAAAAAAAGAAACACACAGAAACAAACTAACAAAGGGTGAGGACATGACTTAACTCATGTCCTGAGAATAACAGAAAGATCAAATATGAACATAAAGTGAGGACATGAGCACAGCCATGTTCAAACTCTTACAGATGCTCTCTGGCTACATTTTCCCCTGCTACCACCTTGCACTCTCCTATCTCTTCCAGATTTCTCCTTCTGCATAGGATGTAGCCCTGCTGTGTGCACCTTCCTCCGCCCTTGTAAGTCACCCTATGTTTCTCTTCTTGAAGTACTGTGTGTGTTCATCACAACCATTTCTATCCTTTTAGCAAAATCCACAACCATCTGTCCTTCCACATTTCTCTCCTTAAGACCATGCCTTCCCAGGACCTCCTCATCACCTCTGTTCCCTTCACCTACATGTCCATTAAAGTCTGCTTGAATCATCACTCTCTCCCCCGGGAACACTCTCTACCACTTCATCCAACTCTTTCTCTTCTACCTGACATCACAACTGGTGGGGCATACGCACTGACAACATTCAACATCACACCTTGGACTTCTAACTTCAAACTCATGATTCTGTCTGACTCCCTCTTTACCTCCTGAACACTCTTCACATACTCTTCCTTCAAGATTACTCCTACTCCATTTCCCTTCCTATCTACACCATGGTAGAACAGTTTAAATCCACTTCCAATGCTCCTAGCCTTGCTTCCCTTCTATCTGGTTTCTTTAACACAGTATACAGTATCTACCTTTCTTCTCTCCATCCTATCAGCCAACTCTATGCCTTTACCAGTCATAGTCTCTGCATTTAACGTCCCTACACTCACCTCCACACTTCTACCTTTTCTCTCTCTTCCTCCTAACATGCCGTCCCCTTCTCCTCCTCCTCGATCTTTGACCAACAGTAGCCCAATTTCCACCGGCACCCTGTCAGTTAACAGCACCTGTTTGTGGTCTATGTAAACTCGGGCCTCAACCAATCCGGTATGAAAGTCTCATTCGTCATGATCCACATGATTGATTTGGCAAAGGTTTTACATTGGATGCCCTTCCTGACACAACCCTCCCCATTTACCCGGGCTTGGGACCAACACTAGGAGTACACTGGCTTGCACACTTCCTGTGGCTGGGTTCAAGTCTTTTTACTACCTACCACTACCAAATCCCTCAGATTGCCCGAATGCCTGGCTTCACATGTTTTCCACGCTTCATTAACTTTATACAGTATGTATTTGCATCACACTTTTGCGTTTGGTCTGAATGCACCTTAATGCACACAGTGTATTAAGGTGTATTAGTTGACAGTAATAAACAAAAACAGATTATGATTGTTAATTTAATCAGTTAAATTGCTCCACCAAGAGAAACTGTTCTGTGAATGCTGCTAATGGATGTTGCTAATAATAACGATGAGCGTGATAAGGATAGAATAGTCTATCTTCGTGGCCACTTTGCTCATATGTCCAACACTCAAACACAATCATACACAAGTTTATGTATGCACAGTCCTTGCCATTGCAGGTTTCACTAGCTAGCTTGCTAGTTGGATAGTTACATTTGGTATTCCTCAGTCAAGGTTTTGATTACTTTCCCTTCACAATCTTCTTATTGGCATCTTCACATGAAGTAAAGACCATGCATTACATTGTGAACTTTGAGTAGAAACTTTACGTTGTGAAATTTTAATCTGAACTTTGTTCTCCGTCCTCGTGTTAATCCTGCATCGCCACAGGGTCTGCCTGTTTGCACATGCGTCTCAACTTGGCTCAATGAGGGATGTCCTTGAGGGTGATGTTCACAGTCCTCATGTCATTCTTGATCCATTTGAGCCACAGTTTCTTAGGCCATCATCCTGGCCTCTTCCCCTTTGGCCTGAGGCACAAGGCTGTCTAGCCACTGAGTCCTTGTCACTGCAGGAGGCATTACCGTACCATTGCAGCTGTGCTTCTCACATCTTCACATTGAATGTTGTCACTCCCCTAGTTTTTCATGTGATCATACCGGGTCGGGCCAAGGCTCCAGTGCAACACATACACCTCCATTATGAAGTTTTTAGTCATATTTGGTTGTGGTGGGCGAGCATTTGCAACATGGTCTTTCAGATCTTTCCCTTGAGGCACACTGGCATCCAGCAGTCACAGAGGGCACTTTATGGGAATGCCATTTATACTGATTGTTTCAACGACTTGGTCTCCACATTCCACATATTTAGTTTTTTTGAAATTCAGGTGCATTCCATTCTCGTCCAGCTGTGTCCTCCATTGTTGCATTTGTTGTTCCAAATGGCCTTGTTCTTCAGCTTTTAATCTAAACTTTGGGCTAACTAATTTTGAGCTCAATTAAAACAGCTAATCAGTCTAACTGTGAGCACTAACCAAAATGACAACCCCACAATATCTGTGTTCTGGAGGCTGTCTCTTTTCAAACATCGCTTCACTGTGGAAAATGCAAAACAGTATTACATTTGCTACTTTCTGCATTTATCAGTTAATAAAACCCTTGTGAAGCAGAGTGACACATGCACATATCTGTAGTCCAAGGAAAACATATACTCCTGTAATGTATACTGTCAAGTGAACTTGCTTGGTCAAACCTAATTGTATAAAATGAAACAACTGCTATGACAAGACAATAGTTTTCACTGTTATGTGACTTTTACTATTGACAGGAATAAATGACCACCAAATACATTCTTAAAAACATGAATTTTCGCAAACTGTGTATAAAAGCCCTGTGGGGAAAGAATTTCAATTCAACTGCATCTCTAACAGTTCTCATTAAAAAAAAAAAAAAATCGTAAATCACTTCCATTCCAGCTGAATGCCAACCCTTGACACTTCCCTTCAGAAGTAATCTGAATATGTGAGAAAAGTCTTTGAAATCAGGAAGATAATGTGAAATGACCTTCTTTAGTGCCATGGCTTGATTACATCATTGCTTAATAGCAAGTCATTTGACTTGAAATAACTCTATTATGGGACACAATAAACTGACTGTCTTTCATTATTTCTCTTCTTTGTTCTGTATAAAATGAAGATATGAAAGGTAGCAATCATATTGAAGCTAAAAACTGCTCTTAGCTCCACACAGACTGGCTGTGTGACTGGCTCATTTAGTAGTACTGAGTCACATTTCAATAACTTAGAGGAACACATTAGCACTGTCGGCTGTGCTGCAGGTTTCCGCTTTTATGTATGACTAGCTTATGTTCCATTTTTGAGATTGTATGGTCTTATTTAGACAGTGCTGAGTAAAGCACTGATTTGGAAATCCATTTCCTGATGACTTTTGGTGCCATCAGCTATTCTGGAGCACATACAGCATTAGCCGTTGTGTGGTCAAGATCTGTCTGGCAATCTGATCACCAGTATCGGAGAACTTGAGGCCAGTTTTTCCCGGCCTCAGCCTCAGACAGTAATGACTCGTTCTCATCTTCAGTCTTGAGACCTATGGCCTCTGTAACTCCACCGAGAAACCACACTGTGATTCAGGCAGAAGAGTGTCGGCAACTGACGTAAGGATCCGTGTCAGCATAATCCAAGCCAGGACTTGGCCTGCAACCGAAAGTAGCGAGATACCACAGTAGTTCCCACAGATGAACTTCTCTCCCTTTCTCTTATAGATCATACTGATGTATGCATCTTTCTACTGCTGAGGGAAGGACTTGGCTTCCCAGACGTCAAGTATGAACAGATGCATGTGCTGGAAAAGGGTATCTCCACCGTACTTCAGAATCTCACCTGGGATGCCGTCAGGTCCAGCAGCCTTGTTGTTTTTCAGGTTCTTGACCACTCATTGACATTCGTCAAGGGATGGAGCCAAGTCCATTTCAATAATTGTAGGGAGAGATGGCAGGCGGTTGATCAAATCTGGGTCAGCAGGATTTATGCGATTTAACAGTTTGCTGAGGTGCTCAGCCGGTCCTTGAGGTCCTCTGGTCAGTCCATAGATGGTTTTTACCACATCAAAGAAACCGTGGCGGTTGTGGGCATTAGCAAGGCCCTATATCTCCCAGGCCTTGTTCATCCACAATTAATCCTGCATCTGTCGAAGACATGACTGTACAGCAGAATGCAGCTCAGTGAACTGTGGCACCATGTGCTGCATTTTTCTTCTTGAGAAGCTCGTGAATCTCATTGTTGTTGTTACAAAACCAGTCTTGATGATGATGCGACATGTGACCTAGGGCAGATGTGGGGGCATTTATGATGATGGAAGAGAGTGTGTCCCATTTGTCCATCAGAGTTTGGGTGGGGAGAATGTCAGATTAACTGTCTAAAGAGACAGAGATGCTTTGCTGAAGTTCTCGGTACCTTGAAGGATCTCTGAGCACCCCGCAGTTGATGAGTTTCGTGCCGGCTTGTCTGTGGACAGGGGGTCGCATCCTGAAGCAGAGAATGGAACAGATAATGTGATGATCGGTCCAGCACTCAGCACCACGTAAAACCCGTAAGATGGTCACGTCACCGAGGTCGACACACCTGATGATGATATAATCCAGCAGGTGCCAATGTTTTGACCAAGGGTGTTGCCACTTTGTCTTCAGCTTGTTGGGCTGCTGGAATATGGTGTTGGTGATGATGAGGTCATGCTTGGTACAGGTGGTAAGCAGCCTGAGTCCATTTGCATTGGTAGAGCCAACCCCATGCCTACCGATGACACCACCCCAAACCGCATTATTGGAGCCAATGCGTGCATTAAAATCACCCATCAGAACTACTTTGTTCGTCTTAGATATCGAGCTCAGAATCTGGGCAACTTTGTCATAAAACTCATCCTTGGCACCCTTGGTGGGGGTGAGGATAGGGGCATGTGTGCTGATAATAGTCATGTGTTTCTGTGCCGCAAGGGGGACTCGAAGGGTCATTAGTCATTCATTGGTGCCTACAGGTGTCTCAGGCAGGCATCTGAGGATAGACGACTTGGTTGCGAAACCAACCCTATGTATCTGAGGAGTGTCAGCTGGCAGACCCTTATAGAAAAAGGTGTACCACTCTACAATCTCAGAGAGGGAGTACTCCAAGGTAAAGCGGGTCTCACAGAGAGCTGCAATTTCAATGTTGTGGTACTTAAGTTCAGCGGCAATGAGAGCAGTGCGTTGAGGTGGTCGATCAGATGAAGACTGGTCTTTGAAGTCTTGCAATGTGCATACATTCCATGTTGCTAGTCTGTAGAGATTGACCGACTTGGTTCCTGATCTTTGCCCGCTTAGAAGGGATGCCCTTACTGGTGTGGCTCCCCATCCAGGAGAAGTTGGAGTGAGCAATTTTTTGGCCACCTTTTCCAGCCCCGTCCTCGAAGGGAGGCGAGCAGTGCGGCCCCTAAAGAGGGCTGCTCGATTGCACAGGTAGCTGCTGAGCAGGGAAGCTACTCCACCCCTGCCCCAGACGGACATCACAGCTGTACCACCTGAAATGCAGGGGGCAAGCTAAAGACCTCTAGTCTCATCCAGGACCTGCCCCCATTGGTGGCTCGTCCATCGCCACAGGGCTGGAATGTAGGTTTGCGATGTAGGTTTTGACAAAAGAAACTGGTGCAAGGAAATGATTAGGGTGGTGATAGAAAAATTCCATATTATCTACATTATTATTGATATTAATAATGTATTATATTTGAGAAGTATCATACCTTTCATATGCTATGTTTAATGTTTATACGTGCATTCCATATAGGATAAGTTTATATATTCTTGACCTGTTTCTGTGAGCAATTTCAGAGAGTTCAGACTGAGGATCAGTACAGGGGTAAGGAATGATCTAAACCATTTATTATAATCTCTTTGACATGTCCTGTTTCGGGTCACAGGAATGCACAGGAACTCCTCTTCTTATAGATTAGTGTTTTATGGACGTTCTGTTAGATGTACATTCTTGTCACCAGAGTGTCTGTGACGTCCGTGTGGATTAGCTCAGTTATCAGGACATTCTGTCTGTCCCTCTCCTTTCCTCCTCTTATCCCATCCTTCCCCTGCTTTCTCCTACTTATATATATCAGACTTAGAAGAATGGATACTTTGGGGATTCTAAGCGTGTCTGAATGCCATTCTTTGTAATTCTTCCCCCAAAGTGGCCATTGGGGTGACTCTTTATATTTTTGTAATAAATGTACATAAATTCAACTTTCCGCCTGATTTTTGACTTTGAATAATTTAAGCTCAGAATTATTCTAACAGGTAGCAAGAGGGGTGTGCAGTCCTTGGTGCCACCATCTTAACCAGGAAACAGCTGGTGGTGGGGCAAGACACAGGCCAAGACATCCTCCAGCTGTGCGTGGCTTCAGGGGGTGATTGCATACTTCTGTAGTTGCCTGAGTAACTGCCTTTGGGAGGCACCTCCCCCAGGGCACTGCTGGTCGCAAAGTCCCAGGACAACCAGATCAGAGAGCAAAATGTGTCAGGGAGCCTATCCAAGTCCATGAGACCCCAGACCTGAGCAGAGAGTGACTCAGGTGGTCTCCCAGAGTCCCTCATCCACCGGACCAGAAAGCAAGGCATTTCACATGGTCTTCAACAGTCCTTGGACCCCCATACTGGTGCACAGAGCAGTCCAGAGGTAACAGTATGGGCACTTTAAAATCAGAAGAAAATGACGCTGAATTTTTTAAGCAACAAAGAACCCTTAAACTCAGAAGATGATAACAGGAAAACTTTAAAATCAGGAGATGAAAGTGTGGAACCCTTAAACACTGAAGATCTCATAGACACACTAACCTCAGAAGGTAACACAGGAGCTTTAGGTTCTGAAAACACAGGAGCTCCAAGCTCAGAAGCTAACACAGGAGCACTGTGCTCACATGCTAACAAAGGAACATGGTGCTTTGAGGCCAACACAGGAGCACTGTGCTCTGAAGATAACTCAGGAACATCATACTCAGGGGATGACTCAGGAATTTTGACCTCAAAAGGTAATATGGAAACCTTGAATTCGGGAGATGGTAACACAGACATTTTGACCTCAGGAAGTGACAATATAGACAATTTAACATCAGGGGGTGTTAACATTGACACCTCAACCTTGGGAGGTGATAATATAGACACTTTACTCTCTTGGGAAGATAACAGGGACAAATTAACCCCGGGGGATGATAACACAGACACTTTAAACTCAGAAAGTAATAACATAGACACCTCAACCTCGGGAGGTGATAACACAGGCACCTCAACCAGGTGAGGTGACAACAAACTAACTTTAACTTCTGGAGGTGGTAACATGGTAACCTTTACCTCTGAATGTGACAAAATGGTAACCTTAACTTCTATAGGTGACAACATGGTAACTTTAACCTTTGGAGGTGACAAGATGGACACTTTAACCTCGGGGGGTGATAACATAGACACCTCTACCTCGGGAGGTGATAACATAGACACCTAAATCTTGGGAGGTGATAACATAGTAACTTTAACCCCTTGCACTCTGGTCAATTTCCCTAAAAACGCCAAAAAATAACGTACCCAAAGTAAATCAAAAGCTGTTCTTCAACCCTTTGCAGCATCTTCATGGGGTTGGTCTCATTTAAAAGAAAACACTTTGAATTTTTTGGCAAAACAGTCATAATCTCTCCAAGTGCTCCTGCCACTGAGTAACAGTCATCTAAACATACTGAACTTGAAGAAAATAAATTTCGCCTGGATGTTTTTTTGGATACAAATGCTTGCAAATAACACACAGTTGTCAGATCCGGGCTGGAAAATGCAACAGAAATGTAGAACCAAGTGTTATCCAGCTGAGGTCAAAATTTTGTAACAATACCACAAAAAATGAATATATTACACAGCTTTCTTCACAGGTTGTTCCCAGGCGTTTTTGAACTATGCCAAATTGTGCCAAATGGCACAGTTTGGAAAAACATCTGCAACTTTTGAATGATTCAATATAGAAGCTTGATGTTGGGCTCTAATGAAAGGTGACACTCAGGGATGTGTGTGTGTGTGGGGGGGGGGTTGTTTATTCATTCATGAATGAATGAATGAACAAACAAGCCCTCACACACAAAGAAGCATGCCACGTAAAAAATGTGTGGCTTTTTTTTACAAGAAAAAATAACCTACAGTGCACTAAAAATTATACTAAAATATCTGTAATGTAGAAGATAACAACCCCCCCCCCCCGCTACAGAGGACGGACATCGCCCGGTGTGCTGGACGAATACACAGTTGGGGCTGCACGGTAGCTAACTAACTAACTAACTAACCTGCACTTATATAGCGCTTTTCAAGTCACAAAGACCACTCAAAGCGCTTTCACTAATACTAACCCTCTATTCTAAGGGCCTATAGGAAACAGATATCTAGGGACAATTTAGAACAGCCAATTAACCTAACATGCATGTCTTTGGATTGTGGGAGGAAACCGGAGCCCCCGGAGTAAACCCACGCAGCACAGGGAGAACATGCAAACTCCACACAGAAAGGTTCCAACCCCTGCCAACCTGGGGATTCGAACCAGGAACCTTCTAGCTGTAAGGCAACAGTGCTAACCACTGCACCACCGTGCTGCCCAGTAGCGGAGTGGTTAACACTGTGGCAGCACAGTTTTACCCTCGGCCGGGGGATCGCGGGGACCGTGAGATCGTGGGTTCGATCCCTGCCCCCGGCCAACAGTGATCTGTGTGGAGTTTGCATGTTCCCCCCGTGTTTGCGTGGGTTTACTCTGGGATTTCTCCAGTTTCCTCCCACATGCCAAAAACATGCAGGTTAGGGAGTTAAGGGGCGCTTGCGCACGCAGCCACCAGCAGCTGGTGGTTTGTCACCAGACTGCAAAACAAATCTACCTACAGGTACAAAATAAGTAATAAAAAAAATTAAAAAATAAAAAATAAAATCCGCTACAGAAGAGTAGCGGGGGGGGGGGGGTCACGGTCCGGATGCGGTGCACGAATGGTGTACCGCGGCGCACGGAGTCTGGTTGGTGCGCTGCGGTGTACTACGCACAGTTGTAATTTACCGATCGGTCAAAAGTCATTTTTAATTACAATTTTCAGGGATAAAGAATAATTTAGCTTATAACACTTACCTGTCCACAACAGCAGTGTCGCTGGCGAACGTCTCTTCCTCATTGTCAGACGAACATGACGCTGGTCCGCTTGTTACGGACTCGTGGTTCTGGTCACGCGACCCGGTCAAACCATAATTCCATTATTGTGGTTTTGCGCTTCCATGATTGCGGTTTTGGCAAACAATTTTTCAAAACAAATAAGAACAGTAGTAAGAAAAAAAAAACTGGCGAATGCGTGTGTGTCACCCAGCGGCTAAAAACAAAACAGATTTTGCAAGGGAGGCACGCTTTCAAACTACTGTGCTTCAAGTGGCTCGCTGTATTCGCAGCCGTTGGTAGGCGGGTCCTTCTTGCTAGGTTTTCAGTCACTGGTTCTTCAAGGTTTCAGAAACCCAATTCAAGGCTCTTATTAGTCGAATGAGAGGTCAATCACATCTAAACCAATCAAAGCACTCCTTTGGCTTTCTGTTCGCGGCTGTGTCTGTAGTGGAAGAATGGAAATGCAGCTTTTTTTTTTTCAGTGCCTCCTAGGATGCACAGTGTGCATCCTAGGACGCCCTCGTGTGCCCTAGGATGCAGAGACGTGTCCGCCCGCGGCACACCGAAGTGCAAGAGGTTAACCTCTGAAGATGATAACAAGGACAAATTAACCTCAGCAGATGATAACATGGACATTTTAGCCTCTAAAGAAAACATGGACACCTTAAAGTCAGGAGATGATAACAAAGACCTTTAAACCGTTGGAGCTGAAACAGGAGCTTCAGGATTTAGGGAATATAACATGAGAGCCTCTTGCTCCA
This sequence comes from Pholidichthys leucotaenia, assembly GCA_020510985.1. Classification (NCBI taxonomy): domain Eukaryota; kingdom Metazoa; phylum Chordata; class Actinopteri; order Cichliformes; family Pholidichthyidae; genus Pholidichthys; species Pholidichthys leucotaenia. The sequence continues at coordinate 64,686,656 of CM035844.1, read as the reverse complement.
AAACTGATCACTGAGGCGTGCTAACCATAGTAGCAGATGGCGGGTGAGCGCTAGCTTCAGAAACACATGATGGAGGATCTCCGGCCACAGGAACGCGTGATGGGGAATCCTCAGCCTCCGGGACAACAGAGGCACACCGACTACTGGTGAAACCAGATGACAAGGTCCTCAAGTCCTGACGTCTGGGTATTCATTCCCAAACCAGCCACCTCAGATGGGGAGGAAGGAGCATCAGCTAGAGGTCTCCTGACCTTGGGAACATTGGCTAGAGGTCTCCTGACCTCAGAACATCGGCTGGAACATGGACCTCCTGCGACCCCTTCCTTGACCAGGTCACCTCAGATGATGGAGGGAAACAGGAGGTCAGTGAGGCGACACCACAGTCATTAACAGCAGAGACTGGTGGGGAGGACTTGGCAGCAGGTGCAATCTGCACAGGGGTCCCCCCACCAGAAGCAAGGCAAGACTTTTCAAAAATGGCATTTGAAAATAAATTAAAGTGTGCTTACCTTAATGCCTAGTCTTCTGTCACCAGGGTTACAACCTCAGAATCAAAGGCAGGAACAGGAACTGTGGAGTGACATGAAGCAGCTACAGAAACCAGGGAATGACGTGGAGCAGGTACAGGAACTGAGGACTGATGTGGAGCAGGAACTGGAACTGGGTGGCATTGTAGAGCAGGTTCAGGAGCTGGGTGGCATCATGGGGCAGGCAATGGAGCTGGGGAATGACATGGAGCAGGAACTGGGGCAAGGTGGCTCTGTGAAGCAGGTTCTGGAGCTGGGTGGCATCGTGGAGTAGGCACTGGAACTGGGTGGTGCCGTGGAGCATGGTCTGGAGCTAGGTGGTGCCATGGAGCAGGAACTGAAGCTGGAATGTCCATAGCCATCTGGATCCAACCCATCTGGGACACATGCTCTGGAAGAAGCCACGGCTTGTAGTCCAGCTTTAACTCCTCTTGTGCTAACACAGCCTGCCAACACTCCTCCTGTTCCTCCTCATCACCGTCACAAAGGGGATCCAAAACTGCATCCCCAATGCGGCAAACCTGGGCATCCAGTGGCGTCAGTGTGGAGGCAGCTGCTACTAGTGGGCCCTCTGGAACAGCAGACTTCTTCCAGATAATCTTATTTCCACCCAGGATTGGCAAACACTCTGAAAAAAACACAAGGGGACACAGGGGATGCAAGTGAGGATTGAGGGATGGAGGCAGCAGCAGACAAAATGGCAGAGTCGGGTGGTGAGAGTTCAGCCCTCCCACCAGGAACCCGGCAAGATCTATCCTTTATAGATGTTAAAAAAATTAATGAGTACTTGCCTGAGTTCTTGCTCTTCTGCCGCTAACTGTCCAGACGTCTCCCTCTGATTGGCTCCGGAGATCATCTGGTTGGGAGCTGCAAGTGAAGAGGCAGAGCAACGAGAGGAGCGGCGTCTACATGAATCTTCTTTCCACCCGGGGCCCCTGAACGCCAACTTGCAGTCGCAAAGCTGTCTCCTGAGAGAGAACAGGTGGCTGGACAGCTGGCTCTGGTGAGGATGGGACAGCTGGTAATGGAGGTAGTGGTGGAAGCATCAGTTTCTGAGTCCGGGGATGGGAGTGCAAACTCAGTTTAGCTGTCGTCAAGTTCGCTACTACCCCCCAGCAATCCCAAATGTACTCCAGAGAAAAATTGCTTTGAGCAGCAGCTGCCAGATCCTTCACAGTGGCCAGCACTTCACGTGTGTTGCAGATACACCTCCTGCTTCTCCTGCTCGGCTCACTCGCGGTGTCCAAAACAGGCTGCATCATTCTGTCAAAGCTCGCCCCTCGGGAAGAACCAAACTGAACTCGGATCATAAAAAAATACTTAACAGAACTGAGAACAGAATCATGGAACCAACAAACAATGAAAAACTGCAGGACTAAACCCAAAATACAAAACAGACAAATAAACGTACAAATAAACGCAGAGTAGGAATGACCCTACGGTCATCCTCCCAGAACATGACAGACAGTCCTCACTAAGCAATGTCGTTGTGACCTGACCAGGCTTCTGCATGTTGGACGATAGGCGAAAGTGCAGCAGACCGACCATTTAACCCATGGCTGGGGGATGCACAATGGTGAGAGAAAGTGTTCCTCTCCCTGCCTGGAATTCTCCGCACAGGAACCCATACATCGTTTAGCCAGTGGACTGACACTGTTGCCCGGGGTGTGGCCACTGCTTTACCCAAGGCAGCTGCTAGGAGCCAAACGTACAAGCTTAGGTGGGTGTAGGGACCAGGATGGTTGAACCACCCGACAGAATCGGGGCGCTTGTCCTCACACTAAGGTACTACCCCTCCACCCAACCACCAGTGTGGTGATTAATTTCCATCCGATTCCACTGTTTCCATCCCTCAGTGTTTTTCATAGCACTCAGTGAACCATCTACCAGAAACAGGCAACTAGAGGAGTAACAGTCTTGATTTAATCTCAAACCATACACTTCTCTCACTTACCTTAATCATAGCACATGTGGCGCACTGGATATTTAAGGTGTTAATTATTTTCCAGAGTTTGCATCTAATTATCTGTTTTGGTTTTCTTGAGACCACTCACTAAATATTTTTGGGGGGGAAATGTTGAAAGCACTTTTCTCACTTTTAAATAGCATAAATCTCACCTGTTTGTCTATGTAATGTTATGCAATACTCAGTTATGCCAGTAGATGTCAGTCGCAGCTTGGGCAAGTAGGTGATTGACTGGCTCAGCTCCTTTACAGCAGAACAAGTGAACTCAGCGGTAGATGTGTGCCAGTCTTGTAAACGCAAGTGAACCCAACTGTGAAATGCTGCCATTATGTTTTATATGTTAACAGGCGATAATACAAAAGTGAAACTATTTGTTAATGCCACAATTGTCTGAAATATGTTTAAAACAGATAATGGTGAGGCGGCTAAGCTAAATTAGCTACGGAGGCTAAGGCTAGTTACTGCGCTTGGTAACATTGGCTTGTGGAATGTATTACTTATAAGTCTGGTTATATTTTGTGCACAGGAAGACAATATATAATGGAGTAATTGCTTCATACATAGTTTGTTCATTGTCCAGCTAAAAGTTTATTATGTGCCATTTAACATATTATAATGCAAGGATTCTCTCTCTGTGTCATTCTGTCTGTTCCTCGCGTATCTCTCAAAACGTTAGACTGACCTCAGATCTGATATGTGCTTTACTGAGGTTATTGGGTTGTGCATGCCCAAATTTCAGCTGCTCCAGATATGTGGAAGTTTAGGAAGGGAAATCTTTAATGAATGTACTTAGGGGAGGTATTAAATGAACACAGAGGTGGAAAAGGTATAACCGCTGGGATGTGGGGGCTGAAAATTGGAATTTACTCATCACGCTAGGTTGCACGTGAACATGCAGTGGCCTCTTCTCTCTTTGTGTTTTCTGCCACTTAGTGTTGTTTAAATTATGCCTAAGTGTATATTCAAGTGTTTAATGTCTGTATATGATGAAGCGCACAAGCTACACTCACCACTGTCTCCTAGAGACAAGGGATATGACAAAACATTATGTCCTGGATCAGAGCATTACAGAGGAACTCTGAGGCCTAGGTCTTCTCTACCAGACCTCCACACCACCGGACTCAACTGCTGTGTCTCATACCAAATGGAGATGCCATAGACAGTGTGAGTGGTGACAAAAGAGAGGTAAACGTGGAGGTATCTGAACGAAGCTGACCACTAGCCCACACAGACTCCCGATTCCTTCCCCCATTCTGGCCAGCGTATGCTCACTAGACAAGAAAATAGACCATATACAGCTCCTGAGAACTATGCAATGTGATACACGGAACTGCTGTGTTTTTATATTTACAGAAACGTGGTTAAATGACAATATGCCAGACTCTGCCTTTCAGTTAGCTGGGCTAAAATGCTACCGCAGTGACAGGGTGTTCACGGAAGGAGGGAAAATCCACGAGGGGATGTCTACATCAGTGATGCCTGGTGCAGCAATGCAACTGTTGTACACAAACACTGTTCTCCATTGGTGGAGTGTATGATCATCAAGTGCTGACTCTTTTACATTCCAAGACAATTTTCATCTGTCCAACTAATCACCTTGTATGCCCCACCCGCTGGCATCGGTGAGAGGAGCAACACACTAAAAGAACTCTATCAGGCCATCAGTGAGACACAAACAGCACATCCAGAGCAATTCCTCATCACAGCAAGAGACTTCAACCATGCAGATTTAAAGGCCCTCCTACCAAACCTACACCAACATGTATACTTTCCATCAAGAGGACACAGTTTGCTGGACCTGGTGTAAACAACTCACAAGAAAGCATACAGAGTCGCCCCCCCTTCCCCACCTGGGTCTCTCTGATCACATCACCATCTTGTTAAGGCCGGCATACAAGCCTAGAGTGAAAGCCATCAGACCAACAAAAAGCAGGTAGGTGTATGGCCAGAGGGGTCTCTGATGCGCTGAAAGACTGTTTCAGCACTACAGACTGAGACACTTTTGTCATAAATGCCCCTTCGGGGCAAAGAGACAGACAAAGTGAGTAGTGAGTGGGAATGTCTGTAGAGAGAGGTTACAGAATACAAAATCCAAAATATACACATAAACAGACAAAATAATAATGATAGTAATGCAATACTCAAAAATAAATTGAGTCTAAGCTCAGACTCATGACAGAGTCCCCCCCCTTTAAGGGGTAGATTCCAGACACCACCAGATAACACCAAATGGAAACTCCCCCTTCCCAAGAGAAAAAGGTACAGCAAAAACACCCAGGGTGGAAGGTGGGGGAAAACAGGTTAAGGGGGAACAAAAAGTGAAATCCGCTCAGGGCCCACACCCATGCTGCACCAGGCCCCTGGGCCCCCTGGGCCCCCTGGGCCCCCTGGGCCCCCTAGGCCAAAGAACTTGGCTGTTCGGGTGGCCGGCCGAAGTCCCAGGCAAGGCAGATGGCAAGGTGGAAAGGGTCGGGTGGCCTGCCAGAGACTTTGCGCCACCCAACCCAGCAGCTCGGTCTGTCAGGCGGCCAGCCTGAGTTCTTTAGCCACCAAGACCTGAAGGGTGAACCAGGAGGTGGCTCCCCCATGTAGAAGCCCAGTGAGGGGATGAAGGGCAGGCAGGGGGAAACCACCACACAGAAAGGGCTGATGAGCAATTAGTAACAGCAGCAGGTGGGGAGAGCTCAAGGGACTGCTTTTCCTGAGCCTCCCTACCGGGAATCAGGCAAGGCATATCATCATAAATTAAAGTAGAATGAAATAGAACTTACCTGTTTCCCGGATCTTGATGTTGCCTGCTGCTATGGATGGAGAGTCATCCCTGTCTGTGAACTTGTGCCCCTCTGTGGATTGTGGAGGCGCCGCCCCTGTAGTGACATAGACGAATGGAACTGAGAGGGAGGTGACCAGTTTTTCTGCAGCGGGAGGAATCGCCGAGGAGGAGGGAGAAAAAATCTGCAGTGGAAAGGTTGACTGGCGGGACAGCCGGAGCGGAAGAGTCAGAAAAGGAGACTGCTGCGGGAGTTTCCTGCCTCGGCAAAGGAGGAACTGCATATGAGGAAGTGGAGGCTTTCCTCCAGCGGTCCGGAGCGGGACGACGATGTTGCCGCGGAGTTGATGGAGGAGGCGAAGAGGAGGCTGATGGCATAGGTGGTAGTGGTGGAAGGGAGAGTCTCTGCACCTGGGGATTGAAGAGTATGCTGGGTTTGACTTCCAGGAAATTGGCGATTCCACCCCAGCACAGCTTTTCATCCTTACGGGACCTGCAGCTCCGAGCGCCAGCTGCCACATCCTCGATTATGGCCGCAAACTCCAGCTCGTCCCTACTCCTCCTTTTCCTCCTACTGGCTGATTCACCTGCTGAATCCATACAAGCTCCACGAACAGGTGAGTGAACAAGAAAAAAGGCAAAAGGCAAAAATGCACACCTACAGCAGCTGGGTCTGATTATGGTGGCCGTATTCTGTAATGAATGCCCCTTCTGGGCAGAAAGACTAACCCATGCGCTGAACTGTAGCTGTGATATTTATTAACCAAAAGAACAAAATCCAAAAACTGTGCAGAGGATACAAAAATGCAAACAAAGAAAACTTACAGACAAGGGCACTCCAGAGCCAGCTTTGCTTTGGAGGCGATGAGGAGAATAAGGTCTAGTAACCTCAGTGAATACATCAATACAGCTGCAGTGAGGTAACAATGATGCAGTCTTTAAATAGTAGGCAACAAAATGAGTGGCAGGTGCGGGAGCTGAGCTGGCGGATGATCTAATTGCATAACTGCCCACAGCTGATAGGAGAGCAGACTGTGAGCAGTGAGTGGTAGTGTCTGGAGAGAGGGGGCACATAAGACAAAACCCAAAATATACACATAAACAGACAAAATAATAATGACAGTAATCCAATACTCAAAAATAAATTGAGTCTGAGTTCAGAGATGACATTTGAGCTCAGAGTCATGACAACTTTCAAGCGCACAGCCAGTTATAATGGACACACAAACCAAGAGGAGTACACGGAGGTTGTTGTAGCATGCATAGCAAAATGCATTGATGATGTCACTCACCGCAAAAAAAATTACTTTGTGTCAACCAAAAGCCATGATTGATAGCTGAGATCCACAGGCTCCTGAGGGCTCGGGATGCAGCCTTCACAGCCGGCGACACTGCAGGACTAACAACAGCTAGGGCTAACCTGTCCCATGGCATCAAGGAGGCAAAACGACAGCACAGCAAGAAAATATCTGGCCATTTCAGCAGCAAAACAGATGCACATTCCCTCTGACGTGGCATACAGACCCTCACCAACTACAAAACCTCCACCTCAGACCTGTGCGAGTGACACCACACTGCTGAACAACCTAAATGACTTCTTCAGCTGCTTTGAAGCACAAAGCAGCACATCAGCACTGAAGACCACTCCTCCTCCAAATGAGCAGGACATGAGTCTGGATCTGACTAGTGTGAAGAGGACCCTCTGAGGCATCAACCCACGCAAGACAGCTGGGCCAGACAACACACCAGGTCGCATGCTGAAGGACAGTGCAGAGGAGCTCAAGAATGTCCTGGCCAGCATCTTCAACATCTCCCTGATTCAAGCTGTCATCCCCAAACTTGTGGGTGCATGACGTTGTGATTGTGAGACGTTCCGAGACAGTTGCGCAATAATCTAAAACGGCGACTTGTGTCGACCAAGCATGGACAAGAATTTTCTACAGGTAGCAGTTCTTTTCTTTTGAAATTAATCTGCTAATTGATTATCTGTTCATTCGTATTTCATTTTGCCATCTACTGTGTGGGTAGGACTGTGGCAGGACACGTCACTTGTGGTAATGTATCGTCACTTCCTGTATTGCTGTCTGTCTGTGTGGTTTGCTCTCCTCACTCTCCTGGGGATTTTGCTTTAAACTGTATTTTAACCACTTTTTCCCACCTACCGCTAGTTCTTATTTCTGTTTATCAAGCCTCTTGCACCTGTGTGCGCACTCAGTGTCATCTAATCACCCTCTTTATCCTTCTGTTCACCTTTTATCGGTGTTTGTGTTAGCTCCGGGTTAGCCACTAGCTATGGCTACTAGCTCTCCTTCCTCTTCTCCTCTGGTGTGTTCTCTCTGTCAGATGTTTAGCTACACTTCTGCCTCTTTTAGTGATAACAGTAAATGTAATAAATGTTGTCTTTTTGAGGCGCTCGAGGCGAGGTTGTCTGATTTGGAATCCCGGCTCCGCTGCATTGAAACACCGTTTGCGCCAGTTAATCTTGACGGACATCCTCTAGCTGCAGCGGAGCTCCCAAGCATAGGGCGACCCATTAGCGGTCCTCCGGTACTCCTCAGCAGCGAGGAGACTAGGTGGGTGACGGTGAGAAGGACGCCTAGCCGCAAAGCCCCGGTTCACCACCAACCTTTTCACGTTTCTAATTGTTTTTCCCCGCTCAGCGACACACCCGCTGAGGAAAAAACTCTGATCATTGGCGACTCTGTAGTCAGAAACGTGAACCTAGAGACTCCAGCAGCCATAGTCAAATGCATTCCTGGGGCCAGAGCAGGCGACATCGGGTCAAATTTGAAAATGCTGGCTAAAAGTAACTGTAAATACTCCACAATTGTTATTCACGCTGGCATTAACGACATCTGACTCCGGCAGTTGGAAGTCACGAAACTTAATGTAGAATCGGTGTGTGACTTTGCCAAAACAATGTCTGCCACTGTAGTATTCTCTGGGCCCCTCCCTAATCTGACCAGTGATGACATGTTTAGCCGCTTGTCATCCTTCAACCGCTGGCTGGCTGTGTGGTGTCCTGCAAACGATGTGGGCTACATAGACAATTGGAGCTCATTTTGGGGAAAACCTGGTCTAATTAGACGAGATGGCGTCCATCCCACTTTGGATGGTGTGTCTCATTTATCTAACAATCTGGCATCATTTTTATCCAAATTTCCAAAACCGTGACAACTCAGAGTTGGGACCAGGAAGCAGAGTCGAAGTCTTACACGCCTCTCTGCAGCTCCTCTTCATCCGTCACCCCTCAACTTAGCCCCTGTCTTCCCCATCAGAGAATCATTGTCTGCTCCCTCCAAAGTAAATAAAAATATAATGTATAAGCATCCCAAAGTGATAAACAAAAAGTTGGTAAAACTCAAATTAAACATGAAGCCTCTAAATTGAATGATTTGGCCTCTGTTCCTCCTCCATCCATCGATACATCCATCTTCTACCGCTTTTCCGCAGGTCCGGGTCGCGGAGGCAGCAGTTCAAGCAGAGAAGCCCAGACTTCCCTCTCCCCAGCCACCTGCTCCAGCTCTTCAGAAAGGATACCAAGGCGTTCCCAGACCAGCTGGGAGACATAGTCTCTCCACCGAGTCCTGGGTCTGCCCCGGGTCTCCTTCCAGTGGGACATGCCTGAAACACCTCAAGTGGGAGGTGTCCAGGAGGCATCCTAATCAGATGCCCATATCACCTCAACTGACTCCTTTCAATGTGGAGGAGCAGCGGTTCTACTCTGAGCCTCTCCCGGATGACTGAGCTCCTCACCCTTTCTCTGATGGTGAGTCCAGCAATCCTACGAAGAAAGCTCATTTCAGCTGCTTGTATCCGCGATCGTGTTCTTTCGGTCATTACCCAAAGCTCGTGACCATAGGTGAGAGTAGGAACGTAGATTGACTGGTAAATTGACAGCTTTGCCTTAGAACTCAGCTCCCTCTTCACCACAACAGACCGGTACAACGTCCGCATCACTGCAGATGCTGCTCCAATCCATCTGTCAATCTCTCGCTTCATTTTCCCCTCACTTGTGAACAAGACCCCAAGATACATAAACTCCTCCACTTGGGCCAGGAGCCTGTCCCCACCCAGAGAGGACAATCCACCTTTTTCCGGCTGAGGACAATGGACTCGGACTTGGAGGTGCTGATTCTCATCCCAGCCGCTTCACACTCAGCAGCAAACCGTCCCAGCAAGAGCTGTAGGTCAATGCTGGATGAAGCCAACAGGACAACATCATCTGCAGACAACAGAGATGAGATCCTGTGGTCACCAAGCATGACACCCTCCATTCCCTGGCTGCGCCTAGAAATCCTGTACATAAAAATTATGAACAGGATCGGTGACAAAGGGCAGCCCTGACGGAGTCCAACTCTCACTGGGAATGACTCTAACCGAGTGTTGGCAATACGAACCAAACTCTCACAATGGTCGTACAGAGACCGAATAGCTGGTAACAACAAGCCCGATACCCCATACTCCCGAAGCACTCCCCACAAAAAAAAACCACAAGGGACACGGTCAAATGCCTTCTCCAAGTCCACAAAACACATGTAAACTGGTTGGGCAAACTCCCACGAACCCTCAAGAATTCTCGAGAGGGTAAAGAGCTGGTCTGATGTGCCACGGTCAGGGCGAAAACCACATTGCTCCTCCTGAATCCGAGGTTTGACCAACAGCCGGACTCTCCTCTCCAGTACCTTGGCATAGACCTTCCCAGGGAGGCTGAGGAGTGTGAGCCCTCTAAAGTTGGAGCACACCCTCCGGTCCCCTTTTTTGAAGAGAGGAACCACCACCCCAGTTTCCCATGCCAAAGGCACTGCCCCCGACCTCCACGCAATGTTGCAGAGGTGTGTCAACCATGACAGCCCAACAGCATCCAGGGCCTTGAGGTACTCAGGGCGAATCTCGTCCATCCCCGGGGCCCGGCCACCAAGGAGATTTTTAACCACCTTGGTGACCTCAGCCGCTGTGATAGGCGAGTCATCCCCCTCGTCCCCAAACCCTGCTTCCTCTGTGGAAGGCATATCAGTGGGATTGAGGAGATCCTCGAAGTATTCCTTCCACCACCGGACGATATCCCCAGTCGAAGTCAACAGTGTCCCATCCGCACCATACACAGTGTGGACAGGGAGCTGCTTTCCCCTCCTGAGCCACCGGACAGTTTGCCAGAATCTCTTCGAGGCCGACCAAAAGTCTTGTTCCATTGCCTCACCGAACTCCTCCCATACCCGGGTTTTTTCTTCAGCAACCACCCGAGCTGCACTCCGCTTGGGCTGCCGGTACACCTCAGCTGCTTCGGGAGTCCCACAAGCCAACCAAGTTTGATAGGACTCCTTCTTCAGCTTAATGCCCCCCCTCACCACTGGTGTCCACCACTTGGTTCGGGGGTTGCCACCACAAGATGCACCAACCACCTTGCGGCCGCAGCTCTGGGCCACCGCTTCATCAACAGAGGTGGAGAACATGGCCCATGCAGACTCCATGTCTCCAGACTCCCTCGGAATGTGGTTGAAGTTCTTCCGGAGGTGGGAGTTGAAGACCTCCCGGATAGGGGCCTCAGCCAGACGTTTCCAGCACACCCTCACTATACGTTTGGGTCTTCCAGGTCTGAATGGCATCCTCCCCTGCCATTGGATCCAACTCACCACCAGGTGGTGATCAGTTGACAGCTCTGCACCTCTCTTTACCCAGGTGTCCAAGACATACGGTCGCAGGTCTGATGACACGATAACAAAATCGATCATCTGTTTCTCCTCATAATTTAAAAATTAAATGCGGTTTATTAAATATTAGGTCTCTAACTCCCAAGTCTCTGTTAGTCCATGATCTGTTAATTGATCATCAGATTGATTTAATATCCCTTACAGAGACTTGGTTAGGGCAAGAGGATTATGTTGGTTTAAATGAATCAACTCCTTCTGGTTATTTAAACTGTAAAAATCCCAAAGGTTCTGGTTGTGGAGGAGGAGTAGCAACAATTTACCATTCAGAATTATTAGTTAATGTAAAGCAAAAAACATGTTATAATTCCTTTGAGGGCCTGGTTCTCAGTGTTGGGCACTTTAGCAATTTTAGGCTAAACCCATTTTTATTTTCCATAGTTTATCGTCCTCCATCAACCTACTCAGACTTTTTATCCGAATTTGCTGAATTCTTAGCTGATTTAGTGCTGAAATCAGATAGAATAATTATAGTAGGAGACATTAATACACATGTAGATGTAGATAGTGACTGCCTTAATGTGGCATTTAACTCAATATTAGACTCGATGGGGTTTTCTCAGAAAGTAGGAAATTCTACTCATTATCTCCACCATACATTGAACCTTGTTCTGACATATGGTATAGAAATAGAAAATCTGGTAGTGTCTCCTCATAACCCTGTACTGTCAGTCCATTGTCTGTTAACCTTTGATTTTACTATTTCTGACTATTTGGCTCCTAAAGAAAAATATTACAACAGTAGATGCCTCTCGGATGATGTTGTTACCCAATTTATGCAGACTGTTTCCTCTATGCCATGTGTCAACACAACGGAAATAAGCTAGACAGCTTGCTCCTTCTGTAATTGATAGCATGGTAGATAGTGTTACAGCTTCTCTGCATTAGCCTCTAGACATGGTGGCCCCTTTAAAAAAGAAAAAGTCTAATCAGAGATTTCTGACCCCTTGGTTCAACACAGAAACTCGTAGCTTAAAAAAGAAGACTTGTCAATTAGAAAGAAAATGGCGCTCCACTAATTTAGATGAAATTCTATTTAGCTTGGAGGAATCATCTTTTAATTTATAAAAAATCTCTTAGAAAAGCTAGAACGAGTTAATATTCTGCATTAATAGAAGAGAACAAGAATAATCCCAGGTTTCTTTTCAGTACTGTAGCCAGGTTGACAAAGTGTCAGGACTCTGTCAATCCTAGCATTCCATTAGATCTTACCAGTCAGGACTTTATGAACTTTTTCAATAATAAAATTTCATCCATCAAAGATAAAATCAATCAGATTCTTCCCGCCGTTAAGTTAAATACAGTAACTACTACAACTCCTTCAACTGATATCTGTCTTGATGAGTTTTCTCCAATTGACCTATTAGAGTTAGACGAAATAGTTTCCTCATCCAAGCCTTCAACTTGTCTTTTAGACCCTATTCCTACCAGGTTATTTAAAGAAGTCTTCCCATTTATTGGTAGCTTTATTCTTCATATAATCAATTCTTCATTAACTTTAGGCCATGTACCGCAGGCTTTTAAAACGGCTGTAATTAAACCATTACTCAAAAAGCCAACGCTGGATCCAGGAGCTTTAGCTAACCAATCTTTAATCTCCCTTTCATTTCAAAAATCTTAGAAAGAGTTGTTACACAATTATTTGACCACCTGCAGGGAAATGGTTTACTCGAAGAGTTTCAATCTGGTTTTAGAATCAATTATAGTACTGAAACAGCCTTAGCGAAGGTCACTAACGACCTCCTCATCGCATCTGATAATGGACTGGTTTCTATACTTGTCCTTTTAGACCTTAGTGCGGCTTTTGATACTACTGATCATAATATTCTACTTGATAGATTAGAACACTATGTGGGACTTAATGGAACTTCGTTGCAGTGGTTTAGATCTTATTGATCTGATAGGTTCCAGTTTGGTCATGTCAATAATGAGTTTTCTTTCAACTCAAAGCTCAGTCATGGAGTTCCACAGGGATCTGTGCTAGGCCCTACTCTTTTTAGTTTATATATGCTTCCGTTAGGCAACATTATTAGAAAGCACTGTATACATTTTCATTGTTATGCAGATGACACACAGTTATACCTGTCAGTGAAGCCAGGTGATAGTAATCAATTAGCCATATTGGAAGCCTGTCTTAAGGAAATCAAAGCTAGGATGACTTGTAATTTCCTGCTATTAAATTCAGATAAGACTGAAGTCATTCTTGTTGGTCAAAAAAACCTTAGAAATACCTTTCCAAATCAAACTTTCAGTTTGGATGTGGTTACTCTTTCTCTTAATAGCTCTGTGAGGAACCTTGGAATTATTTTTGATCAAGATCTGTCTTTCAATTCACATATTAAATTTGTTTCAAAGACTGCCTTCTTTCATTTGTGTAATATTGCCAAGATTAGGAGCATCTTGTCTCAGATTGATGCTGAGAAACTGATCCACGATTTTGTTTGCTCTAGATTAGATTATTGTAATTCTTTATTATCAGGTTGTCCTAAAACATATTTAAAAAGTCTTCAACTGATCCAAAATGCTGCAGCAAGAGTTTTAACAGGTACTAGAAAGAGAGATCATATCTTTCCGGCTCTGGCCTCCCTTCATTGGCTTCCCATAGAGTTTAGAATTAAGTTTAAAATCCTTCTTCTTACTACAAAGCTCTAAACAATCAGGCCCCTTTTTATTTAAAAGATCTGATACTATCGTATTATCCTAACAGAGCACTACACTCCCATAATGCAGGATTACTTGTAATACCTAGAATCTCCAAAAATACAATGGGAGGCAGAGCCTTCAGTTATCAAGCTCCTCTCCTGTGGAACCAGCTGCCAATCTGGATTTGGGAGTCAGACTCGATCTGTTTTTAAGAATAGGGTTAAAACCTTCCTTTTTGATATAGCCTACAATTAGGGAGGGATCATGTGTCTCTGAACCCTCCCTTAGTTATGCTGCTAATAGATTTAGTCAGCCAGGGGACCTCAATAATGCACTGGGCCTCATTCCTTTCTTCACTCTCAATGAAATATTTATTTATTTTTTTTTTTTTTGCTGGTGATTAACATCTGTTTGTTCTCTCCCATAGATTGAGTCCCCATCATGCTGTTTGCTCTCTACATGTCTGTTCTTTTCATCTTCTGTATCCCCTCACCCCCCAGCCAGTCGCAGCAGATGACTGCCCCTCCCTGAGCCTGGTTCTGCTGGAGGTTTCTTCCTGTTAAAAGGGAGTTTTTCCTCTCCACCATCGCCAAGCGCTTGCTCACAGGGGATCGCCTGATTGCTGGGGTCTTTCTGCAACTGTGGGGGTTTCCCCTACAGTTGAAAGTGCTATGAGATGACTGTTGTTGTGAAATGGCACGATATAAATAAAGTTGAATTGAATTGAATTGAATTGAATCTTCTCGACGGAGCTGGAGGAACTTGAGAATTATATAGATGAGTTTGATTGTCACTGGTGTGTCATGGAAGAGAGCGTCTCTCCCTGTCCTGCTTCCTCCAACTCTGTGTCCAAGCGCCCTGACGTTGTTTGGTTGTCTTTTGCAGCTAATTTTGTTGAAGTTGTTAGGTTGCTGTTGTATGTTATTTGCATTTTTTCACCATTTACTAACCTTTATGTCTGTTTTCTCTCATACTTCTGGGTTTTAGGAAATAACTTTAAGTACATGCACCCAAGTCCATACATCCCATTTGCTTGCAATTGCAAGCGAAAGGAACAGAGACATCATGCGCGCACACCCAAGCATACATACATAGTTATATATTTTATACACAACATACATATACACATATATGCATACATTATGAACATATAATCACATAGGCACATTTAGTTAGTCTTAAGTACATAACCAGCTAGTGAAAACATGTCCACATTTAAGTTTGTCACGTGGAACATACGTGGAATTGGTACCAGGGAGAAGAGGCTTAAAAGTTTTTAATCAACTGGAGGATCTACAGGAAGACCTACCTACGGCTGTCAGACTGTACAACCTAAGCAGGGCTGCTCGCAGAGATAGCAAAAAGACGTGACAACCTAATAGTTTTGAATGCAAAAGACGCAATAGACTTATACAATGGTCCCCTCCGGCATACATCTAGGAACATACCGGTCGCTATGGAGGGTGACAATATGTATGGGTACATAATCATGCCATGTAGGATAACTAAGTAGACGGTTGTGCTGTTTCATCCCATCTAGCAACAATGCTCCGCACTGTGTGTGTTTATATATCTACATATTTATTCCATCTAGCTACAATGCTCCACACTGTGTGTTTATATAGCTACACATTATTCCATCTAGCTACAATGCTCCGCACTGTGTGTGTTTATATATCTACATATTTATTCCATCTAGCTACAATGCTCCACACTGTGTGTTTATATAGCTACACATTATTCCATCTAGCTACAATGCTCCATACTGTGTATGTTTATATATCTACATATTTATTCCATCCAGCTACAATGCTCCGCACTGTGTGTCTATATATATATATATATATACTGTATATATATGTATACTTGCTGCTCTTTTTTTTTCTCTTGCCTTCTGATTGTTGCTCTGAGTGTTGCTATCCCTGTGCTGTTGCAATCCTGGAATTTCCCCACTGTGGGACTAATAAAGGCTTATCTTATCTTAGTGGCGCAGTGGTTTAGCACTGTGGCAGCACAGTTTACTCTCGGCCGGGGGATCGCGGGGATCATGAGATCGTGGGTTCGATCCCAGCCCCCGACCAACAGTGAGCTGTGTGGAGTTTGCATGTTCTCCCCGTGTTGCGTGGGTTTACTCCGGGATTTCTCCAGTTTCCTCCCGCATACCAAAAACATGTAGGTTTAGGGCACTCGCGCACGCAGCGACTGGCAGCCGGTGGCTTGTCACCAGACTGCAAACCAAATCTACCTACGGGTACAAATAAGTAACAAAAAAAAAAAAAAAAGACTTTGTCTTATTACAGGAAACATATGTTTCTTAGTCGTTTGTAGATGCGCTCACCTCACCGGAATTTCCCCACATGTTCTCAGCCGGCTTTAATTCTAAACAAACGGGGGTAGCTATGTTGGTAAACAGAGGAATATGTTTTGTTGTGAATAATACCATAGCAGATCCAGAAAGTAGATTTATAATATTAAAAATCTCAGTTCAAAATGTGGATCTATGCATTGCAAGCATTTATGGCCCAAATGTTGATGACTCATCGTATTTTCACACTTTTTTCACTTCTCTTTCTGAGCACTTGGACACTGCACTCATAATAGGAGGAGACTTCAACCTGGAATTAAACCATGCAATTAACAGGCTCTGTGCATCGGGGAATTACCGAAAATACTACTACTGATGCTATTGATGCTCTCAAACAATACATGAATGATTTTGGTCTTTGCTATGAATGGCGTTCTCTTCACCCAACTCTTTGGGAATACACTTATTTTTCATCAGTTCATAGTTCACATTCACGTCTAGATTTCTTTTAAGCCAGTAACTCTGTTGAGAGGGACATAACAGACACTGAAATATGTTCAAATCAAGCTATTAGTGATCACCATCCAGTATCTCTTACACTAGTAAATAGGAAAGCTACAAGGGATACTAGGAGCTGGAAATTTAATATATCACTACTAAAAGACAAATACTTTATTAACTACTTTAATAAAGAGTGGGAATCATATCTGGAATATAATGATGTGCAAGGAATATCCCTGTGTGTTCTTTGGGAAGCAGCAAAAGTGGTCATGCGAGGTAAAAAAAATCTCTTACTGTTTGTACAAGAATAAAAAAAGAAAAAGCACTGGTACTGGACTTAAAACAGAAAATTAAATCACTGGAGACAACCTGTGCCATTTCCCCACAGGAGCAGACACTTAACGATCTGAGAAAATTAAAGCTGGAATTAAAAGAAATTCTAAACAAAAGAACAGTTTTTAATACAAGGACTGTGTCTTGAGAAGTTTGAACACAGTAATAAATTGGGGCGATATCTTTCAAACCAGCTTAGACTGAGTAAAGAAAAAACAACTATCCACTCTATCAAGGATATGACTGGAAATATTACCCATGAGCCTGAAGAAATAAATAATTCCTTCAGAAAGTTTTATGAAAACCTCTACTCATCTCAGGTAAACCCATCTGACTCAGAGATAAATAAATTTTTGGACGATATTAATTTACCACGATTAATTAATGAACAGATTGCAGCTCTGGATGCACCTCTTCTGGTGTCTGAACTCCAGGAGGCACTTAGCACATCCCAACCAACAAAGCTTCAAGACCAGATGGTTTTCCAGTAGAATTTTATAAAGAATTCTGGCCTGTGATGGAACCTACTTTCTTTGAAATGGTGAACCAAATTAAAGAAGATAATGTAATCCCTCCAAATATGAATTTGGCTAGTATTATCCTGCTCTTTAAACCTGGAAAAGAACCTACGCTTCCATCCAGCTACCGTCCCATCTCACTTATGAATTTCGATCTTAAAATAATTTGCAAAACTCTCGCCAAAAGACTGGAAAGGATAATTCCGTTTATTATACACCCAGATCAAACAGGTTTCATCAAGGGTAGGCACTCGGCTAATAATACATGCAGGTCATTTAATTTAATAGACTACTGTAAGATTAATAACTTAGAAACCACCATTTTGTCACTGGATGCAAAGAAAGCCTTTGACCATGTTAACTGGAAATTTCTTTTTATGGTGTTAAACAAGTTCAGGTTTGGTTCATCTTTCATAAACTGGATTAAAACACTATATAGGTGTCCAGCTGTGTCTGTCCAAACAAATGATCAGACTTCCCAAGCTTTAATCTCCAGAGAGGTACTAGGCAGGGGTGTCCACTCTCTCCCTCACTTTTTACCATCTTTATTGAACCATTAGCAGCAGCCATATGACAAAATTTTGATATCAGAGATATCCAAACTGGAGAAAAAGAACACAAGATAAGTCTTTATGCTGATGATGTATTGATTTTCCTTCTTACGCGCTGGAGAACACTACCTTTATCACTAATGGGAAGAGTCACAACTGTTAAAATGATGGTCATTCCTAAAATCAACTATTTGCTCGCATGATTCCTACTCAACTATCGATGGCCTGGTTTAAGTCTCTAGACTCAAATATAAGTAAATTTTTATGGAAGGATAAACCATCACAGATTAGTTTAAAAACTCTTCAAAAAGCAAAAGAGTGCGGAGGCTTAGACCTACCAAATTTTTTAAATTACTTTTTAGCCAGTAGACTGCAGTTTGTTTCTAAATGGACAAAATTAACCCCACTAGGAAATCCATTGTTAGATGCTGAACAGGCTCTCTGCGGGTCGCTAAATATCTCTGACTTACCTTTTATGCGTCCCTGTATTAAACGCCATGACTGTTTTCAAAGCATTAATATCAGCTCTTCTCTGACGGCTTGGTGGAAATTTTTAAAAATAACAGGGTCTTCACTTGTCCCCTGTAAACTCACGCCAATTTGGAATAATCCTGATATCTTGCAACAAAATAGGACGTTAAATTTTCCACTATGGCAAGAGAAGGGAATAAATAACTTAGAACATCTTTTTCAAGGTGGAAATGTTATCCAGTTTCAGGAACTATCAATCAATCAAACTTTATTTGTATAGCAGTTTTAAAGCATTAGGTGCTGCGCAAAGTGCTTTACATAAATAAAAACAATAGACACATTTAGTTACATTTTTTACATGTACTAGTACATGTAATATATATTTATATATATCCTCAACTTCCGGCGCCACACGAGTCGGCTGCCTTTTTGCAACAGCGGCTCAATTCTGAGTTTTTTCTTCCTCTATCTTTCCGATCTGGTGACAACTTTCTGATCCGGCGACACTTTACACACTTTATACATCACAGACACACAGATCGCCCCAAATGTCTCCCGAGCCGGCGGACGGAGCCACTGTTTACAACAGGAGACAGTACAGCAGGGAACAGCTGCTTGGACGTAATCGCCACTCGGTGCTAACGGAAAAACTTGACGTACCGGGAGAAATAAGGCGAAAACGACGTGGTTGTCGGGCTGGTGTTAGACGGCGGACAAGGAATATAAGGTACAGACCCACCCTCCCATCCGTTGTTATGGGGAATGTACGATCTATATTGGGAAAGGTGGATGAGCTAGCGGCTATCTCCCGCTACGATAGCATATACCAGGAGAGCTCCCTCCTTTTGTTTACCGAGACATGGCCAACTGAACTAGAAGCAGATGCTAACATTGAGCTGGAGGATTTCCACGCGATACGGGCAGACAGAACACCAGACAGTGGCAAAGCAAGGGGCTGAGGAGTGTTGATCTATGTTAATAACAACTGGTGCAGACCGGGACACATCACTGTCAAACAACAACACTGCAGCAAAGACATCGAGTTGCTAGCTGTTAGCATGTGGCCTACATATCTCCCGAGGGAATACTCACACGTGATCTGCATTGTTATTTATGCAAATCCGATGCTCTTCTCCTCATCTCAGGCGATTTTAACCATGTTTCACTGTCTCCCATTCTACCCACATTTACCCAGTATGTCACATGCCACACTAGAGACAATAAAACACTAGACTTATTCTACGCAAACACTAAGGAGGCGTACACCTCATCACAACTCCCCCCACTCGGGAGATCGGATCACAACTTGGTACATCTCCGGCCGGTGTACAAACCCCTAGTACACAGATAACTTCCGGCCATGCGCACAGTGAAGTTATGGTCTGAGGAGGCAATGGATGCTCTAAAGGGCTGTTTTGAAACCACCGCCTGGGAGCAGCTCTGCGATCCACATGGTGAGGACATCGATGGCCTCACTCACACCATCACGGACTACATCAGCTTCTGTGTGGACAACACCGTTCCCACCAAGACCACACGGTGTTGCTCAAGCAACAAACCCTGGATCAACCCTGAGATAAAAACACTTCTGAGAGAGAAGAAGAGGATCTTCAGGTCAGGGAACAGGGAGATGCTGAAGTCCGTACAGAGGGAGCTGAGGAGAAATATCAGAGAAGGCAAGGACAGCTTCAGGAAGAAGATGGAGGACAAGCTGCAACAGAGCGACATCAGCGGGGTCTGGAGAAACCTTAAAACCATCTCTGGGCTCCAGAATACATCCCCCAAGGCCACGGGGGGCAAGGAGTGGACGAACAATCTGAATCTGTTTTTTAATAGGTTTGACCAACCGCCCTCCCCCCCGACTGCACAACAACCACTGCTGCCTCTGAAGACAACAAGTCCTGCTGCCCACTCCCCACTCCACCATCACCCCCCCACTCCCAACATACAGCCCCCCAACCTGACCCTCACTAAGACCCAGGTGAGGACGGAGCTGAGGAAGATCAAGGCGAGGAAGGCGTCGGGACCGGACGGTATCAGTGCAAAGCTCCTCAAGTCCTGTGCAGACCAGCTGTGTGGGATTGTGGAGTGCATCTTCAACCTGAGCCTGAAGCTGGCGAGGGTACCACAGTTGTGGAACACATCTTGTGTGGTACCTGTACCAAAGACTTCCCACCCCAAAGATCTGAACAGCTACAGACCAGTGGCCCTGACGTCCCACATGATGAAGACCCTGGAGAGACTGCTCCTTGCTCACCTCCGCCCCCTGGTGGGACCAGCGATGGATCCACTCCAGTTCGCCTACCAGCATAGTATTGGGGTGGAGGATGCGGTCATCTTCCTCCTCACCGTTCTCTGTTCCACCTGGAGAAGCCCGGGAATGCAGTGAGGATCATGTTCTTTGACTTCTCCAGTGCTTTCAACACCATCCAACCGATGATCCTGAAGGACAAGCTGCTGTGCGCAGGGGTGGATCAGCACCTGTCATCATGGATCCTGGACTACCTCACAAACCAGAAACAGTTTGTGAGAATCCGGGACTGTGTGTCCGACACGATCATCGGTAGCACGGGGGCCCCCCAGGGAACGGATTTGGCTCCCTTCCTGTTCACCCTCTATACTGCGGACTTCTCACACAACACAACACACTGCCATCTACAGAAGTTCTCTGACGACTCTGCGATCATTGGCCTCATCTCCAACGGAGATGAAGCTGAGTACAGAGGGCTTATCCAGGACTTTGTGGACTGGTGCCATCGGAACTGCCTTCAGATCAACGCGAGGAAAACTAAGGAGCTGGTGGTGGACTGCCGCAGGCAAGGACAACCCCTCACAGGACCAGTAAACATCCAGGGAACAGACATTGAGATGTTGACATCCTACAAGTACCTGGGTGTTCATTTGAACAATAAACTAGATTGGTCCCACAATACTCACGCACTCTACAAGAAGGGACAGCGCAGGCTGTTCCTACTGAGGAGACTCAGGTCTTTTGGTGTACAAGGGGCACTGCTGAAGACATTCTACGACACGGTGGTGGCATCAGCCATCACTTTTGGAGTGGTCTGCTGGGGCAGTGGCATTACAGCAACCGATAGGAAGAGAATGAACAAACTGATCAAGAAAGCTAGCTCTGTCCTGGGGCAGCGCCTTGACCCAGTGGAGGAGATGGGAGAGAGAACGATGGTGGCTAAACTGTCATCTCTGCTGGAGTCCGAGTTCCACCCTATGCAGGACACGCTGAATGCACTAAGGAGCTCATTTAGCAGCAGACTACATCATCCTAGGTGCACATCTGAGAGGTTTTGCAGATCCTTCCTACCTACGGCTGTCAGACTGTATAACCTAAGCAGGGCTGCTCGCAGAGATAGCAAAAAGACGTGACAACCTAATAGTATTGAATGCAAAAGACGCAATAGACTTACACAATGGTCCCCTCCGGTATACAACTTGGAAAATACTGGTAGCTACGGAGGGTGACAATGTATGGGTACATAATCATACCATGTAGGATAACTAAGTAGACGGTTATGCTGTTTCATTCCATCTAGCTACAATGCTCCACACTGTGTGTGTGTTTATATATTCATATATTTATTCCATCTAGCTACAATGCTCCACACAGTGTGTTTATATATTTATTCCATCTAGCTACAATGCTCCACACAGTGTGTTTATATATTTATTCCATCTAGCTACAATGCTCCGCACCGCGGATACTTGCTGCTCTTGTTTTTTCTTGCCTTATCTTATCTTATATATATATACAGTATATATAGTATATATATATATACTGTATATATATATATATATATGTGTGTGTGTGTGTGTGTGTGTACAACCAGTGTCACAGTACGACATCAGTGAGAAAAAGTATCTTGAATTCCAACAGCTTAAATCCATAATAAAAGCAAGATTCAATCTTAATCAGACAGATTTAGAAGTACCAGTTAATTTGGCAGAGTTTCTAAATCTTAGTTCCTTTAAATTGATATTGAAAATACATGGACTATTATCAAAACTGGATGAGTCCGTATCTCTTCCAATATCAAAATGGGAGACAGACCTATCAATCAATAAGGAGGAATGCTTCTGGATACAAATATGTTTAAACACTTTTAAGATGACTAACAACTCTAATTTACAACTTATACAGTATAAAGTTCTACATACAGTGGGGCAAAAAAGTATGTAGTCAGCCACCAATTGTGCAAGTTCTCCCACTTAAAAGATGAGAGAGGTCTCCAATTTTCTTCATAGGTATACCTCAACTATGAGAGACAAAATGAGAAAAAAAAATCCAGAAAATCACATTGAAGGATTTTTAATGAATTAATTGGTAAATTCCTTGGTAAAATAAGTATTTGGTCACCTACAAACAAGCAAGATTTCTGGCTCTCACAGACCTGTAACCTCTTCTTTAAGAAGCTCCTCTGTCCTCCACTCGTTACCTGTATTAATGGCACCTGTTTGAACTCATTATCAGTATAAAAGACACCTGTCCACAACCTCAAACAGTCAGACTCCAAACTCCACTATGGCCAAGACCAAAGAGCTGTCAAAGGACACCAGAAACAAAATTGTAGACCTGCACCAGGCTGGGAAGACTGAATCTGCAATAGGTAAGCAGCTTGGTGTGAAGGGTATGCAAAGGGTAACAACAGTTCCCTATGGAGGCATTTAAATAACTTAACTAATAAAAAAAACGATCAGAAGGGGGTAAAGGAACTTAGAATCAATGGCAAGACCGTCAGTGACAAGGCTACTTTGGCAAATGAATTTAATTCACACTTTGTGGGCTCTGTGGAAGACTTAACAAAAATTTTTGTGCTGCCAAATGTGCTCAACAACACAAATTCCATACTTCCAACAGATACTTTTCACATCGATGAGGTAAATGAGAAGTTAATTGCTGGTATTGTTAAAACACTGTCAAACTCAAAAACTAATGATATCTACAATATGAGCACCTCCTTTCTCAAAATGCACAGCAAAATATTAATCAAACCACTGACTCATCTCATTAATCTCTCCATTAGGTCTAGTACATTTCCATCTGGCTGGAAAAAAGCTGTCGTCATACCAGTTCATAAATCAGGCAGTAAAGACGATGTATGCAATTACCGCCCAATCTCTATCTTACCAGTCCTATCTAAGGTTCTTGAAAAAGTTGTAGCTACACAGCTGATAGACTACTTACAAGACAGTCAACTTCTTCATCCACATCAATTTGGTTTTAGACCAGGATACTCAACAGAAACAGCAAATTGTTGCCTTATTGAAAACGTCAAACAGTCCTTGGACAGGGGTAATGTGGTAGGAGCTGTTTCTCTAGATCTCAAAAAGGCTTTCGATACTGTAAACCACAGTTTGCTTTTATCCAAAATGGTATCTTTTAACTTCTCCCCAAATACATTAGAATGGTTTGCATCTTATCTCCAGAATAGAGAACAGTGTGTAAAAGTTCACCAGGATAAATCCTCATTTTTAAACAACCGCATGGGTATCCCACAAGGGTCCATTCTTGGTCCTTTACTTTTCAGCATTTTTATTAATGACTTGCCGTTACACTGCTCAGCTGCAACATGCCAACTTTATGCAGATGATGCAGTTATTTACACAGCTGCCAAGACTCCAGCACAGGCTGCAGATGTACTGTCTACAAGTATGGTTGATGTCCAAGAGTGGCTCCTCAAGAACCATCTATTGCTGAACCTTCAGAAAACAGTCTCAATGTGCTTTTCAATCAAAAAATGTAACCTGCAACATTTTAAAGTTAATATACATGATCATGACATCAGTTTAGCTACAGAATTCAAATACCTTGGCATTGTACTAGATCCTCAACTCAAATTTAATCTTCATATAAAGAAAATTTCAAAAACAGTAAAAAAAAATCTGAACTGCTTTAAATTAATTAGATATTACATACCTTACGAAGCAGCTGCACTGTATATGCATTCTATGGTTTTTTCTCATATATCATACTGTTTGACAGTCTGGGCTCAAGCAGCCCCTTCCACAATAAGACATATAGGTTCATTATATAATCAAACCCTAAAAATCTTGGACAAAAAGCCCATTAGGTGGCATCACTGTAATGTTTTAAAAAAATACAACCTATTGAGTTTTGAGAGCTTCATTGACCTCTGTCTTCTGAAATTAACGTTCAAATGTTTCCATAAATCAGCACCCGAGCCACTTGCTGGTTTCGTCCAAAGACAGGACAGCAGCAGAGCCACCAGGAGTTCTGTTAACAATAACTGTAAAATATTCCACCGCAGAACCACATTTGGACAAACAGCTTTCTCTATAAAGGGCAGTCACATCTGGAACACAATGCCAAATGAAATTAAAATAATAACGGACTTTAAAACATTCACTAAAAATGTTAAAAACTGGCTGAAAAATAAACAAGAATGTACTCATGTATGAATTAATTGTCTGCAAAGTGAGAGTGAATGAAGGGAAGGAATAAATGTGTTTGTTTATAGTGAGTGACGGAGGGAGGAAGGCCTGAAATAGGCAAATGTGAGTTATGTTATATGTGTTAAATGTGAGTCAGGCTGTTATATCTGTGTATTTATAATATTTATAATATTTATGTTAAATGTGAGTCAGGCTGTTATATTTGTGTATTTATAATATTTATAATATTTATAATTGTGTATTTATAATTTTTCTGCATTGATGTATGTGGTTATTGTGTATATTTTTTATCTTGATTCTTTTTTCTAAAGCCCATCCAGGGACAAGAGTTGCAAATTAGCTAATAGCTATACACTCTATGTGCAACACATCAGATTGATTGTCTTTGATTAATTGTCTATGTTTATTGCACTGTCCCTGTCAAATAAACTAATCTACTACTACTACTAAGAAATCAACTGTGGGAGCAATTATTAGAAAATGGAAGACATACAAGACCACTGATAATCTCCCTCGATCTGGGGCTCCACTCAAGATCTCACCCCGTGAGGTCAAAATGATCACGAGAACGGTGAGCAAAAATCCCAGAACCACACGGGGGGACCTAGTGAATGACCTGCAGAGAGCTGGGACCAAAGTAACAAAGGCTACATCAGTAACACACTACGCCGCCAGGGACTCAAATCCTGCAGTGCCAGACGTGTCCCCCTGCTTAAGCCAGTACATGTCCAGGCCCGTCTGAGGTTTGCTAGAGAGCATTTGGATGATCCAGAAGAGGATTGGGAGAATGTCATATGGTCAGATGAAACCAAAATAGAACTTTTTGGTAAAAACTCAACTTGTCGTGTTTGGAGGAGAAAGAACACCATACCTACTGTGAAGCATGGGGGTGGAAACATCATACTTTGGGGCTGTTTTTCTGCAAAGGGACCAGGACGACTGATCCGTGTAAAGGAAAGAATGAATGGGGCCATGTATCGTGAGATTTTGAGTGAAAACCTCCTTCCATCAGCAAGGGCATTGAAGATGAAACGTGGCTGGGTCTTTCAGCATGACAATGATCCCAAACACACTGCCCGGGCAACGAAGGAGTGGCTTCGTAAGAAGCATTTCAAGGTCCTGGAGTGGCCTAGCCAGTCTCCAGATCTCAACCCCATAGAAAATCTTTGGAGGGAGTTGCAAGTCTGTGTTGCCCAGTGACAGCCCCAAAACATCACTGCTCTAGAGGAGATCTGCATGGAGGAATGGGCCAAAATACCAGCAACAGTGTGTGAAAACCTTGTGAAGACTTACAGAAAACGTTTGACCTCTGTCATTGCCAACAAAGGGTATATAATAAAGTATTGAGATGAACTTTTGTTATTGACCAAATACTTATTTTACCGAGGAATTTACCAATTAATTCATTAAAAATCCTTCAATGTGATTTTCTGGATTTTTTTTTTCTCATTTTGTGTACCTATGATGAAAACTGGAGACCTCGCTCATCTTTTAAGTGGGAGAACTTGCACAATTGGTGGCTGACTAAATACTTTTTTTTCCCACTGTAGATTTCATTACACAGGACAAAGGATGTTCAAAATGGGCCTGAGTCAAACAAATATCTGCTCCTACTGCACCAGCAACGTCCCGGATAGCTATAGTCATGCTATGTGGTTCTGTGCACCGGTCCAAAAGTTCTGACAGAAGACATGTGAGGACGTGGCATGGCTTGGATATAGTGTCCCATCCTCACCCACACTATGCATATTAGGTAATCTAAGTGAAATAAATATAGAGGCAAGGATGTCACACATGGTTCTCACCCCCTTTTGAATTGCAAAGAAAGCTATCCTCATGAATTGGAAATCAAGAAATAATTAATGCATGACTCACTATAACGGTGTGGACAACACCATTCCCACCAAAACCATACAGTGTTGCTCAAACAACAAACCCTGGATCATCCCTGAGATAAAAACACTTCTGAGAGAGAAGAAGAGGATCTTCAGGTCGGGGAACAGGGAGATGCTGAAGTCCATACAGAGGGAGCTGAGGAGGAAGATCAGAGAAGGCAAGGACAGCTTCAGGAAGAAAATGGACAACAAGCTGCAACAGAGCGACATCAGCGGGGTCTGGAGAAACCTTAAAACCATCTCTGGGCTCCAGAATACCTCCCCCCAGGCCACGGGGGGCAGGGAGTGGGCGAACAATCTGAATTTGTTTTTCAATAGGTTTGACCAACCGCCCTCCCCCCTGACTGCACAACAACCACTGCTGCCTCTGAAGACATCAAGTCCTGCTGCCCACTCCCCACTCCACCAACACCCACCCCCACTCCCAACACACAGCCCCCCAACCTGACCCTCACAAAGACCCAGGTGAGGATGGAGCTGAGGAAGATCAAGGCGAGGAAGGCGTCGGGACCGGACGGCATCAGCGCAAAGCTCCTCAAGTCCTGTGCAGACCAGCTGTGTGGGATTGTGGAGTACATCTTCAGTCTGAGCCTGAAGCTGGGGAGGGTACCACAGCTGTGGAAAACATCTTGTGTGGTACCTGTACCAAAGACTTCCCACCCCAAAGATCTGAACAGCTACAAACCAGTGGCCCTGACGTCCCACATGATGAAGACCCTGGAGAGACTGCTCCTTGCTCACCTCCGCCCCCTGGTGGGACCAGCGATGGATCCACTCCAGTTCGCCTACCAGCATGGCATTGGGGTGGAGGATGCGGTCATCTTCCTCCTTCACCGTTCTCTGTCCCACCTGAAGAAGCCCGGGAATGCGATGAGGATCATGTTCTTTGACTTCTCCAGTGCTTTCAACACCATCCAACCGATGATCCTGAAGGACAAGCTGCTGTGCACAGGGGTGGACCAGCACCTGTCATCATGAATCCTGGACTACCTCACAAACCGGCCTCAGTTTGTGAGAATCCGGGACTGTGTGTCCGACACAATCATCGGTAGCACAGGGCCCCCCCAGGGAACGGTTTTGGCTCCCTTCCTGTTCACCCTTTATACTGCGGACTTCTCACACAACACAACACACTGCCATCTACAGAAGTTCTCTGATGACTCTGCGATCGTTGGCCTCATCTCCAACGGAGATGAAGCTGAGTACAGAGGGCTTATCCAGGACTTTGTGGACTGCTGCCATCGGAACTGCCTCCAGATCAACGCGAGGAAAACTAAGGAGCTGGTGGTGGACTGCCGCAGGCAAGGACAACCCCTCACAGCACCAGTAAATATACAGGGAACAGACATTGAGATGGTGACATCCTACAAGTACCTGGGTGTTCATCTTAACAATAAACTAGACTGGTCACACAATACTGACGCACTCTACAAGAAGGGACAGCGCAGGCTGTTCCTACTGAGGAGACTTGGGTCTTTTGGTTTACAAGGGGCGCTGCTGACGTCATTCTATGACACGGTGGTGGCATCAGCTATCACTTTTGGAGTGGTCTGCTGGGGCAGTGGCATTACAGCAACCGATAGGAAGAGACTGAACAAACTGATCAAGAAAGCTAGCTCTGTCCTGGGGCAGCACCTTGACCCAGTGGAGGAGATAGGAGAGAGAAGGACGGTGGCTAAACTGTCATCTCTGCTGGAGTCTGAGTTCCACCCTATGCAGGACATACTGGATGCACTGAGGAGCTCATTTAGCAGCAGACTACATCATCCTCGGTGCACAACTGAGAGGTTTCGCAGGTCCTTCCTACCTACAGCTGTCAGACTGTACAACCTAAGCAGGGCTGCTCGCAGACATAGCAAAAAGACGTGACAACCTAATAGTATTGAATGCAAAAGACGCAATAGACTTACACAATGGTCCCCTCCGGTATACAACTAGGAAAATACCGGTCGCTATGGAGGGTGAGAATATGTATGGGTACATTATCATACCGTGTAGGATAACTAAGTAGACGGTTGTGCTGTTTCAATCCATCGAGCTACAATGCTCCGCACTGTGTGTGTTTATATATTTACATATTTATTCCATCTAGCTACAATGCTCCACACTGTGTGTGTTTATATATTTATATATTTATTCGATCTAGCAACAATGTTGCTAGATGTTCCATCTAGCTACAATGCTCTGCACTGTGTGTTTATACATTCATATATTTATTCCATCTAGCTACAGTACTCCGCACTGTGTGTTTATATACTCATATATTTATTCCATCTAGCTACAAAGCTCTGCACTGTGTCTTTATATATATTTATATGTACATATGTATACTCGCTGCTCTTGTTTTTCTCTTGCCTTCTGATTGTTGTTCTGAGTGTTGCTATTCCTGTGCTGTTGCAATCCAGGAATTTCCCCATTGTGGGACTAATAAAGGCTTATCTCATCTTATCTTATCTTATCTTATCTTTTCTTATCTTATAATAACTTACTGTTAGATTATATTAGCCTTTGGAGAATGTCTGCCTCCTCAAATAATCCATTGGCAGAATTCAATTTTCTCTGGTCCCCGCTTACTAATTTTATAACCTGAGGGGTGGTGGGTGGTGATTTGCTCTCCTTGGCGCCTCTGGTGGCTGGCTGCACCCTGACCGCAGGGAATTGGTTTTCGGAGGGCCTGTTCCAGGGTGGCCGTGTGTCTGGCCCGGGGGGGGGGGGGGGGGGATTGGTTGGGGGGGAGGCTGTGGGGTGGGCCGGGGGGGTGGGCCATTGCCCCGGGCCAGCTGGCCTTGCCTCCCGGGTGGAGCTGGGGCTGGCCCTGGGCCCCTGGTGCTGGGGCGGGGTGTTCCCTCTTTGGTCGGGGTTGAGTGTACACCGCTGGTGCGAGCTGGTGCACAGTGGGTTCATATCCTCCCCAGGACCCTGGCAGCACTCTGGGGTGGGTGCCTGCATCCTGGGGGGGTTGCCCGCCCTGTCTTCCGGGGGCTCTGTGTGTGTGTGTGTGTGTGTGTGTGTGTGTGTGTGTTGTGTGTGGGCATGTGGGGCTGTGTGTGAGTGTAGGTGGGCATGTGTGAATGTGTGTGTGTATGCACATGAGGGTGGCGGGGTATGTGTGTGTGTATGGGTGTGGATACCTGTGGGAGGATGTGTGGAGATGGAGGATGTGTGTATGGGTGGGGGAACCTTGTTGGGTGGTGGGGTTTGCAGACCACCTAGTGGCATGGGGGTTGGTGATATGAGGTCTGCTTGTCCCAGCCGCCCTGCCATTGTGTCACGGGGCGGGGCACTTTGTCTCATTGCCCCTTGGGTCTTTGGCACCGGGTTTGTGTGGGCGCTCAGGGGGGCCGTTGGTGTGGGTTGGTGGCCGTGTTGCCGTCGGGCCACTCTGGGGTGGCTGTGGCTGCGGGGCGGCCTGCTGCTATTGGTGTGTGTCTGGAGTGGATGGTCAGTGGGCTTGCGGTGGGCACTCAGAGATGTCGCTTGGCATGTGGGGTGCCGTAACCGTAAACCGAGAGGTTTCGTAGGTCCTTCCTACCAACAGCTGTCAGACTGTACAACCTAAGCAGGGCTGCTCGCAGAGATAGCAAAAAGACGTAACAAACTAATAGTTTTTTTGAATGCAAAAGATGCAATAGACTTACACAATGGTCCTCTCCGGCATACAACTAGGAACATACCGGTCGCTATGGAGGGTGAGAATATGTATGGGCACATAATCATACCATGTAGGATAACTAAGTAGAGGGTTATGCTGTTTCATCCCACCTAGCAACAATGCTCTGCACTGTGTGTGTTTATATATTTACATATTTATTCCATCTAGCTACAATGCTCAGCACTGGGTGTGTTTATATTTATATATCTATATATTTATTCCATCTAGCTACAATGCTCCGCACTGTGTTTTTATATATCTACATATTATTCCATCTAGCTACATTGTTCCGCACTGTGTGTGTTTATATACTTGCATATTTATTCCACCTAGCTGCAATGCTCCGTACTGTGGGTGTTTATATATTTACATATTTATTCCATCTAGCTACAATGCTCTGCACTGTGTTCATATATTCATATATTTATTCCATCCAGCTACAATGCTCTGCACTGTGTGTCTGTGTGTGTGTGTGTATATATATATTTTATAGTAATATGTACATATGTATATTAGCTGCTCTTGCTTGCTTGTTTTTTTTTGTGTTTTTTTTTGTTTTTTTCTTGCCTTCTGATTGTTGCTCTGAGTGTTGCTATCCCTGTGCTGTTGCAATCCTGGAATTTCCCCTTTGTGGGACTAATAAAGGCTTATCTTATCTTATCTTATCTTATCGTAATGGTCCGGCCCATTGTTCACTATTGTGATTATTGTTGTTGTACATGTTTATGTGTACAAGATGAGTGGGAATGGATGTGGCTGCTCCATATTGTTTGTGGTGCTGGGGGCACAATGCTGGTGGGTCCTGGGCTGCTCGGCCTGGCAGCCCTCACCCTGGGTTGGGATTTGGGGCCAGTGGGTGCCTTCCTGTACCAGTTTGCAAGCTGTTTTCTGGGGGGGAGCAGCCTCGCTTTTCGACTGTCTCCCTCCCAGTCTTATTTTCTGTGCCCCCCCCCCCGATTCTGGGTGGAATATATATCTTTTTGGATACACTGCACCAGCAGTCTCCCCAGCCGCTACCGGGAGCTGGTGCGTGTTCAGGCTCGCTGCATCTGCATTGCAGTTGCCCTTAGAAATAGGGGTGAATGAGGGTGAGTGAGTGTGAGGGGGAGAGCATAAATGGATGTGAGTAGGTTGGAGTGCGAGTGGGAGAAAGGTGCATGTGTGGGTGAACGTGAGAGTGTGGGTGACCCTGAGGGTGAGTTGTAGCAAGATTGAGTGTGTTCAGGAGTGATAGAGGATGGTGGGTCCGGGAGTGCGAGAATGGGGCTGTGTGGGGGAGTGGGTGAGTGAGAGTGAGTGAGTGCTTGTGGGTGCATATGAGAGCAAGAGGGTGTGGTGTGGGAATGAGTGTGTCTGTTAGTCGAGAGGTGCTGGATTGAGGGGGTAATGCATCTCAGCTATGTGGGGTCCCTTGGGCAGGCGTGGGGGACTTCTTTAGGTGTGGGGGTCCCTGGGGTGTGCGACTGTTGCACTGGGGGAGGCGATGGGGTGTTCCTGGAGGATCTTGAGCCAGGGGGTGCGGGCCGGTCTCCAGTCTGAGGGTGGGGGCACTGGCCTTCCGGCGCCTGGGGCCAGGTGCTGGCGTTGGCACCACTGGGGGGTGGGGGTTGGCTGGCCCGGGGCTGTGGGTTGCCGCACCTGCTGCCTGGCGAAGTTGCCTTCCTCGGTCATCCCGCCAGGGGCAGATACCTAGCTTTCCTGTGGCTTGCCGGCCCCGGGCATTTGTGTCCTGTAGGGGTTGGTGGTGCTGCCTTGACTGCTCAGGGTTTCCAGGGTGGCGGGGATTTGCTGCGCCCATCCCCTCTCTTCATATGTTTCCTGACAAAGTACTCACGTGCACACACTTATTTTGAGCGTGCTCTCATATACATGCACAAGGACATACTGGCACAAATGTCTCCCCTTTAACAGGTGCGGTTACCAGACTCGTGTTGAGACCTCTTCGGTGGAAAAAGCAGTTTGTCTTCTGTTTGTTTTAGTTGTTGGTTTATCTTTTTTGTCTGTTCCTCTCTCTTTTCTTTCCCCTTCTGCACACTTCCTTTCCCCATTCCCCATCCTGTTGGGTCCTTCATGGGTAAAATAATTTTAAATAAAGTAGTAAAAGTTTTTACAGGAAGAGTTTTGCAACAATATACAGTGCATAGATAGGCACTCTATAAAGCTCCTTTTGGCAAATTAAATCTGTTTTTGGCACAATAAGGATAAAAGATCTCTGTTCTGCTTACCTAGCTGCCTGACGCGACAAGGGGGGGGGGGAAAGCTGTCGTCCCCACATATTTCAAAACTGCCACCATAATACAGTCCCAAAGAAGCCCATCCTATCCAGGTATAATGATGACCGGCCCGTAGCACTGACCCCCACCAAAATTAAGTGCTTTGAGTCACTGGTCATGCAAAACATCAAGTCCATCCTCCATCCCTCCCATGACCTATCTCAATTTGCATACAGGTCAAACAGATCCACAGGAGATGCCATCACTGTTGCTCTCCATTCAGCCCTCACCTACCTGGACTCAAAGAACTGCATGCAGATGCTGTTCTTGGGCTTCAGTTCAGCATTTAACACAATCATCCCGGAGCACCTGAAACAAAAACTCAGACACTTGGGGCTCAAAACATCTCTCTGTAACTGGGTGCTGGACTTTCTCGCAGGGAGGCCACAGAATGTGCAGGTTGGCAGCAACACCTCCCACACCATCACACTGAGCACAGGGGTCCCACAAGGGTGCATGCTCAGCCTGCTGCTCTTCATCCTGCTGACCCATGACTGTGTACCAGCCTACACCACCGACCATATCATCAAGTTTGCAGATGACACGGCGGTGGTGGGCCTCATAACCAGCAACGAGGAGGCCAACGACAGAAAGGAGGTGAGCCAACTGGTCCAGTGGTGTAAAGACAAAAACCTCTTCCTGAACGTGGGAAAAAACAAGGAGATTGTGGTCGACTTCAGAAGGAGACACACACAGCACCCCCCTCTGACCTTCAATGGTACAGCTGTGGAGAGGGTGAGCAGCACCAACTTCCTGGGAGAGCACATCTCTGAGGACCTTTCCTGGTCCAACAACACCACATTACTGACCAAGAAGGCTCAAACTCGCCTCCATTTCCTCAGCAAACTGAGGAAAGCAGGAGTCCCACCACCCATCATGTGCTCTTTCTACTGGGGCACCACCGAGATCATCCTCACAAGCTGCATCACGCTGTGGTACAGAAGCTGTACTGCCTCCTGCCGAAAGACACTACAACGCACAGTGAAAGCTGCCAGCGAGATCATCGTGCTCCTCTGCCCCCCTCTCACACATCAACCTCACCCACCTCACCCACAGAGCCATCAACATCACAGGTGACACCTCCCACTCCTTGCACTCCCTCTTCAGCCCCCTGCCCTCGGGGAAAAGATACCAGAGCTTCTGGTCCCATGTCACAAGACTGCTTTGCACATCAGGACCCTGAACTCTGTCTAACCACCATCACCACCATAACACACTCATCTGCACAATAACTACCTCAGTTATTGGCACAGAAAGACTGGCACGCCAACAGTAATACATCTGCTGCTGTATGTCTCTGCACTTTAACGGCAACCGTTTGGACAAATGCCATATCTGCTGCTGTCTGTCTGTCATTGTAATACTGGTCATGTACAGTCCTATCTGTTACAGTCTGCACCTACACTACCGCATTGAACTTGCAACTACAGGTATTACATCTCCACTTTCCTGCATATAGGATTACTGGGTTTAATCATCGTTAATTGTTTATCTTTATTTGCACTATGGGAGGTCTTGGTCTATATTTTGTTGGCATTTGCACTACAGGTTGCATTACTGTACATAAACTGCTGTTGTTGGTTTTTGAGCCTTATTCCTTTTTCTTTTGTATATTGTGCACACCACTGAAGAGAGAGATAAACACTATTTCAATTCTCCTGTATGTCCTGTACATATAGTAGTATTGACAAAAAAAATCTTTGAATCTTGAACCTTGTATCTTGAATTCAAAGCTATAATAGTAAGCCCAGTAACCCATATAAATTTCATCCTCCCCGGCTCCTCGGCCGGAGCATCTTCAGCTGTTGTTTGGTGTATAAGAGGGGGAGGGGAGGGGGAGTACAGGGCACTGGTAGACAGATTTGGGGAGTGGACCGAGCAAAATTACCTGAGGTTGAACGTCAGCAAGACCAGAGAGATGGTGACTGACTTCAGGAAAGAGAGGATGACTTCACAGGCACTGCAGATTAGGGGGAGGATGTGGAGGTAGTGGAGGATTACAAACACCTGGGTGTCATGATCAGCAATGGACTGGACTGGAAATCTAACACCGATGTTGCGTAAAAGAAGGGGATGAGCAGTCTCTACTTCCTGAGGAAGCTGAGATCCTTCAACATGTGCAACAGGATACTGGAGCTTTTCTACCTGGCCATTGTTGCCAGCTCCACCTTCTTTGCTGCTGTCTGTTGGGGTAGCAGGATCAGAGCCAGTGACACCAACAGACTTGGAAAGCTTATCAAGAAGGCTGGCTCTGTAATTGGTCTCAGGCTAGAGAGCTTTGAGAATGTGGTGGAGGGGAGGACACTGAACAAACTGTTTTCCATCATGGACAACCCTGATCACCCCCTCCACCACACACTGGACAGCCAGCGGAGCACTTTCTTCAGCAGACTGCTACAGCTTTGCTGCCAAATGGTCAGGTCCCAGAAATCTTTCTGCCACATGCCATTTCCCTGTACAATAACTCACTCTCATGTTGAATTCTGGTCATAACTATGCTATCATACTGCACCTTGCAGTCTTTTTTTTACCTCTTGTCCTGTCAAGAAGCTAGGTGAGCAGAACAGAGCAAAAATCTGCTTCCCTTATTGTGCCAAACAGATTTGCGTTGCCAAAAGGAGCTTTATACAGTACATACTGTATATATGTACTTCATATTATTTATAAACTCCTCCTGTAATAACTTTTAATACTTTATTTAAATTGTTTTGCCTATGAAGGACCCAACTGGGGGGAATGAGGAAAGGAGTGGTGAGGAGGGGGAATGAAAAGGGAGAAGAACAGACAAAGAAGAAAAACAGACTAACACAACTGAAACAAACAGAAAATAGTTTCTTCTCCTGAAAAGGTCTCATCATGAGTCTGGTATCTGCACCTGTTAAAGGATATACACTACCGTTCAAAAGTTTGGGGTCACCCAGACAATTATTTTGTACTTTCCATGAAAAGTCACACTTATTTACCACCATGAGTTGTAAAATGAATAGAAAATATAGTCAAGACATTGACAAAGTTAGTAATAATGATTTGTATTTGAAATATTTTTTTCCTTCAAACTTTGCTTTCGTCAAAGAATCCTCCATTTGCAGCAATTACAGCATTGCAGACCTAACATGATTGCACAAGGGTTTTCTAATCATCCATTAGCCTTCTGACGCAATGAGCAAACACATTGTACCATTAGAACACTGGCGTGATAGTTGCTGGAAATGGGCTGGAAATGGGCTGGAAATGGGCCTCTATACACCTATGTAGATATTGCACCAAAAACCAGACATTTGCAGCTATAACGGTCATTTACCACATTAGCAATGTATAGAGTGTATTTCTGATTAGTTTAAAGTTATCTTCATTGAAAAAAAGTGCTTTTCTTTCAAAAATAAGGAAATTTCTAAGTGACCCCAAACTTTTGAACGGTAGTGTATATGTGTTTGCATGTGTGTGCAAGTGTATGAGAGCATGTGCGAAATAAGTGTGTGCTTGAGAGTGGTTTGCCAGGAAACATACGAAGAGGGTAGCAAGTCACAACAACACCCCCCACCCCCCGGAAACCCCGAGCAACACAATGCTACCAACTCCCACAGAGCACAAATGTCCTGAGGCCAACAAACCCCGGGACAGTAAGGCATCCACCCCAGGAGGAATGGCTGAGGGATGCCGGGCAGCCCAGCGGCTGGTGTTGCACATCCTCACCTCTGGACTGGCCAGCCCCCCCCACCCCCCACCCCCAGTCTGGCCAATGGCAGCCCCGGGTCTCAGGCACCGGAAGACCAGCTCCCCCACCCCCAGGCTGGAGACCGGTTCACAGCCCCAGCACAAACCACCCCAAACACCCCCACAGTGGGCCCATCGCCACCCCAGCACCGTCCAACCGCTGACACACACCACACTCAGGGAACCCCACACCCAAGGAAGGTGGCAGCAAAGCACAGGGAGGCCCCAAGGGGGGACAGCCTCCCACATTCAAGGAAGCCCACACAGCAAGGAGGTGCTACCCCACACACCCGATTCCCACACACTCACACCCTCATACTCTCATACTCTCATACACACCCACACACACTCACATGCACTCACTCACTCTCACTTGCCCTCTCCCCCACACAGTCCCACCCACTCTCACAAACTCCCATACCCGCTAAATCTCTCTCCCACTCCCAGTCACCCTCAGAGTCACCCGCACCCACTCACGCTCACCCATACACACACCCTCACTCGTGCTCCGACTCACTCACATCCACACGTGCTCTCCCGCACACACTCACACACACACCCATTCACACTAATTACTTGGGGCATCCGTGGTGCAGATACAGCTGGCATGAACACCAGCACCAGCACACCAGCACCAGCGCCTGGCAGCAGCCAGGGAGACCGCAGGCTTGGACCAGCAGCCACACCCCCTCCAACCCACCCCAGGGCGGCCGCGGCCACAAAAGTAGACCACCACCCCCAACGCCTTCCCAGAGCAGCTGATCAATGGACCACTGCAAGCGCTCTGAGATGCCACCTAACACACAAAATGCCACACAGATCCGACCCACAAACACCATCTCCACTCATCACTCCCTCACTCTTGCTTACTCTCTTATTCACTCACTCTCTCACTCCCTTGCTTGCACCTATTCATTCGGCAGCTCCCAGGGATTTTGACAACATGACGGGCCCCAGGCTACCAGCCAGGCCCCCAGCAGAAGGAGAGCAGTAGGGGTGGGGGAAGACTTCCACCCCCATCCCCCATGCATGAAGCATGATGGGTGTGTGTTAGTTGTGTGGTGTGATTGTGTGCAGGTGTGTGACCTACCAGAGTGCAGTTAAAATTGGGGGGATGGTGTATTGGAGCACCACTAACCACTGCTATAGGCAGCGGAGTTCCCGTCCCCCCAAGCTCTCAGAGTCTGCAGTGCAATTAAAATTGAGGTGAGAGTGGCCCCACTGCGTAGTAGACAGAGGGCTCCTCTTCACCGACAAAGTACGGCACACCCCCACCCCAAAACCCTAAGCGTATCCAATAAGATGTATGTTCCACCCAGAATTGGGGGGAGGGGGCAGAGGTAATACTGGGAGGAAGGTGGTCCAAAAGAGAGCCCATCTCCCCCAGAAGCCAGCTCCCAAACTGGCTCAGGAGGCCACCCACTGCCCCCAAATTCCAACCTAAGGTGAGGGCCGCAAGGCTGAACAGCCTAAGACAGGGGAAATCCTGAGGTAGCCTGGGGGTAACGAGTTACTGTAATGCCACTACTTTTGCAGTAATGTGCTGTGTAGCGAAATTACTGTTTAAAAATTCAGTAATGCATTACAGTTACTGAAATTTGATCAGGTGTGTTACTCGTTTTATTAATATGAATAGATATTTTTAGCGCAAATAAACATAAACTGACTCTATGTAGCTAACGCAGCCATCAGTCAACGTAACCTGTTGCAAAGAGCCTGGTCACTACTGAGCAGAGGAAATGATGAAGCTACTTTGTTTTTGTGGAAATATGTTGTTTTTGTGGAAATGTGGAATGTTCAAATATATAAAATCAATCAATCAAAAATAGACAGATCATTTTCCCTTCGTCATGGTTAAGGACAAAAGCATATTGGTGGGTTGCAAGCTAGTGTGCGGTTGAGACCAACTGCAATCTTCAAAAGCTCCTGAGAACAGCAACAAGGTCCGATAAAGCTAGTGCTATACTATGCTAACAACACCGTGTTCATGGATTTACACTATCTTAACACGCACGGCTTGATTTCAAGTACAGGTACGCATCTGGAAGTTTGTGGCACAGCAAGAATTAAACCAACTGATTGCCAGATACGTTGTTACAGAATGAAGATTCTGTAACATTCACACCTTCACGGGCTACCTCAGCTTCTGTGTGGACAAATCCGTTCCCACCAAGACCATACGGCGTCACTCAAACAACAAACCCTGGATCAACCCTGAGATAAAAACACTTCTGAGAGAGAAGAAGAGGATCTTCAGGTCAGGGAACAGGGAGATGCTGAAGTCCGTACAGAGGGAGCTGAGGAGAAAGATCAGAGAAGGCAAGGACAGCTTCAGGAAGAAGATGGAGGACAAGCTGCAACAGAGCGACATCAGCGGGGTCTGGAGAAACCTCAAAACCATCTCGGGGCTCCAGAATACCTCCCCCCAGGCCACAGGGGGCAGGGAGTGGGCGAACAACCTGAATCTGTTTTTCAATAGATTTGACCAACCGCCCTCCCCCCTGACTGCACAACAACCACTGCTGCCTCTAAAGAAATCAAGTCCTGCTGCCCACTCCCCACTCCACCAACACCCCCCCACTCCCAACACACAGCCCCCCATCCTGACCCTGACCAGGACCCAGGTGAGGACGGAGCTGAGGAAGATCAAGGCGAGGAAGGCGCTGGGACCGGACGGCATCAGCGCAAAGCTCCTCAAGTCCTGTGCAGACCAGCTGTGTGGGATTGTGACGTATATCTTCAACATGAGCCTGAAACTGGGGAGGGTACCACAGCTGTGGAAAACATCTTGTGTGGTACCTGTACCAAAAACTTCCCACCCCAAAGACCTGAACAGCTACAGACCGGTGGCCTTGACGTCCCACTTGATGAAGACCCTGGAGAGACTGCTCCTTGCTCACCTCCGCCCCCTGGTGGAACCAGCGATGGATCCACTCCAGTTTGCCTACCAGCATGGCATTGGGGTGGAGGATGCGGTGATCTTCCTCCTTCACCGTTCTCTGTCCCACCTGGAGAAGCCCGGGAATATGGTGAGGATCATGTTCTTTGACTTCTCCAGTGCTTTCAACACCATCCAACCGATGATCCTGAAGGACAAGCTGCTGCGCGCAGGGGTGGACCAGCACCTGTCATCATGGATCCTGGACTACCTCACGAACCGGCCTCAGTTTGTGAGAACCCGGGACTGTGTGTCCGACACGATCATCAGTAGCACGGGGGCCCCCCCAGGGAACGGTGCTGGCTCCCTTCCTGTTCACTCTTTATACTGCGGACTTCTCACACAACACAACACACTGCCATCTACAGAAGTTCTCTGATGACTCTGCGATCGTTGGCCTCATCTCCAATGGAGATGAAGCTGAGTACAGAGGGCTTATCCAGGACTTCGTGGACTGGTGCCATCGGAACTGCCTCCAGATCAACGCGAGGAAAACTAAGGAGCTGGTGGTGGACTGCCGCAGGCATGGGCAGCCCCTCACAGTACCAGTAAATATACAGGGAACAGACATCGAGATGGTGACATCCTATAAGTACCTGGGTATTCATCTGAACAATAAACTAGACTGGTCACACAATACTGATGCACTCTACAAGAAGGGACAGCGCAGGCTGTTCCTGCTGAGGAGACTCAGGTCTTTTGGTGTACAAGGGGCGCTGCTGAAGTCATTCTATGACACGGTGGTGGCATCAGCCATCACTTTTGGAGTGGTCTGCTGGGGCAGTGGCATTACTGCAGCCGATAGGAAGAGACTGAACAAACAGATTAAGAAAGCTAGCTCTGTCCTGGGGCAGCGCCTTGATCCGATGGAGGAGATAGGAGAGAGAAGGACGGTGGCTAAACTGTCATCTCTGCTGGAGTCCGAGTTCCACCCTATGCAGGACATACTGAATGCACTGAGGAGCTCATTTAGCAGCAGACTACATCATCCCAGGTGCACAACCGAGAGGTTTCGTAGGTCCTTCCTACCAACGGCTGTCAGACTGTACAACCTAAGCAGGGCTGCTCGCAGAGATAGCAAAAAGACGTAACAAACTAATAGTTTTTTGAATGCAAAAGATGCAATAGACTTACACAATGGTCCCCTCCGGCATACAACTAGGAACTTACCGGTCGCTATGGAGGGTGAGAATATGTATGGGCACATAATCATACCATGTAGGATAACTAAGTAGACGGTTATGCTGTTTCATTCCATCTAGCAACAATGCTCTGCACTGTGTGTGTTTATATATTTACATATTTATTCCATCTAGCTACAATGCTCAGCACTGGGTGTGTTTATATATTTATATATCTACATATTATTCCATCTAGCTACATTGCTCCGCACTGTGTGTGTTTATATACTTGCATATTTATTCCACCTAGATGCAATGCTCCGTACTGTGGGTGTTTATATATTTACATATTTATTCCATCTAGCTACAATGCTCTGCACTGTGTGTTCATATATTCATATATTTATTCCATCCAGCTACAGTGCTCTGTGTGTGTGTGTATATATATATATATTTTATAGTAATACGTACATATGTATATTAGCTGCTCTTGCTTGCTTGTTTTTTTTTTTTTTTTTCTTGCCTTCTGATTGTTGCTCTGAGTGTTGCTATCCCTGTGCTGTTGCAATCCTGGAATTTCCCCGTTGTGGGACTAATAAAGGCTTATCTTATCTTATCTTAAGATCTGATAAGAGTCATTTTCCATCAGACAGCTGAGACTATGATCCACTGAAGTTAAAACACATTTACTTGCTACCTGGATAAAGATTATTCTCAAAATTGATTTGATCTCCAAAAGGAGTTTAAGGGACTGGATCATGTCTCTGTCACAGCAAACATTTGGACTGTGGATAATAGACATTTTCTTTGGATCACTGCACATCAGATTAAATCCATAACATTAAAGGTAAGAAACATTGACAGCTTTATGCAGTGTTGCCAATTCACTCTTTTAGCGTGATTCTCACTCTTTTTTCCTCTCTCTCACTCCACAAAACGTATTTCTCACACCAAAATGAGGACATTACTGGCAATTTTTTGTTGATTTTCTTCAGATTTTTCCCACAATCAGAGCTCTGAAGGCAAGATAAAGTAGACTGAACATGTTCTAGAAGCTCTGTCTGAGACAATAGGCTTTCAGCCTGACATTAAAAAGCCCCTAATGTAATCCATTAATTAAATTATCTTGCTATGTGTGCAAGATGATTTAAATATGCATTTAAAAGTAATGTCAAAGTTACTTTTCCAAGTAACTAGCTACTTTAATCATGCAGTTATTGGTAAGTAACTCAGTTACTTTTGAAAAGAAGTAACTAGTAACTGTAACACATTAATATTTTTTTAGTAACTTGCCCAACACTGTTAGTATGTAATGTCCCTTTCAAATAAACATTAAACTTAAACTGACTGCAGTCGATAACTCGACCAGTGTTACGTGGAGAGCATTGAAAGCTGGACCAGGTAGAGTTTATTGTTTCTGAGGCATCCACTTGGAAACTCCGGCAGAAGCCACTGTGAATGTATCTCCATCGGGACTAGAAAGCTATGGAGGTGTAGCACAGTTGGCAGATGCTCAGACAGGAGGAAGCACAGCCGGAGGAGCTCAATAGACAAGAACTGGATCTGACCTGTCACGGGTTGATGAGCAAGTGACAGGAGAGACCAGACAACCACGGACCAGATGTATATCCTGCCAGTCCACATTGTATGCCAGGGAACAGACAACCTTCGCTTCCCAGATGAAGAAAAACCAGGAATGGTTCAGTAACGACAGATGTTGGTATGAAAGGTGGACAAATGCTAGTCCGTAGAAACTCAAACAGGAGTGACAACTGAATTCAAGAATGCTGGAATGAGAGATAAATCTTCCAAGTGAGAGCAATTTTATAGCCCATTAAAAAAAAGGTTTAAAAGTCAGTTACCGGTGAGCAGAGGCAGCAAGTCGCACGAGCATTTGCTCAGACTAGAAGCTTCAACTTTATTGCTATTTCAGTATATGTACCCTAAATGGATCAGTCTCAAACATGAGTTCTGGGCTTTTCTCTTGAAAACAGGAAAAAGGGAAGTCAAATGTAACCAAAGTTTACCACTTTAATAACCCTGATAATAATTTTTTTAACTCAATCAATAATGACTGTAATTATTACACAGATGAACAGTTTAACACAATGATCACAACTGATTTCAATATTTCTATGATCCACTTCAACAGCAGGAGTCTCTATGCAAACTTTAATAACATTAAAGATTATTTACATCAGTTTAAAGAGCCATTCAATATTGTGGCAATATCAGAGACGTGGCTCAGTGGAGAGAAAGGAGTGGATTTTACCATGGATGGCTATGAATTAAATTATATAAATAGAAAAGTGAAAAAAGGAGGAGGAGTTGCAATTTATGTTGACAAGAGCTTGAAATACAAGGTTGTTGAAAATCTGACAGTAACTGTGGATGATTTATTTGAATGTATTACAATAGAAATCTGTCTGGACAATGTGAAGAATGTAGTAGTGAGCTGTGTATATAGAACACCTGGATCAAACATTGACTTATTTAAGGACTGGATGGAAAAAATGTACGCAAAACTAACTCATAAAGTTATGTTCATCTGTGGGGATTTCAATATAGATCTGATGAACTCAAAACAACATAGTTTGACAGAAGAATTTATCAACACAATGTATCAGAATCAGAATCAGAATCAGGTTTATTGCCATTGTTCATGTGATACACAAACTAGGAATTTGTCTCGGTGCCATGCTGCAACATTAAAAACATAATGAGAAAAAGGGATAAACTAAAAAACTAAAGGACTAGAAACGTGCAATAAGTGTAGAAAAATAAGTAGTAATAAGTAATAATAATAATAATACTAGTAATAATGAGTAGTACTAGTCAAGGCAGTTTAAAAAATTAGCATGTAGCAGATAATGTGAAGTACCACATAGTGCAGTCAATAATGCAACAGAAAAACAGTGATGAATGACATGAGTCTGGTTGAGCTGCTGTACATAGTGCACGAGAGTCAAAAGTCACTTAGTGTTCAGCAGTCTGATGGCAGAGGGGAAAAAGCTGTTCATGTGCCGAGAGGTTTTAGTCCGAATGGACCGAAGCCTTCTACCTGAGGGGAGGGGGGCAAACAGCACGTGACCAGGATGTGAAGGATCGGCTATGATCCGGCCAGCACGCCTCCTGGTCCTGGAGATGTACAGGTCCTGGAGAGATGGGAGCTTGCAGCCTATCACCTTCTCAGCAGTGCGCACGACGCGCTGCAGCCTTAGTCTGTCCCTGGCAGTGGCTCCTGCGTACCACACAGTTATGGAGGAGGTGAGGATGGACTCGATGATGGCCGTGTAGAACTGCACTAACATCTTGGTGGGTAGCTTGAGCTTCCTCAGCTGCCGCAGAAAGAACATCCTCTGCTGGGCCTTTTTGATGAGGGAGCTGATGGTTGGCTCCCATTTGAGGTCTCGGGTGATGGTGGTGCCCAAGAAGCGGAAGGAATCTGCAAAGGT
This sequence comes from Pholidichthys leucotaenia, assembly GCA_020510985.1. Classification (NCBI taxonomy): domain Eukaryota; kingdom Metazoa; phylum Chordata; class Actinopteri; order Cichliformes; family Pholidichthyidae; genus Pholidichthys; species Pholidichthys leucotaenia. The sequence goes on along the minus strand of CM035844.1, from coordinate 64,642,886 downwards.
GATGGGAGAGCCTGTGATGGTGAGGGGGGGCAGGGGGGATGTGACTTTCCTGAAGTCCACAATCATCTCCGCTGTCTTCAGAGCATTCAGCTGCAGGTTGTTGTGGCTGCACCAGGACACCAGCTGGGCCACCTCTTCCCTGTAGGCGAACTCGTCACCGTTGGAGATGAGCCCGATGAGGGTGGTGTCGTCCGCAAACTTAATCAGCTTAACAGACTGGTGGGAGGAGGTGCAGGAGTTGGTATAAAGGGAGAAGACTAGGGGGGAAAGTACACAGCCCTGGGGTGATCCAATGCTGATGCTAACAGAGTCTGAGACAGACTTCCCCAGCCGCACATGCTGTCTCCGGTCCGTCAGGAAGTCGGTGATCCACCTGCAGAGGGAGTCAGGCACGTTGAGCAGGGACAGCTTGTCCTGGAGCAGATCGGGGCGGATGGTGTTGAATGCGGAGCTGAAGTCCACAAACAGAATCCTGGCGTAGGTTCCCGGGGAGTCCAGGTGCTGCAGGATGGAGTGGAGGGCCAGGTTGACTGCGTCGTCCACAGACCTGTTAGCACGGTAGGCAAACTGCAGCGGGTCTAGGAGGGGTGTGGTGATGGACTTGAGGTGAGACAGGACCAGGCGCTCAAAGGACTTCATGACTACAGAGGTGAGCGCTACAGGTCTGTAGTCGTTAAGTCCAGTAATCCGTGGCTTCTTGGGGACAGGGATGATGGTGGAGGATTTGAGGCAGGTTGGCACGTGACATTGCTTAAGAGAGGTGTTAAAAATGTCTGTGAAGACAGGAGCCAGCTCTTTCGCACAGTGTCTCAGGGTGGAGGGAGACACACCATCCGGCCCGGGGGCCTTGCGCGGGTTCAGTCTGGAGAACTGTCTGTGCACGTCCTGCTCACTGATGACAAGGGGAGGGGGGGGAGGAGGAGGAGGAGGAGGGGGGGGACCGCTCTTGATGAATTAGGGGCTGAGGAGGCAGAGGAGCTGGGTGGAGTGGGTGAGTTGGACACAGCTGACGAGGTGTCAAAACGGGCATAGTGTTGGGACAGTCTTTGACAAAGGGCTTTGTCATCCTGACCTTTAGAAGCCTGAGGCCGATAGTTGGTGATTTGCCTCAGTCCTCTCCACACAGAAGCCGAGTCATTAGCAGTGAACTGCTGCTGGAGTCTCTCAGAATATACAGATTTAGCTCTCCTCAGCTCTCTGTTAAACCGATATTTGACCTCCCTGTAGCAGCCCCTGTCTCCACTTTTCAACGCTGCTTCCTTCTCCTTCCTGATCCGTCTGAGCTTAGCTGTGAACCAAGGCTTGTCATTAGAATATCTTATCCTGGTGCGCGATGGGAGAATGTGCTCTTCACAGAAGTTGATATATGAGTTCACAGTGTATGTGTACTCATTAAGATCATGTGTGGCTCTTTTAAACATGCCCCAGTCAGTTATTTCCATGCATGTGTTCAGTTTCTCTCCAGCTTCACTGGTCAATTTCTTTGTGGTGGTCACCACAGGTTTAGTGAGTTTCAGTCTCTGTCTGTATGTGGGGATGAGGTGAACCATCACGTGATCAGATAGTCCCAGCGCAGCGCGGGGAACAGCGCGATATGCGTCCTTTACTGAAGTATAACAGTGATCTAGCGTGATATTTCCTCTGGTTGGACATTTAATACACTGTTTGTAGCGGGGGAGCTCGTGACTCAGATTGCTCTGGTTAAAATCGCCCACCACGATAACCAGGGAGTCTGGAAAGTTCCGCTCCGTAAGTTGGATGTGATCTGCGAGCACGCGCTGAGCTTCGCGCGTGTCCGCGTCAGGAGGGGCGTACACAGCGACGAGAATGAATGAGGCAAACTCGCGCGGGGAATAGAATGGCTTGCAGTTAATGAAAAGAAATTCCAGGGCGGGAGAACAGTGTTTGGAAATCACCATTACATCAGAGCACCAGCTGTTGTTAATATAGAAGCACACTCCTCCTCCGATAGACTTACCGGACAGCTCTGTGACGTGGTCAGCACGAATCAGCTGGAAACCCTCGAGACTGATCGCGCTATCTGGAATGTTCTCATTAAGCCAGGTCTCAGAGAAGCAGATGACAGACGAGGAAGCGAGGTCCTTGAAACGCATCAGCAGTCTTAATTCTTCTACCTTGTTCAGGAGAGAATTGGCATTGGATAGAAATATGCCAGGCAAGGCTGTTCGCGAGCCTCTTTTTCGTAGCCGAGCGAGAATCCCTCCTCTCTTCCCTCTTTTCCGCCGTCTTGCTTTTTTGGCCAAACAATGGATCAGATCAACGGCAGGATCAATGTACAGCATGGGCTTACATCCAATAATTACCGGACCTAGCAGAATCACGTCACACAGTGCCACACTAATAGATAACATATTCACAAACATTATGGAAAATAATATCAGGAGTGGGCTCTTATTGAATGATATCAGTGACCACCCGCCGATTTTTGTTGTCTATCAATGAGATTATAGGAAGAAAAAGTATACCAAAAATATTAAATATAAAAGAATAAGAACCGAAGAATCAATGTATTTACTGACAAAGGAATTATTAATACAAGATTGGAAGACAGTTTATGATGAAAATGACATAAATAGAGCATATGATAAATTTTTACAAATATTTCAATCATTGTACGATAAATACTGTCCTATAAAACAATACAGTGGCAGACAACAAAAAAAAAAATATTCCTTGGATCACCAAGGGGTTAATAAATGCATGTAAATTGAAGAATACATTATATAAACAATTCATTAAATGCAGAACGGTGGGAGCTGAGATCAAATATAAAAGATATAAAAATAAGCTTACTACTATAAAGAGGACCTGTAAGAAAGAATATTACAACAGAATACTAGAGGATAACAAAAATAACATAAGAGGAATATGGCAAGTACTCAATGGGATTATTAGTAATCATCCTAAGTATGCAAATTATCCAGAATATTTTATCGAAAATGGCAGTTTGATTAATAATATGGAAGATGTGGTCAGTGGTTTCAATAAATTTTTTGTAAACGTTGGTCCTGAATTAGCAAAATCAATAGTGACACCAGAAACAAACCACAGTGGTTCTATGAATGAAATAGAGGATAGAAATCCAAACACAATCTTTTTGGGTGCAGTTACTGAAAAGGAAATTAGCGAGACTGTGAGTAAATTTAAGAACAAAAAATCAACGGACTGGAATGAAATTGACATGACAATAGTGAAAAAAGTAATTGAGGGAATTGTTAAGCCACTCACCCACATCTGTAACCTGTCATTTCAAACTGGTACATTTCCAGACAAAATGAAAATAGCAAAAGTAATACCTCTATACAAAACAGGAGACAGTCATCGCTTCACAAATTACAGGCCAGTCTCTTTACTCTCACAATTCTCCAAAATACTTGAAAAAATCTTCACTAAGAGACTGGATGATTTCATTGAAAAACACAACCTCCTTACAGATAGCCAGTATGGTTTTAGAGCAGATAAATCTACATCTTTGGCACTGATCGAACTTATAGAAGAAATTACTAGTTGTATAGATAAAAAAAAAGGTTGCTGTAGGAGTATTTATAGATTTAAAGAAAGCTTTTGACACCATTGACCACAGAATACTACTAAGGAAACTGGAAAGGTATGGGATAAGAGGGGTAGGACTGAGTTGGGTGGAAAGTTATTTAAGTAACAGACAACAATTTGTACAAATTGGAGAGCACAAATCACCCTTCATGGACATCACTTGTGGTGTGCCCCAGGGGTCAGTTTTGGGACCCAAACTCTTTATCTTGTATATAAATGACATATGCCAAGTATCAAAAATTCTGAAATTTATTTTGTTTGCGGATGACACAAATATCCTTTGCACTGGTGAGAATTTGCAGCAGGTTTTAGAGGTGGTCACAACTGAAATGGAAAAATTAACGCAGTGGTTCAACAAAAATAAATTATCTCTAAATCTAAAAAAAACAAAGATTATGTTGTTTGGAAATTATAAAATAAATCATGAAATAATGGTAACGATAGATGATACCAGAATAGAAACAGTACAGGAAAATAAGTTTCTGGGGGTGACGCTAGACAATAAAATCTGCTGGAAACCTCACATCAGTCACATCTGGGCTAAATTAGCAAAATGTATAGGCATACTGGGGAAGACAAGACACATCTTGGACTATAAATCATTGGTCTTATTGTACAATTCACTGTTTTTACCTTATCTTAACTACTGTGTAGAAGTCTGGGGAAACACCTACAAGACCAACCTACAGGCAATATGCACATCACAAAAAAGAGCTATAAGGATAATAAACAATGCAGGATATAGAGACCATACCAATGCGTTGTTCTTAAAGTCACATGTCATAAAGTTCATCGATTTAGTTAAATTTAAGACAGCACAAGTAATGTACAGGGCAATTAATAATCAACTACCAACTAATATACAAAAAATATTTAAAAAAAGAGACAATGATCATAATTTGAGGGGAGACTTAAACTTTACAAAACCCAAGATACGTACAACCAAGAAAAGTATGTGCATATCTGTCTGTGGGGTGGATTTGTGGAACAGTCTGGAGCCAGAACTGAAACTACGTACAAACAGAAATCAATTCAAAAAGAGGTATAAGCACCATTTGCTGAAAGGGTATATGTTAGAAGGGTAGTAGTTATATGTACGATTCATTATGTTCACTCTGGGATATTATGGGACACTATGGAATGGTGGGTGGGACAGCACTGTGTATATCCGTGTTGTTTGAGGCTGGTTTTGATGTATGGACATCATTGTATGTTCGAATGGATGGGTGTTAATGTTGATTTGTAAAAAATACAGTAAATTGTTTACTTGGGGTCTTAAAGGTGGTAATTTGTATAAAATTCACATGGGTATATCTATGGAAAAGAGGAGATGGAATTAATAAGTGTTCACTTCTTCCTTCTCCCTTTCGAACAGTGTATACTGTTACTTTATTGCATTTGCCATTTGCTTGTATTTGTTATATTTTTGTGTTCGAAATAATCTGTCTATCTATCTATCTATCTATCTATCTATCTGAACCTGAACCTTTTCTTTTGATGTTACCCTGGTGTGTCTAGCATCCACCCCTTGAGAGGGGGGCTCTGTCACGATCTGAGCTCGTGGGGGAGGGGGGGGTCATCCCACCGGGCTCAGTCTTTCTCCCTTTTTTCATATTTGTACTGTGTTGACATTTTGAGCTGCCTTCCTGCCATTTTGTCCTTGGTTACTTTGTCACATATCCTGTATTGTTTTTCTGTATGATTTATTTTCCTATTTATTTTGTCTAGTTTGTTTATTACATTTTTGAGGTTACTTGTCTATATTCTCTGCCATGTCTCTACCATGTCTCTGGTTGACAGCTGTCAGTGGCTTTCTGGGATTTTGCTCTGTGTGGGTGTGGCCCTGTCAGCTGCCAGCTCAAATCGCTCCCTCCTCTCTCATCACTCCCAGCTGGTCTAAATTGTTTCTTTGCTTTCACCTCCCCACTCAGGTAACCCACACCTGTGATCACTTGTTTCATTTTGTTTCTAGCCTTATTTAAGGGGTTGTGAACTATTTTCCGACGCAGCACCCTACTTTCAACTCTTACCGTGTGGACGTAAGTGCCTTTTTTCCTCTGTGTTATTGCTAGTGTGTGTTCCACGTCTAGTCCTCCAGGGTTAGCCGGCGACTCCTTTTGCCTTAGCTATTGCTATTTTGGGCTTCTGCTTCCACTTGCTTCTACTGGTTTTGTTTGGTTTTGTTTGTGTAATTGTGTTGTTTCACTATTAAATTTGTAAACTCACAGCCGGTGTGTGGTGCCTTTAATCCTGCCCTGAAGGGTATTTATGACAAGAAAACACCATCGTGCCGGATAAATTATTAATTTATGACACAAATGTTAAAACAAACAAATGATATTTTATTTACAATCTCAGTTGTTCGAAGTCTTCCTATGTTCACGAGTTTCAGCCAGTATCCGTGCATTTTGAAATGTTTATCAATCCTCAACTTTATGTTCCAACACAGCGCTGCACGTAGCACAAAACCATTTATCCCCATTTTATGAAGGAGGCTGTTGAGGACAGTCTTTATGGTGACTTTTGTTGATAAATTAGGAGACACGCACATTAACTACTCCGCTCATGTAAAGATGTATGCATGCGTCGCAGGGAACTCTTGCCAGATGAGAACCATTTTAACACCACAGAAGAAGAACTAGCGTATCCGTTAGCTTGTTAGCTGCTAGCTCCGTTACCGCTCCAGGTGTTTTCTGGCTCTTTGCCGCTGTTCCTGGCTCACTGACCCGGTTTTGACCTGATCAGACTCGTTAGACATTCACAGATGTTAAAGAATTATATTATCTATCCACGGATTTTGTGGATCGATATCGGCTCAGTCAAGTGTGGATCGATCCAGATTGTTGTATCGATCTTTTGAAGCCACCCATAGTGACTAGTGCTATTTTAAGAACAGGCTCACGGGTGACTCATGCGGTCCCTGTAGACAACCTGGTGCCCGCGGGCACTGTGTTGGTGACCCCTGAATTAGACGCTGCATTCCTGTCTTTAGCTTCACAGGGAGGTTGCAAAACCAAGCTGTGATGTATCTAATACAGCTCTCCAAAACAGCTTGGTAAAATATTAACATAATCCTTTTACTGACACCATGAATATTTAGTCTACGCAAAAAAATGCAGCCACTGATGCAGTCTGCTGCTGAAGGGGGGAGCATGGTAGTGTCTGGGCTGGGCTCCTGGCCATACCCATTTTCTGTGTTTTCTTGATTGTTATCGTTATCGCAATGATTATTCTTACTGCTTGGTTTTCCTAGTTCCTGTGTTTTATTTTGAAATCATGCATGTGTCATGAACGGGGTTGTTGTTCCAGCCCCGTTCCATGATTTGTGGCTGTAGTCTCCTGATTGTTGTTAATTATTTCCAGCTGGCAGGTGATAAGAGCCTCCGAGTCTGGGCCCCCTGCCAGTCTACAGCCATGCCTCCTCCTCTCAGGCACTCACCAGCTGTGCCATCACCATTTGTGTTCCACACATACACACACATGCAGGTGCACACACAGACACACACACACACACATCCATTCTCATTCACATGTTCTGACATTGACATCTGACATCATTAGCTCTCTGGGTATTTATGATTGTCAGTTGGTGCACTGAGTGTGGTGACAATAGTCATTAGTGACTAGTCAACAGTCAATAGTTACCAGTCTACTCAACACTAGTCTTCCTTGATGTCCTGGAGCTGTTGGTTTCCCTTCTCTGTTGGACTATGCTGGGAGTCGTGGTTTCCAGAGCCTGTCGGCTCTGACCCCACATGTAAGTCTTCCTTATTATTATTATTAACTGCCCTTCCTATCCACTCCAGTCCCATCTGGGAGTGCGTGGGGCTCCTCCTCCAGCCAACTGAGCTCGGACATCCATCACTTTGTGTGTCAGACTGTTTTCCATTGAACATTTTGTGTATTTTTCCCCTTTTTGTTAATAAACACGTTCACTTCACCTGCATATTGGGCTTGTACTAATTCATTTGTGCGCTTCGCCATTACGCAGTGTACATGACAGTTCGCCACCACCAGAAAGAGCCCAGCGGTGAAGTGCATGTTGTGTTTTTCCCTATTTTTTTTGTGTGTTTTTCACCTACCTGACCTGGAGCAAGATTTCTTCGGTGCCTCGTTCCCACACGGGCAGAGATGGATTGGCAGCGGAGCATCCAAGCATGGAGGAGGAGTGGGCAGCCATTTTCATTGAAGCCTACGGCTCCAGAGAGAAGTGGGACTGCCTAAATGGGGCTTTGGATATTCTGGAGGCTCATCCTGGCCTCTGGAATTATCTTCAATATGTTGAACTATTGTCCTCAGTCTGCATGCTCCAGCAGGCATTTCCTGACCTGAGGAGAAGGGTGTTCCTGGCTATGCCAAGGCGGGGATGCTCTTCTCAGCCGGCAGCCATTCTTTCGTCAGCTGCGTCTCCAGCTCCAACATGGCCGTCGCAAGGTCAGTGGCACAGAAGTTGTTGTCCTACTTGAGATTCCCGGAGGATTAATCCAGTCCCGTTGGCAGCTCTTTTCCCCGCACCAAGCTTGGCTATTCCCACAGCAGACAATTTTTCCTGTTTTCCTTCGCCAGCAGTTCTGTCTGTTTTGCGTCCCTCTACTTCCGCTGCAAGGACTCCTCCCTAGGTGCCTCTTCAGACTGCCAGGGAGCATTTGTTTTCCTCACCAGCAGCTCCCGTCTCCGTGGCAAGAGAGGCGGCTCAGCCACGATCCTCAGGGGGGCCCAAAGTCATCCACACCCCGGAGAAGGATGACAAACCCGCTACAGCAGCAGGCAACATCATGATCTGGGAGTACAGGCAAGTTTTGTTTCATTCTTTTCCTATAAATAATGAAATGTCTTGCCTGATTTTCGGTAGGGAGACTCAGGATAAGCAATCCCCTAAGTTCTCCCCACCTGCTGCTGTTATGAACTGCCACGCCAGAGGAGACACCAGCGTGGGTCATGGCTGGGGCACGGCTGGGGCAATAAAGACTTCCATTACCATCATGCCTGCTGTGGAGGCCGCTGCCCAAGCCGAACCTCCAGGAGGGCGAGCCCGTGGGAGCATTGCCCAGATCATCAGAGTCCTGCTCGGCGGTGGAGCTCGAGCTAAGGCAAGTGTTCTCCTTTGTTCTTCTCCTTTTTATTATAGAGCATTTTTACCTAGCTCTAGGTGAGGAGAGCTAGCTGCAGCCATACGCTGCACCTGAGCTCACGTCACTGGGCTCTGCCGCTGCCAGCGACCCTGACCCTTCTTCCTCTCTGTCTAAGTCCTCTTCCAGGGTCGCCAGAGAGAGTCCAGTATTGCCGGACGAGTCCGAGGATCCAGGCTCGCCACTAGAGGTCACCGAGGGTCCTGCTGTCCCCGCTGAGGAGGTCACCATGGGTCCAGCTCCCCGTCTGCCAGAGACCATGGTTTGGGTTCCTTCTCAATCCAGGTCTCCGTGGGTGCTGCGCCCCAGCATGGAGCCAACATGGGTACCCCTGGTCGATCGCCTCCTGAGTCGGGTGTTCATTTGGGTCAGCTGGCCCACGGTCAAGGCCGCATTGGGGTCAGCAGTTGCCCAGCCGGGTCCCACTCTGGGTGCAGCAGAGGCCCAGCCAGGTTCCATCAAGGGTGCAACCATGGCCCAGTCAGGATCCACCATGGACGCAACACAGGCTCAGCTGGGGCTCACCACAGGAGCAATGAGGTCCCAGGCCGGGGCCACCGCTGGTGCAATGTTGTCCCAGGCCGAGACCACTTCGGGTGCAGCCATGGACCAACCTGGGTCGGCTGCAGGTGTGGCCAAGTTTCTGTTCCAGGCAGGGACCACCAAGGCTGCAGCCGAGTTTCTGTCCCAAGCCAGGACTACCGAAGGTGCAGCCAGCCAGCTTGAGGACACGGGGGTCTCCTCGTTCCTTCCAGAGGCCTGCTGGGTGTTCTTCCTTCTCTTGCTGGACACTGCCATGGTCCACTGGGTCCTGCCACCAGTAGCCACTGGGGGTCCTTTTCCCTGGTCTGGCAACCCACCTTTAAGCCTCCCGGTGTGTAGGCCGCCTTCTCGCTCACCCCTCCGGTCCTGGTGGCTCAATTATGCGGGCTGGCCACCCGAAAGACTGGGTTCTCCTGTGGGGGGGGGGGGGGCACCTCCCAGCCTGTCTCTTCTGGCCTAGTGGCTGAAAAACTGAAAAAAAAGCCAGCCACCTGATAGTCTGTGCCGTTGGGTTAGGTGGCCAGTTTTTCCAGGGTGGCAACCCGACTCACCTTGCCTGGCAGCCCAGCTGGTATTGGACTTTGGTAGGCCACCTAGCCTGGTTCACATGCTCGATCATGGGCCCTGGGACACTGGCCAGCCCCCTGAACCTTGGGACTCTTGGGTTTTGGGGAGGGTTAGTCTTAGTTTGATGTTGGGACTTTTTCTTCCCTGTGTTGTGTTGTTATTATTTCTCGTTGGTTAATTCCCTCCTGACCTGTTTTCCCCCACCTCCCGCAATGGGTTGTTGGATGGGTTTTTTGTTGGGGGGGACAGGTTTTCTTTTGTGTTTTGATGGTAAGGTGGGTGTCTGGAATCCACCCCTTGGGGCGGGGGGTCTCTGTCATGAACGGAGTTGTTGTTCCAGCCCCGTTCCTTGATCTGTGGCTGTAGTCTCCTAATTGTTGTTAATTATTTCCACCTGGCAGGTGATTAGAGCCTCTGAGTCTGGGCTCCCTGTCAGTCTACAGCCACGCCTCTTCCTCTCAGGCACTCACCAGCTGTGCCATCACTGTTTGTGTTCCACACATAAGATAAGATAAGATAAGAAAAGCTTTTATTAGTCCCACAACGGGAAAATTCCAGGATTGCAACAGCACAGGGATAGCAACACTCAGAGCAACAATCAGAAGGCAAGAAAAAAAAAAAGCAAGCAAGCAAGAGCAGCTAATATACATATGTACATATTACTATATATATATATATATATATATATATATATATATATATATATATATATACAGACACACAGTGCAGAGCATTGTAGCTGGATAGAATAATATGTAGATATATAAACACCCACAGTACGGAGCATTGCAGCTAGGTGGAATAAATATGTAAATATATAAACACACACAGTGCGGAGCATTGTAGCAAGATGGAATAATATGTAGATATATAAACACACACAGTGCGGAGCAATGTAGCTAGATGGAATAAATATGTAGATATATAAACACCCACAGTACGGAGCATTGCAGCTAGGTGGAATAAATATGTAAATATATAAACACACACAGTGCGGAGCATTGTAGCTAGATGGAATAATATGTAGATATATAAATACACAGTGCGGAGCATTGTAGCTAGATGGTATAAATATGTAGATATATAAATATAAATATAAACATAAACACACCCAGTGCGGAGCATTGTAGCTGGATGGAAAAAATATGTAAATATATAAACACACACAGTGCGGAGCATTGTAGCAAGATGGAATAATATGTAGATATATAAACACACACAGTGCGGAGCAATGTAGCTAGATGGAATAAATATGTAGATATATAAACACCCACAGTACGGAGCATTGCAGCTAGGTGGAATAAATATGTAAATATATAAACACACACAGTGCGGAGCATTGTAGCTAGATGGAATAATATGTAGATATATAAACACACAGTGCGGAGCATTGTAGCTAGATGGTATAAATATGTAGATATATAAATATAAACATAAACACACCCAGTGCGGAGCATTGTAGCTGGATGGAAAAAATATGTAAATATATAAACACACACAGTGCAGAGCATTGTTGCTAGATGGGATGAAACAGCACAACCGTTTACTTAGTTATCCTACATGGTATGATTATGTACCCATACATATTCTCACCCTCCATAGCGACCAGTATTTTCCTAGTTGTATGCCGGAGGGGACCATTGTGTAAGTCTATTGCATCTTTTGCATTCAAAAAACTATTAGGTTGTTACGTCTTTTTTGCTATCTCTGCGTGCAGCCCTGCTTAGGTTGTACAGTCTGACAGCCGTTGGTAGGAAGGACCTGCGAAACCTCTCGGTTGTGCACCTGGGATGATGTAGTCTGCTGCTAAATAAGCTCCTCAGTGCATTCAGTATGTCCTGCATAGGGTGGAACTCGGACTCCAGCAGAGATGACAGTTTAGCCACCGTCCTTCTCTCTCCTATCTCCTCCACCGGGTCAAGGCGCTGCCCCAGGACAGAGCTAGCTTTCTTGATCAGTTTGTTCAGTCTCTTCCTATCGGCTGCTGTAATGCCACTGCCCCAGCAGACCACTCCAAAAGTGATGGCTGATGCCACCACCGTGTCATAGAATGTCTTCAGCAGCGCCCCTTGTACACCAAAAGACCTGAGTCTCCTCAGTAGGAACAGCCTGCGCTGTCCCTTCTTGTAGAGTGCGTCAGTATTGTGTGATCAGTCTAGTTTATTGTTCAGATGAACACCCAGGTACTTGTAGGATGTCACCATCTCAATGTCTGTTCCCTGGATGTTTACTGGTGCTGTGAGGGGTTGTCCATGCCTGCGGCAGTCCACCACCAGCTCCTTAGTTTTCCTTGCGTTGATCTGGAGGCAGTTCCGATGGCACCAGTCCACGAAGTCCTGGATAAGCCCTCTGTACTCAGCTTCATCTCCATTGGAGATGAGGCCAACGATCACAGAGTCATCAGAGAACTTCTGTAGATGGCAGTGTGTTGTGTTGTGAGAGAAGTCCGCAGTATAAAGAGTGAACAGGAAGGGAGCCAACACCGTTCCCTGGGGGGCCCCCGTGCTACTAATGATCGTGTCGGACACACAGTCCCGGGTTCTCACAAACTGAGGCCTGTTCGTGAGGTAGTCCAGGATCCATGATGACAGGTGCTGGTCCACCCCTGCGCACAGCAGCTTGTCCTTCAGGATCATCGGTTGGATGGTGTTGAAAGCACTGGAGAAGTCAAAGAACATGATCCTCACCACATTCCCGGGCTTCTCCAGGTGGGACAGAGAACGGTGAAGGAGGAAGATGACCGCATCTTCCACCCCAATGCCATGCTGGTAGGCAAACTGGAGTGGATCCATCGCTGGTTCCACCAGGGGGCGGAGGTGAGCAAGGAGCAGTCTCTCCAGGGTCTTCATCAAGTGGGACGTCAAGGCCACTGGTCTGTAGCTGTTCAGGTCTTTGGGATGGGAAGTTTTTGGTACAGGTACCACACAAGATGTTTTCCACAGCTGTGGTACCCTCCCCAGCTTCAGGCTCAGGTTGAAGATGTACGCCACAATCCCACACAGCTGGTCTGCACAGGACTTGAGGAGCTTTGCCCTGATGCCGTCCGGTCCCGATGCCTTCCTCACCTTGATCTTCCTCAGCTCCGTCCTCACCTGGGTCCTGGTCAGGGTCAGGATGGGGGGCTGTGTGTTGGGAGTGGGGGGGTGTTGGTGGAGTGGGGAGTGGGCAGCAGGACTTGATGTCTTTAGAGGCAGCAGTGGTTGTTGTGCAGTCAGGGGGGAGGGCGGTTGGTCAAACCTATTGAAAAACAGATTCAGATTGTTCACCCACTCCCTGCCCCCCGTGGCCTGGGGGGAGGTATTCTGGAGCTCAGAGATAGTTTTGAGGATTCTCCAGACCCCGCTGATGTCACTCTGTTGCAGCTTGTCCTCCATCTTCTTCCTGAAGCTGTCATTGCCTTCTCTGATCTTTCTCCTCAGCTCCCTCTGTACGGACTTCAGCATCTCCCTATTCCCCGACCTGAAGATCCTCTTCTTCTCTCTCAGAAGTGTTTTTATCTCAGGGTTGATCCAGGGTTTGTTGTTTGAGCAACACCGTACCGTTCACACCAAGACCATAGTCTTGGTGGGAATGGATTTGTCCACACAGAAGCTGAGGTAGCCCGTGAAGGTGTGAGTGAGGCCATTGATGTCCTCACCATGTGGATCGCAGAGCTGCTTCCAGGCGGTGTCTTCAAAACAGCCCTTTAGAGTGTCCATTGCCTCCTCAGACCATAACATCACTGTGCGCATGGCCGGAGGCTGTCTGTGCACTAGGGGTTTGTACACCGGCCGGAGATGAACCAAGTTGTGATCCGATCTCCCGAGTGGGGGGAGTTGTGATGAGGTGTACGCCTCCTTAGTGTTTGCGTAGAATAAGTTCAATGTTTTATTGTCTCTAGTGTGGCATGTGACATACTGGGTAAACGTGGGTAGAATGGGAGATAGTGAAACATGGTTGAAATTGCCTGAGATGAGGAGAAGAGCATCTGGGTGTTCTGTCTGCAGCCTGCTGGTTACTGAATGGATGACGTCACGCGCTGTCCCAGCGTTCGCCGTCGGATTTGCATAAACAACAATGCAGATCACGTGTGAGTGTTCTCTCGGGAGATATGTAGGCCGCATGCTAACAGCTAGCAACTCAATGTCTTTGCTGCAGTGTCGTTGTTTAACAGTGATATGTCCCGGTCTGCACCAGTTGTTGTTAACATACATTATCACTCCACCGCCCCTTGCTTTGCCACTGTCTGGTGTTCGGTCTGCCCGTATCATGTGGAAACCCTCCAGCTCAATGTTAGCATCTGCTGCTAGTTCAGTTAGCCACGTCTCAGAAAACAAAAGGAGAGAGCTCCCGGTATGTGCTATCATAACGGCAGATAGCCGCTAGCTCATCTACCTTTCCCAGTAACGACCGTACATTTCCCATGACAATAGATGGAAGGGAGGGTTTGTACCTTATATTTGTTGTCCTCCGCCTTATTCCAGCCCGGCAGCCGCGGCGTTTTTTCCTCAGTTCGCCCGGTATGTTGAATTTTTCCAATAGCACCAGGTGGCGGTTGAATGCTAGCAGCTCTTCCCTGCTGTTTCGTCTCCTGCTATAAACAGTGGTTCCGTCCACCAGCTCAGGAGACATTTGGGACGATCTGTGTGTCCGTGATATAAGTGGAGTGAAAAAAAACGGATCAAAAAGAGAGAGGAAAGGGAAAAAAGATTCGGAATCGAGCCGCTGTTGCAAAGGGCGGCCGACTCGTGTGGCGCTGGATGAAAAAAAAAACAAAACACACATACACATACACACACACGCACACACACACACACACACACACGCATTAATTTTAATCACATGCTCTGACATTCACTCACGCACCTACTCAGCCACACTCCTGCATCCACTTGACACCATTAGCTCTCTGGGTATTTATGTTTGTCAGTTGGTGCACTGAGTGTGGTGACAATAGTCAATAGTGACTAGTCGACAGTCAATAGTTACCAGTCTACTCAACACTAGTCTTCCTTGATGTCCTGGAGCTGTTGGTTTCCCTTCCCTGTTGGACTATGCTAGGAGTTGTGGTTTCCAGAGCCAGTTGGCTCCGACCCCACATGTAAGTCTTCCTTATTATTATTAACAACTGCCCTTCCTATCCGCTCCAGTCCCGTCTGGGAGTGCGTGGGGCTCCTCCTCCAGCCAACTGAACTCGGACATCCGTCACTTTGTGTGTCAGACTGTTTTCCATTGAACATTTTGTGTATTTTTCCCCTTTTTGTTAATAAACACGTTTACTTCACCTGCATATTGGGCTTGTACTAATTCATTTGTGCACTGTGCCATTACCCAGCATACATGACAGCATGTTGTTTTTGTCCTCTAGTTTTATTGTTGTTGTCCTCCTTCCGGTTTGCCATCATGATATCCACTTTTCATTTCTGTTACATACAGTGTATCCGGAAAGTATTCAGAGCGCTTCACTTTTACCACATTTTATGTTACAGCCTTATTCCAAAAGGGATTAAATTCATTTTTTCCCATCAAAATTCTACACACAATACCCCATAATGACAATGTGAAAACATTTTTTTGAGATTTTTGCAAATTTATTGAAAATAAAAAACTAAGAAATCACATGTACATAAGTATTCACAGCCTTTGTGATGAAGCTCAAAATTGAACTCAGGTGCATCCTGTTTCCACTGATCATCCTTGAGATGTTTCTACAGCTTAATTGGAGTCCACCTGTGGTAAATTCAGTTGATTGGACATGATTTTCTAAAGGCACACACCTGTCTATATAAGGTCCCACAGCTGACATTGCATTTCAGAGCACAAACCAAGCATGAAGTCAAAGGAATTGTCTGTAGACCTCCGAGACAGGATTGTCTCGAGGCACAAATCTGGGGAAGGGTACAGAAAAATTTCTGCTGCTTTGAAGGTCCCAATGAGCACAGTGGCCTCTATCATCCATAAATGGAAGAAGTTCAGAACCACCAGGGCTCTTCCTAGAGCTGGCTGGCCATCTAAACTGAGCGACTGGGGGAGAAGGGCCTTCGTCAGGGAGGTGACAAAGAACCCTATGGTCACTCTGTCAGAGCTCCAGTGTTGCTCTGTGGAGAGATGAAAACCTTCCAGAAGGACAAGCATCTCTGCAGCAATCCACCAATCAGGCCTGTATGATAGAGTGGCCAGACAGAAGCCACTCCTTAGTGAAAGGCACATGGCAGCCTGCCTGGAGTGTGCCAAAAGGCACCAGAAGGATCCTCAGACCATGAGAAATGAAATTATCTGGTTTGATGAGAAAAAGATTGAACTCTTTGGCGTGAATGTCCGGGGTCATGTTTTGAGGAAACCAGGCACCGCTCATAACCATGCCAATGCTGGTGGCAGCATCATGCTGTGGGGATGTTTTTCAGTGGCAGGAACTGGAAGACTACTCAGGATAGAGGGAAAGATGAATGCAGCAATGTACAGAGACATCCTGGATGAAAACCTGCTCCAGAGCACTCTTGACCTCAGACTGGGGTGACGGTTGATCTTTCAGCAGGACAACAACCCTAAGCACACAGCCAAGATATCAAAGGAGTGTCTTCAAGACAACTTTGTGAATGTCTTTGAGTGGCCCAGCCAGAGCCCAGACTTGAATCCAATTGAACATATCTGGAGAGATCTGAAAATGGCTGTGCACCCACGCTTCCCATCCAACCTGATGGAGTTTGTGAGGTGCTACAAAGAGGAATGGGCCAAACTTCCCAAAGATAGGTGTGCCAAGCTTGTGGCATCATATTCAAAAAGACTTGAGGCTGTAATTGCTGCCAAAGGTGCATCAACAAAGTATTGAGCAAAGACTGTGAATCGTTATGTACATTGTGATTTCTTAGTATTTTATTTTTAATAAATTTGTGATCTATCTATCTATCTATCTAACGCTCTTCATTCCTTTGTTCCCCACAAAGAGATAAGCCCATGTTATGTTCTCCATTGCTTCACCACCACTTTCCAGTCTGGCTTGTACCAGCAGTTTCGTTCTTGTGTTTTCCTTCAGTATAGTGTTTCCAGCCCCTGTGCTGTGCCCTTGGTTTGTAAATAAATTGCTGAATTCTTGCCTGCATGAGTCCATCATTTCTGCCTCTCCAGCAGCAAAGACATAACACACACTCCCTGTTCACCCATTCATTCACCTCAAAAACACATCAATGCCTAATCTGTATTTTATACTCCAACAGTAAGTCTGCTACTAAAATGAAAATGAAATGTGGATGGAATAAAAAAACTATTAAGTGTATCATCATATTTTGATTTAAATGACTGTTACAAATCAAATCAAATCAAATCAAACTTTATTGTCATATTGCTGTACATACAACTGTAGTGCAGGCAAGATGAAATTGCGTTTCTCTCGGCATCCATATAAGAAGCAGCATGATTCCATGATTCATGATCACTTCCGCCCTCCCAAGAGAGCAGACGCTTTTTTCTTCTCTCCTGCTGACTTTTTCCTCCCCTCCTACTACTGGATCCCAGCTTGCTGTTGTCTGTCTGCGTCTAACTGCGAC
This sequence comes from Pholidichthys leucotaenia, assembly GCA_020510985.1. NCBI lineage: Eukaryota > Metazoa > Chordata > Actinopteri > Cichliformes > Pholidichthyidae > Pholidichthys > Pholidichthys leucotaenia. Next base: position 64,625,551 of record CM035844.1, on the reverse strand, counting down.
CGCCGAAAAGAAATTATGGAGTTAATAAGCTGGGCTTTGAACACAATTGACACTATTTTTTCAACAAGGAAAAGTGCTCAGGGGGAAGCTGTCTGCCCCGCTGGAACGGCTCCAGTGGGCTATCTATGTGACACAGGTAATTGGAAAATGCTGTGTCTCTCTAATCTCTCTATCGAAGATATTGAAGATTTGTTTATCTTCGTAATCTTGGTGATTGGGATAATTCTGATTGGGACGGGAATTGTCTTGGTTTACCGTAAATTGCTGAAGATGGATTCAACCTATCAAAATGCTGGCCAGGCGAGGTGCATCCAACAAATTGAGAAACTGGAGAAGACCCTGATAGCGACTACTGGAGAACTGTCTCGTAAGGTGGATTACATCATGGGTTCGCTCAGGTCTTTCCACGACGAATTCAAAGCTGCGCAATGAAGGATTAATGTACTGAATCTACAGAAGAAATACAAGTCTCCTCTGTGATCAGTCCTATTTGGCATTATTATTCCCCATGAAAATTCCTCCTGGCTGTCTGCAGACTGTGTTTTTTCAAAATCATGAGCACAAGGCCTTGGACAGCCAGCTGCAGCGCCAGATAAGACTGGGCGCCAGACAGACAAAACATCTTCTGCCAAGGGTCCTTGGGTCTCTCTTATTATCATCAACACTGCTCAACACCGCACACACATTGATTCATGAACTGATTAAAGATATACGATACACTGCTCTCTTGTGTCTTGTGAAATTCTGAGTTGTTGCTCTGTGCTATTGAGAGATTTTTTTTCATTGTAATCATAATCTGCTTAAAAATAAGCTGTATTATGATAACGAAGTTTTTTTTCTCCTCCCCCCTTGTGTCGTTCCCTCCCTTCCCCTCCCTTTCTTATCTATCTCTGTTTGATGAGGCGCCTATTATGGCTGCCGTGTCGTTGTGTCGCGCGCATGCGCACCAATGTCAAGTCAAGTTCCTCGTGTGTTTTTTACATGCTTGGCAATAAAGTTTATTCTGATTCTGATTCTGATTCTGATTAGACACACTCCCACATAGCTACACCCCCCACCCCACCCCCACCCCCCCCATCCATTCACACATCCCTGAGACATACTTGGGGAAAAAGAATAACTAACTATACTATACAAAATGTCCATAGGTGCAGTAGTGTGTATGAGAGATTCCGGGTCAGCTGTTCAGCATCCTGACAGCTTGTGGGAGGAAGCTGTTGATCATTCTGGTGGTTCTGCCTCTGATGCTCCGGAATCGTTTACCAGATGGAAGAAGTTCAAAGTGTTTATGCAGAGGGTGAGAATGGTCCTTGACAATGTTCAGTGCCCTGCTCCTACAACGGTTCTGAAAAAGTTCTTGGACAGAGGGGAGGGAGACTCCAATTACCCTCTCCGCCCCCTTGACTATCCTCTGCAGGGCTTTTTTGTCTGACATACTGCAGCTGGAGTACCATGTAGCAATGCAGTACGTCAGAACACTCTCCACCACACCTCTGTAGAAGGTCCTGAGGATGCAGATGGGGAGAGAGGCCTGTTTGAGTTTCCTCAAGAAGTGTAGTCTCTGCTGAGCTCGCTTCCTGATCTCCAAGGAATTCTTGCTCCAGGTCAGCTCCTGCAAGATCTGCACTCTGAGGAACTTGATGTTCTCTACTCTCTCCACTAAACGGCCGCCGATGCTGAGGGGGACGTGCTCAGGCTGTGACCGCCGGAAGTCGATAATCATCTCCTTCGTTTTGTCCACGTTGAGCACCAGATTGTTCTCCATGCACCAGCCCTCCAGGTCTCTCACTTCTTCCCTGTACATTGATTCCTCATCCCTCTGAATAAGTCCCACCACCGTGGTGTCATCTGCAAACTTAATAATCTGGTTCCCCTCATGTTTGGATACACAGTCATGTGTTAGAAGTGTAAACAACAGTGGACTGAGTACACAGCCTTGAGGGGTTCCGGTACTCAGCGTGACAGAGTTGGAGATGTTGTTTCCAACCCGGTCAGACTGAGGTCTCTCAGTCAGGAAATCCAGGATCCAGAGACATGTGGCGGTGTTCAGACCGAGAAGGAGTAATTTCTCTATCAGTCTTTGGGGAATAATGGTGTTGAATGCTGAACTGAAATCAATGTACAGGAGTCTGGCGTAGGTGTCTTTCTGGTCCAGGTGGGTGATGACAGAGTGTAGGGTGGTGACTATAGCATCCTCCGTGGAGCGGTTTGAACGATATGCAAACTGGAGCGGGTCGTGTGATGCAGGGAGGCAGGCTGTGATGTGTGGTTTGACAAGCCGTTCGAAACACTTCATCACAATTGGTGTAAGTGCAACAGGACGATAGTCATTCAAACAGGACACCACTGGTTTCTTTGCCACCGGTACAATGATAGAGGTCTTGAAGCATCTGGGAACGATGGCCTGACTCAGGGAGAGGTTATAAATGTCAGTCAGGACATCCGCCAACTCGCTCGTGCAGTCTCGGAGCACACGTCCCGGAATGTTGTCTGGACCTGCAGCTTTGCGTGGGTTGATTCTGGATAGGGTCCTCCGTGTGTCCGCTGTGTTAATGGTAAAAGCTGGTCCGACCGATGGTGGGAGTGGGCCGGCCCTCCCTCTGATTGTCGAGTTTGATGCTTCAAAACGTGCAAAGAAGTCGTTAAGCCTGTCTGGAAGCGAAGCGTCATCATCATCGACCCCCTGCCTAGACTTAAAGCCCGTCAGTGTCCGAACTCCCTGCCACATCTGCTTGGTGTTCCTAGTGTCACAGAGGTGTCCCTGGATTTTCTCCGCATAGGCGCGCTTTGCCGCCTTAATTCCCTTTGAAAGCGCAAACCTGGCTGAGCGGAGGGCAATCCTGTCCTTCGCTCTGAACGCTGCATCTCTGGCTGTAAGCAGCGAGCACACCTCTGCAGTCATCCAGGGCTTATGATTACCCCGCATAGTGATGGTCTTCACTGTAGTGAAATCCTCTGTGCACTTCGCGATGTAGCTGGTGACCGAATCAGCATACTCCTCCACATCTGTCCTGTCTTCCTGGGAGGCTGCTATTTTGAACTAACTTTACAACTCTCTCCATTAGAATAACTGAAAATCCCAGCTCATGCTGTGTTTTCTCATGTGCTCCTGTCAGCTGCAAATGCTTTAAAAAAGGCTTCAAAACATGATGCTGAAATATCATTAACAATCTGCTTCTGACGACAGACCTCTTATTACCTGATCAAAAGTACATTGTTATAAAATGCACCAAAATACTGATGCATGTGATTTTGCACTGCCACACCTCCTTGAAACAAGCTTCCTCCTCCCAGTACAAAGTCAGTGCACTGTCTACTGGTAATTAGATGGTGTGATGCAAAGTGTTAAAAACACTGACAGAAACAAAAAAAAAGCACTGGTGCAAGGTCGGAGCCCAGCGCACAAGTCTGCTCTTGACTGTCATAATAGAAGCCTTGGTCTTTGCAGTTAGTTTTGTCTTACTTATAAAGTTAAAAGCATATTAATAAATTCATCATCAGTACAAGCATATCCTCTTTAGTATGCAGACAGAAACACCACAAAGTAAAATTAAGCAAACAAGAAACTAAGCAAAACTCCATAGTTTGTATAAACTAAACCAAATGCAATACATTTTACTCTGTGTGTGTGTGTGTGTGTGTGTGTGTGTGAATTTTTGAAGACAGATGCCTATTTTGCTGCATTTACCTTTAAAGTAGTTAGTATGGTTCAAAATTATTTCCCACTTTAAGTAAAATGACTCCTGATTAACCACACCTGTGCACAAGCAGCAACCACCATGTGATGTGATAAATTCAGGCTCTGTTCTTATTGCATATTACACAAATGTATCAGAAGCAATTTAAACTTTGAGCTAACTTTGACAGTCTCTTGAATGCCCATGTCCTCCTGCACCTCAGGTAATTCTGGAAGCCGTTGTTCACAGCAGCTCGCAGCTGCTGAGCCTCCTCCAAAAAACTCTGTGGCAAAAAGAAAGATATTTCACTCCCCTCAGGCCCACTGTCAGCAGCGCATTCAACAATAAAAGAGCCAAATAATTACTGAGCCTGAGGAGGTGATGTGTCTGCAGCCCCCAGTGGTCCTCTGTACAGCTCCGACAGCCTGCAGGCCTGTGGCAGAGGGAGATATGAGGGGCTGATAGAGGGGGGAGTCGGTGATGAAACTGCAGAAGAAAACAGGGAAGATGGGGGCAGAGAGGCGTGAAGTTTAGAGTACAGGTGATGGAGGAGATTATTTTCAGGCATTTCTTGCACCGTTTTGTGTTCACAGAGTTGTTTGTGGTGATGTGGTGCTTTATTACATTTGTGTGGGTGCTGGCAATTGTCTGAAAAATTACACAAGAAAGGGCCTGAAGTAAATGATGATTTTTTTTTTTTTTCTGATTCCTTCGGGAGATGATCGAAAATTATCCTACATTAAAACTGCCACTGCAAACCATATTTTTACTTTATTATTAGTGGAGCAACGATTCTATTTGCAGCAATACAGCTAAAATAATTATATCTCCTAGTTGTTACGAATTACCCACCTTGAGTACAGTTTATTAGAAAATATGCCTACAAAAACATTTCCTCATGAGTTGAAATTGCTCTTTGTAGTTATTAATTCCTGATTTTAGGGATGGAATTTTCTGCCTTTACAGTTTCCACAAGACTCAGGATAATCTGTTTTAGGAAATTAAATCAATGACACAGTGCCATCATCTAATTTTAATAAAACTGCAATTAACTAAATAAAAAGTTTGCTTTATTCAGTGGAACTGTACACTGTAAGACTGAACAGTATAAGTTTGATAAACAAAATGAGTCGTAAATACTCAAAACTGTTTAAAAAGTTAATTTGCCACAAATGTTTTGAGGAATGTGAACAAGCTTTTCTTTTTAAGTTTACAGTGCTCAACTACTTTGATCTACTTTTGTCTTTGCACTTAAACAATTTAACTGTGTGACGTTATGCAGGCGCTTATGTGCTCCCCGCTCTGCCCCCTTTTACTCTGAGTCTGTGGGGAGAAATCTGTTATATTTGCCTCGCTTTGGTTTGGCGATATCTCAGAATTACATCAGAAAGAGATTTTTTCTACTCACAAAATCACTGCCTGTTTTTGATGAAAGCGTGCCATATTATGCTGCAGTTTTCTGGACCTGATTGGCTAAATTTCTCCACCATGCTGACTGCTTTGACTGCCACTGTAGCCATTTTGACTTTGGGCGCACTAATTTGGTAAGTCACAACCTTAGTACTTTTATTGTCTTAAAGTTTTTCTGCAGCAAATTCATCAGTTGGTGCACCAGTGTTTGTACTTGGGACACTGCAAATATATGCAATGCGAGATTTTTTTCTTATCCGAGAGCAAAGTTTGGCTTTCTACATTAGTTGCATAGCAGTGGAACATTTTCCACTCTCCTCTCCAGTACCTTGACATAGACCTTCCCAGGGAGGCTGAGGAGTGTGATCCCTCTAAAGTTGGAGCACACCCTCCGGTCCCCTTTTTTGAAGAGAGGAACCACCACCCCAGTTTGCCATGCCAAAGGCACTGCCCCCGACCTCCACGCAATGTTGCAGAGGCGTGTCAACCATGACAACCCAACAACATCCAGGGCCCTGAGGTACTCAGGGCCAATCTCGTCCACCCCCGGGGCCCGGCCACCAAGGAGATTTTTAACCACCTTGGCGACCTCAGCCCCTGTGATAGGCGAGTCATCCCCCTCGTCCCCAAACCCTGCTTCCTCTGTGGAAGGCATATCAGTGGGATTGAGGAGATCCTTGAAGTATTCCTTCCACCGCCCGACGATATCCCCAGTCGAAGTCAACAGTGTCCCATCCGCACCATACACAGTGTGGACGGGGAGCTGCTTTCCCCTCCTGAGCCGCCGGACAGTTTGCCAGAATCTCTTTGAGGCCGACCGAAAGTCTTGTTCCATGGCCTCACCAAACTCCTCCCATACCCCGGTTTTTTTCTTCAGCAACCACCCGAGCTGCACTCCGCTTGGCCTGCCGGTACACCTCAGCTGCTTCGGGAGTCCCACAAGCCAACCAAGCTTGATAGGACTCCTTCTTCAGCTTAATGGCCCCCCTCACCACTGGTGTCCACCACTTGGTTTGGGGGTTGCCACCACGAGATGCACCGACCACCTTGCGGCCGCAGCTCTGGGCCGCCGCTTCAACAACAGAGGTGGAGAACATGGCCCATTCAAACTCCATGTCTCCAGACTCCCTCGGAATGTGGTTGAAGTTCTTCCGGAGGTGGGAGTTGAAGACCTCCCAGACAGGGGCCTCAGCCAGACGCTCCCAGCACACCCTCACTATGCGTTTGGGTCTACCAGGCCTGAATGGCTTCCTCCCTTGCCATTGGATCCAACTCACCACCAGGTGGTGATCAGTTGACAGCTCTGCACCTCTCTTTACTCGGGTGTCCAAGACATACGGTCGCAGGTCTGATGATACGATAACAAAATTGATCATCGACCTGCGACCTAGGGTGTCCTGGTGCCAGGTGCACATATGGACACCCTTATGCTTGAACATGGTGTTCGTTATGGACAAACTGTGGTTAGCACAGAAGTCCAATAACTGTAGGCTGGTATAAGTAGGTATAAGTATAAAATAAGTATAAGTGGACTATAAGTAGGCTGGTATAAAATAAAATTGCAAATCATTGAAAATGTGTGGTACTTAAACTATAGTAGTATTGACCTATAGATCTAAGTAAGCAGGCTATGCCTTGTAGTGAAATTTACTCAGAATGACAAAACCAAAGTTGAGCTGTCAAACCACTCGCTTACCTTCTTTGTAGTCATTTCGGAGTCTCGCAAGTAAGGGTGCTTGGTCCTTTGACAACAAAAAATCTGCTAAGTCAGCATATATACAGGGGGGCCATTTTGGCCAATTTCTGCAATGTGGCCGCAAATACACACGACTAGTTCATCCTTGCGTTTGCGGGTACAACCAGGAAGACCCCTACGCATACGATATGCTCGTAGATCAGGAACTTTCCATAAATTAAATGTATTGATAGAACATGTTTGGTAGCCACGTTCCCATGATACTTTGCGCGAGCCGAGATGCGAAAGTCGCTTATTCATGGCATCAGTCAGCATGGCCGCCTGATCTGCACTCCTGTAAGTGAAATTGAAAGCTTCACGGGTGAGCAATGAAATGAATCTAAATTTTTTTGTTACAGTTTGTGAAAGAGGTCTACTGAAGGAAGAGTGGCCGCGCGTGCCTGTGTGGGTGTGGCTTATTTCCATCCAAGGTGGACTCTGTCTGGTGTGTGTTTGTGAATATAAAATTCCCATTTTCATGCTGTGATGCTGGTGGACTGCCCCTTTACCCCTGAAGTGTCTTCCTGAAGACTTTTTACATGCAGGTGTTGATTTATTTTTTGGGAGGTTCATAATTGTAGTTCTAAACATAATTTCAGTACAAATTTGCAAGAATAAAGTTGCAAAAATATGATAAAAGATGGTAATTTACAATTTTAAAAGTCCCAAATTTACTAGAAAAAGTTACATTTTCGTGAGAAAATGCACAACTTTCCAAATGCTGAAAAAACTCCCACATTTCCAAGAAAAAGTCATCAATTTACAACCTGGAAGTCTCACAAGAAATAAATGTCAATTTTCTAGAGTATTTTTATTTATTTATTACCCTTTTCTCTCATAATTGTCCAATTTTCTCACCAGTTAGTGAGGTTTTTCTAGTAAACTAATGTTTTTCTTGGATTTTTTTTTTATTAATGTGCAACTTTTTCCTAGCACATTATTTTTGTAGTAAATTTAGTACTTTTTTCCTGTAAATTTGCTGTTTTCTGATAAAGTTATTACCTTTCCACCACACAGATTTACAACAATACAGTCATAAATTTATACATTTTTTTACAAAATTTGCAACTTTTTTCCTATAGACTTAATAATAATTGTTCTCATGTTTTCATGATTTTTCTTGTAGATTTGCTCCTGTCCTCTCACTGATAAACTCAGTTATCCTGTACAAACTCTCCTTGCAGTCTTTATGAGGGTGGAGGGTGGCAGGTCAACAGAGGGGAGGATTTTGGATCATTTTGCTAACAAAGGTAATGAACGGCCTGTTGATTTTCTGACAGAATTTCCTTATATAAATGGAGGTTAAATATTTTATTTATTGAAAGCTATAACATAAGCTATAACAGCTGTTATAAGCTATAAGCTGTTATAAGCTATAACAGCCCTTTGAGACTATTCACAAGAAGGACAGAGCATGTTCAAATCTTCAAATTCAACCTTGAAAAAAAGATCAAGTAATTATTTGGCAGATATAATGTTTGAATCAAAATTTGAAGCCTTAATGAGTTTTTGGCAGATGAAGCATACATTTAATGGATTCGACTTACAATATATAATTATAGGAGGTAAACAATGCACAAACACTATATTAATGGAAAAGAAAAACTTTTTTTCACTTTTACATCGTTATACACGGATTTTGTTAATTTCAGCACACTTTTCTTAACACATAAGGCAAAATATTAAAAGCTGCTTCAGCATAAAATGTCATATCTGATTATTTTAGCACAAAACGTATGGGTCTAAAATTATGACTATTCCCTCACTGCATTAAATATTCATAGACATACCTTCGCTAATTGCATGGACAAAAAGTTGCATCTGCTTTGCTCAAAAGCAACCGTCAGCCTCAGAATCAGAAGAGAAACAGCTTAAGCCGAGCGAGGCACGCTCCCGCAGCGAGCCGATCAGTTTCTGGAGGCCCATCACTTTTTGGCAAGACACCAGCAGCCTCTTTTGTTTTGAACACGTTCAAAAAATTTTGGGACAAAAAGAACTGGTTCCAACCACAAAAATGTTGACAACCAGCAGAGAACTCCCCCCCCCCCCCAAGCTGTGAGACATGGGGTAAATATATTTTTAAAGAACAGTTATTAAATACAGTAAATATTGTGAAATTTCAGTGTGTGCTGGATCTGACATCCATAAAAAAAGACTTGTTGCATATTTTTTAGCGATGGGTGAGAAGGGATAATAAAAGAGGCAGGTGGGGAAGGTTTGCCTTGGAGTCTTTCTAGAAGAAATCCTGTCCTCCCTACCTGCTGCATAACAGACTCCCTCAGTGTAAAATGAGGATCACTTTTGTGTCTGCTACTCTTGTGCGACCCCACATGGACAAATTGTGAATAGTAGTTATTTCATTGAAAAAGTGCTGCTCGGGTATTCTATTATTTAATTTTCACACTTTGCAAATTCATCCTGTGGGCCGGTTTGGACTCTCTGGCGGGCCAGGTTTGGCCCATGGGCCGTACGTTTGACACCCCTGATCTGAGCACTGTATGCATTTTCATTGTTATGCAAATGACACACAATTATACCTGTCAATGAAGCCAGATGATAGTAATCAATTAACCAAGTTAGAAGCCTGTCTTAAGGAAATCAAAGCTTGGATGACTTGTAATTTCCTGCTATTAAATTCAGATAAGACTGAAGTCATTCTTGTTGGTCCAAAAAAACCTTAGAAATACCTTTCCAAATCAAACTTTTAGTTTGGATGTGGTAACTCTTTCTCTTAATAGCTCTGTGAGGAACCTTGGAATTATTTTTGATGATCTGTCTTTCAATTCACATATTAAATTTGTTTCTAAGACTGCCTTCTATCATTTACGAAATATTGCCAAGATTAGGAGCATCTTGTCGCAGAGTGATGCTGAGAAACTGATCCACACTTTTGTTAGCTCTAGATTAGATTATTGTAGCTCTTTATTGTCAGGTTGTCCTACAACATCTTTAAAAAGTCTTCAGTTGATCCATTTTTTTTTTTTATTACTTATTTTGTACCCGTAGGTAGATTTGTTTTGCAGTCTGGTGACAAGCCACCAGCTGCCGGTCGCTGCGTGCGCAAGCGCCCCGTATCCCTAACCTACATGTTTTTGGCATGTGGGAGGAAACCGGAGAAATCCCGGGGTAAGCCCACGCAACACGGGGAGAACATGCAAACTCCACACAGATCACTGTTGGCCGGGGGCAGGGATCGAACCCACGATCTCACGATCCCCGCGATCCCCCGGCCGAGGGTAAACTATGCTGCTGCAGTGCTAACCACTGCGCACCGTGCAGCCCAAAATGCTGCAGCAAGAGTTTTAACAGGTACTAAAAGATCATATCTCTCCGGTTCTGGCCCCCCTTCATTGGCTTCCCATAGAGTTTAGAATTAAGTTTAAAATCCTTCTTCTCACTTTCAAATTAAATAATCAGCCCCCTTTTTATGTAAAAGATCTGATGCTACCCTATTATCTTAACAAAGCACTACACTCCCAAAATGCTGGATTACTTGTAATACCTAGAATCTCCAAATGTACACTCAGAAGAGTTATCCAAGAGCCAAAGACCACTTGTGGAGTGCTCCAGAAATACCTGGAGTTAGCAGGTACTGCTATTTCAAAGAAAACAATAAGTAATGCACTCAACAGACATTTGGCTCTATGCCCACTGACTTTGCAAGACTCCATAGCTGAAGAACAAGCATGTTGAAGCTCATTTAAAGTTTGCTGCGCAACATTTGGGCAAGCCAGTAAAATATTGGGAGAATATAGTCTGGTCAGATGAGACCAAACTTGAACTTTTTGGATGCCACAACACACAGCATGTTTGGAGGAGAAATGGTACTGCACATCAGCCACAAAACACCATACCAACAGTGAAGTTTGGAGATGGGAGCATCATGGTGTGTGGGTGTTTTTCATCGCATGGTACAGGCAGACTTCATATAATAGAAAGAAAGATGAATAGACAAATGTACAGAGACATCCTTGATAAGAACCTGTTGCCATCTGCCAAGATGCTGAAGATAAAACAAGGGTGGACATTGCAGCAGGACAATGATCCCAACCACACACACAGCTGCTAGAATGGCTCAGTCAGTCACTTGGCCTGAATCCAATTGAAAATCTATGGAACGAACAGAAGATCAAAGTTCATAGAAGACACCCACAGAAACTTCAAAATTTGAAGACAATGTGTGTGAAAGAATGGGCTAAAATCCCTCCTGAGCAATGCCTGCACCTAGTTTCTCCATACAGTGGGTGGAAGCTGTTATTACTGACAAAGGCTTTTCTACAAAATATTAAATTAATTTCACCAATCGTGTTCAATATTTATTCCGTGTCATTCCACTTTATTAGATATAACTTGTTTTGTGAACACAGTTGCCTTGATTTCTTTGTATGTATGGATTACTTGGGTTGTTACTGATATCTGATGAAAATCTCAGGCCAGTGGCTCCATCAGAAATATGTGTTATGAGAAAAATGTTGATGTGTTCAGTACTGATTTACCCCGCTGTACATATGCTGAGATTATTTGACAGTTAAGAATACCCACAGGTGGATCTTATTTTGCTAATTATGTAGCTTCTGAAGGTAATGGTTGGAGCCTCATCCAACATATGCATGCACCACTTTTCAGTTTTGTATTTTGTAGAAGTAATTAAAACATTTTTTCCTCATTTCACTTAATCTGGAAAATTCTGTCTAGGTCCATTGCATGAAATCAAATTTAAAATCCATTCAAATTCCAGGTTGTAAGGCAACAAAACAGAGAGAAGGCCAAAGGGAGTGAATAGCTTTGCAAGACACTGATGTATCATACCCACTCCAATCACCATTTAACTGGTCAGTGACTGTGTTTGTCAGAATCAAAAGTTTGAAAGTGCATGTACAATGGTTGCTTAAAATAAAAGGCAAAGCGAAAAATGTTAACATTCAGAAGGTACGGTATGTATAGAATAACAGTTAGTGGTGAAAAAAGATGATGCTTGGAAACGGGATCTTCTATTTCCTAAGGAGGTGACGGCAGAGGTTGAAATGTGTAACGAGAAGTGACACCTCAGAAGCACAGCACTGGATCATGGATGGATAATATTTGAAGAGCTTAGTCCCCTGAAAACTTTAATCCTTCCTCTGGAGGATAAATATGTCTGCAGGCAAACCTGGCACAAAAGTTTAACTTCAAGTACGTGAGATGAATAAAATTAGAGTCATATTCAGGAAGTTTTTAATACTTGTGATCATGTACAGGTGTAATAAATTGGAATGTCATCAAAAAGTTGATTTATTTCAGTAATTTAATTCAAAAAAATAAAACGTGTGTGTGTGTGTGTAAATTCTTTTCCCCCTACAAAGTTCAAAACAACAACAACAACAAACTGTTGGTGAGGGCAAACCAAAGTCTGAGGCCCCAAACAAAAAAAAAAAAAAGAAAACAGTCGGGTAAGGTGGCTTCCCAAAGTTCACAGGCCCACCGGACTGAGGAACAAGACAGTTCAGAGGGCCGACCCAAGTCCATGGGCCCCAGATAAGAGTACAGGAGGGATCAGGGGGATACCCAAGACCATCAGCCCCCAGACGGGCGAGCAAGGTGGATCGGACGGCCTACCAATGTCCCTAGACCACCGGATTGTAAAACAAGGGTCAGGGGGCCTCCCAAAGTTCACGGGCCCCCAGACCAAAGGACAAGGGGGGTCAGGGGGTCGGGGGGTCGGCCAGTGTCTGCGGACCTCCAGACCAATGAGCAGGGTTTGAAGAGTGGGTGCTGAGGCAGGCCAGCCTCAGGACCCGATGACAAAGGTGTGTCGCCCTCAAGAGCAGACAGTGGAGGCACACTGACTTCTGGAACACATGGTGGAGGTGCACCAGCCTCAAAAACACTCAGCAGAGGCACACGAGCCTCTGAAATAAACGGTGGAGGCACACCGGCCTTAGGAACACATGGTGGAGGCACACCAGCCTCTAGAACAAATGATGGAGGCGCACTGGCCTCTGAAACAAACGGCTGAGGCTTACCAGTCTCTGGAACAGACGGTGGAGGTGCACCGGCTTCTGGAACAGACAGTGGAGGGGCCCCGGCCTCAGGAAAACATGGCGGAGGCACACTGGCCTCAGGAACAAATGGTGGAGTTACACCGTCCTCAAGTTCAGATGGCGGAGGCCCACCGGCCTCTGGAATACATGGCGGAGGTGCACCAACCTCCGGAGTGGATTACTGAGGTGCACCAGCCTCAGGAACTGAGGGTTGGAGCGTGATGACCTCAGGAGCTGGTGGTTGGAGCACGCAGACCTCAGGAGCTGATGGTAAAGGGGTCTGGGTCAGGGGGCTGGTCACCAAGACTGCAGGGGTTGAAGTGTGCTCCTTCATCCCTTATACAGTCACCTCAGATGGGGAGGAAGAAACACAGGTCGGTATCCAGACCACAACACACCCACCAGCAGAAGAACTCAGCGGGGAGAGCTCAGAAGCAGATGGGAACTGCAACTGGGTCTCCCCATCAGGAGCAAAATAACACCTCTCTTAAACTGATGTAAAAGAAATAAAAAGGGCTTGCTTTAACTCCTGCTCCTCTGCTGGCGAGGACCCTGGTGGCACTGCTGCCGGTAGAGTGTCAGATGTGGACACAGGAATCAGGGAACATCGTGGAGCCGATACTGGATGAAGAGAGCAACATGAAGCCGGCACTGGAGGCACAGAGCAATTTGGGGCCGGCACTGGAGGTCCAGACAGGGCGGCAGGAGCAGTCAAAACCCCTGGCATGGAACCTGATGCTGGTGATGGAGCACTACCCTTTGAGACTACATCTACTTGGAACACACACCTGGAGATAGCTGCTGTTGGTGGAGCTTCAGGCATGGAAACAGGAACTGGAAAAACAGGAGCAGTCGCAGACAGCGGGAGTTCTTCAGCATGCAGGCAGCAGAGGAGACCATCACCTTCAATGTGGTGACAACCTCAGGCAGAGGAGACAGGGCAAGGATAAGTGATGGTGTACACACAGGGTTGACAGCAGAAACAGATGGTGGGGGTTCAGCGATTGGTGACTGCCACTGAGACCCCTCACCTGGAATGCGGTAAGACATCTCATTGAATGGTAAAAAGAAAGGAGGAATATGTACTTTCCTTTTCTGGGCTGCACGGTGGCGCAGTGGTTAGCACTGCGGCAGCACAGTTTACCCTTGGCCGGGGGATTGTGGGGATCGTGGGATTGTGGGTTCGATCCCAGCCCCCGACCAACAGTGATCTGTGTGGAGTTTGCATGTTCTCCCCGTGTTGCGTGGGTTTACTCCGGGATTTCTCCGGTTTCCTCCCACATGCCAAAAACATGCATGTTAGGTTAATTGGCTGTTCTAAATTGTCCCTAGATATCTGTTTCCTATAGGCCCTTAGAATAGAGGGTTAGTGTTAATGAAAGCGCTTTGAGTGGTCTTTGTGACTAGAAAAGCGCTATATAAGTGCAGGTTAGTTAGTTAGTTAGTTTTCTGCTGTTCTGCTTTTGTTGCCAGAGATGGGCCAGGAGTTTCTCTTTGGGTGGCTGCTGAGATCCCTCTGAGAGCAGCAGCTGGTTGGCAGTGGGGAGCTGGAGCTGCCGTGTCTCCCGTGACAAGCTGGTTCCTACCCAGCAGGAGCACACACTGAAACGTTTCCCTCTGGGTGGCTGCAGGAATCATCTGACAATGAGCTGCGGGTGTAGGAGTGGAGCGTTGGGAGGAGTGATGCCCCCTTGAGTTGTCCTTCCACCCAGGACCACCAAACACCAACCCAGTTCCACAAAACAGCTCCATCTCAGCAGCGGATCTCTCCCAAGGGGCCTGTGGTGTAGCAGGTTCCTGCTTGGGGGGTGGAGATGGGGCAGGTTCTGATGAGGAGGAGGCTGGTGGTGTTTGTGGAGAAGGGGGAGGAGGCCCCTGCGGCCAGGGAAGGGATCGTAGGCTTGGGCGAGCTTCCAGAATGCTTGCGACAGCCCCCCAGCAGAGTCTGGCTTCCTCAGGGGAGAGCATGATGCGGGCAGAGGCGATGAAGTCCTGCAGCATCTCTGTAACGAGCCACTCTCCTCCTCTAAATCTCCTCCTCATCTTTCTTTCACCCGCTGCGTCCAATACTGGCAGTGTTCATCTGTCACAATTGCCTCCATCAGGGTGAAGAAGAGGACCCAAATGTGAGACTAATTTTGTACATAATTTATTGTGAAAAGATAAACCAAAAACAGCTTGTGGGCTGAAAACACAGGCGAGACAAAAACAAGACTTGGTTGACCACAGGCAAGGCAGAAGTATGTGTAACACACCAACACAGGGTATGCAAGGACACAGCACCCAGGTAAGGGGCAGCATTCCTAAAATAAGGCAGGACTAATTAACCCAAACCCAAACAGCCGAGAAAAATTTGCAGAATACAAACCAAAGATCACACTATGAAAACCAAAAATAACCAAGGACACTGTCAAAGTAAAACCCCACACGAAACCCAGATGTGTTATGGTCTGGGGATGATGTAGGGTCATATCCACTCTTTGAGTTTATTCCTGTGTTTCTTGGTGTTTATTGCCATTTGTATCTTGGGTTTAGTCCTTTGATTATTATTATTATTATTATTATTATTATTATTATTATTATTATTATTATTAGTAGTAGTAGTAGTAGTAGTAGTAGTATCATATAGAGTTATGTTTCCATTCCTTGTCCGCAGCTTTGGGTTTCTTATTATTGTTATTCCCGCCTTTGACTTAGTCTGTTATGATCATCCTTTATATTATTTTTATCATGGTCATGTCTTGTAACTTATTCCTGTTGTCATGTTGGTTTGGGCTTTTATTTTGACAGTGCCTTTTTTTAACTTCCGTTTTTACCTAGCTTTTTTCGTGTCTTAGTAAGATCCTGGATTATTCATGGTTTGTTATTTGATTAATTATTTTTGTCCTATTCAAGGGACCCTGCCCCATAGTTCAGGCAACGTCCTTCTTTGTCATGTGGGCATGAGAACATGCTTTGGTTTTTGTATCCTATCTTGCCAAGTTTCTGTAAGTTTTTGCTTTGCTTCCCTGTCGTGGATTTTGTATTTTTTTGATTAAAACCTGCAAACTTATGTCCTGCATTTGGGTCTGAATTCTGCCCCAAAGGGGGTCATTGTGACAGGATTAAAACAATGACAGGAATAATGTAATGGTTCTGGCTGCACACTTTTTTTCTCTCTCCCTGATTAACCCACTTCAGAATCAGAATCAGAATCAGAATCAGATTTATTGCCATTGTTCATGTAGTACACAAACTAGGAATTTGTCTCGGTGCAATGCTGCAGCATTAAACATGATAAGATAAAAGAATAAAAAACTAAATATGCAATAAGTGTAGAATAAGAATGAGTAATACTAGTCAAAGCAGTTTTTAAATATATTAGCGAGCAGCAGATATTGTGGAGAACCACATAGTGCAGTCGGTAGTGCAAAAGAAAACAGTGATAATTGTAATGAGACCAGTTGAGCTGCTGTACATAGTGCACGAGAGTCAATAAGTCACTTAGTGTTCAGCAGTCTGATGGCAGAGGGGAAGAAGCTGTTCATGTGCCGGGAGGTTTTAGTCTGAATGGACCGAAGTCTTCTGCCTGAGGGGAGGGGGGCAAACAGTACGTGACCAGGGTGTGAAGGATCGGCTATGATCCGGCCTGCACGCCTCCGGGTCCTAGAGATGTACAGGTCCTGGAGAGATGGGAGCTTGCAGCCGATCACCTTCTCAGCAGTGCGCATGACGCGCTGCAGCCTTAGTCTGTCCCTGGCAGTGGCTCCTGCGTACCACACGGTTGTGGAGGTGGTGAGGATGGACTCGATGATGGCTGTGTAGAACTGCACTAACATCTTGGTGGGTAGCTTGAGCTTCCTCAGCTGCCGCAGGAAGAACATCCTCTGCTGGGCCTTTTTGATGAGGGAGCTGATGGTCGGCTCCCATTTGAGGTCCTGGGTGATGGTGGTGCCCAAGAAGCGGAAGGAATCTGCAGTGGTGATGGGAGAGCCTGTGAGGGTGAGGGGGGGCAGAGGGTTTGTGACTTTCCTGAAGTCCACAATCATCTCCACTGTCTTCAGAGCGTTCAGCTGCAGGTTGTTGTGGCTGCACCAGGACGCCAGCTGGGCCACCCCTCTCCTGTAGACGGACTCGTCGCCATTGGAGATGAGCCCGATGAGGGTGGTGTCGTCCGCAAACTTGATCAGCTTAACAGACTGGTGGCTGGAGGTGCAGGAGTTGGTATAAAGGGAGAAGAGTAGGGAGGAAAGTACACAGCCCTGGGGTGATCTGGTGCTGATGCTGACAGAGTCTGAGACAGTCTTCCCCAGCCGCACATGCTGCCTCCGGTCCGTCAGGAAGTCGGTGATCCACCTGCAGAGGGAGTCAGGCACGCCGAGCAGGGACAGCTTGTCCTGGAGCACAGCGGGGCGGATGATGTTGAATGCAGAGCTGAAGTCCACAAACAGGATCCTGGCGTAGGTTCCCGGGGAGTCCAGGTGCTGCAGGATGGAGTGGAGGGCCAGGTTGACTGCGTCGTCCACAGACCTGTTGGCTCGGTAGGCAAACTGCAGTGGGTCCAGGAGGGGAGTGGTGATGGACTTGAGGTGGGGCAGGACCAGGCGCTCAAAGGACTTCATGACTACAGAGGTGAGTGCTACAGGTCTGTAGTCATTAAGTCCAGTGATCCGTGGCTTCTTGGGGACAGGGATGATGGTGGAGGATTTGGAGGCAGGTCGGCACATGGCATAGCTTAAGGGAGGTGTTAAAAATGTCTGTGAAGACAGGAGCCAGCTCTTTCGCACAGTGTCTCAGGGTGGAGGGAGACACGCCGTCCGGACCGGGGGCCTTGCGCGGGTTCAGTCTGGAGAATTGTTTGTGCACATCCTGCTCGCTGATGACAAGGGCGGGGGGGGGAGGAGGGGGGGACCGCTTTTGATGAAGTAGGGACCGAGGAGGCAGTGGAGCTGGGGAGAGGGGGGAGTTGGACACAGCTGACGAGGTGTCAAAATGGGCGTAATGTTGGGACAGTCTTTGACAAAGGGCTTTGTCATCCTGACCTTTAGAAGCCTGAGGCCGATAGTTGGTGATTTGACTCAGTCCTCTCCACACAGAAGCCGAGTTGTTAGCAGTGAACTGCTGCTGGAGTCTCTCAGAATACACAGATTTAGCTCTCCTCAGCTCTCTGTTAAACCAATATTTAACCTCCTTGTAGCAGTCCCTGTCTCCACTTTTCAACGCTGCTTCCTTCTCCTTCCTGATCTGTCTGAGCTTAGCAGTGAACCAGGGCTTATCATTAGAGTAACTCACCCTGGTGCGCGATGGAAGAATGCTCTCCTCACAAAAGTGGATATATGAGTTCACAGTGTCCGTGTACTCATCCAGATCATGCGTGGCTCCTTTAAACATGCTCCAGTCAGTTATTTACATGCACGTTTCCAGCTTCTCCTCAGCTTCACTGGCCCATGTCTTCGTAGTGGTCACAACAGGTTTAGTGAGCTTCAGTCTCTGTCTGTATGTGGGAATGAGGTGGACCATCACGTGATCAGATAGTCCGAGCGCAGCGCGGGGAACAGCGCAATACGCGTCCTTCACTGTAGTGTAACAGTGATCCAGCGTGTTTTTTCCTCTGGTTGGGCATTTACTTACTCCCCACAGCTGCACCTACCATGTGTGGGCAATCAGCAAACCCTTAAAATTGGGCCACTCTCCTCCAGAGCTTCAGGACCACATCGGACTTCCTCCATGGACTTGGAGCACTCACTCCCCAGTGTGCAGCCTGCCTGTCAACCTGTCCCTCCTTGAGACCTGCGGACAAGTAAGAACAATTATTCTTCCAACATCTCCCTCTCATTTTCCCCAGGAAAAGGGACTGACGGATTTGGACCCTGCCTGGCAGATTCCCCAACATGTATCCTATCCCAGCTGCCAAGTCCAATAAGTCGACTTACTATGTGCACATCCTACTCCCTTTCCATTCACTCCCAGCACCAGTGCACTGCTTTGTAAATACTCACCCACTGAGTGGAACTCCCACATTGAGGGTCTGCTGCTGTCCTGCTCCCGGTGGGATGGAACTCCACAGCCTTTAAGAAAATAGACACACAGTAGCATTGTCAGACTGTGAAGGTTTGTACTAACCCCTTGTCTCCTTTCTCCACTCCACAGGGTTGCCAGACTCTTAGCGTCCTATCACCATCACAATTATTGTATTAAAGATTATTGTCTCACCAATTTGGGTCTCTTTGCTGCCTGCTTTTGGGTCTGTTATCAAAACCATGTCAAATAATACATAGCCATGATAAATGATAATCAAGAACTTAAACAGAGAATCACAAAAACAAACTCAAACCATGAGTGAGGTCCCCAGACCATGCCCAGAACCTGACAGTGATCAAATACTATCCTGTTGATTGAAAGCACACATTTCATTGTCATTTCCATTAAGACAGCACATGCCAATTAAGAAGAACGTATCATTATAAGTAAAATCCCTGCATTATAGAAGTAAATGGTATACAGCAGGGCTTGGACAAATAGGACAAATGGATTTTTGGTCAAGGTGGCCCACCATGGTCGGTCAAACAGGCGGTCCAGTTTAATATGTGCAAGTGTTGTGCCGTTCCCCAAAGCAATGGTAAAGCTGAGTAACAGGCTGTATGCAAAACAGGGCAATAGAATAGTCACATAATCACATTCCTGTTTAAAAGATGCCTAACTGGGACATTCTGAGTGGCTGAAGTAAGGGCACCCTCCCACTTTGACTTCTGTTACTTCAGTAATTAACAGCCTACTATAATTCTTCTAATATTAGAAGCCTTGTTCATGGCTTCATGCTGACTATTAACAACTTTTTCTTGTACATTTGAGACTTAAGTCTCATAAATTTATGAGGTTTTCCTCATAAATAAAAAATAAAATGAGCAAAGATGCAGTTTTTTTCTGTTATATTATTAGCTATTTATAACCTATTAATAGCCTATTTTCTAACCACCCAGGTGAAAACCTCACATCCTTCGAAATCTAAATGTTTGCAGGTTTGCATCATTCTCTTACTGAATAAATTCAGAAAGACCAAAAAACTATGCATAACTTTGCAGAATATACAAGCTGAGGCTCGTCATGCAGTATTATGAGATGTTAAGGTGTTACCTGAAGAAGAGGGGCCACCTGTCCCCTCACTTTCCCCCCTTTTCGGATCAATAGGGGGTTCCTGCACAATCAGAGGCTGCAGGTCCAGGACCGCAGGTTCAGGACCCTCAGGTTTTCACGACAGCACCACCTACTTCCTATACAACCGGTCTTTTTTCACCATCCAAACTGCTCTTCCGGTGCCACACGAGTCGGCTGCCTTTTTGCAACAGCGGCTCAATTCTGAGTTTTTTCTCCCTCTGTCTTTCTGAGCTGGTGACAACTTTCTGATCCGGCGACACCTTACACATCACGAACACACAGATCGCCCCAAATGTCTCCCGAGCCGGCGGACGGAGCCACTGTTTACAGCAGGAGACGGTACAGCAGGGAACAGCTGCTAGCACTCAACCGCCACTCAGTGCTAACAAAAAAACTCGACATACCGGGAGAAATGAGGCGAAAACGACGTGGGTGTCGTGCGGGTGTAAGACGGCGGACAAGGAATATAAGGTACAGACCCACCCTCCCATCTGTTGTTATGGGGAATGTACGATCTATATTGGGAAAGTTAGATGAGCTAGCGGCTATCTCCCGCTACGATAGCATATACCGGGAGTGCTGCCTTCTATTGTTTACAGAGACATAGCTAACTGAACTAGCAGCAGATGCTAACATTGAACTGGAGGGTTTACATGCGATACGGGCAGACCGAACACCAGACAGTGGCAAAGCAAGGGACGGTGGAGTGATGATCTATGTTAATAACAACTGGTGCAAACCGGGACATATCACTGTTAAACAACAACACTGCAGCAAAGACATCGAGTTGCTAGCTGTTAGCATGTGGCCTACATATCTCCCGAGGGAATACTCACACGTGATCTGCATTGTTATTTATGCAAATCCGACGGCGAACGCTGGGACAGCGCGTGACGTCATCCACTCAGTAACCAGCAGGCTACAGACAGAACACCCAGATGCTCTTCTCCTCATCTCAGGTGACTCCAACCATGTTTCACTGTCTCCCATTCTACCCACGTTTACCCAGTATGTCACATGCCACACTAGAGACAATAAAACACTGGACTTATTCTACGCAAACACTAAGGAGGCGTACACCTCATCACCACTCCCCCCACTCGGGAGATCGGATCACAACTTCAGAATCAGAATCAGAATCAGAAAAAGATTTATTGCCAAGCACATTTACAAGTAAATAACAGGTAAATATATGAGGGATTTGACTTGACATTGAGAACGTCATGAATGACATTATCAATGACGCGGCAGCCATGGAGGCGCCTGTCATCAGGAGGGGAACAGGAAGCAATGGGGGAAAGGGGAGGGGGGTAGACACAATAGGAGAGAGGAAAAAAACATTGTTTATCAGAATATAGTTCATATATGACCGATATTATGATTACAAGAAAAAAAACTCTCAATGCACAATTAGCAGACAATAGAATCCACACAATGACACAAAGAGAGCAGTGAATGAATATCTTCAAGTCAGTATAGTGTATCAGTTGTGTGTGAGTTGGGTGCAATCAGTGGCAATCAGTTGGAGGACAACAAAAGTCTCTTCCCGCAGCAGATGTTATGACTACAGTCTGAAGCAGAGGGCACATGTCCTTGAGCATGGCAGATGGAATAGTTTGCCAGACAGCTGTCCTTGAGAGTCAAATGCTGCCCGCCAGTGTGATGAAAACAAATATACTGTAGATTATCTGGAGGACTGAGTGCTGAGGGCGCCGAAAGAAACAGGTCGAATAGCACTGACTTCAGAGAAAAAACTTTCTATTCTCTTACAGATTCAGTGCTCCAATCCTTCATGGCCAGGCATTGAAATCGATTCATTTTTTTTTTTTTTTTTTTTTTTTTTAGTTACTTATTTGTACCCGTAGGTAGACTTGGTTTGCAGTCTGGTGACAAGCCACCGGCTACTGGTCGCTGCGTGCGCGAGCGCCCTAAACCTACATGTTTTTTTTTTTTTGGTGTGCGGGAGGAAACTGGAGAAATCCCGGAGTAAACCCGCGCAACACGGGGAGAACATGCAAACTCCACACAGCTCACTGTTGGTCGGGGGCTGGGATCGAACCCACGATCTCATGATCCCCGCGGTCCCCCGGCCGAGGGTAAAACTGTGCTGCCACAGTGCTAAACCACTGCGCCACCGTGCAGCCCATGGACAGCTCTCAGCGTGATCGTGTTGTAATCCATTTTCCTGTACAGTTCTCCATTAGCCGCTGTCAGAGTCCTGCCCAGTTGGTCAATTTGATGGGTGAGCCTCGCCGGGTCCGCTTTTTGATAGGCTCTATCCATCTTCTTCAGTTTGCGGTACACCAGAACAATCCCAGATCCAATCAGTAGAATTCCGATGACCATTGCTCCGAAAAGGTATAAATCTTCAATATCTTCAATAGAAAGATCACACAGGCACAAGAGTTTCCAATTGCTTGTGTCCTTCAAATAACCCGCAGCAGCAGTGCCTGCAGGGCAGATCGGCTCCCCCGGGCCAGATTTTCTCGTTGAAAAAACAGTGTCAATTGCGTTAAAAGCCCAGCTAATTAAATCCATAATTTCGTTTGATAAATCAGCAGTAAAGACACGCAGACAGACAATAGCAAGCTGGGATCCAGTCAGTTAGGGAAGGAGAGAGATAAGGAGCAGAGCCGGAGCGGAGCCGGAGCTGGGAAGAAAAGCGTCTGCTCTCTTTGGAGGACGGAAGTAAAAGCTTCCGCCTTCCAAAACTTAGTTCATCTCCTGCCGGTGTACAAACCCCTAGTGCACAGACAACCTCCGGTCATGCGCACAGTGAAGTTATGGTCTGAGGAGGCAATGGACGCTCTAAAGGACTGTTTTGAAACCACTGCCTGGGAGCAGCTCTGCAATCCACATGGTGAGGACATCGATGGCCTCACTCACACCATCACAGACTACATCAGCTTCTGTGTGGACAACACCGTACCCACCAAGACCATACGGTGTTGCTCAAACAACAAACCCTGGATCAACCCTGAGATAAAAGCACTTCTGAGAGAGAAGAAGAGGATCTTCAGGTCGGGGAACAGGGAGATGCTGAAGTCCGTACAGAGGGAGCTGAGGAGGAAGATCAGAGAAGGCAAGGACAGCTTCAGGAAGAAGATGGAGGATAAGCTGCAACAGAGCGACATTGGTGGGGTCTGGAGAAACCTTAAAACCATCTCTGGGCTCCAGAATACCTCCCCCCAGGCCACGGGGGGCAGGGAGTGGGCGAACAATCTGAATCTGTTTTTCAATAGGTTTGACCAACCGCCCTCCCCCCCGTCTGCACAACAACCACTGCTGCCTCTGAAGACATCAAGTCCTGCTGCCCACTCCCCACTCCACCATCACCCCCCCACTCCCAACACACAGCCCCTCAACCTGACCCTCACTAAGGCCCAGGTGAGGACGGAGCTGAGGAAGATCAAGGCGAGGAAGGCATCGGGACTGGACGGTATCAGTGCAAAGCTCCTCAAGTCCTGTGCAGACAAGCTGTGTGGGATTGTGGAGTACATCTTCAACCTGAGCCTGAAGCTGGGGAGGGTACCACAGTTGTGGAAAACATCTTGTGTGGTACCTGTACCAAAGACTTCCCACCCCAAAGATCTGAACAGCTACAGACCAGTGGCCCTGATGTCCCACATGATGAAGACCCTGGAGAGACTGCTCCTTGCTCACCTCCGCCACCTGGTGGGACCAGCGATGGATCCACTCCAGTTCACCTACCAGCATGGCATTGGGGTGGAGGATGCGGTCATCTTCCTTGTTCACCGTTCTCTGTTCCACCTGGAGAAGCCCGGGAATGCGGTGAGGATCATGTTCTTTGACTTCTCCAGTGCTTTCAACACCATCCAACCGATGATCCTGAAGGACAAGCTGCTGTGCGCAGGGGTGGACCAGCACCTGTCATCATGGATCCTGGACTACCCGGGACTGTGTGTCCGACACGATCATCGGTAGCACGGGGGCCCCCCAGGGAACGGTTTTGGCTCCCTTCCTGTTCACCCTTTATACTGCGGACTTCTCACACAACACAACACACTGCCATCTACAGAAGTTCTCTGATGACTCTGCGATCATTGGCCTCATCTCCAACAGAGATGAAGCTGAGTACAGAGGACTTATCCAAGATTTTGTGGACTGGTGCCATTGGAACTGCCTCCAGATCAACGCGAGGAAAACTAAGGAGCTGGTGGTGGACTGCCACAGGCAAGGACAACCCCACACAGCACCAGTAAACATCCAGGGAACAGACATTGAGATGGTGACATCCTACAAGTACCTGGGTGTTCATCTGAACAATAAACTAGACTGGTCACACAATACTGACACACTCTACAAGAAGGGAAAGCGCAGGCTGTTCCTACTGAGGAGACTCAGGTCTTTTGGCGTACAAGGGGCGCTGCTGAAGACATTCTACGACACGGTGGTGGCATCAGCCATCACTTTTGGAGTGGTCTGCTGGGGCAGTGGCATTACAGCAGCCGATAGGAAGAGACTGAACAAACTGATCAAGAAAGTTAGATCTGTCCTGGGGCAGCGCCTTGACCCAGTGGAGGAGATAGGAGAGAGAAGGATGGTGGCTAAACTGTCATCTCTGCTGGAGCCCGAGTTTCACCCTATGCAGGACACTCTGAATGTACTAAGGAGCTCATTTAGCAGCAGACTACATCATCCTAGTTGCACAACCGAGAGGTTTCACAGGTCCTTCCTACCTACGGCTGTCAGACTGTACAACCTAAGCAGGGCTGCTCGCAGAGATAGCAACAAGATGTGACAGCCTAATAGTATTGAATGCAAAAGACGCAATAGACTTACATAATGGTCCCCTCCGGTATACAACTAGGAAAAGACCGGTAGCTATGGAGGGTGAGAATATATATGGGTACATAATCATACCATGTAGGATAACTAAGTAGACGGTTGTGCTGTTTCATTCCATTTCATTCAGGAGCTTTGCGCTGATGCCGTCCGGTCTCGACGCCTTCCTCGCCTTGATCTTCCTCAGCTCCGTCCTCACCTGGGTCCTGGTCAGGGTCAGGATGGGGGGCTGGGTGTTGGGAGTGGGGGGGGGGGTGTTGGTGGAGTGGGGAGTGGGCAGCAGGACTTGATGTCTTTACAGGCAGCAGTGGTTGTTGTGCAGTCAGGGGGGAGGGCGGTTGGTCAAACCTATTGAAAAACAAATTCAGATTCTTCGCCCACTCCCTGCCCCCCGTGGCCTGGGGGGAGGTATTCTGGAGCCCAGAGATGGTTTTGAGGTTTCTCCAGACCCCGCTGATGTCGCTCTGTTGCAGCTTGTCCTCCATCTTCTTCCTGAAGCTGTCCTTGCCTTCTCTGATCTTTCTCCTCAGCTCCCTCTGTACGGACTTCAGCATCTCCCTGTTCCCCGACCTGACGATCTTCTTCTTCTCTCTCAGAAGTGTTTTAATCTCAGGGTTGATCCAGGGTTTGTTGTTTGAGCAACACCGTATGGTCTTGGTGGGAACGGATTTATCCACACAGAAGCTGAGGTAGCCCGTGAAGGTGTGAATGAGGCCATCGATGTCCTGTGGCATGTGACATACTGGGTAAACGTGGGTAGAATGGGAGACAGTGAAACATGGTTGAAATCGCCTGAGATGAGGAGAACAGCATCTGGGTGTTCTGTCTGCAGCCTGCTGGTTACTGAATGGATGACGTCACGCGCTGTCCCTGCGTTCGCCGTAGGATTTGCATAAACAACAATGCAGATCACGTGTGAGTGTTCTCTCGGGAGATATGTAGGCCGCATGCTAACAGCTAGCAACTCAATGTCTTTGCTGCAGTGACGTTGTTTAACAGTGATATGTCCCGGTCTGCACCAGTTGTTGTTAACATACATTATCACTCCACCGCCCCTTGCTTTGCCAATGAAATTGTGTTTCTCTCGGCATCCATATAAATAGAAGCAGCATGATTTAAGACGCACTCCCACATAGCTCCACCCCCCACCCCCCATCTATTCACACATCCCTGAGACATACTTGGGGAGAAAAAAAAACCCAAAAACCCTAACTATAATATACAAATAATATACAAAATGTTCGTAGGTGCAGTATTGTGTATGAGAGATTCCGGGTCAACTGTTCAGCATCCTGACAGCTTGTGGAAGGAGCTGTTGATCAGTCTGGTGGTTCTGCCTCTGATGCTCCGGAATCATTTACCAGATGGAAGAAGTTCAAAGTGTTTATGCAGAGGGTGAGAACGGTCCTTGACAATGTTCAGTGCCCTGCTCCTACAACGGTTCTGAAAAAGTTCTTGGACAGAGGGGAGGGAGACTCCAATTACCCTCTCAGCTCCCTTGACTATCCTCTGCAGGGCTTTTTTGTCTGACAAACTGCAGCTGGAGTACCATGTAGCAATGCAGTACGTCAGAACACTCTCCACCACACCTCTGTAGAAGGTCCTGAGGATGCAGATGGGGAGAGAGGCCTGTTTGAGTTTCCTCAAGAAGTGCTGTCTCTGCTGAGCCCGCTTCCTGATCTCCAAGGAATTCTTACTCCAGGTCAGGTCCTGCAAGATCTGCACTCTGAGGAACTTGATGTTCTCTACTCTCTCCACTAAACGGCCGCCGATGCTGAGGGGGACGTGCTCAGGCTGTGACCGCCGGAAGTCGATAATCATCTCCTTCGTTTTGTCCACATTGAGCACCAGATTGTTCTCCCTGCACCAGCCCTCCAGGTCTCACACTTCATTCCTGTACATTGATTCCTCATCCCTCTGAATAAGTCCTTAATCTTAATGTGCTGATTGCTACCGGTGAGCACGGAGGGGATATCCTGCAGTATTTACTTGCTAACAAGTTTTGGAAACTACAATTTGAACACCAGCTTCAGATGAAAACAGTTCAAGGCCTTCCCTAAACTGGACATTATAAAGAAGTCAGGATGCAGCAGGTCAAGCAGCTCAGCAGACTTGAACAAGTGGAGTGGCTAACTAGCTTAGCAATGTTGGCCTTGGCCTTGCATTTTGCACCCATTACAACTGGATTTGATGACATGAAGAATTTATCCAGATCCATGTAAAGACACGGTAATCAGTAAGTTAAGATCTATTTCTGGGGCGGCAGTGGCTCAGCAGGTAGAGGAGGGTCATCCAATAACCACATCGTTGGCGGTTCGAATCCCGCTCTCCCCAGGGATCCTGCCGTTGTGTCCCTGGGCAAGACACTTCACCCTTAATTGCTCCTGGTGGGTCTGGAAGCGCCATGTTAGGTAGCATACCGCCATCAGTGTGTGAATGGGTGGATAGCAGGATCTGTAAATTCAATTCAATTCAACTTTATTTATATAGCGCCATTTCACAACAACAGTCATCTCATAGCACTATCAACTGTAGGGGGAACCCCCACAGTTGCAGAAAGACCCCAGCAATCAGGCGATCCCCTGTGAGCAAGCACTTGGCGACGGTGGAGAGGAAAAACTCTCTTTTAACAGGAAAAAACCTCCAGCTTTGGTCATCAAGAGATGAGAATAAAAGTGCTATATAAGTGAATGTCATTTACCATTTTTCTCTCCTGTATGTGTCTATGCACATGTGCTCTTTTATTTTCAACTCTTTATATGATTATGGAAAATATTTTTCATTGTTTCTCGGGTTGACTCAATAACGAACAGCATCGAACGGGAGCAAACGGGGCACCAAACGCCCAAAATAATGAAGTAAATCTTTTTTATGCAACACCAAAAGCCCACCAAGTGCCCCCCAAAAATTCAATGAAATCATATTTTTTGTTAATACTTACTGATAAATTACCATTCTTGTAGTGACTAACAAGACACACAACTCCTAAATAATGCATTAAATCATATCTAACAGGACCAAGTTGTGATATAGTTATTTATAGTTTGTATCTTGTACGTTTGTTTGGAGCTTTGATTTGTGTGACACAGGGCGGTGGCTCTGCCTTCCCATTCCACCAACCCCATGGGTATAAGAAGGGCTGCAGGTAGGAGGGCAGTCTCTTTCTCCATTTCCTCTGCCAGCGGTTAGGTGTGGTTAGGTGCATAGCGCCCGGTTTAAATAAATGTGTATTCATCTCCACTACTGGTCTCCTTCTTGGCTCTGACTACCGACATAACATTCAGCAACGAGGATGAAAGCGGATAATATTAAAGATATGAAAGCATGTGGTGCACCAATTCGGCCATTTTTGGAGCTCCCAGGGAGCCGCCTGTTCCGTGGCCTTGGTGGTACAATGCCTTTAGGACGTACATGGTGGCACTTTACCTGGGAAGGATGGAGAAGTTAAGGGCACGTGGGCTGCTTGGCAACAACTTGGGAATGGAGGGACAATGGATTTTAGGCACGCTTGGTGACACAGACAGTTATGAAGAGGTGGTTGAGCTAATGGCGCGCCACTTCAGAGCGTGGAGAACCAAATTCCGACAACGCCATCAACAGGTAGGCGAGTCCATCCAATGGCTCATGTCGGACTTGAGGCAGCTGGCCGCCGAGTGTCAGTTTGGACTGTTGGAGGAAGAAATGGTTTGCGACCAGTTGGTGGAGCATACCAACTGTGCTGCGGTCTGGTCTAAGCTGCTCACATTTCCAGGTGAATTGATGCTGTCCATGGCCATCGAGTTGGCTCTCTAGCTAGAGGCAGCAGATAAGCTAACTCGAGAGCTGAGTGAACGTCTGTCACTGGGAGAGTTAGGATCCCCATGGCTACACAAGTAGCGGACTAGGACAGTGATGGGAGAATTGAGAATATATAAAACGACATGTAAAATCACATAAGGATTATCATATCCAGTCTGTGTTTTGCTGTTGCTTAGTTTTGTTTTGTCACATTTTGTCTTAGTTTTGTTCTAATTTGTAATCACTTTTTTTTTTTTATTTATTTTTTTTTAATTCTTAGATGGAACATGGGTGGACAATATAAGCTGTGGTTTCAGCCATCACCCATTTCGGATAACTTATGTTGAATTGTATAATCCGAGGAGTTATTGTTTAATTTGACCTTGTTGGATTTTTTCCCCTTGTTATATTATTCTGTTCCTTTCTTTTAAGATTTTAATCTAATCTATCAGAAATAAAGATTCATTCATTCATTCAAAATGACGCGGGAGGTGCCAACACTGTATGGATGAGGTCTGCCCCAGGGAAGCCCAGATGTAGGGGCTGCGGGTCCATGAAACACCGCTTCAAAGCCAGAGAGTGTATGGCAAGAGGAAAGCGCTGCGGCAAGTATGGCCGTCTTCACCACTACGCAAGGGTGTGCCAGTTAGCAGAACAAGAGAGCCCGCAAAGGAGATCAACCCCTCCTGGCTTGACAGTGAACCAGTGGGCACACATATTGCACGGTGGAGTTGGATGGAATGGCAGTACCAATGCTGATTGACACAGGGGTGGAGAGTTCCTTGCTGAACTGGGCTACAGTGAGGTAATTTTTTCCCCACTACAGAGTTGGAGGTGACTCAGCTCCACTTTGCGGCTATGGAGGAGGATGGTTGGCCACGGTGAGAACCATCAGACTGACAGCTCAGTACAAGTCGGTGGAGATGGCCGGTGTGGAGTTCTTGGTGACGGCCTGCGGCACAAACATCATGGGCTGCAATCTCTTCTATGACCTCGGTTTCTCTTTCAACAGCGGCACTGGGGAAGAGTGGTCGGGCTGCAGATTGTGGGACTGACCGGTTCCGAGAGTACAGGACGATGCTGTGTGGGATGAAAGATTGTTCAGCACCCCAGACAGTAGACAGGCCTTGTCTTGCTTAGGGTCACCACAGGAGGGCCCCAATGCCAGAGTCCAAGTCGCCCTTGACAAGGGTACCGGGCGGCACAGGGGGGAGCCTGCACTGATGAGCAATGTCCAAGGGATTGTCCCAGGTGTTCCCGGAGCTCGGCCAAAGTGGGCCAGTGGACAAAGGGCCACATCGGGAGGGTCCGCAGTGGGTTTAGAAGAGGTCGGGGCAAGACCAATTGGCACTGAGAGGGCGAGTGCCAAGCAGAGACATTGCAGGCCGAGCAGAGCCCTGCTGGGAGTTGCAGACTGGGTTTGGGCTCGAGCAGAGGTGAGGTCACGCCGAGTGCGGGCAACGCAACACATGGGGGAGCACCAGAGCCTGCTGCAGGTGGTGGACGAGCGGCATGATGCTTATCTTCGGCTGTCGGATGGCTCATGGCGGCACCCAAATGAGCTACGGCGTGCCCTGGGGAAGGCAGTGAGACCCAGATGAGTGGAGCATCCGGCGGTGTGGAGGAGGAGGCGCCCCGGGACTGAGGCAACCAGCTGTAGCCCGGAAGGCGAGCCACCTCCAGGGGCAGACTGAATAGGGAATGGTCCGGGGGCCCACGGGGTCATCCTCCCCGAGTCGTGTGTATATATGTTATTTGTTCTGTATTTATTTATTTGTAGCAATATGTGATTTATAATTAGAGACTTAGACTTAGACTTAACTTTATTAATCCCTTTGGGATGACTCCCTCTGAGAAATTTAAAATTTCCAGCAGCACATAAAAGGAGCATACAGATCAGAAAAGCAAAAAAGAATTCCCAACAACTTCTCTCATTTTTACAGATTTATTTAAATGAAGTGATGATTAAAGGACACTGAAATGATTTGCATTAGCCATCACATTAAACTTGTAACTGAGGATAGAGTAACAATGTGAGCCTTTGCAGAACCAAGGTGAAGATGTAAGCTGAATTTAGATCAGTTTGAAGTTGACGGATTATGAAAAACTGAGCGCAAATTTATGGGGAAAATTAAACTAATTATATGGAAAATTCTGGATTACTCTTAAGAAAGTAAAAACAGAATTTTAATAAAAGAGTTATTACTTTATCTTTTAATTTTGTATCTGATCAGATGTTGAATTATTCTCAAATCTCAGACGTTTTATTCAGCAGATGAACGAAGAATACAGCTCAAGTGATTCCTTGCGTGGTGGTCCGGTTGTTGAGGCTCCTTCTGAAGTTTTATTTGAACATGGCACCAAAACCAGAATATCTTGCCAGCAGATATTCGAACAAGGTACAGTAGCTTCTAAGGTCTACAGTCACAAGATGAGATTTTGACTGTGTCAATCAGTTGTGCTGAGGTTCAGCAAAGATGGCGACAGTGTTTCTTCAGTGGCGCGTAATGGCGAGCTGCATCAAGGCTTCCATGGATCAGTGGCTTCTCCCAATGGAATTTGAGAATAATTACAAAATCTGATCCCAATAGCAAAATTAAAAGATTTTTCCTTACTTCGTGAAGTTGAAATTAGCTTCTAGTATGGAGATGGTCAGTCATTGAAAAACACACGGTGGATTTAAAGAAAGTTTAACAATATAAAAAGTTAGAAAAACAGAAACGTCTGTGAAGCATGGAGTTTCATTCCATATCAAGATTTGAGCTCAGGAACGAAAGAAGTAACGTTTAAAGAAAAACACTAAAATACACAGAAGTTTACACATACAAAAATATTCCATGTTCTCTTCTCTGAAGTGCTCTGGTCTGCAGTCTTCTGAAACTTTTTTTGCAGGAGGACGTCTCCCTCTTTATAACTGCAGACGAGTTTAGTGTGGTTGGGGTGACTGATATAAGCCCAAGCCAATAGTCTTCCTTCATGGGAGGGCTTTATGAACTTTAGTCCAATGAACAAACAGTCTTTTGTCTGTAAGGAACCAATGGAATGAAAGAGATGGAGCCCAGCATATGTTGGGTGATGACTGGCTGATACCGGTCCTCACAGAATTAATATTATTTTAATTATGGTTAATATTTTAATGGTTAATATTTTAATACTGGAGATTCATCAATATACTTATGTATAAAATCTAACAGTGATTCATCCAACTTTATAACTAGTGGTTTTAAATTAACATGCAAGAATAAACATTAATTTAAATATTTAAACATGCACATATTTAAAATCAAGGATTAATATATTCTTTCAAACCCATTGTGTCATATGGGATGAGACACCGTGTCATCCGGTGCTTCATACCATATTCCCTCTCAGCCCGGCTCTCATTGTGACAGCATCTCAGCGGGCTCCCAGCTGTCAAGTTATACGAGATAGCTGGAGCCCAATTAACCCTCATCAGCTGAGGCGCTGCTAATGAGTATTAAAGGGAGCAGCTCCGATCATTCGGGGCTGTGACTTCGCACATCATAGGCTGGAACCCCTTCACCTGGTGCCGGCCACCTGCTCTTCATTCTGCATTAGATGTGAGTGTTACACCTTTATGGTTATTTGTGCTTTTTGGCCCCGCAAGGCCGTGTTCCTTATTCCCTTTTCCTTATCACAATAAAACATCGCAAACTCACTGGCTCGCCCTCGGCTCTCATTGTGTGGCTCACGAGGGCCACAAGTAACAGTAAGTCACAGCCAGACGAGTTGCCGGCGGCCGTGAGTTTGCCATTTGGACTTGTGTCTTCCCTGTCTGGGTGTCA
This sequence comes from Pholidichthys leucotaenia, assembly GCA_020510985.1. Classification (NCBI taxonomy): domain Eukaryota; kingdom Metazoa; phylum Chordata; class Actinopteri; order Cichliformes; family Pholidichthyidae; genus Pholidichthys; species Pholidichthys leucotaenia. The sequence goes on along the minus strand of CM035844.1, from coordinate 64,593,186 downwards.
GCTCTTTGAGCATGCCGTCTCCCAGGAGTCACGTTCGGCGCCAGGGCGACGAGCTGACGGCCATCTTGGAAGATGTCGACGGGACGCTCTTCACCGCCACCCTGTACGACACCCCAATGAAAGATGCTGGCACCTAGATTATGCTGAGAATCTCCTGGACAGTCTCCCTCGCCATTCCAACCACCCTGAGGTCTGTGCCAGGAGGGACGCCATAGCTGCACAGCGAGAACAACTCCGTGGGTTGGAGGGAAACCCTGGCAGGAAGCCGAAGAGGAGGAGATGTCTCCCTTCGTCTCGGAATCCTGCTCCTGCTTCCGCTTTTTTTCCTTCCGCTTCCTAGGCACTACCATCACCAGGGACCTCAAATGGGAGCTGACCATCAGCTCACTCATCAAAAAAGCCCAGCAGAGGATGTTCTTCCTGCGGCAGCTGAGGAAGCTCAAGCTACCCACCAAGATGTTAGTGCAGTTCTACACAGCCATCATCGAGTCCATCCTCACCACCTCCATAACCGTGTGGTACGCAGGAGCCACTGCCAGGGACAGACTAAGGCTGCAGCGCGTCGTGCGCACTGCTGAGAAGGTGATCGGCTGCAAGCTCCCATCTCTCCAGGATCTGTACATCTCCAGGACCCGGAGGCGTGCTGGCCGGATCATAGCCGATCCCTCACACCCTGGTCATGTACTGTTTGCCCCCCTCCCCTCTGGTAGAAGACTTCGGTCCATCCAGACTAAAACCTCCCGTCACATGAACAGCTTCTTCCCCTCTGCCATTAGACTGCTGAACACTAAGTGACTCTCGTGCACCATGTACAGCAGCTCAACCAGACTCATGTCAATCATCACTGTTTTCTTCCTGCATTACCGACTGCACTATATAGTTCTCCACAGTATCTGCTGCTGGCTAATATATATTTTAACTGTTGACCAGTATCACTTAATCTTATCCTACACTTTATTACATGTATAGTTTATTTCTCTTATCTTATCATGTTTAATGTTGCAGCATTGTACCGAGACAAATTCCTAGTTTGTGTACTACATCCGCCCTCCCAAGAGAGCAGACGCTTTTTTCTTCTCTCCTGCTGATTTTTTCCTCCCCTCCTGTTATTACTAGATCCCAGCTTGCTGTTGTCTGCCTGCGTCTAACTGCGACCGCCGAAAAGAAATTATGGAGTTAATAAGCTGGGCTTTGAACACAATTGACACTATTTTTTCAACAAGGAAAAGTGCTCCGGGGGAAGCTGTCTGCCCCGCTGGAACGGCTCCAGTGGGCTATCTATGTGACACGGGTAAATGGAAAATGCTGTGTCTCTCTAATCTTTCTATCGAAGATATTGAAGATCTGTTTATCTTCGTAATCTTGGTGATTGGGATAATTCTGATTGGGACAGGAATTGTCTTGGTTTACCGCAAATTGCTGAAGATGGATTCAACCTATCAAAATGCTGGCCAGGCGAGGTGCATCCAACAAATTGAGAAACTGGAGAAGACCATGATAGCGACTACTGGAGAACTGTCTCGTAAGGTGGATTACATCATGGGTTCGCTCAGGTCTTTCCACGACGAATTCAAAGCTGCGCAATGAAGGATTAATGTACTGAATCTACAGAAGAAATACAAGTCTTCTCTGTGATCAGTCCTATTTGGCACTATTATTCCCCATGAAAATTCCTCCTGGCTGTCTGCAGTCTGTGTTTTTTTCAAAATCATGAGCACAAGGCCTTGGACAGCCAGCTGCAGCGCCAGATAAGACTGGGCGCCAGACAGACAAAACATCTTCTGCCAAGGGTCCTTGGGTCTCTCTTATTATCATCAACACTGCTCAACACCGCACACACATTGATTCATGAACTGATTAAAGATACTGTACACTGCTCTCTTGTGTCTTGTGAATTCTATTGTATGCTAATGCATGAGGGTTTTTTTCTGTGTAGTCAAAATTTGGCTCACATATGAGCGTTTATTCTGATTACTATGTTTTTTCTCTCTCCTATTGTGTTTTCCTCCCCCTCCTCCCCCCTCTTTACCTCCACTGTTGACAGGCGCCTTGTATGGCGACGCGTCATTGGATGCGCCTAACGTGCGCGTCTTATGTCAAGTCAAATTCCTTGTGTGTTTACTTGTAAATATACTTGGCAATAAAGCTGATTCTGATTCTGATTCTGATTCTGATACATGAACAATGGCAATAAACCTGATTCTGATTCTGATTCTGATTCTGCCTCCGCTCCGGCCCGGGAGTTCACATCATCCAGAGGGCTTTCCCCATCCAGCACGACGTCACTCGGGATTCCCCCGGAGGATCTGCAGCTGACAGCTATTAAGGTCCAGGACCGAGTGGCTGCTGCTCACTCCACTGTGCACCCGTCCTCAGTTATTAAGCATGTGGCGGCGGCAGTTCGACTGGTGGAGAGGAGTCCAGGGCTGTGTGACTTCTCCGAGTTCGACGCCCTCCTCGCCTCTGTCTCTGCTCAGGAGCGGCGATTTCCGGGTCTCAGAATCAGAATCAGAATCAACTTTATTGCCAAGCATGTAAAAAACCTCACCTTCGCTTCACCCCCTGTGAGTAGCCGTCGTCACACTGCTAATTCTTCTCAGCATGAACCCCGTCCGGATCCAGTTCCGGGTCGCCGCAAGGTCTCATTCTCCCACGCAGCTGTCACTCCTGCACCTCTTCTGAGAGGAGATCCTGCAGCTGAGCGGTCCCCGGCACCAGACCAACGTCGTGGAATGAGGAGGGGGCCTGCGGTTCTGGATAGCCTGGTTCCAGTTCCACAGCTACGCCATGGACGGAGGAGGAGAGCGGATTGCTGCGTGGAGTCTACGCCAACGACTAAGCGTCCCCGGGTCTCCACGGAGGAGCGGTCCGGTCCAGCGGGACGAGGTTCCCCTGCCACCACGCCGTGTGGGCCGTCGACATGGACACCGGTGCCAGAGGAACCACAAGCTGCGTTTTCCATCATGCCAGCTGCGGAGCCCGACGCAGCTGAGTGGGAGCCTGACGACGACCTCCTGACGCTTGAACCCGAATCTTCGCAGTCCTGGATGGCGTCAGAACCCGAGATCAGGCAAGTGCTCTAGCTAATCTTTCTTCTCCTCACTTTAGAACACTTTAGCCTGTCTCTAGGGGAGATGAGCCGGGTGCAGCCGTCCGCTGCGTCCAAGCTTATCTTGCCGGGTTCTGGCGCTGCCGGTGATCCTGATCCCGGTTCTGTTCTCTCTCCTGAGCCTTCTCCCAGGGTCGCCGGCGAGGAGCTACCATCGCCCGTGGTGCCGGAGGGTCCAGGTTCGAGATCGGAGGTCGGTTCTGGTGTGGCGCCGGCTCAATCGGGGTCCGACGTGGGTTCGACGGAGATCCAATCGGGGTCCGACGTGAGTTCAACGGCGATCCAATCGGGGTCTGATGTGGGTTCGTCTGTGACCCAATCGGGGTCCGACGTGGGTTCGACAGAGACCCAATCGGGGTCCGACGTGGGTTCGGCACCAGCGGTGTCCGGGTCCGGTGAGGGAGCTGCTGATCCCCTGCCATCTGACGTTGGACCACCTCGTCATCAGCTCTCTCCCAAGCTTCTTCCACTAGGGCCCATTTGGACCTCTCTCTCTTCCCTACGGGCCTGGTGGTTGAGCGATGTGGGTCGGCCGCCGGAGGATCTGCCGTGCCCATTCGGCTCGTTGGTGCGGCCACCCGACCCGCTAGACTTCCTGTTCGGCGATCTGGTTCAGCCTCCCGAGGAACTGTGTTTTCTGGCCTGGGGTTCGGGTAGGCTGCCGGAACTTTTCCCTTCACCCCTGTTAGTGGTATGGACGCTGGGTGCGGGGAGACCCCCCGAACTGCATTTCCTTTACTGTGCTTGTGTTTGGGTGAGTACAGCTGGGTCCTTATTACTGTTCCGCGTTTAGCGTGATTTTTTTTTTGGGGGGGGGGGGTTCCCCTCCTGTTTGAGGGATGGCTGTAATGGTTAATTTTTGCCCTTTTTTTGTTTTTTGTTTTTTTTTGTTACTTATTTGTACCCGTAGGTAGACTTGGTTTGCAGTCTGGTGACAAGCCACCGGCTGCTTGTCGCTGCGTGCGCGAGCGCCCTAAACCTACATGTTTTTGGTGTGCGGGAGGAAACCGGAGAAATCCCGGAGTAAACCCGCGCAACACGGGGAGAACATGCAAACTCCACACAGCTCACTGTTGGTCAGGGGCTGGGATCGAACCCACGATCTCATGATCCCCGCGGTCCCCCGGCCGAGGGTAAAACTGTGCTGCCACAGTGCTAAACCACTGCGCCACCGTGCAGCCGAAAAAAAAGTGGTAAATGGCATTCACTTATATAGCGCTTTTATTCTCATCTCTTGATGACCAAAGCGCTTTACAGATCCTGCAATCCACCCATTCACACACACATTCACACACTGATGGTGGCATGCTGCCTAACATGGCGCTTCCAGACCCACCAGGAGCAATTGGGGTGAAGTGTCTTGCCCAGGAACACAACGGCAGGATATCTGGGGAGAGCGGGATTTGAACCGCCAACCATGTGGTTATTGGACAACCTGCTCTACCTCCTGAGCCACTGCCGTCCCCACTGCCGGCCCTTGGGAGTTCTCCTCTCATTTTGGGGCTCTGGGGTTGATTTTCTTTGTATTTGCCTGTACATGGTTTATGGAGTATTGTGTTTTTTTCTTTTTTCCCTGTTATTACCACAGTTGCCCTCTGCGTAGATGGGTTTTTTTTCTTCTTACCCATGTGGTGGTTTATGGAGTATTGTGTTTGTTTGTTTTTTTTTCTTCCCTGTGTGTTGGGCTGTTATTTCCGCAATTATCCTCTGTCTGAATGGGTTTTTTCTCTCTCATGTTGTATTTTATGGAGTATTGTGTTTGGGTTTTTCCCTCTTACTCTGTATTGGTTTATGGTCGATTGTTTTTTTTTTTCCTTTCTCTGATTCTCTCCCTCCTGACCTGCGCCCCATCCGCCCACCCTAGGTGGGGGGGGGGTGGTGGTCTTGGGTGTTACGGGCCATTCGTAGTCCGACCGTGAGGAGGGGGCTGTGTCATATGGGATGAGACGCCGTGTCATCCGGCGCTTCATGCCATATTCCCTCTCAGCCCGGCTCTCACTGTGACAGCGTCTCAGCGGGTTCCCAGCTGTCAAGTTATACGAGACGGCTGGAGCCCAATTAACCCTCATCAGCTGAGGCGCTGCTAATGAGTATTAAAGGGAGCAGCTCCGATCATTCGGGGCTGTGACTTCGCACATCGTAGGCTGGAACCCCTTCGCCTGGCGCCAGCCACCTGCTCTTCATTCTGCATTAGATGTGAGTGTTACACCTTTATGGTTATTTGTGCTTTTTGGCCCCACAAGGCCGTGTTCCTTATTCCCTTTTCCTTATCACAATAAAACATTGCAAACTCACTGGCTCGCCCTCGGCTCTCATTGTGTGGCTTGCGAGGGCCACACGTAACACATTGATTGTCCACAGAATATCAAAGTCCCACGGAGGCAGTGATCTTCAACAAATGGTGTCCTTAGAATAGTCCTGAGAAATGAAACTTGAAGAAAGAGTTACTTTCAGTCAGTTTAAGTCAAAAGTGAGTGTCTACTCCACAGACGTCCACCAGGGGTAGTGTCGAGCTGTGGCCAAACCTTGGCCTGAGGAAATGCCTTTAAAGTTTATGGGATGCCTGTTCTTTGTCCATGTTTTATTTATGATGTGAATTAATCCATTGAAAGCATTCCTTAGGGTTGCTTAACAAAGGAATGTTGGTTCAGCTGTGGTAATAAATTATTATTATTGCACCGAAGTCCTGCCTGTGTCCTGGGTCCACTTTCCACCTCCACCTGCTTTCCTAAGCAGCACATCCTAACAGTATTTATAGACTTCTCTTGCTGTACACTAACTTTAATATTTTATTTAAATTGTCTTACGTATGCTGGACCTGACGGAGGGAATGGGGTATGGAATCGAAGGGTTATGAAGTGAATTTTCAGCACCTCTGGGACTGAAGTTAAAAAAAAAAACACTATTTTGTAGGTTACAGCTTCAGCAGCGAATCAGAAGGTCAGTGGTTTTACCCTCTGTTCTTTTTTTTCTAAATCATACTGGGACTTATAATGACGGTCTAGTCAAAAGCAGACATCATTTATGCTGCTCTGTTTTATTATTTTCTGTTGTGTCTCCTCATTAGGGCCCGAGCCACTGACAACATCAATGGGCGAGAGCCCTATTGTATTTGTTAGAATTTTTTTTTCTTCTTCTCCATCTAAGATCTCATTTTTGGGGTCGTCAGCATGCAGGAAAACTCACCATTTTTTGCAGGGACCTCAAGACTGGCAAAACATTTAATATTTTGGAGGAAATATGAATGACCGCACAAAAATGGCTCTACGGTGCCACCTATCATGTGAAGTCGATGGGGAGTGGCTCACGCTTACTTTCGTGTAGAGAGATGACAATAGGGTGAGATGTTTAGCATGTCAAGACATGCAAAAAACTCCATAGAAATGATGGTCTACACCCAACAGGAAGCCGGCCATTTTGGCAGGAAGTGGCAGTGACCTGATTTCCACCTCTCGCATTTGATCAAACTCGTTCTAGGGTTTTAGTCTGATTGAGCTCATTTGTGGTGACAGACATCTACACCCATGTGCCAATAAAAGTTACTGAAAACTTTCCACGACACTCAACGGTTTGGCCGTAGGGGCATGGCAAAGTTTGATGCCTCGCCATGATCATTCTATGACCAGTCTGGTGGCAATAACTCCGGCATGCATTGTGGGATTTCAACCAAATTCAACATTATGGATATTAGTCAAATTCCAAACAGTTCTGGAGAACAATATTCATAGAAATCTACAGTGCCACCTATAGGAGGCAGAAAGTTTTGAATCAGAAAGTTTGCATCATGTTTTTGTTTTTTTGTTTTTTTTTAATACGTCAGGAATGGAATGTCGGATTGGCACCAAGGGTATGTATGATGTATATGGGTATGCCTCCAAACAATTATAGCTATGAATATTCATGAGTAGCAATAGCACCCTTTCTTGGACACACGAAGGTTACACCAAAGGTTTTCTTCAATATCTCTGAAATAAATATTCTGATTGGTACCATTTATGGTGACAATCATCTATACCCATATGCTATCAAAAGCTGTTGAAAACTTTTCCAAATGTCCAACGGTTTGGTGGAAGGGACGTGGCCAAGTTTGCAGTACGGCATACATTGACTGATTTCAACCAAATTTTGTGTGGTTACTAGATAGCCAATACTGATAATTTCTATAATAAAGAATGACACAAAATGACAATGCCCCCTACCGCCAATGGACAGGAAGTTTTCATAACTCACATGTAGAATGTCCAATTGCTGCTAAATTTTATGTGTATGCTACTATTCAGACCCAAAAAAGATTTTTGAGATGATAACAAACATAGCTATAGCACCCCCTAGGGGAAAAAAAAAACTTTATAACTCAGGCACACTTTGTGCAAATTCAACCAAATTTTGTGTGGTGCATGGGTAACCAACGCTGAACCTTTCTATAAAGAACAATTACACATAGCTCTAGCACCCCATAGCAGAAAAACAAAGATTAATATCTCTGGCATACTTTGCCCAAAGTCAACCAAATTTAGTGTGTTGAATAGGCAGCCAATAGTGAACATTTCTATAATATACAATGAGACACAGCAGTACTACTGCCAATGGACAGGAAGTTGTCATAACTTACACGTACATCATCCAAATGGAACCAAACTTGATATACATGGTACTAGCACCACCCAGAACAGATTTATATGACTATACCACATATAGCTATAGTGCCCCCTAGGTAAACAAACAAACAAACAAACCAAACAAAAACATTTATAGCGATGGCATAGCTTGTCCAAACTCAAACAAATTTCCTGATGAAATTTTCACCAGAAGTGGCTTTTAGGCTATGGATAAACATATTAGATTTTTGAGGTAATTCACGAGCTTACACAGTACCTCTGCCAAGGCGCTCTCTTGCAATGTACAGATGGACAGACTGATGATAGATGGCGGTATGGATGGATGGACGGGCGAATGGATTGATGGACAAATGGATGGTCGTATAGTGTTATGGAAGGATGGACAGACAAAGGGCGGGAGGGAGAGAATTGGGGAGGGAGAAATGGAGCCTGCATGGAGTTACGCACTCTGAGTGGCAAGGCCGCTGTCTAGCGAGGATGCGAGGGCCCGTTTATTGCTGCTCACAACTTTAATTTGCCATTGTGTTTTATATTAGCCACTATACCTCACTGATTACTCAATGTGTTGAACAAACACCTGAAACTGATTGGGCCTGATTGTGCATTGTTACTGTAGGATAGTTAGATTTTGTTGTGTTATGACTAATCAGAGCAGAAATTCTGAGTAATCTGAGAGTAAATCTAAAATTCACATTCACATTGGAAGGGTTTGAGAGGAGGGTTAGCTGCTACATCCGAAGGTGGTTAGGACTGCCCAAAAGTCTGAGCAGCATCGCCCTCTACACAACAAGCTGATGCTGCCCATTAGTAGCTTCAGCAAAGAGTTCAAAGTTAGCCGACTAATGAAGGTGCTCCAGTACAAGGAATCCAGCGATCCAAGGGTCTCCCAAGCTGGTATTGAAGTGAGGACAGGGAGAAAGTGGAGGGCACAGGAGGCCGTGGACCAGGCAGAGTCAAGGGTTTGCCACAGAGTTCTGGAGGGTTCTGTGGCAATTGGTTGTGCAGGATTGGGTAGCATTCCAACAACAAGCTACGGCAATATGAAAGGCAAGCAGAGGCACGACCTGGTCCAAAAGGAGGTAAGAGCTGAATGCAGCATCAGGTCTGTATCGATGCGAATGCGAGACAGAGGTTCCTGCACAACTGGAGGCTGCAGGTTTAGGACCGCAGGTTCAGCACCCTCAGGTTTTCGTCAACAGTGCCATCAAGTTAGGGGAGTTCCGTTATCAAGTATAACAATGGACATCCACCGTGATCAAGAAGTTAGTACTTAGTTTGATTTAAGTGTTTTGGTTTGTTTTACTTTAGTATCATTTTTGGTGTCTTGATTTGAACATAGAAATTAATGTTAGCTATCCCTAATGTAAGAAGACCCTTAATAAAAAGTAAAATCTTTATTTATTCCACATTTCACTGAGCACTTTACTAAAGATGGCTAATTTTTTTTAGCAAGACAATCACAAACTGACACTGTACTCGAAACTTATTTCAAAGTTTTTTGTAAACATTTTAGTTTGTGTTAGCTTATCTCACAAACTTATCTTATGTTTGTTTTATTGGACCCATGTCTGAAATAAAGGATACCTATCTACATAGCGTTTTTAGAGTTCAAGCTGTGAACGGCTAAGCTAACTGCTAGGAATACAAAGCTAGCGGCATTTTTCCACTCCAGGATGACATAATTGGCAGACCCAGGGAACAGACACAAGCTCAAGAGTAGGTCCAATTATCTTTATTGTGTAAGTGTTTGTGTGTGGATGCGTGAGTGTGTAGTGAATGTGGATGTGAGTGCGTGGATCCGTAGACTCGTAGCAGCTGGGAGTAAGTAGAGCGCCGTGCAATCTGGCAACTCTTAAACAGAGCAGAGGCATGGTGTTAGCACAGTTCAACACTGGAGTGTATTGGTGGAGTAACTGAGGCTTACTGTTTCAGCTGCGGTGAAGAATGAAGGTCGGCCTGGAGGCAATCCCAAAGGACAGCGTCTGCCACCCAGCGCTGCTGATGAGAGTCGGTGTGAAGGTGAGAGGTTGGCGTAGTCCACCGTCTGGAGGAAAGGATTCCGTCACCTGGGAGTTCCGCCTGTGCACAGGGGACAATGCTGAACAGATCAGTAGAAAGGTGAACTTACTTGGAATCTGAGGAGAATCCTTCCAGGTAGAAGCCGACACGGCAGGGGTGACGAGGGCTGAATGTTTGGCTGTACGAAGAGCACAGAGCTTCACGTAGCCAGGGAGAACGGACAGCTCCATGCCGGTCTTGCGGGAACAGCAGGTTATATAGCCCGTGAGTGATGGGGAGCAGGTGTGCGCGCAGCTGTGGCAGATAATGGCAGAGAGCGAGTCATCACAGTACTCCCCCCGCCCCCCGAGAGGCGCCTCTTGGCACCTGATCCAACCTACCTGGGTGCGTCTGATGGAAATCCCTGATGAGTTGACTATCCAACACTAAGGATGGATGCACCCAGGAGCGCCACTCGGGCCCATACCCCTCCCAGTCCACCAGATACTGCAGGCCGCGACCCCGGCGGTGGAAGTCCAGGATGGAGTTGACCTTCCACGCCGGGTCGCCATCGATCACCACTGGTGGGGTTGGAAACCTGGGAGGGGGACAGAGAGGGCTGGAGAAAAAGGGTTTGACCTGTGACACATGAAACGAAGGACAGATGCGGGGGGGGGGAGAGTCAGGCGCACAGCCACTGGATTAACTATTCGCTCAATAGGAAACGGCCCAATGAAACTCTGAGATAGCTTCCTATTCTCAGCCTTGAGGTTAATATGCTGTGTGGAGAGCCAAACCTGTTGACCCACCTGGCAAGGTGGGGCCGGTCTTCTGCGGCGATTAGCCATCCTGTAGTTGCGCTCTGCCGTGCGTTGGAGCGCCGCCCGGACCGTCCTCCAAATCCGTCAACAGCGTCTTAGATGGACCCCGACAGATGGTACAGCGATGTCCCCCTCCTCCTTGGGAAAAGGCGGGGGATTGTAACCCAAGGAAGCTTCAAAAGGTGACATGCCGATCGCTGACGACACTGTGGAGTTATGGGCGCACTCGATCCAGGGGAGGTGCGTGCTCCATGATGCAGGGGTGGAGAAGATGACGCAGCGCAGCACAGCCTCCAGATCTTGGTTGGCTCTCTCACACTGTCCATTGCTCTGTGGGTGGTAGCCAGAAGACAGGCTCACCGTGGCTCCCAGAGCATTACAGAATGATTTCCACACGCGGGACACAAACTGGGGACCCTGGTTGGAGGCGATGTCTGAGGGAATCCCGTGTAGCCTCACCACATGATGTATAAGCAGATCCGCTGTATCCTTTGCCGTGGGCAGCCCTTGCAGGGGGACAAAGTGGGCGGCCTTGGAGAAACGGTCCACTGTAGTGAGAACAACAGTGTAATGGTTAGATGGAGGAAGACCAGTAACAAAGTCGAGTGCAATGTGCGACCAGGGTCTGCCGGGAGTAGGAAGGGGATGGAGCAACCCCGCGGGAGGAGAGGATGGCGTCTTACCCGTAGCACACTGAGGGCAGTCGCGGACGTAGTTGGCAAAGTCCTTCCAGAGAGATGGCTACCAAAACAACCTCTGAAGAATCCCGATTATGCGAGAACCCCCCCCCCCCCCGGGTGACAAGTAAGCCTGGAGGAATGAGTCCAGTGAATCACCTCACACCGAAAAGAAGAGGGAACATATAATTTACCTGCTGGCCTCCCACCCAGGTCCGGTTCGGCCTCCTGCACCCTCAAGACCTTTTCCCTCACTTCCCACAAGAGAGCGCCCACGATGCAAGAGGACGGGAGAATGGGCTGCTCGGGCGCCCCCGTCGTGTCTGGAGCGAACTGTCTGGAAAGGGCATCCGGCTTGGTGTTCTTCGACCCGGGCCGGTAGGTGATAGTAAAATTAAAGCGCCTGAAGAACAGGGACCAGCGGGTCTGTCGGGCGTTAAGGCGTCTGGCTTTGTCCCCAGGTACTCCAAGTTCTTATGGTCTGTCCAGACGACAAACGGCTGGGCGGCCCCCTCCAACCAGTGGCGCCACTCCTCCAGCGCGAGTTTCACTGTCAGCAGCTCCCTGTCACCAATATCATAGTTCCTCTCAGAAGAATGCACAAGGCCGGACCACGCCATCCACCGGGGAACACTGGGAAAGCACAGCCCCCACCCCTAAGTCTGAAGCGTCCACCTCTACCAGACACTGAAGAGTGGGGTCCACCTGCATCAGAATGGGGGAGGATGAGAACTGCTCCTTAAGGGTAGCGAACGCGGCAGCGGCCTCCTTGGTCCACCGGAAAACCGTCTTGGGGGAGGTGAGGCAGGTCAGGGGGAGAGCAATGATGCTGTAGTTGTTAATGAAGCGTCAGTAGAAATTAGCAAACCCCAGGAACTGTTGGAGCTGTTTCCTAGAGGGGGGGGGGGCAAATCCACCACCACCTTCACCTTGCCGGGATCCGGGATGATCTGGTTGTGAGAAATAATAAAACCTAGAAATGATGTTGTAGAAGTGTGAAACTCACATTTCTTGGCCTTCACATACAGTTTATTTTCCAGGAGTCGTTGCAGAACCCACCTCACGTGTACTTGGTACTCCCCTAATGATCGGGAGAAGATCAGGATGTCATCGAGGTACACGAAGATGAAAGACCCCAGGAAATCACGTAGCACGTCATTAATCAGGCGTTGGAAGATAAGCCGGAGCGTTGGTCAGCCCAAACGGCATCACTAAGTACTCAAAGCGGCCGCTTGGTTATCCAGAAACCCGTCTTCCATTCATCCCCCTCCCTGATTCGCACCAGATGGTATGCATTGCGGAGGTCCAGCTTGGTGAAGTAGGACGCCCCCTGGAGGGAATCAAAAGCTGTGTCCATTAGAGGGAGGGTGTACTTATCCTTGATGGTGATGTCATTGAGGGCATGGAAATCGATGCACGGCCTCAGGGAGCCATCCTTCTTCCTGACCAACCCCCCCCCCCCCCCGCCCCCACTGCCAAAGACGATGGCCGGATGATACCAGAGCTGAGGGGACTCCTTAATGTACGCATCCATGGCTTCCCGTTCTGGGGCAGACAGGCTGTAGAGGTGGCTCGCCAGCAGCGGGGCTCCAGCCCAAAGATTGATGGTGCAGTCATAGGGGCGATGAGGGGGGAGAGACAATGCCTTAGATTTACTGAACACCACCCCCAGATCATGATATTCAGAGGGAACCCCAGTGAGATGGGGGGGGGGTGGTAGCCAAGGGCTTGGAGGGTGAACATGCAGCGGACTGCAGACACACACTTAAACAAAAAGGGCTCCAGGCATCAATTTTACCGGAGTGCCAATCGATGGAGGGGTTATGGAGCCGGAGCCAGGGATAACCCAGAATAACTGGGAAGGCAGCGACCGGCAGGACAAAAAGGCTCAGGTCCTCCCGATGGTTCCCGGAAATGATGACGGGAGTAGGGGCAGTTTGCTTGTACAACAACATCAACGGGGTTTTAGATAGAGTAATGAGCCTCAGGGGTGTCTCCAGAGAATGGTAGGGAAGCCTCAACCGGGTTGCCAGTTCCCCCGAGATGAAACTCTGCTCAGCTCCCGAGTCTACCAAGGCGTGTGTGCAATATTCGGTGCGATTGTGCATGAACCTAATGGGTAGAAGACACTTAGTGAGGGGATTTAACTGAGGTAAGCCCGTGAGACCCCTACTGCAACGCACGGGCTCCCCCTTTTGGCCGAACGGGGCAGGACGTAATGTCATGTTCCTCACTACCACAGTACGAACACAGGCCAAGCTCTATACGGCGTCGTCTTTCTGCCAAAGGTAGTTTAGGTGGCCCTAATACCATAGGCTCCGATTCCTCAGCTGACTCGTCCGAAGGCAAGGCCAGTAAAGGAAACTGGGAAGAGCGGTGAAACTGGGCGCCCGAGCGTCCGGACGTCTTCCGCTTGGCTGCCCGCTCCCTCAGCCTGTTGTTTAAATTAATAGCTAAGGAAATTAGCTCTCTTAGCCTCTCCGACTTCTCCAAGCAGGCTAGTTCATCCAGCAGACTTGAGCTCAGACTCCTCGTAAAGATGCTGCATAATGAGGCATCTTCCCACCCCACCTCCGCCGCAACCACCCGGAAATCGACAGCATAGTCCGCTACGGACGTACCCCCCTGTCGAAGATTTAGCAGCCGGGTGGTGAGCACATTATCCCGGTCGGAATGGTCAAACACCTCGTTAAACTCGCTAACAAACTTGGTGTAGGTAAGGTTAGCGTAGCTAGGTTTAGCCATAACTGCGTAAGCCCATACAAGAGGCCCACCCCTCCAGTAAATTAGCAACATAGCCAATACGGCTGTGATCAGTTGGGAAATCCCCAGGAACCCGCTGAAAAACTCTCACACTGGAGAAGAAAACCCCGGGCCTCCCCGAGTTTACCATTAAACCGAGTGGGAGTGGGTAACGGTGTGAGTTGGGCCAAGGGAACCTGACTAACCTGGCTAGGAGGGGAGCTAACGGACACCGGAGCGCTACTTGAAGCCAGAGGAAACGCCTGCTGTCCGGCCAGGCGATCCAGTCGGCTGTTAATTTGGGCCAGCTGATTAAGAATTGCTGCTGGTAAGCTACTTGATCTACTCGAGCTTCTAAGTTGTTTACTTAGCGCAATAGCGCGCTGTTCACTGGGTCGTTCTGACGGAGCCGTACTGACATAATTGGCAGACCCAGGGAACAGACACAAGCTCAAGGGTAGGTCCAATTATCTTTATTGTGTAAGTGTATGTGTGTGGATGCGTGAGTGAGTAGTGAATGTGGATGTGAGTGCGTGGATCCGTAGACTCGTAGCAGCTGGGAGTGAGCAGAGCGCCGTGCAATCTGGCAACCCTAAAACAGAGCAGAGGCACGGTGTTAGCACAGTACAACGCTGGAGTGTATTGGTGGAGTAACTGAGGCTTACTGTTTCAGCTGCAGTGGAGAATGAAGGTCGGCCTGGAGGCAATCCTGAAGGACAGCGTCTGCCACCCAGCGCTGCTGATGAGAGACGGTGTGAAGGTGAGAGGTTGGCATAGTCCGCTGTCTGGAGGAAAGGATTCTGCCGCCTGGGAGTTTCGCCTGTGCACAGGGGACAATGCTGAACAGGTCAGTAGAAAGATGAGCTTACTTGGAATTTGAGGAGAATCCTTCCAGGTAGAAGCTGACATGGCAGGGATGACGAGGGCTGAATGTTTGGCTGTACGAAGAGCGCAGAGCTTCACGTAGTCAGGGAGAACAGACGGCTCCGTGCCGGTCTTGCGGGCAGAGCAGGTTATATAGCCCATGAGTGATGTGGAGCAGGTGTGCACGCAGCTGTGGCAGATAATGGCAGAGAGCGAGTCATCACACAGGAAGCCTGTTTACTATATCGTATGTTTTCTATATCAAGGGTTCTTAACCTTTTGGACCTCTAGGCCCAAATTTTCCAGTAAAAAGTGGCCCGCAGCCCATTCAAATATTAACATTGTATTGGTTTAATAATTGATCTCACACCTAGTTTGATTTGTATTCTATGACTAAATCAAATCTACTTACAGCTAAACAAGTTAAAACCTTGTCATAAAAGGCATGTTACAATGTGATCATCCCATTTATTTATTATCCGTATGTAAACCTGCACATACAACAAGACGCCAAACAATCATCAATTCATGGAACAAAGCAAGCTGCTACAAGAACAGAAATTAAATAAAGTGTATATAAAGTTTAAATAAAGTGCAAATGAAAAAATATAGCATTTTAATCTGTGAATGAATTTGATTCATGTTTCATTCATTCATTTTTACCTGGCAGAACAATAATAGTCACAACAGTCCAAGCTACCCCTTCCTTTTTATATTCACCTTTTCCAAACAGGCTGTAACAATTCATGAAAGATATCAAGCTGCCAGAAGAACATATTTAAAGGCTCAAGCAAAGCTTATTAACACAAAAAATAGATTAAAATAGATTAATAAGATAAGATAAGTCTTTATTAGTCCCACAATGGGGAAATTCCAGGATTGCAACAGCACAGGGATAGCAACACTCAGAGCAACAATCAGAAGGCAAGAAAAAACAAGAACAGCTAGTATACATATGTACATATTACTATAAATATATATATATATATATATATATATATATATATATATATATATATATATACTGTATATACACACAGTGTGGAGCATTGTGGTTGGTGGATGTGCAGCAGAAAGTCTAAGCTCTCTCTCCGCAGATGCGGCGGGCCAGCTGGATGTCTTTGGGCATGATGGTGACCCTCTTGGCGTGGATGGCGCACGGGTTGGTGTCCTCGAAGAGACCCACCAGGTAGGCCTCGCTGGCCTCCTGCAGAGCCATGACGGCGGAGCTCTGGAAGCTCAGGTCAGTCTTGAAGTCCTGAGCGATCTCACTCACCAGGCGCTGGAAGGGCAGCTTACGGATGAGCAGCTCCGTGGATTTCTGGTAGCAACGGATCTCTCTCAGAGCCACAGTACCGGGCCTGTAACGGCGAGGCTTCTTCACTCCGCCGGTGGCTGGACCGCTTTTTCCGAGCAGCCTTGGTGGCTAGCTGCTTCCTGGGGGGCTTTTTCCTCCAGTAGATTTACGGGCGGTCTGCTTGGTTCTTGCCATCGCTCTTTATTATTCTGTCTTATATTTCTTGCACGCTGCCTAAACTCCAGCCCGGCACCCGCGTCGTTTTCGCTACAGTTCCTCGGTATGTCGAGTTTGTCCGTTAGCACCGGGTGGCGGTTGAGTGCTAGCTAGCTCTTCCCTGCTGTATCGTCTCCTGCTGTAAACAGAGGCTCCATCCGCCGACTCGGGAGACCTTTGGGGCGATCTGTGTGTCCATGATATATATATATAGAGAGAGAGAGAGAGTGAAAGGTGTAGAAAGAAGAAGGAAGATAAAAAAAAGGCAGTTGCAAAAGGCAGCCAACTCGTGTGGCGCCGCCGGTCCGGCGGAACCGGAACCGGATAGCAGTTTCAAATTAAATAAAGTTTGAATAAATTTCAAATAAAGTGCTATAAATAGCTTGATAACCTGTGAATGAATTTGATTCATTTTTTTCATTCATTCATTTTTGCATGGCATGCTATATGTCTGAGGCCATGTCCATGATACCGTGACTGAATTTTTTCAATAATAAAATTTCAGATTCTTCCCACCATTAACTTAAATGCATTTACTGCAACTCCTTCAACTGATATCTGTTTGGATGAGTTTACTCCAATGGACCTTTTAGAGTTAGAAAAATAATTTCCTCATCCAAGCCTTCAACTTGTCTTTTAGACTCTATTGCTACCAGGTTATTGAAAGAAGTCTTCCCATTTATTGGTAGCTCTATTCTTCAAATAATCAATTCTTCATTAACATTAGGCCATGTACCACAGGCTTTTAAAACTGCTGTAATTAAACCCTTACTTAATAAGCCAACGTTGGATCCAGGAGTTTTAGCTAACTATAGACCAATCTCTAATCTGCCTTTCATTTCAAAAATCTTATAAAGAGTTGCTGATACACAATTATTTGACCACTTGCAGGGAAATGGTTTATTTGAAGAGTTTCAATCTGGGTTTAGAATCCATCATAGTACTGAAATAGCTTTAGTGAAGGTCACTAATGCACGGTGCACGGGCTGCACGGTGGCGCAGTGGTTAGCACTGCGGCAGCACAGTTTACCCTTGGCCGGGGGATCGTGGGGATTGTGGGTTCGATCCCAGCCCCCGACCAACAGTGATCTGTGTGGAGTTTGCATGTTCTCCCCATGTATGCGTGGGTTTACCCCGGGATTTCTCCGGTTTCCTCCCACATGCCAAAAACATGCAGGTTAGGTTAATTGGAGACTCTAAAGTGGCCCTAGGTGTGAATGTGTGTGTGAATGGTTAAGGGATAGCGCCGTATCGTGGCTGCTTCATCCATCCAGGTGGTGGATGACCCTCAATTTCCCCTCTGGGGATCAATAAAGTATACTAAATCCAAAAAAAATCTAATGACCTCCTTATCATATCTGATAATGGACTTGTTTCTGTACTTGTCCTTTTAGACCTTAGTGCAGCTTTTGATACTATCAATCATAATATTTTACTTGGAAGATTAGAATACCATGTTGGATTGAATGGATCTTCGTTGCAGTGGTTTAGATCTTATTTATCTGACAGGTTCCAGTTTGTTCATGTCCGTAATGAGTTTTCCTCCAACTCAAAGCTCAGTCACAGAGTTCCACTGGGATCTGTGCTAGGCCCTATTCTTTTTAGTTTATATATGCTTCCGCTAGGCAACATTATTAGAAAGCACTGTATACATTTTCATTGTTACGCAGATGGCACACAATAATACCTGTCAATGAAGCCAGATGATAGTAATCAATTAGCCAAGTTAGAAGCCTGTTTTAAGGAAATCAAAGCTTGGATGACTTGTAATTTCCTGCTATTAAATTCAGATAGGACTGAAGTAATTCTAGTTGGTCCAAAAAGCCTTAGAAATACCTTTCCAAATCAAACTCTTAGTTTGGATGCAGTTACTCTTTCTCTTAATAGTTCTGTGAGGAACCCTGGAGCAATTTTTGATCACGATCTGTTCTTTAATTCATGTAATAAACTTGTTTCTAAGACTGCCTTCTATCATTTTCGTAATATTGCCAAGATTAGGAGCATCTTGTCTCAGAATGATGCTGGAAACTAATCCATGCTTTTGTTAGCTCTAGATTAGATTAGTGTAACTCTTTATTATCAGACTGTACAAAAACATCCTTAAAAAGTCTTTAGCTGATCCAAAATGCTGCAGCAAGAGTTTTAACAGGTACTAGAAAGAGAGATCATATCTCTCCGGTTCTGACCTCCCTTCACTGGCTTCCCATAGAGTTTAGAATTAAGTTTAAAATCCTTCTTCACACTTACAAAGCTCTAAACAATCAGGCCCCTTTTTATTTAAAAGATCTGATACTACCCTATTATCCTAACGGAGCACTACGCTCCAAAAATGCAGGATTACTTGTAATACCTAGAATCTCCAAAAGTACAATGGGAGGCAGAGCCTTCAGTTATCAAGCTCCTTTCCTGTGGAACCAGCTGCCAATCTGGATTCGTGAGTCAGACTCGTTCCCTGTTTTTAAGAATAGGGTTAAAACCTTCCTTTTTGATATAGCCTATAATTGGAGTGGAATCATGGGTTTCTGAACCCTCCCTTAGTTATGCTGCTAATAGGTTTAGACAGCCGGGGGACCCCCAACAATGCACTGGGCTTCACTCCGTTCTTCACGCTCAATGAAATATTTTTGCTGGTCATTAACATCTGTTTGTTCTCTCCCATAGATTGAGTCCCTCTGTGCTGTTTGCTCTCTACATGTCTGTTCTTTTCTTCTTCTTCTCTATCCCCTCACCCCCCAGCCAGTTGCAGCAGATGACTGCCCCTCCCTGAGTCTGGTTCTGCTAGAGGTTTCTTCCTGCTAAAAGGGAGTTTTTCCTCTCCACCGTCGCCAGGCACTTGCTCACAGGGGATCGCCTGATTGCTGGGGTCTTTCTGCAATCGTGGGGGTTTCCCCTACAGTGGAAAGTACAATAACATGATTGTTGTTGTGAAGTGGTGCTTTTTCTCCTCTCGGCGCCACACCAGTCGGCTGCCTTTTGCAACAGCGGCTCGATTCCGAGTTTTTTTTCCCTTCCTCTCTCTTTTGATCACTTTTTTTTTTTTTTCACCCCACTTATATCACGGACACACAGATCGTCCCAAATGTCTCCTGAGCCGGTGGACGGAGCCACTGTTTATAGCAGGATACGATATAACAGGGAAGAGCTGCTAGCATTTAACCGCTACCCGGTCCCACTGGAAAAACTCGACATACCGAGAGAACTGAGGCAAAAACGCCGCGGCTGCCGGGCTGGAGTAAGGCGGAGGACAAAAAATATAAGGTACAGACCCTCCCTTCCATCTGTTGTCATGGGAAATGTACGGTCGATACTGGGAAAGTTAGATGAGCTAGCGGCTATCTCCCGTTATGATAGCACTTACCGGGAGTGCTCTCTCCTTTTGTTTACTGAGACGTGGCTAACTGAACTAGCAGCAGATGCTAACATTGAGCTGGAGGGTTTTCACATGATACGAGCTGACCGAACACCAGAGAGTGGCAAAACTAGGGGCGGTGGAGTGATAATGTATGTTAACAACAACTGGTGTAGACCGGGACATATCACTGTTAAACAACGACACTGCAGAAAAGACATTGAGTTGCTAGCTGTTAGCATGAGGCCTACATATCTCCCGAGAGAACACTCACACGTGATCTGCATTGTTGTTTATGCAAATCCGACGGCGAACGCTGGGACAGCGCGTGACGTCATCCATTCAGTAACCAGCAGGCTGCAGACAGAACACCCAGATGCTCTTCTCCTCATCTCAGGCGATTTCAACCACGTTTCACTGTCTCCCATTCTGCCCACTTTCACCCAGTATGTCACATGCCACACTAGAGACAATAAAACACTGGATTTGTTCTACGCAAACACTAAGGAGGCGTACACCTCATCACAACTCCCCCCACTTGGGAGATCGGATCACAACTTGGTTCATCTCCGACCGGTGTACAAACCCCTAGTGCACAGACAACCTCCGGCCATGCATACTGTGGAGTTATGGTCTGAGGAGACAATGGACACTCTAAAGGACTGTTTTGAAGCCACTGCCTGGAAGCAGCTCTGCGATCCACATGGTGAGGACATCGATGGCCTCATTCACACCTTCACGGGCTACCTCAGCTTCTGTGTGGACAAATCCGTTCCCACCAAGACCATACGGCGTCACTCAAACAACAAATCCTGGATCAACCCTGAGATAAAAACACTTCTGAGAGAGAAGAAGAGGATCTTCAGGTCGGGGAACAGGGAGATGCTGAAGTCCGTACAGAGGGAGCTGAGGAGAAAGATCAGAGAAGGCAAGGACAGCTTCAGGAAGAAGATGGAGGACAAGCTGCAACAGAGCGACATCAGCGGGGTCTGGAGAAACCTCAAAACCATCTCGGGGCTCCAGAATACCTCCCCCCAGGCCACGGGGGGCAGGGAGTGGGCGAACAACCTGAATCTGTTTTTCAATAGATTTGACCAACCGCCCTCCCCCCTGTCTGCACAACAACCACTGCTGCCTCTAAGAAATCAAGTCCTGCTACCCACTCCCCACTCCACCGACACCCCCCCCCCCCCCACTCCCAACACACAGCCCCCCATCCTGACCCTGACCAAGACCCAGGTGAGGACGGAGCTGAGGAAGATCAAGGCGAGAAAGGCGTCGGGACCGGACGGCATCAGCGCAAAGCTCCTCAAGTCCTGTGCAGACCAGCTGTGTGGGATTGTGACGTATATCTTCAACATGAGCCTGAAACTGGGGAGGGTACCACAGCTGTGGAAAACATCTTGTGTGGTACCTGTACCAAAAACTTCCCACCCCAAAGACCTGAACAGCTTCAGACCGGTGGCCTTGACGTCCCACTTGATGAAGACCCTGGAGAGACTGCTCCTTGCTCATCTCCGCCCCCTGGTGGAACCAGCGATGGATCCACTCCAGTTCGCCTACCAGCATGGCATTGGGGTGGAGGATGCGGTGATCTTCCTCCTTCACCGTTCTCTGTCCCACCTGGAGAAGCCCGGGAATATGGTGAGGATCATGTTCTTTGACTTCTCCAGTGCTTTCAACACCATCCAACCGATGATCCTGAAGGACAAGCTGCTGCGCGCAGGGGTGGACCAGCACCTGTCATCATGGATCCTGGACTACCTCACGAACCGGCCTCAGTTTGTGAGAACCCGGGACTGTGTTTCCGACACGATCATCAGTAGCACGGGGGCCCCCCAGGGAACGGTGCTGGCTCCCTTCCTGTTCACTCTTTATACTGCGGACTTCTCACACAACACAACACATTGCCATCTACAGAAGTTCTCTGATGACTCTGCGATCGTTGGTCTCATCTCCAGCGGAGATGAAGCTGAGTACAGAGGGCTTATCCAGGACTTTGTGGACTGGTGCCATCGGAACTGCCTCCAGATCAACGCGAGGAAAACTAAGGAGCTGGTGGTGGACTGCCGCAGGCATGGGCAGCCCCTCACAGCACCAGTAAATATACAGGGAACAGACATCGAGATGGTGACATCCTACAAGTACCTGGGTATTCATCTGAACAATAAACTAGACTGGTCACACAATACTGACGCACTCTACAAGAAGGGACAGCGCAGGCTGTTCCTGCTGAGGAGACTCAGGTCTTTTGGTGTACAAGGGGCGCTGCTGAAGTCATTCTATGACACGGTGGTGGCATCAGCCATCACTTTTGGAGTGGTCTGCTGGGGCAGTGGCATTACTGCAGCCGATAGGAAGAGACTGAACAAACTGATTAAGAAAGCTAGCTCTGTCCTGGGGCAACGCCTTGATCCGATGGAGGAGATAGGAGAGAGAAGGACGGTGGCTAAACTGTCATCTCTGCTGGAGTCCGAGTTCCACCCTATGCAGGACATACTGGATGCACTGAGGAGCTCATTTAGCAGCAGACTACATCATCCCAGGTGCACAACCGAGAGGTTTCGTAGGTCCTTCCTACCAACGGCTGTCAGACTGTACAACCTAAGCAGGGCTGCTCGCAGAGATAGCAAAAAGACGTAACAAACTAATTTTTTTTTTTTGAATGCAAAAGATGCAATAGACTTACACAATGGTCCTCTCCGGCATACAACTAGGAACATACCGGTCGCTATGGAGGGTGAGAATATGTATGGGCACATAATCATACCATGTAGGATAACTAAATAGACGGTTATGCTGTTTCATCCCACCTAGCAATGCTCTGCACTGTGTGTGTTTATATATTTACATATTTATTCCATCTAGCTACAATGCTCTGCACTGGGTGTGTTTATATTTATATATCTATATATTTATTCCATCTAGCTACAATGCTCAGCACTGGGTGTGTTTATATTTATATATCTATATATTTATTCCATCTAGCTACAATGCTCCGCACTGTTTTTATATATCTACATATTATTCCATCTAGCTACATTGCTCCGCACTGTGTGTGTTTATATACTTGCATATTTATTCCACCTAGCTGCAATGCTCCATACTGTGGGTGTTTATATATTTACATATTTATTCCATCTAGCTACAATGCTCTGCACTGTGTGTCTGTGTGTGTGTGTGTGTATATATATATATATTTTATAGTAATATGTACATATGTATATTAGCTGCTCTTGCTTGCTTGTTTTTTTTTGTTTTTTTTTCTTGCCTTCTGATTGTTGCTCTGAGTGTTGCTATCCCTGTGCTGTTGCAATCCTGGAATTTCCCCGTTGTGGGACTAATAAAGGCTTATCTTATCTTATCTTATCTTATAAATAAAGCTGAATTGAATTGAATTGAATTGGAATTGAATTGAATTGACTCACCGTATTGTTTTAGAGTCTGATGGTCAGCAGCCTCTCTGATCATCGCATGGCACATATCCACAGCGGCAGGTAGCCGCTATGCTATGGTGAATGTCTACTCTGTGCCACATGTCTGGCTACTAGGTAGATGGCTTTCAAAGCACATTTAGAGTTACCAGTCAGTGACACGACAGACCGTTTCTGCATCTGTAGCCCATGTTATTTTGTCTTGAAAGATTCTACCAGCTTTCCCACAAGCGCTGGATGCTCCGTTTCTAAGCGGCGCTTTAATTTTGAAGGCTTCAGGGCTTCGTTTGATCGTGTTAGCCCACACTCCACACAATGGGCTCTTGGCTCTGCCTCATTTCCTCCATTCACAAAGCCGTACCTAATGAAGTGAGGACTGTACTTGTGAAAAATGTTACTCTTTTGGGAAGGATTACCTTAATCTTCGCCGTCATTTTTTCTTTTTAAAAACTTTTCCATAACGTTATCTTGCGGTTAGCGGCTGCATTGTTGCCAACTCCTCAGTAAGGAAAGTAGCATATTGGCTGTCCTAAAATCAGAATCAGAATCAGAATCAGAATCAGAATCAGCTTTATTGGCCAAGTATGCACAACACATACAAGGAATTTGACTTTGGCTAAAAACTTGCTCTCGTTGTTCAGGTGAAGGATTTAAATAAGGATTCAATGACAACCAGAGTATGTACAGTAAATTACAGTCTGTCCACGTTTCTATAAAAGGATGCAAATATATACAGGAATATATGCAGTTATTTACTCGGACTAACCACACTTTGCAGAAATATATGAAAAAATATACAATCACACAGTATTTCAATGTGGACTCAGATTCAGTGATATAATGTGAATGAAGTAAAAAGCAGTGTGAGAGTTATGTGCAATGTAATAATGGATGAAAAGTCATGAGTACAGCAAACAGGTAGGACTAGGTGAATGTTAGGAGTTCATCAGAGTGATGGCTTGAGGAAAGAAACTGTTCCTGTGACGGGTGGTTTTGACCTTCAGTGATCTGTAACGACGACCAGAAGATAGAAGTTCAAACAGTTTGTGGCCGGGGTGTGATGGGTCAGCACAGATGTTTCCCGCCCGTTTCCTGGTTATGGACCGATATAAGTTCTCAATGGAGGGTAGGTCGGTACCAATGATCCTCTCCGCAGACTTAATGATCCGCTGCAGTCTGGTCTTGTCCTGTTTAGTGGCAGATCCAAACCAGACAGTGATGGAAAAGCAGAGGACAGATTGGATGATGGCGGTGTAGAAGACAACCAGCAGCTCCTGAGGCAAATCAAACTTCTTGAGCTGACGCAGAAAAAACAACCTCTGCTGGGCCTTTTTCCGGACAGTGTCAATATGGGAGGACCACTTCAGGTTCCGGGAGATTGTGGTACCCAGAAACTTGAAGGAGTCCACAGTGGACACTGTGCTGTTGAGGATGGTGAGTGGGGGGAATGAAGGGGGGTGTCGCCTGAAATCCACAGTCATCTCCACTGTTTTGGCTGGGTTAAGTTCAAGATGGTTCTGGCTGCACCAGAGGATCAGCTGCTCCACCTCCCGCCTGTATGCAGACTCATCATCATCCCGGATCAAACCGATGACTGTGGTGTCGTCCGCAAACTTCAGGAGCTTCACCGAAGGGTCCTCTGAGGTGCAGTCGTTGGAGTAGAGGGAGAAGAGCAGTGGGGAAACGACACATCCTTGGGGGGCGCCAGTACTAATTTTTCGGGAGCTGGATGTAAATCTCCCTAGCTTCACCTGTTGCCACCTGTCAGTCAGAAAGCTGGAGATCCACTGGCAGGTGGAGTCGACAAAAGTCGACAAATGACGTCATCACCTAATTTGCATAATTGGTCATTTGCGTGTAATTGTAATGGACACTGTAGTAGACAAGAATAATGTCACGGGACAGACAAAAAGTGAATAAAAAACACCCTAAATATGTTTAGAACTACAGTTTAACTTTCTTCTGTTGATTCTTGGTTTGTTTGTTTTAATTGTGCCATTTAAATAGGCCATCACTGACTGACAGTGAAGAAACATTTGCATCCCACTCTGTAAAACAGGGCAGGTTTGGTGGGGGGTTTGCGCATGTGCAATTCATTTGCAACCTGGACCCGAGTGGTGTGGATCTCCTCTCCTCTCTGACTGCTGCACAGTGTTGTGTTGCTAGATATACAATAGTTTTAGGGACTATACAATATATGATCAAAGTTTTTATAAAGGCCAAATATACGATAGTTTTGGCATTTCCATGCACCCCCCCCAAAAAAAAAAAAAAAAGTTTTGATTTACGTGAACACCCACATATCACCAGAAACTGAAGCTTGCTCTTAACCGATCCGATCAGCTCCCTGTCTGCCCCTGCCAGTCCGTCACATCAGCAGCACTTAGCTCATGTTTCTTTACTGTACGAGCACTGCAACAAACATAAAAAGTGAACACGAGTTTGGACTCAGAGGAATTAAAGAAAAGAGTCCGGCAGCAGTGGCACAGATGCTGGTAAGAAAAATAGCAACCCTGACGGGGCGGTCACAGCAGCTTTATCACCCTGCCTTGGCGTTATACCGTTCCACGTACATTTAGGGGATTGCTTCAACCTGTTGCTGGGAAGAAGGCTAAAACACTTTGCCGCTGCTGCAGCATTCAATTGGTATCAGACATTGCAGTTCTGAAAAAAACTATTAATTTATTGTAACTGCAACACTGCTGCTGCACGAGGCTACTGTGAGACTGACAGAGACTGCCTGTGATTGGCTGCTTTGGGATGGGAAGGAGACAGGAGAGCCTCATGGTACCACCCACTGCTGGTTGAGGATGATCACTGCAGAGCAATCGCGCACTTTCACGTCAGTGTCCAAAAGACCAGAAGAGTCTTTGATAACACCAGGAAAAGTCATTAGATTTGTCGCTAGTCGCGTTTGACAAAAAATGTTGTCCAGGGAAGCTGAAAAATCACCAGATTTAACGACAAAAGTGCCAAATTGGAAACACTGAGAGGCTGCCTGAGTGTCTTCTTCTGTTTACATTGCAGCTTGTAAACAACTGACTTACGCATTACTGCCACCAGTTGGTGGGAAGCTGTTTTGCACCTGAGTGTCTCATGGATGACTGATATCTCTGATGTTTTCAATTGCCATCCTGAGGCCCTCGCAGCAAACATGTGATAAAATGAAAGTTTTTTGCGGCCCTCTAGGTGGAGCTCGCAGCCCACACCCTGTGGTTAAGAATCACACTGTTCTATATTGTACCAAGGAGAGTTTCCTTTATTGTACTATTTGCTATCAGTCATTCTCCTCATGCTGGGATTGTTTATTTTTGTTGGATAAGACATCTGTTACTGTTAATTTCTCATTAAATAGGTGTGTTTTGAAGGCTTATATCAAGTTTTAGATTCTGTCATAAACTGCATAAAGTATCAAAAGTTATTTAAAAGATACTGATTTGGATTCATTCATTCATTCATTCATTGGCTCCATCGATCTCGAAAGATCATGGGGGGGGTTTGTGCCTTGGGTCATCATTCAGGGAGCTGCACCGTCGGGCGTGGCTGTAGAGGCCGATACGGGATCTGCAGGTCCTGCCGCAGCCGTTGCAGATAAATTCTTCACAGTGTATAAGATAAGATAAGATAAGCCTTTATTAGTCCCACAACGGGGAAATTCCAGGATTGCAACAGCACAGGGATAGCAACACTCAGAGCAACAATCAGAAGACAAGAAAAAAACAAGCAAGCAAGAGCAGCTAATATACATATGTACATATTACTATAAAATATATATATACACACACACACACAGACACACAGTGCAGAGCATTGTAGCTGGATGGAATAAATATATGAATATATGAACACACAGTGCAGAGCAATGTAGCTAGATGGAATAAATATGTAAATATATAAACACCCACAGTACGGAGCATTGCAGCTAGGTGGAATAAATATGCAAGTATATAAACACACACAGTGCGGAGCAATGTAGCTAGATGGAATAATATGTAGATATATAAAAGCACAGTGCGGAGCATTGTAGCTAGATGGAATAAATATATAGATATATAAATATAAACACACCCAGTGCTGAGCATTGTAGCTAGATGGAATAAATATGTAAATATATAAACACACACAGTGCAGAGCATTGTTGCTAGATGGAATGAAACAGCATAACCGTCTACTTAGTTATCCTACATGGTATGATTATGTGCCCATACATATTCTCACCCTCCATAGCGACCGGTATGTTCCTAGTTGTATGCCGGAGGGGACCATTGTGTAAGTCTATTGGTGTAGTGGGGGTCTCGACAGTCTCCTCTGTCTGCGGAGTCTCTTCTCCCCCCAGCGAGTGTCTCTTCTCTCCTCTGCTGTTCGGATGACATCCTGGGTGATGGTCCACCAGTTGGAGCGGACGGAGGCGGCTGACTCCAGGTCGGAGGGGTTAAAGCCGCCAGCCTTGAGGTCACGCTTGCAAACATCCTTGAATCTGAGAGTTGGGCGTCCCTTTGATCTAGTTCCAGTAGCCAGCTCCCCATACAGTAAGTCTTTGGGGATGCGGCCATCCTCCATTCGGTTGATGTGGCCAAGCCATCGCAAGCGTCTCTTTGTCAGGATGGCAAACATACTGGGCACATCTGCTCTGGCCAGGACGTCGATGTTGGAGACACGGTCCTGCCAAGTGATGTGCAGCAGTCTGCGAAGGCAGCGTTGGTGGAAGGCGTTCAGCCGGCGTTCCTGGCAGGAGTAGAGGGTCCATGCTTCACTGCCGTATAGGAGAGTACTCAGTACGCAGGCCATGTAGACTCTTATCTTGGTGTTGGTGGTTAGCATAGAGTTGTCCCAGACTCGCTTCGCCAGACGGGCCATCACCGTCGATGCCTTGCCGATACGGGCGTTCAGTTCGGCGTCTAGGGAGAGATTGCTGGAGATGATCGACCCGAGGTAGGTGAACTTGTCCACCACCGCAAGTGTGTGGTCACCGATGTTGATACTGGGAGCACTGCTGACATCCTGGCCCATGACCTCGGTCTTTTTAAGGCTGATGGTGAGGCCAAACTCAGAGCAGGCACGAGCAAAGCAGTTGATGAGACGCTGGAGCGCTTCCACGGTGTGGGCAACAAGACCAGCATCATCAGCAAAGAGCAGCTCCCTGATTAGAACGCTCCGCACCTTGGTCTTTGTTCTGAGGCGTGCCATGTTGAAGAGGCCTCCGTCGCTCCTGGTGTGGAGAAAGACACCGTCTTCAGAGTCCCGGAAGGCGTAGCACAGAAGCAGGGAGAAAAAGATGCCAAATAGGGTAGGAGCCAGAACACAACCCTGCTTCACACCGTTCTTGATCGGGAAAGGGTCTGAGGATAATCTATCAAACTGGACAATGCCGTTCATGTCCTGGTGGAATGACTTGATCATGCTCAAAAGCTTGGGGGGACATCCAATTCGTTGGAGGAGGGCAAACAGTCCATCCCTGCTGACCAAGTCAAAAGCCTTGGTCAGATCGATAAAGGCCAAAAAGAGGGGTTGTCTCTGCTCCCGGCACTTTTCTTGCAGCTGCCTCATAGAGAAGACCATATCTATGGTTGACCTGGTTGCTCTGAATCCACACTGCGCCTCTGGATACACACGTTCGGCAAGTAGTTGTAGTCTGTTGAGGACGACACGGGCAAAGGCTTTGCCAACTATGCTTAGGAGTGAGATACCACGATAGTTGTTACAATCGCTCCGCTCCCCCTTGTTCTTGTAGAGAGTGATGATTTTAACATCACGCATATCTTGGGGCACAGCCCCTTCCTCCCAGCACTGCAGCAGGAGCTCATGGAGGTGTTTCAAGAGCGAGCTCTCCTTTGCGGTTTTGACGATTTCAGGGGGGATGTTGTCACTGCCTGGAGCCTTGCCGTTTGAGATGGAGTCTATCACCTTGCTGAGCTCCTCGATGGTGGGTGGAGCGTCAAGCTCATCCATGACTGACAGTAGAAGGGTGTTCTCAAGAGCCGTGTTCGAGACGGTGGTTACTCTCGAGTAGAGCTCTTGGTAGTGCTCAGCCCATCTCTCCATTTGTTTACCGCGATCCTTGATGACATCTCCTGCAGCTGATTTAAGTGGGGCGGTCTTGATGACACTGGGACCGAAAGCCTTCTTCATGCCTTCGTACATTTTGCGCACGTTTCCGTGATCTGCAGAAAGCTGTATGTCCTGGCAGAGGTTAAGCCAGTAGTTGTTGGCACATCGCCTTGCAATCTTTTGTGCATTGTTCCTCGCAGCGCGCAGTGTAGCAAGCGTCTGCACAGAGGGCTCCTTCTTGTGGGCAATTAGAGCTGCACGTTTGGCAGCGATTGCAGGTTCCATCTCAGCGGCTCCAGCTTCAAACCAATCCGCACTCTTCCCCACCTTTTTCCCAAAGGTACCTATGGCGGTCTCAAACACAGCCTCACGGATGTGGTTCCACCTTGCAGAAGCACAGTCAGTGGGACAGTCCGCCAGGGCTTCATTTATGACTTTAGCATAGCGTTCCCGCAGTTCAGGTATTGTAATCATAGCTGTGTTGTTGCGGGGTCGGGGTTTCTGCTTGGAGCGGTTGACACGTCTGAGGCAGAGACGTACCTTAGTGGCGACCAGGGAATGGTCGGTGTCACAGTCAGCGCTGTGGAAACTGCACGTGACCAGCACTCGGATCAGCAGGGATCTCCTGGTGATGACGAAGTCCAGCTGATGCCAGTGGCGAGACCTTGGATGTCTCCAGGACACACGGTGACAGGGCTTGGTGGAGAAGAATGTGTTGGTCAGACAGAGGTCATGAAAGGAGCAGAGTTCAAGAAGACGTTGACCGTTCTCGATGAGCTTGCCGATGCCGAAGCGGCCAATGCAGCGGAGCCAGGAGTCATGATCTGCCCCTATCCGTGCGTTAAAGTCACCGAGCAGAAACAGGTGCTCCTTGGCAGGGATCTGCTGGATCCTGGTTTCGAGCGCCTCGTAGAATGCATCTTTCATCTCAGTTGAAGAGCAGAGCGTCGGAGCATAGGCGCTAAGGATATTAGCTGGTCCAGAGGAGGCTATGAGACGGAGAGAGAGGACTCGTGGAGTACCTGAAGACGGCGGTTCAATAGAGGACAGAAGGGAGTTTCGATCAGCAAATCCAACACCATACAGGCGATGCTCGTCAGTCTCCTGTCCCTGCCAGAAAAACGTATAGTTCTTCTCCTTCAAGCTGCCGTTGCCCGGGAGTCGCGTCTTTTGCAGTGCTGTAATGTCAATATTGAGCCTCTTCAGCTCGCGGTCGATGATAGCAGTTTTCCTGGCGTTGTTGATTTGCTGGAGGTCGTCAGAGAGGCCAGGACACATTGTTCTGATGTTCCAGGTTGCCAGACTCAGCACTGGCGGCTTTGGTTTCTTGATATTAGCTGGTGCAGTGATTACAGTCCGTGATTCAGCTTTTGGCCTACACTTCAAGCACCCTTTGAAGTAAGCGGACCGTGACGGGCCAGCACCTTACTGACTGGGGGCTGCCCAGCTAAAGGCGGGTGGTAGCTGGCCAGTGGGACACAACGATCCCTCCCACCGTCGGGAGACAGCCCTAGGCGCCCGAGCTTACGCCAATTTGCTCTGGACTTTTAACCAGTAACTGCGTCTCCCCGTATTTGAGCTGCTGCAGAAGGCGGCACTGGAGTGACCTCTCCAGGGCACAGGCCAGGGCGAAGTTGTGGAGAAACTGAGATGCCCAGTTGACAGATCCTCCTTCTCGGCCTTGTTGGTAGTGTCCAATGGAAGGGACTAGCCGATACAGTTGGTACCAACTTGGCTACAGGAGTTGCCGGGAGGTCCCGCTACGCGAAGACCAAACACCTTCGGGGCTCCACTCCGCATTTTCTGTAGGGGTTGTCTCCCTTAGCCTTTGTCATTCCCGTGACGACCACAAGGCAGTGGTGCTATTTGCCCATAGCTGGGGGTTGTTTTGTGTGGCACCAGGGCGCGTCCACGCACCGGTGGGCCTGCGTGCCACACATTTGGGCCCAGCCCAAGGGGGGCACACCTCCTCCCTTAATGCGACAGGTTGTACTGGGCTACATCTTACCAGTAGAGGAGAGAGAAAACTTCCTCCCCCACCTGATTTGGATTAATACAGATCAAAAAAGGTTCTCCCCCAGAAGTAAATATTTACATATTCATTCTACCTAGCTGCAATGCTCCGTACTGTGGGTGTTTATATATCTACATATTTATTCCATCCAGCTACAATGCTCTGCACTGTGTGTCTGTGTGTGTATATATACAGTATATTTATAGTAATATGTACATATGTATATAAGCTGCTCTTGCTTGCTTGCTTTTTTTCTTGCCTTCTGATTGTTGCTCTGAGTGTTGCTATCCCTGTGCTGTTGCAATCCTGGAATTTCCCCGTTGTGGGACTAATAAAGGCTTATCTTATCTTATCTAGAAAAGCAAATGTCTATTCTTGAAAACAAGCTAAAACAGTATAATTACTGTATTTCCATCCAAACAATGAATTTGTTTGTGACCACAGACTTGATTTAGATGTCTTCTTCTTCTTCTTCTTCTTCTTCTTCTTCTTCTTCTTCTTCTTCTTCTTCTTCTTCTTCTTCTTCTTCTTCTTCTTCTTCTTCTTCTTCTTCTTCTTCTTCTTCTTCTTCTTCTTCTTCTTCGTGAGAGGAGTGAGTGGAAGAGAGAAAAAAAAAACTACGCGTTTGTGCTATATTTTCTATCTTTTCTTTTCTTTTGTCACAACTGGTGGTTAATATTAGTTTAGGTTAGTTAAGTTAGTGGTGTTTGTCTGGTTTAGTTTTTTGTGTTTGTTTTTTTTGTTTTTTTGTCTGCCAGGCTCTGTGGTGCTGGCCGGCGTCTCAGGCGCTATGGCCTTCTCCAGGCTGATGCGGAAGCACAGCATCAAAACTGGTGTTGGCTCTCTGCACAGCGTTGAGGAGGTAGAACTTGCTGTTGGGGAGATTATTGGGCATAGCACCGTAAAATCTGCGGCCCGCATCAACGGGGCTGTTGTTTTGTTTGTGGAACAGGTGGACCAGGTTAATACTTTGAGAGCGGAATCACAGTAAATGGGACGATCGAATCAATCATGCCGCTGTCACAGCCGGCGAAAAAAATAACACTCTCGAACGTTCCTCCATTTATTAGTGATGAGCTTCTTGTTAAAGAGATGTCAAAGTTTGGAAAAGTGGCGTTGAAGCGGCATGAAAAAATAAGCAGCAGTGCTGTGGTTTTAAGCAGGTTTTATTAATCATGTCGCCTTCACGGGATCCCCTCTCCGGTGCATAGTGGAGCAGCCCGGAGCGGGATCCCCAGGCTCTCAGAGAGGGAGAGGCAGACACAGTGTGTCCACCAGTTGCAGGATCAGAGTGAGAGTGAAAGAGAGAGATTGCGTTACAGAGTCGCACCTTAAATACTTGATCATAACAATACATCAAAAAGACATACCCCACAGTCTAGAATGATCAAAGGGACAACAGAACAGGCAGGAGGTATTTGCATTTGTAAGCCATACATCACAATGGGCAGATTAGCTAGACCTCGCTCTAAGTGCAAGACAAAGAGGCTAACAAGCACATCTACATATTGATCTGAGTCTCTAGGTCACAGTAAGGACAGGACGCATGAGTACAAAGGATGAAAGGCATCGATTAACATCACATAGGTGAGACAGAAGAAACTCGTCTACCTGTAGACATTAATACACCAAAGCACATCTAAGATGCTCAGAAAAAGCACAGTAAGGACAAGCCATATGCACACTATACAGAATGGCGCATTACATCACAACACATGCATGTTTGCATCGCAAATACATGAATGGCACATTGCTTCTCAGTAATGCAGCAGAAAAACAGAGAAAAGAGGGCTGAGTGTCCTTAGTCTATTGTGGGGTTAAAACGAACCGCCACACGCTCCCCCCCAGAGGACGCGGCAGGGGGCCGCGACCTCGATAATCCATCTGTGTGAGCGAGCTGTGGGAGAAGCTCGCTGCAGGTGGAGGGGGAGGGAGGGGAGGGGTGGTAAGTGCCGGCAGGAGCTGTGAAATCGTCCTGAGCCGCGCAAAAATTGCTTGCTGCTCCGTGACGTCGAGGGGTTGTCCCGTTGCACGTGCGGAGATCACAAGAAGAAAAACTAGTCTCTGACTCCTCTCGTGGCCATGAAGAAAAGCAGGGGCAGCTGTAAGAAAAAAAGTAAACAAAACATAGGGACTGTTGGCTTTGGGTGCTGAAGCAACCCCAAAGCTCCCGGGAACAGCTGACGGCTGAAATCCCGTTGTGCCGTGGCTAAGACCATTAAAAAATCCAGGGGCGAGCTGCGTGCTTGCTTCAGGTGAACGAGCAGCCCTGAAGGTTCTGTGGGCAGCGGCGGAGGACGATGGCGGTCTGTGGCGTGGCTGAGACTGTTAACAAATCCTTCCAGTATGCTGCATGCGTGCCTCAGGTGAGCGAGCAGCCCTGAAAGGCAGCGGCGAAGGAGGAAGGCAGTCTGTGGAGCCATTACTTGTCCCGTGCGTGATGCGCCGTCCTTGTAACTCCCCGATGCGTGCGCGGGGGTTCAGTGCGTGGGTGGGCCGCTGGAGTGGTGAGTCAGGGTGCAGAAACTTGGTGGAGAACGGCGCAGACGGCGCCGGTAAAATCCAGGTTGAGCTGTGGCTGTAGATTGGCCATGGTGCGTTGGAGCGGTGAGAGGAAATAGACGATCTTTAGTCCCTCAGGCCCGTGCAGAGGCGTTGGAGCGGCGGGAGGGAATAGACGATCTTTTGTTCCTCAGGCTCATGCAGCTGCGTTGGAGCGGTGTGAGGAAGTAGACGATCTCCGTCCCTCGGGCTCGTGGAGGCGCGTTGGAGCGGTGCGAGGCAATAGACGATCTTTGTGCCCCGGGCTCGTGCAGCTGCTTTGGAGCGGTGAGAGGGAGGAGACGATCGTTGTCGCTTGTGCGGCCATGGTGCGTTCAGTTCCACGCGCTGCGCTCCCCGTCGGCCCTGGAGGTTGCCGTCTGGGGAGAGGACGAGGTGCGTGCGTTCTCTGTGAGAGCGGCCGGTCCAGCGTGGTTGTGCAGATCTCAGGCGAGGGTCGCGCCATGACGTTTTCTGCAGTTTACCCGGTCGTGGGTGATGTCCGGAGAACGGCTCGCCTGTGTTGGCTCCGCGTCGAAGTCTCCCTGAAGCCGCAGGGAGGGGTAACCAGTAGGCCGCTGCGACGGAGCATTCATGCCCGGGTGTTGCGTTCGCTGGCCGCTCGTTTTTTTCAGCGTCGCTTCGCCAGCGTGGCCATCCAAAACAGAAGGCTGCGTTGCACAAAGCGTGTGCGTCTTCAAGGGGCCACCAACGCAGCTGTGTGGCTGTCCAGCTCGGAAGGTTGCTTTCGCACAAAACGTGTGCGTGTTCGAGGGGTCACCAGTGAAGCGGCATGAAAAAATAAGCAGCAGTGCTGTGGTTTTAAGCAGGTTTTATTAATCATGTCGCCTTCACGGGATCCCCTCTCCGGTGCATAGTGGAGCAGCCCGGAGCGGGATCCCCAGGCTCTCAGAGAGGGAGAGGCAGACACAGTGTGTCCACCAGTTGCAGGATCAGAGTGAGAGTGAAAGAGAGAGATTGCGTTACAGAGTTGCACCTTAAATACTTGATCATAACAATACATCAAAAAGACATACCCCACAGTCTAGAATGATCAAAGGGACAACAGAACAGGCAGGAGGTATTTGCATTTGTAAGCCATACATCACAATGGGCAGATTAGCTAGACCTCGCTCTAAGTGCAAGACAAAGAGGCTAACAAGCACATCTACATATTGATCTGAGTCTCTAGGTCACAGTAAGGACAGGACGCATGAGTACAAAGGATGAAAGGCATCGATTAACATCACATAGGTGAGACAGAAGAAACTCGTCTACCTGTAGACATTAATACACCAAAGCACATCTAAGATGCTCAGAAAAAGCACAGTAAGGACAAGCCATATGCACACTATACAGAATGGCGCATTACATCACAACACATGCATGTTTGCATCGCAAATACATGAATGGCACATTGCTTCTCAGTAATGCAGCAGAAAAACAGAGAAAAGAGGGCTGAGTGTCCTTAGTCTATTGTGGGGTTAAAACGAACCGCCACAGCGTCACCTATTAGGAAAATTCTATCAGGCTGCAAGTCTCCCTTGCTGAGACACGTCGTGTCCCACCACAGGCAGCTCTTTATGATCCCCAACACTAAGGTGGAGGAATTTATTTGTGTGTTTCCGGTGCGGGTGGATGATTTGATTATGTTTTGTTTGCAACGTCCACCACATTAAAATGTTTTGTGTAATGCCTGTCCCTGTGACTCGCCAAATTTTGTAACACTATAACAATAGTATACACAGGGTGGTACAATACTTGCGGGGTACACACAGGGGGTTTGGGTAACACCCACTAACACCTGCGCTAGATTTTTGTGTGTAACCCTTACTAACACCTACTCACTTTAGGTGTAGTACCCTTTTGGTAGTGGTGTGTTATGACAATGTATTTACCTTAACTTTTCTACCTGAGGGAAAAGGGATAATTGGGCCAGGTCAGACCGACTCTGGGTTCGTAGGAGCCTGGGAGGTGCAGCAACAGACGACACATACACAGCCGTATATGGAACTTGCAACTAATGTATATTATTTACAATTATGTACACAAAAATAAATATACAGTATAGAGCGATAAAAAAAAGAAAAAAAAATCCATAAACTCAAACTTATATTTACAAAATTCACAGTCCTGTTTTGGTCCTTTCCAGGTGACTAGTGGAGTCACCTTTAGCAGTTCATAGGGTTCGGGCTTCAGCTCACCATCCAGATCTGGAGATCCACGCTCTGGTCAAACCAGTTCAAAGGAAAAAAAAAAAAAAAAGAAAAGAACCTGACCTATAAAATAGGTCAGAACACAAAGAGCTTAGTCTATAATCTAAGTCAATTTCCCCAAATCAACAAATGTGCATAAAACAAACATCTACCATTCAACCTCATCAACATGGTGCTACAACAATAAGCAAGTGCATTTGGAAGGCACCTGACATCACAGGACATTGGTGCAGTGTGCTGCACCAAGCTAACATCACATCTAGCACAACAATTTATCACAATTTTGGCTTTTAAAACACATATCAACCACAGATTCATCATTCACCATCAAGTAGCAATTAATGGCAAGGGAACTGGGACCTTTGCTAACCGTTACAGCCTTGAAAAATAGCTTTTTCTGATGAAAAAACTAGCCAAATTTAGCATCGGCGGCTAGCGTTTTTAAGCTAGCGGTTAGCATCCACATACACAATGAATAAATAGCACTCACCATGCCAAGTGGCTCGTGCTTCAATGGAGTTCCCGCGCTCAACGGCGTCGACAACCTTTGGATCCCAATCTTAAAATTTAATAGACGGGGCTGTAGCGGTTTAATTCAACCCTCGACAACACACAGACAGAACACAGAGACAGTCAGCTCGCACTCCTGGGTTTTTCCGCTGCATGCTGCGTTTACAGCCGTGAAGTTAAAGTGTTCATGCATCTTGTCCTTACTGTGCTTCTTCTGAGCATCTTACATATGTAGATGTGCTTTGAGGTAAATCTCCACAAAAAGACTGGTCAAACACAGCGCTCGGCTAGAGCAAATAACAGAACAGTGTAATGTGTATTAATGTCTACAGGCAGACGCGTTTCGTCTGGCTCACTTCTGTGATGTTAATGTTGCCTTTCATGCATTGTGCTCATGCGTCCTGTCCTCACTGTGACCTTGGGACTGAGATCAATATGTCTCTCAAATGCAAATGTCTTATGCCTGTTCTGTTATCTCTTTGATCATACCAACTGCTGGGGTATATCCTTTTGATGTATTGTTGTGGTCGAGTATATATGCTGCAATTCTGTAACGCAAACTCTCTCTCTCACTCTGATCCTGCAACTGGTAGACACACACATGTGTCCGCCTCTCCTCTCCTTCTCTGAGAGCCGTGGGCTCGCTCACCGGCGCTCATGCACGGCGCCGGGAGCGGAGCTTGTGACGGCGGTATGATAATAAAACTCTACTTAAAACCTCCACCAACGC
Source organism: Pholidichthys leucotaenia (assembly GCA_020510985.1). Lineage (NCBI taxonomy): Eukaryota > Metazoa > Chordata > Actinopteri > Cichliformes > Pholidichthyidae > Pholidichthys > Pholidichthys leucotaenia. Next base: position 64,556,001 of record CM035844.1, on the reverse strand, counting down.
CGCTTTATTTCATGCCGCCGCACTGGTGACCCCTTGAAGACGCACACACTTTGTGCGACGCAGCTTTCTGATTTGGACGGCCACGCTGGCGAACCGACGCTGAAAAAAACGAGCGGCCAGCGAACGCAGCACCCGGACACGCACACGCTTTGTGCGAAGCAACCTTCTGAGCTGGACAGCTGCACTGGTGACCCGTTCTTCAGGATGAGATCTGCACGTCTGAGATCTGCTCATCCACGCTGGACCAGCCGCGCTCGCAGCCCCTTCACACAAGAGCGCGGGCACCTCGTCCCTTCTCCACGACGGCGTTCTTCAGGGCCGGCGGAGAACGCAACGCGTGGACCTGAACGCACCATGCCCGAGCCTGAGGAACAAAGATCGTCTATTCCCTCCCGCCGCTCCAACGCATCTGCACGAGCCTGAGGGACAAAAGATCGTCTATTTCCTCTCACCGCTCCAACGCACCATGGCCAATCTACAGCCACAGCTCAACCTGGATTTTTATCGGCGCCGTCTGCGCCGATCTCCACCAAGTTTCTGCACCCTGGTTCTCCTCTCCAGCGGCCCACCCACGCACTGAACCCCCGCGCACGCACCGGGGAGTTACGAGGACGGCGCATCACGCACGGGACAAGTAACGGCTCCAGAGACCGCCATCGTCCTCCGCCGCTGCTCACAGAACCTTCAGGGCTGCCCGTTCACCTGAAGCAAGCACGCAGCTCGCTACTGGATTTTTTAATGGTCTTAGCCACGGCACAAAGGGATTTCAGCCGTCAGCTGTTCCCGGGGGCTTTGGGGTTGCTTCTGCACCTAAAGCCAACACGCCAGTCCCTCTGCTTTTGTTTATTTTTTTTTCTTACAGCCGCTCCTGCTTTTCTTCATGGCCACAAGAGGAGCCAGAGAATAATTTTTCTTCTTCTGATCTCTGCATGTTCAGACGGGACATTGCGGAGCAGCAAACACTTTTGGCGCGATTCGAACGATTTTCCCGCGCCCGGTCAGTATGTACTACCACCCCCCCTCCTCCCTGCTCGCTGCCCAGACTGCAACATCGAGGTCACAGTCCCCTACCGTTCCCTCTGGGGGGGGAGCAGTGTAGCGGTTTAATTCAACCCCCCACAACACACAGACAGAACACAGAGACAGTCAGCTCGCACTCCTGGGTTTTTCCGCTGTATGCTGCGTTTACAGCCGTGAAGTTAAAGTGTTCATGCATCTTGTCCTTACTGTGCTTCTTCTGAGCATCTTACATATGTAGATGTGCTTTGAGGTAAATCTCCACAAAAAGACTGGTCAAACACAGCGCTCGGCTAGAGCAAATAACAGAACAGTGTAATGTGTATTAATGTCTACAGGCAGACGCGTTTCGTCTGGCTCACTTCTGTGATGTTAATGTTGCCTTTCATGCATTGTGCTCATGCGTCCTGTCCTCACTGTGACCTAGGGACTGAGATCAATATGTCTCTCAAATGCAAATGTCTTATGCCTGTTCTGTTATCTCTTTGATCATACCAGCTCCTGGGGTATATCCTTTTGATGTATTGTTGTGGTCGAGTATATATGCTGCAACTCTGTAACGCAAACTCTCTCTCTCACTCTGATCCTGCAACTGGTAGACACACACACACGTGTCCGCCTCTCCTCTCCTCTGAGAGCCATGGGCTCACTCACCGGCGCTCATGCACGGCGCCGGGAGCGGAGCTTGTGACGGCGGTATGATAATAAAACTCTACTTAAAACCTCCACCAACGCCGCTTTATTTCATGCCGCCGCAGGGGCATTAGAATTTGGCAATACCGCAATGTCTCATTTCTCATTTTGGTTTAGGCTTACCAATGTCAAGGATTTTATCCTGGCAAAGGCTGCTATCAGCACGCTAGCGTCGTCATATCACCAAGGACCGTCTCTCTCTCTGGTCTGTGTCTTTCGGCGTCTGGCGTGACTGAGCCAAAAATGCAAGTCATCCCAGACCCAGGGAGATAGCGCTTAACCCATTGGGTGGCGTGACCCAGCAATGGTGCAGCCATTGGTTACTCGAAATATCAACACACAATACTAGGAACTTTATCAGAATATTCTAGAAAACGTTCCTAACTATTTATGAATATATATTTATTTAAATATTCATATTCAAATTATGTATTCCCATTGTGAAATGGGTGTTTTTCTTTTCTAAAAGCGGTATCAATATTTATAATTTAATTCACGTTAAACTATCTACTCCCATTGTGAAATGAATGTCCCCCCTTCTTCTTAAAGCGGTATCGACATTCATAATTTTAATCACGTTTTTAACACTGGGTTACACTATCCCCCCTTAGAATAATGCAAGCCCCATTGCATGGGATTAGCTAAATGGTATTGACGGGAGAACTAGTGTTCATGGGAATATTCCTAAGATCTGACTCTGTTAAGGCTCTGGTAAAAGCAAGGTTTGAATAATCTTAGGATCTGTCTCTGTTAAGGCTCTGGTAAAAGCCAGGTTTAGTCCTTGAAACAGGGACTGGGCAACAGTTTGGAGAGGGTTTCCCAACTGACTATACCAGGGGTGTCCAACCATGTGCCATGGAGAGCCAAGACCCTGCAGGTTTTACCTCCAACCAGTGTCTTCAACAGCAGATTTCTGTGAACTTCTTCCCACTGATTGCTGATAAGTGAAAACACCTGCTGAAGAGACTGGGTAGAAGAGAAAACCTGCAGGGTCTTGGCTCTCCATGGCACCTGGTTGGACACCCCTGGACTATACTGTAACCTTTCTGGCTGGGAGGTTGTCCTCTCGGAACGTCTCACAGTCTGTGGGACTTCTTTTTCAGGTTCTTTTTCTTCCACAGGTTCATCACAGGTACCTTTATTAGGTAAGTTGGTTTCACTTTCAGTTCCATTCTCATTGTTTGATGGTTCCACATTTATTTCAGTTTCCTCCAGGTTTCCATCATTCAGTAAGTTGTTGCATCTAGGTGAAGTGACATTTTCTATTTGGTTGTCATTCTCAGGTAAGTGAGTTTCAGCAGGAATGTCTCCTTTAAAGGATGTCTTTGGATGGGGAATTTCATAAACTCGAGTGAGCTTTATGGGTGTTTGGATTGGTTCTTCTCTGTACCAATAGACATCTTCATTTTCCGGTTCTGAATTCTCACATTCATCACTTTGTTCAGGTGATTGTCTTGTCTTAGGTTTGCGGACACGTTTTGGTTGGACAGGTTCGTCTTCAACAGGGGCAAGAAAACCACAGGGAAGAAAGAGGTCGCGGTGAACGGTGCGAACAGGACCATCTTTTGTCTCAGGTTTTATAGTGTAAACAGGCAAGTCACCTGCTTGGCTCACCACAATGTGAATTTCAGCTTCCCACCTGTCTGCTAGTTTGTGTTTGCCTCTGAGGCGGACTGCACGTACCAAAACTCTGTCGCCTGGTTCTAGTTTTGAGGGTTTCACTTGCATATCAAATCTTGTTTTGTTTCTTTCAGCCATCTTGTTAGCATTTTCTGTTGCTAGTTTGTAACTTTCTTGTAGAGTTGTCTTCAGTTTTTCAATGTACTGGGAATGTGACTTGAAACTTTTGTTGTGAAATGGGAGCCCAAATGCAAGGTCGATGGGCAATCTCGGCTGACGACCGAACATTAACTCACACGGGGCAAAACCAGTAGTGTCATTCTTCGTACAATTGTACGCATGTACAAGTGGTTTTGCATAGTTGTGCCACTGAGTTTTGTTCTTTTCCTCCAGAGTACCCAGCATGCTCAATAACGTTCTATTGAAACGTTCTACCGGGTCACCTCTGGGATGATAGGGTGTCATCGGGATTTTGCAAATGCCCATGATTTTGCAAAGTTCTTTTATGATATGGGACTCAAAATCGGGACCCTGATCACTGTGTAATCGTTCGGGTATCCCGTAGTGGACTATAAAGTTGTCCCAGAGTGCCTTTGCAACGGTCTGATCTTTCTGATTGCTGGTAGGGATGGCTATAGCGTATTTTGTGAAATGATCAGTTAACACGAGCACATCCTTCGTGTTACTTTGATCGGGCTCAATGGACAGGAAATCCATACAGACGAGTTCGAGCGGTCGGGTGGACTTGATATTGACAAGCGAAGCAGCTCATTCTGGAGCGGTTTTACATCTTACGCAGCGATTACATGTCCTGATCTTCTTTTCAATATCCGCCGCCATGTGAGGCCAATAGAACCTTGTTCTGACAAGATCCAAAGTACGCTCTGTGCCTAAATGGCCCATGTCACAGTGGAGGCTTTGAAAGACTGAATCGCGGAGCTGTTCAGGTAAGACGAGCTGGTAAGTAACATTTCCTCCGTCTTGACGAGTGCGGTAGAGGATGTTATTGCACATTTCAAGTCGACTGAGCTCTCGGAGTAACAAGTTGATATCAGGAAGTTCAGTTCGTACCGTTGGTGGAACTTTTAGTCCAGTTTCAATTTGTGCAATCACTTCTCTTAAACAGGGGTCAGTTCTTTGTTCGTTTTTGATCTGTTCAGGAGTCATGTGGGGTACAACTGGAAGACCACCACAGCCATCTTCATCGGCATAGCCATCTGGAATGGCGGCTACAGAGATGGCTAACGAGTGAACCAAAGGGAAGGTGTTGTCTGGAGAGCTACAGACAAGGTGTTTTTCACATATAGCAGACACTACCTCAGAACTTAAACTGTTCTCAGGAAGAGACAAGTGAGTTTGAGTGAACGGCAGTATGTGGTCAAGCTCCTTTTGGGACACTGCGTCATCAAGTAACTCACCATGTGGCCGTCTAGAGAGGTCATCTGCATCTGAGTTAAGCTTGCCTGCTCTGTATTGGAGCTTAAAGTTAAACGTCGACAGAGCAGCTAGCCACCTATAACTCATGGCATCCATCTTAGCAGTAGTTAAAATGTACGTCAGGGGGTTACTGTCTGTCACGACAGTAAAATGATTGCCATACAAATAGTCTGCAAACTTCTCCGTTACTGCCCACTTTAGAGTCAAAAATTCCAATTTATGGGTGGGGTAATGGGACTCACTTCTAGACAACCCCCGGCTTGCATAAGCTATGACCCTAGTCTGGCCTTCCTGCTCTAGATAGAGGGCGGCGCCAAGCCCTGCAGTGCTGGCGTCAGTATGGAGTGTATATGGCAACTGAGGGTCAGCGAAACCCAGGACAGGCGCAGTACTGAGCTTTTCAATGATGGTTTTGAATGCAAGATCACAGGAAGAAGTCCATCGCTCGCCAAACGGTGTCTTTGGGTCGTGGTACTGGGCAGGCTTAGATTTGGGCTTTGTGCTCTTTCGCAAAGGAGGGTAGCCTGCTGTTAAGTCAGTGAGGGGCTTAACGATGCTGGAATAGTTCTTAATGAACCGCCTATAGTACCCTGAAAAACCTAAGAACGAGCGGAACTGTTTGAGATCATGGGGCACAGGCCAGGTACTTAGGGCTTTCACTTTTTCGGGGTCAGTCTCAACTCCTTTACTGGACACAATGTGACCGAGGTATCTGACAGAAGTTTAAAAAAAATCTGCATTTCTCAGGGGAGAGTTTAAGCCCGTACTCTTTTAGGCGATTAAGAACTTTCATTAAGCGAGCCTCATGTTCTTCGGGCGTCTTGGAGAATACAATGATGTCATCGAGGAACACAATCACCTCATGCAGATTCATGTCACCCATGCATTTCTCCATGAGGCGCTGGAACGTGCTGGGGGCATTTGTAATGCCTTGGGGCATTCTATTGAATTTCCAAAAGTCCATGGGATATGCGAACGCCATCTTTGGTTTGTCCAGCTCCTCTACCTCAATTTGGTAGTACCCTGACTTTAAATCGAGGATGGAGAACCACTGCGAACCGGTCAAGGTGGAAAACGTTTCCTCCAAGTTGGGGAGGGCGTAAGCATCTTTTACAGTCTGCTTGTTAAGCTTTCTGTAATAAATAGAAAGGCGGACATCGCCATTTTTTTTTCGCACCACTACAATAGGCGAAGAAAATGGGGAAGTAGACTTTCTTATCACGCCTGCTTGTTGGAGTTCTTTGAGATGCTTACGGACCGCTTCCAGGTCATTTGGATGAATGGGACGTGCTCTGTGTTTGAACGGTGTTTCATCTGATAATTTGATTGTGTGTTTCACTTGATCCGTTTTGCCAAAGTCAAGATCGTTTTGTGCAAATACTTCAAGCATTTGACTGAGTCTTTCTGTTAGGCACTCTTTCCATTCAGCGCTAATGGGGGAAGAGTCAAAGTTGAACTTCAGAGTGGACTTTGGTTCAGTTTTGGACTTTGCAACTTTCATGGAGTGTTCTTGTGATAGGACTTGTTGATATGCACAAATTTCTCCAATGACACACTTCTGAGGGATTGTCACGTCATGTTCCGATTCATTGGTGAGTATAACTGGAGCAAGGTAAGGTGCTCTTTCAGGTAAGTTTATGAGACATGGTTTTACCAGGATACCACCAGGTAAGGCTGACATTAACGGGTGTTCTAACAAGACAGATTTTTCACTGTTGCCGGCTGACACAGCTACAGCGCCATCTAGAACAGCTGTTTGGCCTGCAGGAACTAACTGTGGCTCTTTGTTGCGCATGGTCACTAAACCAAGGCTAGTGTCTTTGGACTGTCTGTGCCGTAGCTCAAGGACTTTTAACACTGCCTTATAATCAAGTGACATGGTTGGCTGCAGGTCAGAACATGCATCAGAGTACAGCTCATACAGTACGGGTTAACGGGTGCTCTAACAAGACAGATTTTTCACTGTTGCCGGCTGACACAGCTACAGCGCCATCTAGAACAACTGTTTGGCCTGCAGGAACTAACTGTGGCTCTTTGTTGTGCATGGTCACTAAACCAAGGCTAGTGTCTTTGGACTGTCTGTGCCGTAGCTCAAGGACTTTTAACACTGCCTTATAACCAAGTGACATGGTTGGCTGCAGGTTAGAACATGCATCAGAGTACAGCTCATACAGTACATCCAATGTGTTTGTCCCTATTAACACTAAGGACTGATCAGCTGCACGTACATCAGGGACCACTAAGGCAAGTGTTGGCACTTCGGCTTCAATACCGAAAAAGTCTTTTGGGAAAGTGACATGCATATCAATGTAGCCTAAGTAAGGTACACTCTGACCGTTAGCTCCCTCCACTTCTAACAGCTCAAAAAGTGGCTTAATCTCATGGTTGGATAAGTACTGTCTGTAATAGGACTCAGGGACAGTTGTCACCTGGGAGCCTGTATCTAACAAATAGTTCACAGTACAGCCATTCACTTTCACTTGTGCTGTACTTTTTGTACCAATTAGACCATTAGGAAAGTTAAAGCGATCTGTTTTGGAATGCGACTTCAGTTTAGCACGTGTCTTGAATGGAGCTTTTGGTTTGGGACGGGTCATCTCTGAACTAACCTCTGTTTGTCCCGCAACAGGGGTAGACTTCAGTTTTAAAGAAGATTGGGGGTTCTGACTGTCCCAAATTTGTCTTTTTACTCTTGGTTCTTTGCGTTTTGCAGCTACAAGTGCAGGGTTTGGCTCTGACTCACAAGTGGCTACAATATGCCCATCTTCGCCACAGCGGAAGCAATACCATGGTTTGGGCCTAGTATTGGGACAGCTGGACGAAGGAAAGTTTTCAGGTTTGGCATGGTCAGGTTTTTTATTTCCAGATTTCTTAGTTGGGTCTTTCCTCGGTGGTGCTTGTTTCTGTTGTTTCATGACAGCAGCTAATGGGCTTTTTAGATCAGCGACTTGCTTTTCCAGTTCTTTCAGACTTTCCGACTCCACTTCACTATTTGTACTTGTTTCGGTGACTGTTCGTAGGAAGCTGCTTTTGGCTTTGTGGAGCCCAAGTGTTTTTTCATGCGTGTGTTTTTAACTTCTTGTCTGTTTTCAACAGTGCGACGGTGAAGCAATAACTCTGCATACTCAGGTGGATGTTTATCTTTTAGTTCCAGCTGTAGCTCTTTTAGCAGATTATCATCCCAACAGCCTCTGTTAAACTGCTTGAGAAGCTGTTTGTTTGCTTCCTGGGGCTCCAGACCGCCTCTACACACTGTGAGATTGAGCGCCACCTGCAAACGATGCAGATATGCAGAGGGTTTTTCTCCAAAATTTTGGAAAGTGTTCATGAATCGCACAAGCAGTTCCTCACCGTCTTCAACAGTCCCGAAAGCTGAATCCAAAAGCTTAAGATAGTCAGCAGAGGTGGCTTCAGACCCAAGAGAGCGAATAACATCAGACGCAGGAGCAAGAAGACTTTCAAGGATCCTGCGAGATTTTTCCAAGTCAGACAAAGAAGTATCTTCCATCATCAAGTCAACATGTGAACGCCATGTTTCATAGTCAGCTTCAGTATACGGTCTTGGCGTTTTGCCAGAGAAAGCTCTGATTCTCCAAGAGGAATGGGCGTTTGACGGCTTCTCTGCATTTTTAATGACATGCTCGACTACGATTTTCTGAACCTCGGGTGGGTTAAAATCAGCTGGACTCAACATTTGAGGTGTTAAGTTTGGTCTAAGAGGGCTTTGGAAGAGTGCTTGAGTGGTTTTAGGGGTGCGAGGTACTTCAACTTGGAGTGGAGGAGAGACTCCACTTTGTGTGGGTTCTACAGTAGGGAAAGCAGGATCAACGTCGGCAGAGACTGTTTCAGCTGTCTCAGCAGCTTCAATAGGCTTCCCTATTGTGGACATGACCTCCCGCAACACCTCGTCAAAACCTTTTCCACTTAGCTTAGCTAAACCCCTCAGGTTGCTAAGATAAGCCTCAGTAACGCTGCCCCCTACAGTTTTAGTGTAGACATCAGTTAGAGTTTGAATGCAGTATTTAATCTCAGGATTGTCAGTGGATGGAAAGGAGCATGGCAACATAGGTGTTAATGCTTCAATGCTTAATCCAGATTCGAACTCTACAATATGACTTTTGTCAAAGTCAGATGAGTTATCATTAATGCTGAGCACCCTACGGATTGTGCCTGCCATGTTGCTCTAGAAACTCAAAAACGTCTGTGTCTCTTTCTTTATCAACAACACCACTAACAATGACTGCATTAGGGATTTTAACACCATGTTTTTCCACAAAATCCATTTTGGCCGTATATCAACTGTTAAGTCAGGGGTCAAAACAGAATCCTCATCTGTTGTGCAATGCTCCAGGCTCCTGCCTGCGCTTGCCAAATTTTTGTGTAATACCTGTCCCTGTGACACTTACTTGTCTCGCCAAATTTTGTAACACTATAACAATAGTATACACGGGGTGGTACAATACTTGCGGGGTACACACAGGGGGTTTGGGTAACACCCACTAACACCTGCGCTCGCTAGATTTTTGTGTGTAACCGTTACTAACTAACACCTACTCACTTTAGGGGTAGTACCCTTTTTGGTAGTGGTGTGTTATGGCAATGTATTTACCTTAGCTTTTCTACCTGAGGGAAAAGGGATAATCGGGCCAGGTCAGACCGACTCTGGGTTCGTAGGAGCCTGGGAGGTGCAGCAACAGACGACACATACACAGCCGTATATGGAACTTGCAACTATGTATATTATTTACAATTATGTACACAAAAATAAATACATAGCGCGATAAAAAAAGAAAAAAATAATCCATAAACTCAAACTTATATTTACAAAATTCACAGTCCTGTTTTTGTCCTTTCCAGGTGACTAGTGGAGTTGTGGAGATTGTGTGGAAGGGATGAGACAGAGTCATTTCTCAGGTTCCATTTTATTCACAACACACTCTCCAACATTCAAAAGCAGAAAGAGGAAAAAAACCCAACATCTGCCAGTCTTATACCCCTGACATCAAAGTACAAAATCCCATTGTCTTTAAATCCCAAACACAATGCATCCCCCCTGCAGTTCCTCTCTCTTCCACCCAAACCTGGGTGGTCAGGAAATCATTCATGTCCATCTCTTTGCATATCAAAAGGCCAACTCTCTCGTCCTCCTCTTATCCCCAGGAGGTCCAGACCTTTTGTTCCTCTTCAGACGTGAAGCCAAAATAAGCACACAGGAATATACATGAGAGAATATGAACAGTCATATACGTATATGTGAGCCCGTGAAACTACATATGTGCACCACATATAACCCCCCCCCAAACGTCTAAGATGGAACAAACAAACACAGATTGTATGTCATAATAAAATCATCATACATCAGTCCACATGCTGTCTTGGTCTCAACTGTCTGCCGTATCTGCTGCAGGTGGGCTTAACCTCTTCCGCGGCGTCCTCCTGCTGTGGAGCTGCTGTCTGAGGATTAAAACTGTTAGTCAATCTCTGTGAGTGTACTGGGGAATGCTCCCTAGGGGGTCTACCCCGTCGCGGGGCCCTCGCCAACTGCACAATTTCGTCAGCCATCACAAAAGCAGGTTTGAGTCTGTCTATGCCAATCATCTCCTTTCTGCCCCCCAAATCTAGCAAAAAATGCTTATCACCTGTTTCTAGCACTCTAAATGGTCCATCTTAAGGCGGTCGCAGGGCTGTGCAGTGGGCATCATGTCTGACAAAAACAAACTCCGCATTTTTTAAAGCTTTAGGCACAAAAACACGCGGAAAACTGTGGTGAACGGGGCCTGGTAGGACACTCGGGCCATTGCTATTCTGCAACCGCTGAGCCGAGGAGAACTCTGGCGCTGGGTTGTCAGGGAGAAATTCTCCAGGCAGCCGAAGTGGCTGTGCGAACACTAGCTCCGCTGGGGAGGCGTCTAAATCCTCTTTAGGTGCAGAACGCAACCCCAATAGAACCCATAGTAGTTTGTCAACCCAATTTGCATCCGTAAGCGACGCTCTGAGAGCCGCCTTCAGCGACCTGTGAAAACGTTCGCATAACCCGTTAGCCTGCGGGTGATACGCGGTCGTGCAGTGGATCGTTGCCCCCAGGCTGCGGGCCATCGCTGACCAAAGTTCAGAAACAAATTGTGGGCCTCTGTCAGACGTAATATCCAACAGAACTCCAAAACGCGCTACCCATGTAGTTAAAAAAGCGCGCGCCACCTCCTCGGCTGTGGTTGATGACAGGGGAACCACTTCTGGCCAGCGCGTGGTGCGGTCAACCATTGTCAGAAGATGTGTGCACCCTTGCGAGGGAGGTAGGGGGCCTACGAGGTCCACATGGACATGATCAAACCTTTTAGCTGGAATATGAAACGGCTCCAAAGGAGCTCTCGTGTGTCTATGCACTTTGGCCCGCTGACAGGCCATGCAAGCTGCCGCCCACTCTCTAACTTGCTTGCGCAGGCCCAGCCATACAAATTTCTCCCCTACCATTTTGACCGAAGCGCGCACCCCCGGGTGCGCCAGCGAATAGATCGAGTCAAAAACGCGGCGGCGCCATGAGGCCGGAACCACCAGACGGGGTCGCCCGTTGGAAACATCGCAGATTAGGGGGGGCATACTGTCTTGCAGCACCCTGTCCTCCAGCCTTAACCCTGTTGGTCCAGACTGGAGTGCGCGCACGTCCGCGTCGCCGCCCTGCTCCGCGGCCATGGCTGCGTAATCTATCCCTACGTGGACTGGGGCCGCGCGCACTTCTGCGCCGCTACCCTGGTCTGCGGCAACAGCTGCAAAATCTACCTCTACGCGGGCTGGAGCAGACACAGCACGCGAGAGGCAGTCTGCCACTACGTTAAGTTTACCCGCTACATGCTGGATATCAGTAGTGAACTCTGAAATTGCGGCCAGCTGTCTCTGCTGCCGGCCCGACCAAGGTTCCGAAATCTTGGCCATCGCAAAAGTCAGCGGCTTGTGGTCAACGAACGTGGTGAAACGGCGTCCCTCCAGCCAAAACTGGAAGTGACGAATAGCCAAATGGAGAGCTAACAACTCCCTGTCGAATGCGCTGTATTTTCGCTCACTATCGCGCAAAGTCTTGCTGAAAAACGCGAGCGGCTGCCAGGCTCCAGCCACATACTGTTCCACAACCGCCCCTATGGCCACATCTGACGCGTCAGTAGTGAGCACCATGCGGGCCGTTGGGACTGGATGCGCTAACAACGCAGCGTTTGCCAAGGCTGTTTTGACTTCAGAGAATGCGCGCTCCCGCTCGGGAGACCATTCGATTTTATTTGCGGGTTTTTGTTTTTTAAGCACAGCGTATAATGGTTGCATGAGCTACGCCGCGCGGGGGAGGAAACGGTTATAAAAATTCACCATTCCCAAAAACTCCTGTAACGGTTTGACCGTTTGTGGCTGGGGAAAATTTGCCACCGCGCGCACCTTGTCAGGCAGAGGAACTGCTCCTTCGGGAGAGACGCGATGCCCCAAAAAATCAATCTGCGCCACCCCGAACTGATACTTCGCTGGGTTGATTATTAGCCCGTGCTCCGCCAACCTCCGGAAAACTGCCGTGAGGTGGTTCTCGTGTTTGTCTTCGGACGCACTGGCTACCAAAATGTCGTCCAGGTAGACGAACACGAAAGGGAGATCGCGCAACACCGCGTCCATCATGCGTTGGAAAGTCTGCGCTGCGCCTTTAAGCCCAAACGGCATGCGCAAAAAATCAAAAAGCCCGAAAGGAGTTATTACCGCTGTTTTGGGTCAGCGCGGACTGGGACCTGATGATAGCCGCGTACCAGGTCTATCTTAGAAAAAATGCGCGTCCCCGCCAAATGAACTGAAAAATCCTGGATATGTGGGATTGGGTAGCGGTTGTGTGCTGTAGCATTGTTAAGCCTGCGAAAATCACCGCACGGCCGCCACGAGCCATCAGTTTTAGGGACCATGTGAAGCGGTGAAGCCCAAGGGCTCTTTGAACGTCGGATGATGCCCAATTTTTCCAGGTTGGCGAACTCCTCGCGCGCTATGGCCAGTTTAGCTGAATCCAAGCGCCGAGCTTTTGCAAAAACGGGCGGTCCGGTGGTAGTAATAAAATGCTCCACCCCGTGTTTAGCCACAGACGCCGAAAACGTTGGCACCGTGAGTGCTGAAACTGAGTGAGGAGTGTGTGGAACTTACCACCTGCAGCTGTGACGTTGGCTTGTGCTGTTGGCGGGGCCACTCGCGCTGTACAGGGAATAGAAGAAAGAGTGCATTAACCAGGCGTCTGTTAGCAAGATCGACCAACAAACCATGTGAGCACAAAAAATCAGCACCTAACATGTTGAAATTGACTGCCGCTATGACGAAAGTCCACTCGAATGTGCGGCCGTGTAACAACAGAGACAGGGTCTTCTCCCCGAAGGTCTTAATCGCCAAGCCGTTCGCTGCTGACACCACAGGGCCACTGGAAGACGCCAGCCGGTCAGCGTAGGAAGGTGTGATGAAACTCAGCTGGGAGCCTGTGTCCACGAGGAAGTGCCTCCCCGATCGCGCGTCCCTCAAGTAGAGCAGCTTGTTCTCCTCACCGAGAGCCCCAGCTGCTACCGACTCCCGGTCTTGGCATTTCCCGAGCGCTTGAATTGGCATGGCGGAATGCACTTGCGTGCCCTCTTGGCGAAACGGCAATGGTAAAAGCAAAGGACGTCGTCCGCTCCGCGCCTCCTGGCCCCCGTTGCTGCCGTCGTCGGTGAGTCTGGTGCTGCAGCCTCTGGCCCCCTGCCATCTCCGGATGTTGCGCCCAGCTCCGCTGCTGCGGTCGTGGCCGTGTGTCATCTAAGATAAGATAAGATAAGATAAGATAAGCCTTTATTAGTCCCACAACGGGGAAATTCCAGGATTGCAACAGCACAGGGATAGCAACACTCAGAGCAACAATCAGAAGGCAAGAAAAAAAAAAACAAGCAAGCAAGAGCAGCTAATAAACATATGTACGTATTACTATAAAATATATATATATACACACACACACAGACACACAGTGCAGAGCATTGTAGCTGGATGGAATAAATATATGAATATATGAACACACAGTGCAGAGCATTGTAGCTAGATGGAATAAATATGTAAATATATAAACACCCACAGTACGGAGCATTGCAGCTAGGTGGAATAAATATGCAAGTATATAAACACACACAGTGCGGAGCAATGTAGCTAGATGGAACAACATGTAGATATATAAATATATAAACACCCACAGTACGGAGCATTGCAGCTAGACGGAACAAATATGCAAATATATAAACACACACAGTGCAGAGCATTGCCGCTAGATGGAATGAAACAGCATAACCGTCTACCCAGCTATCCTGCATGGTATGATTATGTGCCCATACACACTCTCACCCTCCATAGCGACCGGCATGCTCCTAGTTGTATGCCGGAGAGGACCACTGTGTAAGTCTATTGCATCTTCTGCATTCAAAAAACTATTAGTTTGTTACGTTATTAGTTTGTTATCTATGGGCGTCGACGAGTCGTTGCGCCTCCTGGCCCAGCTCATGGTAGTCTCGGTGGGCCAGCAGCTGTGAACTGGCCAGGGTAACTCTCACCGCTGGCGGAAGTGTCCTGAGGAAAAGGTGGGCGAAAATAAAGCCATCATCTTTGGCGTCTCTCAAACTCAGCATCTTCGCATACCTGCCAACTTTTCAAACCTGAAAAGCCTAGTAGCTAGCCGGGGTTCAGGGGCCGATGCTAATGCTAATAATGCTAATGCTAATAATAATAATGCTAATATTTGCCAAACAAATATTAGCATTAAATCTAGTTAAATGTAGCTAACAACCTCATATTTCTTCAACTTTCAAACCTGAAAAGCCTAGTAGCTAGCCGCGGTCCAGGGGCCGCAGTGTCAAACAAATATTAGCATTTGACATAGAAGTCACATATTAATTATATTAAAGGTAAAATATCTAAATCAATTGCAATACTACACAGAGCGAAATATTTGCTGAATCAACCCACATTATATACTTTGTATCATTCATTAATACTCCCATACATGACATATTGTACTGAAGTATGGGGAAATACATATAAAACAAACATATATCCAGTCTTTATGCTTCAGAAGAAAGCTATTAGAATAATAAACAAAGCTGCTTACGGGGAACCAACAAACCCACTTTTTCTTAAATTAAAAGCTTTCAAGTTGAAAGATCTGGTTGACTTTAAAACTGCAGTAATAATGTTTAAAGTGAAGAATCTATCACTGCCCGCAAATATCCAAAAGTTGTTCCAAATAAGGGAGAAACAATATCATTTCAGAGGAACATGTATATTTCAAAAACCTTCAGTGAGAACTACCACCAAGCAACACTGTGTTTCAGAGCAAGGAGTCAGATTATGGAACGATTTTGGACCTGAATTAAAATCATGTACAACGCTTGGACAATTTAAACAAAAACTAAAGGAAGAAATACTCCAAACATATATACAAGATGACATGTAAAATCATATCAGGATTGTCATATCCAGTCTGTGTTGTGTTGTAGCTTAGTTTTTTGTCACATTTTGTCTTAGCTTTGTTCTGAATTGTAATCACTCTTGTTTTGTTTTTCTTTTGAATTCTTGGATGGAATATGGGTGGGCAATATAAGCTGCGGCTTCAGCCATCACCCATTTCAGATAACTTATGTTGAACTGTATAATCAGAGGAGTTATTGTCTAATTTGACCTTGTTGCATTTTCTTTCCCCCTTTGTTATATTATTCTGTTTCTTTTTAATCTTTACTTTTAATCTATCCGAAATAAAGATTAATTCATTCATTAAATTTGCATTCAAAAGACTATCTTAACACTGCATAGAACTTCGAATAGGCCAGATGTGATGTATTATGAATACTAGAAAAGCACTCGGAGAGCGCAGACCTCCGCCAAGCATCACAGTTCCCCCCATACAGTGTTTAACATCATAAATAAAATATTGAAAATGGCCCTATCTCGCAATGTTAAATAAAAAAAAAAAGAATCCTTTAAAAAATTCCTGGATCCAGACGGTGATCCGGATCACCACCAAAATCTAATCATCTCTAGGATACCCCATTTCTGACAATCTGTGAAAACTTCATGAAAATCCGTCCATAACTTTTTGAGTTATCTTGCTAACAAAGAAACAGACAAACAGACAAACCAACGCTGATGATCACATAACCTCCTTGGCGGAGGTAACTAGAAGACTAGAGATATCAGCAGGGTATGCTAGCACTGTTTAACAGACACGTGCGTAAATGACGGCAAAATCGCTCTGATATTTTATGTGTTTACATGATACACCAAGCATGACAAGGCTTGCAATTACACAGCACATGTTCTTCAAGTTTGCCGCTAGCGTCACTGGCACTGGCCTTGTGTTTTTTCGTTCTTACGTGGTCTTTCACATCGCTGATTCCGCCATGTCCAATCAAAAAGTCTTGTCTGCACAAAGTGCAATTTGCGTAATTTTCACCCCTTCTTGAGCGAATAATAACTCCCGGAAATGCTCTGCTGTATTCCTCACGAAAAGACTGCAATTTTCGTTTGTGTTTCACGCTCGTTAGTGATTTTTCTCCGGCAGACTCCATGATGAAAAAGTATAACTCTTACCTGATTGCCTCGCGATTGCACATGGAAAATTGGCTCAGACCTCTCGCACATGCGCAATACACCTACATGAAGCAGTGCCGATTGCCTTTGTTCTAAATTTAGATACGATTCCAAGCGACAGCGTGTTTGGAATTGCTTTCGTGTTTTCCGTGTTTTTTTTACAATTTAAAATTTTTGACTGAATTTTTTAGTGAAAAACCGTAATTTTGAATAATAAAACCGGAACCCGGAACGGGGTCTTGAAAACCGGAACCATTACGGCAAAACCGGAGTAGTTGGCAGGTATGTCTTCGCCATCAGGTCTGCAGGTCTGTCGACTTCACACTCAGTCAACGCCAGGAGCTTCTCTGCTCGCTCTCCCAGCAAGGGGGTGAAAAAACGGATGAGAGCAGCCTTCAAAGTGCCGTACTTGTCGTCGTCTGGCGGGTGGTTGATCAGGCTCTCTACACGCTGGGCTGTGTGGTTGTCCAGCTTTGCAACTACATGGTAGAACTTTGTGGTGTCTGCCGAAACCTTCTGAAGATGGAACTGTGCCTCAACTGCGTTAAACCAGGAGCGCGGACTGTTCTGCCAGAAGTCCGGAAGCTGGACTGTGGTAGCTGCATTAGCTTGGCTGGCTCCGGTGAGTCCGGTGCAGGAGAATCGTCTCCAGCCATAATACGTCTTAAAGGCGTTGGCCGGACGAAATTTCAATATCGCTAAATCATATCTTAAATTTTTGTGTGAGACGAGCTAATTTGAACCGCACATGTTTTGGTGTCAACAAATGTTGCATAAGGTGACAATGCGCTATTGAAGTATGATTTCCTTGAGAGCTGTCTGTCTGCCAAGCGATCAGCGGCTAAAATGGCCACTGACTGTGTGACGTCAGGTCAGGGAGCGACCAGCAAACACTCGACGGACATTGCGTGTTGTTTACGTTCGGCGATAACGGATATTTCTAGGAGTACTTGTGGATTACAAATAGAGTATTTATTACGATTAGGATTTCAGTGATCAAATTAATTATGGTTTGGCGTTGTGTTGTCTACGGGTGCGACGGTATACCAGAGGAGCACGCGGTGAGTGTTTATGAATTTCCCCTGCCTGGGAAAATCAGAACCGCATGGGTGAATTTCGTTCAGAAAACGCAAAAAAATTGGAATTATGTCGCAAAATCACCCAACATGTGCAGTAGACATTTCGTTGACAGCGATTTTGAGAATAAGATGCAATTTGAAATGAAATTAGCAAAAAGATTGCTGATAAAAAAATCGGCTGTTCCAACTATATATCCGTTCATTTCAAAGTCCCACTCTCAGACAAGTGTCAGTGACAGTGGCGTGAAAAGCAAGGGTGATCTACCGATGCGATCTGCTGTCAGAAAGAGAAGTAAACAGGGTAAGTTTTCTTTTTTTAATATTCACTGCCAATATTTACTAAAATTATTTACAAGCAATGAATTTCATTGCCTTAACAACTTATCAAATATTAGAATTTTAGGGTATTCATACTAATCAAATATGAAATATTCAGTGCTGTATAGGGAGGTGGTTGTGCCTGTTTGCTCAAGTTATATTTCTATATATGTAATCCAATTTGACACCTCTGGAATGAAATTATGTTGATCTACTGTTTTTGCAGATGTTATCCACTGTCACTCAACCTTCAAATACTGTGGATTTTTTTTTTGAATTTGATTATTCAGCAATTGTCCTCATTGCAGTCATCCATGTGAGGTAACAAGTCACACTAAAGGCTCTCTGTTGGTGATCAAACAACATTGTCCACATTGTGTTGAGGATCGATCCTGGCACAGCCAGCCGATGATCAGGGACATGCCAGCTGGTAACATACAGCTTTCATCCGCCATTCTCTTCACTGGGGCGTCATATGTCAAGGTCCTCAGAGTTCTAAATGCAGCCGGTATCGTTGGAATTTCCACGACCACTTACAAGGAGCTTTCGATTTCTAATTTTTATTAAATTAATTTTATTTCAGAATATGTGGATGATCTGATGAATACTCTTTTTGACAAAACTTTGGTTGATCCAACCCACTTATTGGAGCAGTGGCACTCTGTACAAGCCAGAGTTCCCGCAACATTGAGTGCCAAATTTCAGCGTCCCATCAAAGCTGATGCTGTTGAGCAACATGTATCTAGATTTTCAAAATCAAACATGTAAAAGTAGAATAAATTTCCAATTAGCAATGAAAGTTCAGCTTTCAATTGTTAGGGAAGCAACATATTTTGCTAAGACAAAAAAATATAAGCCTAAGATTTTTAGAGAAATGTGCTTTTAAAAATTGAACACGAATTTTACACCATAAAATGGTAGAAAAATTACTCTAATGTATATGAGATCCGACTTTGATGAATGCTGAAATATTAGAATTATAAAATTGACATGCACATTAATAAACTCAATATATGATTTTAAAAAACTTTATTTAAATAACATTGATCACAAATCTAATCTTGGTAGGCAAAATCCCTTGTAGTGATCAGATGGGAATGTTTCTCTGATGAGGCTCACAGCACAGGCAGGCAATATCACCCTCACTTCTTTCCCAAGATATCCCCAACACCACTGGACCAGGTGCCTGTAGGCTATGAATCTGTATCGCCTGAAAAATATGGGGTTGGCATTGATTATTCCGTTTGCATTGATTATTGAATGTATTGAATGATTTCTTCATAATTGATCTGGAAAATTAAAACACATGAATAAATATTGTTTAAAAACTCACTCGTGTTGACTTGCGTCATGATCACCATATTGCTGTCTGTAGGCCAGATAAGCTGTCTGTAAAACCCAGATGTCAAGATAGACAGAACGGAAACCGGGGTGATCAGTGATACACCTTGGTAGGTTATCATCTGTATATCCACAGCCCTTCAGTTCTTCTAGTTTCTCCTTCACCTTCAATACCTCCTGGCAGCACCGAGATTCAGTTGATGTTGGCATAATGTTGCATTTCTCACAAGTGCACCTGTTAAAAAAAATGGTATAATCAGATGCTTATAATAAACTAATGGCTCGTGGGAGTGCTATATAAATTGGTCTATGAAGTTTGATTAGAAAATATTAAAAACATGTAAAAAATTTTGAGCAGAAAGAGAAGTTATAGGAAAACAATAATGAATCACAATAATCATGATCCATCATGATCCATGATGGATCATGTTGATCCATCAATCTCTTAAGAGAATTATGTAGCTTTTGAGACTAGGATTAACATGATGATGATTAACAACATCTCCTAACAAACTCGTAAAGTACACATATTATCCCTCACATACATTATCCTTTTATTTCCAATGATAATGTTTCTAAATGTTTCTAATGTTTATAAGTCGCCAAGTAAGGCAGCGAGGGAACAATTGGCAGTTTTATTTTGATAATTAAGTGTGTGACCATGCATATCGCCAAAAAAAAAATTTCAAAGCATATTTTACCAATATAAATCGGCGAGCCTCTCGTTCTCAACGTGGTCTGCTCCGGTCGCTGTTTCGTCCGCATCTTCCGCCGCACCCTCGGGCTCGAACAAATACGGCTGAATAACCCCATCAGCACCACCCAAAACTACTTCATCATCAGATTCTTCAGTTTCAATATCATCACTTATATTGCGGTCGTCATACTCGATAAAATAATCGCTGTCCGAATCACTCTGCTGTCGTTCAGCCATTTTCTGTTTCTCCCTGACCTGACGTCACTGCTGACCGCCCCTATCGAGAGATGGCGGTACTGCAGCATCACTAAGTGAAATATGGGCTATTAACAAATAAAGTCATTTATGGAGGCTGGTGACACATTTTAAATCACGGGAATGGCCAGAATGGAATATTTTCATACAATCAGTTTATTGGTTCAATAAAAAAATGTCACCGTCCGAGGCCTTTAAGGTCACCAGTGTGGAGATTGTGTGGAAGGGATGAGGCAGAGTTATTTCTCAGGTTCCATTTTATTCACAACACACTCTCCAACATTCAAAAGCAGAAAGAGGAAAAACCCCCAACATCTGCCAGTCTTATACCCCTGACATCAAAGCATAAAATCCCATTGTCTTTAAATCCCAAACACAATGCATCCCCCCTGCAGTTCCTCTCTCTTCCACCCAAACCTGGGTGGTCAGGAAATCATTCATGTCCATCTCTTTGCATATTAAAAGGCCAACTCTCTCGACCTCCTCTTATCCCCAGGAGGTCCAGACCTTTTGTTCCTCTTCAGACGTGAAGCCAAAATAAGCACACAGGAATATACATGAGAGAATATGAACAGTCATATACATGTGAGCCCGTGAAACTACATATGTGCACCACAGAGTCACCTTTAGCAGTTCATAGGGTTCGGGCTTCGGCTCGCAATCCAGATCTGGAGATCCACGCTCTGGTCAAACCAGTCCAAAGGAAAAAAAAAAAAAAAGAACCTGACCTATAAAATAGGTCAGAACACAAAGAGCTTAGTCTATAATCGAAGTCAATTTCCCCAAATCAACAAATGTGCATAAAACAAACACCTACCATTCAACCTCATCAACATGGTGCTACAACAATAAGCAAGTGCATTTGGAAGGCACCTGACATCACAGGACATTGGTGCAGTGTGCTGCACCAAGCTAACATCACATCTAGCGCAACAATTTATCAAAATTTTGGCTTTTAAAACACATATCAACCACAGATTCATCATTCACCATCAAGTAGCAATTAATGGCAAGGGAACTGGGACCTTTGCTAACTGTTACAGCCTTGAAAAATAGCTTTTTCTGATGAAAAAACTAGCCAAATTTAGCATCGGCGGCTTGCATTTTTAAGCTAGCGGTTAGCATCCACATACACAATGAATAAATAGCACTCACCATGCCAAGTGGCTCGTGCTTCAATGGAGTTCCCGCGCTCAACGGCGTCGACAACCTTTGGATCCCAATCTTAAAATTTAATAGACGGGGCATTAGAATTAGAATTAGAATTTGGCAATACCGCAATGTCTCATTTCTCATTTTGGTTTAGGCTTACCAATTTCAAGGATTTTATCCAGGCAAAGGCTGCTATCAGCACGCTAGCGTCGCCATATCACCAAGGACCGTCTCTCTCTCTGGTCTGTGTCTTTCGGCGTCTGGCGTGACTGAGCCAAAAATGCAAGTCATCCCAGACCCAGGGAGAGAGCGCTTAACCCATTGGGTGGCGTGACCCAGCAATGGCGCAGCCATTGGTTACTCGAAATATCAACACACAATACTAGGAACTTTATCAGAATATTCTAGAAAACGTTCCTAACTATTTATGAATATATATTTATTTGAATACTCACATTCAAATTATGTATTCCCATTGTGAAATGGGTGTTTTTCTTTTCTAAAAGCGGTATCGATATTTATAATTTAATTCACGTTAAACTATCTACTCCCATTGTGAAATGACTGCCCCCCCTTCTTCTTAAAGCGGTATCGACATTCATAATTTTTAATCACGTTTTTAACACTGGGTTACATTTGGGTGTGGTGAAAAGGGACATCTGGCAAAGGCCTGTCCTAACCGTGCCGGTCCTGCCTGAGGGACGCATCCGGGACTACTGCCAATGGTGGGGGTCCGCTCGCGCTGAGCAGCGGGCGGCTACCACTGCCGACCAGCCCACATGGGGGCCAGGGCCGGCCGCCATTGAGCAGCACGGTATCTCTGTGCAGGCTGAGGATGCCAGCATTACAGCTGAGGAGCTGCTGGATGTTGTGGGTCAGAAAAAGTGATCTGAGTGAAACAGTTGAGGCAGGTGGAGTCACGGATGAGCTGGGCAAAGGTGGTGCTTTGAATGGTGAAATGAGAGATGTGGGTGAGGGAACTAAAATAAGTGGAGAGCTGTCTGGAGAAGTTGAGGTGGCTGGTGAATTGTGTGTGACTGGTGGAGGAACAAGTGGACAGTGTGGGGCAGGTGAAGCATCAGGAGGTCTGGGTGAGGATGGTGCTGCAGCTGATGTAGAGGATATGGAGGCGTGTGAGTCCAGACAGGTTTCGCTTAAGCGCCATAGAAGCAGAGCTCCACCTGTGTCTGCAGGTGGTAAAGCTGGTCGGCTGATGGTCAGACAGAACGCTGCGGATGGTGGGGCTCTGTCTGAGAACAGTGACGGTGAGGCCTGATTATTTGACAGCAGTGTGTTTTCACACAATAATACACAGCTGCCAGTTAGGCAGGAGGACATAATTTATCCTGCAAAAATGTTCAAACTGTTTTTACAGCAGACCAAGGGGATGAAGGGGCTGAATATACAGCAATACTTTCCTGAGAAAGTATTGCTGTATATTCATGTAATGCTGTATATTGCCCATATGTGCACCTGGCACCAGGACACCCTAGGTCGCAGGTCGATGATCGATTTTCTTATCGTGTCATCAGACCTGCGACCGTATGTCTTGGACACCCGAGTAAAGAGAGGTGCAGAGCTGTCAACTGATTACCACCTGGTGGTGAGTTGGATCCGATGGCAGAGGAGGAAGCCATTCAGACCTGGTAGACCCAAACGTATAGTGAGGGTGTGCTGGGAGCGTCTGGCTGAGGCCCCTGTCCGGGAGGTCTTCAACTCCCACCTCCGGAAGAACTTCAACCACATTCCGAGGGAGTCTGGAGACATGGAGTCTGAATGGGCCATGTTCTCCACCTCTGTTGTTGAAGCGGCTGCCCAGAGCTGCAGCCGCAAGGTGGTCGGTGCATCTCGTGGTGGCAACCCCCAAACCAAGTGGTGGACACCAGTGGTGAGGGGGGCCATTAAGCTGAAGAAGGAGTCCTATCAAGCTTGGTTGGCTTGTGGCACTCCCAAAGCAGCTGAGGTGTACCGGCAGGCCAAGCGGAGTGCAGTTCGGGTGGTTGCTGAAGCAAAAACCCGGGTATGGGAGGAGTTCGGTGAGGCCATGGAACAAGACTTTCGGTCGGCCTCAAAGAGATTCTGGCGAACTGTCCGGCGGCTCAGGAGGGGAAAGCAGCTCCCCGTCCACACTGTGTATGGTGCGGATGGGACACTGTTGACTTCGACTGGGGACATCGTCGGGCGGTGGAAGGAATACTTCGAGGATCTCCTCAATCCCACTGATACGCCTTCCACAGAGGAAGCAGGGTTTGGGGACGAGGGGGATGACTCGCCTATCACAGGGGCTGAGGTCGCCAAGGTGGTTAAAAATCTCCTTGGTGGCCGGGCCCCGGGGGTGGACGAGATTCGTCCCGATTACCTCAAGGCCCTGGATGTTGTTGGGTTGTCATGGTTGACACGCCTCTGCAACATTGCGTGGAGGTCGGGGGCAGTGCCTTTGGCATGGCAAACCGGGGTGGTGGTTCCTCTCTTTAAAAAAGGGGACCGGAGGGTGTGCTCCAACTTTAGAGGGATCACACTCCTCAGCCTCCCTGGGAAGGTCTATGCCAAGGTACTGGAGAGGAGAGTCCGGCCGTTGGTCGAACCTCGGATTCAGGAGGAGCAATGTGGTTTTCGTCCTGGCCGTGGCACATCGGACCAGCTCTTTACCCTCTCGAGAATTCTCGAGGGTTCGTGGGAGTTTGCCCAACCAGTTTACATGTGTTTTGTGGACTTGGAGAAGGCATTTGACCGCGTCCCTCGTGGATTTTTGTGGGGGGTGCTTCGGGAGTATGGGGTATCGGGCTTGTTGTTACGAGCTATTCGGTCTTTGTACGACCGTTGTGAGAGTTTGGTTCGTATTGCTAACACTCGGTCGGAGTCATTCCCAGTGAGAGTTGGACTCCGCCAGGGCTGCCCTTTGTCACCGATCCTGTTCATAATTTTTATGGACAGGATTTCTAGGCGCAGCCAGGGAATGGAGGGTGTCATGCTTGGTGACCACAGGATCTCATCTCTGTTGTTTGCAGATGATGTTGTCCTGTTGGCTTCATCCAGCAATGACCTACAGCTCTTGCTGGGACGGTTTGCCGCTGAGTGTGAAGCGGCTGGGATGAGAATCAGCACCTCCAAGTCCGAGTCCATGGTCCTCAGCCGGAAAAAGGTGGATTGTCCTCTTTGGGTTGGGGACAGGCTCCTGCCCCAAGTGGAGGAGTTTAAGTATCTTGGGGTCTTGTTCACGAGTGAGGGGAGAATGGAGCGAGAGATCGACAGACGGATTGGAGCAGCATCTGCAGTGATGCAGACGTTGTACCGGTCTGTTGTGGTGAAGAGGGAGCTTAGTTCTAAGGCAAAGCTGTCGATTTATCAGTCAATCTACGTTCCTACTCTCACCTATGGTCACGAGCTTTGGGTAATGACCGAAAGAACGAGATCGCGGATACAAGCGGCTGAGATGAGCTTTCTCCGTAGGATTGCTGGACTCACCCTCAGAGATAGGGTGAGGAGCTCAGTCATCCGGGAGAGGCTCAGAGTAGAACCGCTGCTCCTCCACATTGAAAGGAGTCAGTTGAGGTGGTATGGGCATCTGATTAGTATGCCTCCTGGACGCCTCCCACTTGAGGTGTTTCAGGCACGTCCCACTGGGAGGAGACCCCGGGGCAGACCCAGGACTCGGTGGAGAGACTATGTCTCCCAGCTGGTCTGGGAACGCCTTGGTATCCCCTCTGAAGAGCTGGAGCAGGTGGCTGGGGAGAGGGAAGTCTGGGCTTCTCTGCTTGAACTGCTGCCTCCGCGACCCGGACCTCCGGAAAAGCGGTAGAAGATGGATGGATGGATGGATGGACTTTCCTGAGAAGCAGCTTTTTATAACTCTTCCAGGCAGCTTATAAAAAACAAAGCTGAAACAGACCTCACAGATCAGGAAATTTACAGACTGAGAAAACAGATGAATAAAGTAAGAAAACAAATTGGCTTTTAATGATGATGAAGAATATAATGTTTTCTCTTTTACTTTTCTTCTTAATTGTTTTTTTACTCTGGGTTTAATACTCCTCTAATTATGGATTTTTTAAGGTGGGAAGTTTAAATGTAAAGGTGCCAGAGAACCAAAGAAAAGGGCTCTGGTTTTTGAAACAGCAAAAATGAAGCACATTGATGTGTTGTTTTTACAAGAAACACATGGTGATCTTAGCATAGAGGCAGACTGGAGTAAAGAGTGGAACGGAGAAATGATTTTAAGTCACAGCACCACAGCCAGTGGAGGAGTGGGCTTTTTATTCTCCAAGAAGTTTGCTCCAACTTCTCTGGAAGTTGAGCATTTTATTAAAGGCAGATGTCTTTTAGCCAAAGCCTGTTTTGGACATTTTACTGTGTTTTTTTTTATCAACATTTATGCTCCAGCCAATGGTACTGAGAGGAAGAGGGTTTTTTTTACAAAAGGTTCATGATAAATTAAACAGTTGCAGCTCGGAGGATTTTTTATTACTGGGTGGGGATTTTAACTGCACTGAAAATGAGTTTTTAGATAGAAACCACACAGAGCTGCATCCAGGTTCCCAACAGGCTCTGAGACAGCTGGTCTGTTCTCATGGCCTGGTGGATGTGTGGAGAAGGAAGCACACTGACTGCTGACAGTACACATGGTCTTACCTCAAAGAGGATAGGATTTCTTTAGCCCGACTGGATCGATTATATTGTTTTAAGCACAACTGTAAAGTTTTTATGTCCTGTAAAATTTTACCAGTTGGTTTTACTGATCATGCTGTTGTTGTGTGTCAGGTTTTGATCAAGAATTTTGCCCCCAAGAGTGCATAATGGCATTTTAACTCAGTTTTAACATTAGATAAAGGTTTCAAGGAGGCTTTAAGATTTTTCTGGACTGCTTTTAGACAAAAGAAAAAGATTTTACATGTCTTAGGCAGTGGTGGGACCGTGGTAAGACTGAAATTAAACTTGTGTCTGTCATGAATGGCTCTTGCGAGCCATTAATAAGAGCCGAGGGCCAACCAGTGAGTTTGCGTAATTTATTAACAAAGGAAAGCAACAAAGGAAATGAGCCTCGTGGGGCAAAAACACAATACAAGAGAACACGTACGAGTAACGATGAGGGAAGAGAGGAGGGCTGGAGCCGGACGTAGGGACTCCAGCCTAATCCACAACGAGAGGGATGTGTGGAAAGCGTGAGGTCGCAGCCTTGAGCAAACAGAGTGGCTCCCTGATATAAGGGTTGACAGCTCATCAGCTGATGAGCGATAATTGGCCTCCAGCCATCCCGTGGTGCTTGGCTTCTGACAGCCGGAAGCACCGCCAAGATGCTGTCACAACAAAGGCCTGGCAGAGATGATGTATGGCCTGAGCGCGGACGACATCGGCGCTCAGACCATGACAGTGTCAGCAGTATACATTCAATGTCACACATGACACCTGTAGATCTATCAGAAACCTGGAGATAGATATTGTGGATTCAGAGACCTCTCGTGAGTCCACAGGAAATCGAGGATGTATTGAAGTCGTCAAAGCCAAAAAAAGACTTTAGCCCAGTTGTTGGACACTAAAGTACAGGTACATCTCAAAAAATTAGAATATCATGATAAAGTTCAATATTTTTTGTCACTTATTTCAGAAAGTGAAACACATACAGTACATTTTATAGATTCATTACACAGAGAGTGAAATATTTCAAGTGTTTATTTTAATTTTGATGATTATGGCTTACAGCCCATGAAAACCCCAAATTCAGTTTCTCAAAAAATTAGAATATTACATAAAATTAATTTTAGGACGGTGCTTGTGCTCAATAACCTTGTTGCCTCCCTGCTTTGGCACCGATTAACCTGCTTAGATCTCCCATCAGGTTTACTGTCCCAGATCCAGATAAAAATTGTGAACTTTTGCTCGGACAATTTGCCCTGGGTGCCATAGGGGGTGCTGTTTCAACCCAGAGAGGAGGGGGGGACAGGGCCTCATACACCTGGCCAGCAGAACCGCCACCTGTAGGTTACAGTTTGTGCAGAGGTTTCTGACAAGGCTGGCAGATCTGATGTGGAGAGAAGTGGCCAGCTGCATCTTCAGGCATGTGAGTAATCTGGGACTGGATTATGCTCTGTTTTTAATTAATTCAAAATGTTTAAATTTAAGGGGGTTGCAACCGTTTTATCAAAGTGTTTTTAAGTCCTGGAACCTTTTTTTAATGCTAAACAATGTAAAAATTCTGACTCTCTTTTTTGGCTCTTGAGGGAGTTGTTGATTCATGGAGCAAGGCTGGATATCTGCACTGAGACCACTCCTGGGCTGATAGCAGCACTCCTGAGAACAAAGACTGTGACCCTTCAACAACTGATGAATGCAGCAGGACCAACGCTAACGGACTCCCTGGCTGTAGCTACCTTACTGAGTATCCGGTCTGCCAGAGTTGTTCAGAGGGTCCTGGAACTTTGGAGGCAGAGGCTCAAATGGGAGGGAAAGACGACTTCTGGTGGCCCATGGCAGAGGAGCCACTGAACCCAACCACGGTGACCCTTTCCCAAAGATCTCCATGAGCCCTGATCTTTGTGACCTAACTGGACACTTGTTAAAAACACACAACTCCAGACAGCTGACCTTACACAAGACGGACAAAAAACGCTGTACATGAATTGTGTTAAGGTTAAATTAAATTAAATTAAACTAAATTAATTAAATTAATTAAATTTAATTTAAGTAAAGGTCATCAGCAGAGCAGGACTGCACAGCAGACCCTCCACTGTGTGGACTGAGAGGCTCATTGGGGAAAGAGTGAGTCCACAGTGGAAAGTTCTGTTCAAACCTCCAATTAAAAAAAGGACAGCTGATCTCCAGTGGAGAATTTTACAAGGAGCTACTGCCTCAAATGCTTTGATTTCTGTTCTTAATCCTGCTGTTTCAAACAAGGGCCCTTTCTGCAGTCTTCGAGAGGCTGTGTTTCATGTTTTTAGTGAGTGGAAGAGGCTTACAGTGCTCTTCACTCTTTGACAAAACTTTTGAATTTATTTGGCGAAAAAATTTCTGTGGGTCATTTTATTTATGTTGCAGGATATAAAAAAATAACTAAAGAAAAGTGTCAACTGCTGAATTTTATTACTGGTGAAGCCAAGCTGGCAATACATGTTAGCAGGAAAAATAAAGTTAAAGGCAAACCAGTTCAAGAACTGGCCTCAGTGTGGCGCTGCAACATCCGGTCCAGACTGAGACTGGAGTTCAGCTTTTTTAAGATTACTGGGAACTTGGATGGTTTTAGGCAGATCTGGTGTTCTAGAGATGTTCTTTGTAGTGTATGTGAAGATGAACTGTGTGTTGCACATATTTTAGTTGGCTGATTCATGTGTTCAGCATGTTTTAAACATTTTTTACACACTTTTACTTTACTATTTGTCTTGATGTCCTTGTAAATATGCAAATACAGTGATCCCTCGCTACTTCGCGCTTCACCTTTCGCGCCCTCAGTGCATCGCGGATTTTTCAAAAATATTCATCAAAAATTCAAAATTGAGAAATAACGGGCGGGCGCTAGCAGAAGGCAGGGAGACTACATTAGACCATCAGGTATCAACACGGAGAGCCCGCACAACTCAAAAAATCCATCTCTCTGTTCGCTGTTCTCGGCTCTGAAATCTCGCAAGCTGATTGGCCGAGACGTTTCACCCCGCAAGCTGATTGGCCGAGACGTTTCACCCACCTCCTCTCCCCGCCGAGCGCCCATGAAGGAAGGAAGACCGCATTCATTGCTCTTTATCGCTCGTGTTACGTAGTCTCGCAGCGTGGAACTTTTTGCTGTTCTCTTGTGCCATTTTGTGCGAAATAGTCTTCCCGTCGAGCCACTACGCCGCCTCCTGCAGCTTCTCCAGCTGCCCTCGATGATCCTGCGCTTCTAGCACCTGACGATGAGGCGTCACCTGATGAGCAGTAAAGCTCTCATTAACCTGTGCAGTAAATCATCTTCATCTTGAGTTACGTATCTTGTTATAAGAATAAAAGAGTTCTAAAAACATATTTATGTACACTTTATTTACATCTACGTATGTATGTACATGTACACACACACACACACACGTATCATACGAGAGAGAGAGAGTGAGAGAATGAACGTACATATTATTTATGGATGACGTCATTAGGGGTGACGCTACTTCGCGGTTTTTCACTTTTGGCTGTCGGTTCTGGAACCCATTAACCGCGATAAGTGAGGGATCACTGTAAAGTGTTTTTGTAAAAATTAAAAAAAAAACTTCATTATCTTCTTCCTCTTCTTCTTCTTCATATATATATATATATATATACTGTATATAGCTAACGCCATAACTAGTCGTATCACCTAGCACCGACACGGAGAAGCGACTCTGTCCCCGGTGATTGGGGCTCGCCGGAGGAACAAGCCGAGGCAGCAGTTGGACGGGAGCCAGATCGGAGTTCAACTGCAGCGGTGGTGACAGACGGAGACCAATGGAGGACCACCGGGGCCCCAGCCGGAGTCGGAGCCCAGCTGCAGCCGCGGGGCTCGGCGGAGGAACTATTGAGGCAGACGGCAGTAGGTGGTGGGGCTCAGCGGCGGGTCTACCGGGACCCCAGCTGGACAGAAGCAGGATCGGAGCTCGGCTACAGCAGTGGTGGGCGGCGGGACTTGGTGGAGGAGCTTCCGGTGCCCCGGCTGGACAGGAGCTCGGTTACGGCGGCGGTAAGCAGTGGGACTAGCAGCGGAGGGAGCTAGCTGAGGCCCAGCTGGATTCGAGGTCGGTCGGATTGGATACCGGCGACACCAGCATAGATTGTTTTACTATCCACAGGTCAGTAAAAATGCCACCAAAGAAGGAGGAAATGGAAGAGATCAAAAAATCTTTGAACTTCTTGTCAGAAGAACTGACCAAAGTGGTTTGTCAGCAGGCTAAAATAATAGAGCTAATGGAAGAAGTCCGAGAATTAAAATTAACAATTAAGGAAAAAGACAAAAAAATTGCAGACTTGGAGCGATGCGTCGAGGAATTTGAACAATATTCTCGTATGGATGATCTAATTATAAGTGGACGAGACATTAAATATCAATCATATGCTCATGCTACCGCAGGATTGAGAGGAGAGGAGGCTCCCCTGAGTGAATCAGTCTCCCTGGAAAACCAGGTGCTTTAGTTCCTTGATAGTAGAAATATAAAGGTTGAAGCAAATGCAATTTCAGCCTGTCATGCTTTACCCAGAAAAGATAATAAAACAACGAAATCAATTGTGATGCACTTTGTGAACAGAAGGGTAAAGAATGACATACTGAGGCAGGCCAGAAAGCTACGGGGAACAGAAGTTTACCTAAATGAACATCTAACAAAAACTAATGCTGAAATAGCACGGCAAGCACGGATGCTGAAAAGACAAAATAAGATACAGGCAACATGGACAAGAAATTGTAGAGTTTGGATCAAACTAAATGGAACACCTGAGGAAGGAAAGAGTATAATAATCAGAGATGTTACTGACTTAAATAAATACAGATGAACACTGATTAAGAAAATTAAGAGACTATAAAAATCCATATCCACACACACGGCAAGAATAGTTCTTTTGACATACCATGTCAATGTACTTAAAAAAAATAAACAAAACAAACAAAAAAACTTATGACTGACTTGAGTAGACATCAATTATCCCCAGTTGGAGGAAGTCATTTGACACAGAGTGAAGAAATTCAAACTCTGAAAATATGCCATTATGCTGAACATAAACTACAAGAGATGGAAAATGATATTGATCCTGATAACCACTTTTTCAATAATATTCATAATCATTGTGAATATTACACCGAAAAGCAATTCAAAAGTCAAGTGCAACTAGATGGTAAACTATCAATAATACACTTCAACAGCAGAAGTCTTAACAAAAACTTTCCACAGATTCAGTACTATTTAAAACAGCTATACAAAAAATTTACAGCTATCGCAGTCTCTGAAACTTGGCTTAATGAAGAGCAGGCTCCCCTGATGGCAATAGAGGGATATCAGATGTTTCATATTAACAGATCTCAAAAAAAGGGTGGTGGTGTTGCACTGTATATTGATGACCTGTATAGGTGTAAGCTTGTAAATGGAATGTCCTTTGCACTACCAGGGATTTTGGAATGTGTTACTGTTGAGATTGACCAAGATAAAACAAAAAATCTAATTATAAGTTGTATATATAGAACGCCGGGAACTTGCATTGAGACATTCAGAGATAAATTAGTCGAGCTGTACAATAATATTACTAGTAAGAAAATGGTAGTAATTTGTGGAGATTTCAATATTGATTTACTAAATCCATATAAACAAAATGTAATTACAGAGTTCATGAATTCTATGTACAGCATGAGTCTATATCCCACAATAACACATCCCAGTGGAATCACAGTTCACACTGCTACACTTATTAACAACCTGTTTGTTAATATTATTGATAAGAAAATAGAAACTGGATTATTGATAAATGATATAAGTGACCATTTGCCAACCTTTGCAATTATCCATGGCCACACGGGGTCCAATACAGAAAAAATTTTAAAATCGTTCAGATACAAATCACAAAATGCAATCAGTTCTTTTAAAGAAGACTTGCTGAAGCAAGACTGGACAAAAGTCTATGTATCAGATGTAAATGAAGCCTATGACACATTTATAAACATTGTCACCACTCTTTATGAAAAAAATTGTCCATTAGTCTACGGACTGTGATGGCATTGACGTGCTCTTAGTCAAAACTATTATTGAATGCTTAGTGAAACCACTGACGTATATCTGTAACCTGTCTCTCCAAACAGGTATATTTCCCAATGCAATGAAAATAGCTAAAGTAATTCCGATATACAAGACGGGTGACAGAGGGGAACTTTCAAACTATAGACCAATTTCACTATTGCCGCAATTTTCCAAGATACTTGAAAAAATATTCTATGAGAGAATTGACAACTTCATACTGAAGAATAATTTATTGTGTGAGCAGCAATATGGGTTCAGACACAAGAGGACAACTGCATTTGCTCTAATGGAATTTATAGAAAAAATGTCAACTGCCGTTGAAAATAAAGAGTATTCAGTTGGGGTATTCCTGGATCTTAAAAAAGCATTTGATACAGTGGATCATAACTTATTATTAAAGAAACTACAAAATTGTGGTATTAGGGGAGTAGCACTGTCCTGGTTATGTAGTTACTTAAAGAATAGATATCAGTATGTATGTGTTGGTAACAAAAACTCACAGTTACTGAAGGTTACTTGTGGAGTCCCACAGGGTTCAGTTTTGGGGCCATTGTTATTCAATATGTATATAAATGACATATGTAAAGTTTCAGAAAAAATGGATTTAATATTGTTTGCCGATGACACTAATTTATTATGCAGTGGAAGCAATTTGGAACAACTTTTGGATACACTCGGAAAGGAATTAGGAAAGCTTAAACTGTGGTTTGATTCAAACAAATTAACGCTCAATTTAAGTAAGACAAAATTTATAGTTTTTAACAACCATCACAACAACTTAGTATCTAAACTCAGTGTAAATGGTGTAGAGATTGAAAGGGTATCCGAAACCAAATTTCTTGGTGTAATAATTGATAATAAACTGTGTTGGAAGTCGCATATTAATTATATTAAAGGTAAAATATCCAAATCAATTGCAATACTACACAGAGTGAAATATTTGCTAAATCAACCCACACTATATTCCTTGTATCATTCATTAATACTCCCATACATGACTTATTGTACTGAAGTATGGGGAAATACATATAAAACAAACATATATCTAGTCTTTATCTTCAGAAGAGAGCTATTAGAATAATAAACAAAGCTGCTTACAGGGAACCAACAAACCCACTTTTTCTTAAATTAAAAGCTCTCAAGTTGAAAGATCTGGTTGACTTTAAAACTGCAGTAATGATGTTTAAAGCGAAGAATCTATCGCTGCCCGCAAATATCCAAAAGCTGTTCCAAATAAGGGAGAAACAATATTATTTCAGAGGAACATGTATATTTTAAAAACCTTCAAGCAACACTGTGTTTCAGTGCAAGGAGTCAGATTTTGTAACGATTTTGGACCTGAATTAAAATCATATACAATGCTTGGACAATTTAAACAAAAACGGAGGAAATAATAAAGGAAGAAATACTCCAAACATATATACAAGATGACATATAAAATCACATAAGGATTGTCATATCCAGTCTGTGTTGTGTTGTTGCTTAGGTTTTTTTTTTTTTTTTTTTTGTCACATTTTGCCTTAGCTTTGTTCTGAATTGTAATCGCTCTTGTCTGTTTTACTTTTGAATTCTTGGATGGAATATGGGTGGGCAATATAAGCTGCGGCTTCAGCCATCACCCATTTCGGATAACTTATGTTGAACTGTATAATCAGAGGAGTTATTGTCTAATTTGACCTTGTTGGATTTTCTTTCCCCCTTTGTTATATTATTCTGTTTCTTTTAATCTGTACTTTTAATCTATCCGAAATAAAGATTGATTGATTGATTGATTGATTGATTGATTGATTGATTGATTCTTTTGGCTGCTTACTTTATGGGTCTCCACAGCAGATCATCTGTCTCCATCTCACCCTATCCCTTCATCTTCCTTTGTAACGCCAACCCTCTCCATGGCCTCCTTTACTACATCCATGAATCTCCTCTGTAGTCTTCCTCTTTTACTCCTGCCTGGCAGCTCCATCTTAAGTATGGTGTAAGCTGGGCAAGGCACCATGGCCTGGCAGCATCCCAGCAAGAGTGCTTAAAACCTGCTCATAGGAACTCTCGTTCATCTTTCATTCAGTCTTCACCCAAATTTACATGACTGCCCTAATACCAACCTTCTGGAAAACTGCTGCCATAATCACAGTTCCCAAAAAACCCCGGCCCACAGAACTCAATCATTAACGTCCTGTTGCCCTCACCCTTTCGATATTGAAATGTCTGGAGAAGCTGTTGCTCAACCTCCTATTACCCAGAGGGGCACGGAGGACGCTGTAGCCTGTCTGCTGCACCTTATCCTTTAACATCTGGACTGTCCTGGTCATTTTGCCAGAATACTCCTCATGGACATCATGAGGATTATGATGTCCATACTCCATACTGTATTGAAGATGCCTTCAATACAATCCAAAGGCATCTGATGATCCAGAAGCTACACCAGCTTAACATCCCTCCTCAACTGATACAGTACATCTTATCCATAACTCCTTAGCAACAGACTACAAGCTGTGCGGGTAGGCTCAACCACATCACCAGCACTCACCACCAACACTGGAGCTCCACAAGGCTGTGTGTTGAGTCCTTTCCTATGTTGCGTCTAAAATGCCTTAACCCCCAGTTCTTTTATACGAAGGCCAAATAACCGGGCTGAGAGATGAAGTATACTTTCACTTACAGTATTTTACTGAAAGTGAGATATGGATTACAAGCAGCGCTGGAACACAACTCTTTAGGCAATTCCCCAAGAGAGTGCTACCCCAAAATTGAGCCCTATAGTTTTTATAAAGCTTAACCACTCCCTCATGCAAGAGGGAGGGGTTTTACCTCAATTGAGGTAAAACCTCAATTGAGGTCAAGGCTACAGACCAGTGGCCTTGACGTCCCACATGATGAAGACCCTGGACAGACTGCTCCTTGCTCACCTCCGCCCCCTGGTGGGACCAGCGATGGATCCACTCCAGTTCGCCTACCAGCATGGCATTGGGGTGGAGGATGCGGTGATCGTCCTCCTTCATCGTTCTCTGTCCCACCTGGAGAAGCCCGGGAATGCGGTGAGGATCATGTTCTTTGACTTCTCCAGTGCTTTCAACACCATCCAACTGATGATCCTGAAGGACAAGCTGCTATGCGCAGGGGTGGACCAGCACCTGTCATCATGGATCCTGGACTACCTCACTAACCGGCCTCAGTTTGTGAGAACCCGGGACTGTGTGTCCCACACAATCATCGGTAGCACGGGGGCCCCCCAGGGAACGGTTTTGGCTCCCTTCCTGTTCACCCTTTATACTGCGGACTTCTCACACAACACAACACACTGCCATCTACAGAAATTCTCTGATGACTCTGCGATCATTGGCCTCATCTCCAATGGAGATGAAGCTGAGTACAGAGGGCTTATCCAGGACTTCGTGGACTGGTGCCATCGGAACTGCCTCCAGATCAACGCGAGGAAAACTAAGGAGCTGGTGGTGGACTGCCGCAGTCAAGGACAACCCCTCACAGCACCAGTAAATATACAGGGAAGAGACATCGAGATGGTGACATCCTATAAGTACCTGGGTGTTCATCTGAACAATAAACTAGACTGGTCACACAATACTGACACACTCTACAAGAAGGGACAGCGCAGGCTGTTCCTACTGAGGAGACTCAGGTCTTTTGGTGTACACGGGGCACTGCTGAAGACATTCTATGACATGGTGGTGGCATCAGCCATCACTTTTGGAGTGGTCTGCTGGGGCAGTGGCATTACGGCAGCTGATCGGAAGAGACTGAACAAACTGATCAAGAAAGCTAGCCCTGTCCTGGGGCAGTGGAGGAGATAGGAGAGAGAAGGACGGTGGCTAAACTGTCATCTCTGCTGGAGTCCGAGTTCCACCCTATGCAGGACATACTGAATGCACTGAGGAGTTGCAAATTAGCTAATAGCTATACACTCTATGTGCAACACATCAGATTGATTGTCTTTGTTTAATTGTCTATGTTTATTGCACTGTCCCTGTCAAATAAACTAATCTACTACTACTACTAGGAGCTCATTTAGCAGCAGACTACATCATCCTAGGTGCACAACCGAGAGGTTTTGCAGGTCCTTCCTACCAACGGCTGTCAGACTGTACAACCTAAGCAGGGCTGCTTGCAGAGATAGCAAAAAGACGTGACAACCTAATAGTTTTGAATGCAAAAGACGCAATAGACTTATACAATGGTCCCCTCCGGCATACAACTAGGAAAATACCGGTCGCTATGGAGGGTGAGAATATGTATGGGTACATAATCATACCATGTAGGATAACTAAGTAGACGGTTGTGCTGTTTCATCCCATCTAGCAACAATGCTCTGCACTGCGTGTGTTTATATATCTACATATTTATTACATCTAGCTACAATGCGCCGCACTGTGTTTTTATATATCTACATATTATTCCATCTAGCTACAATGCTCCGCACTGTGTGTCTATACATATATACTGTATATTTATGTTTATATGTACATATGTATACTTGCTGCTCTTGTTTCTTTTTTTTTTTCTCTTGCCTTCTGATTGTTGCTCTGAGTGTTGCTATCATTGTGCTGTTGCAATCCTGGAATTTCCCCATTGTGGGACTAATAAAGGCTTATCTTATCTTAACTGTATCAGTACACTTCCACATACTGTATGTGTCAGCTCGGCTGTGTGCAGAACTGATTCTAACTGATTTCAGCAAATGAATTATAGGGTGTAAACTAAACTCTGCAGTGTAGCATGTGAAGCAAGCAGATAAAGAAGTGTGAGACCTATACACACTTTATACCAAAGACTGCATCAACCCATCTCCCAGGATCACTTACTGTATTTCAAATACTGAGACGATACAGCTATCCTTGCTCTCCTCACAGATGACCACTCTGTTTTGGACTTTTGCAACCGTGTCCACCTCAATGTCATTAAAACAAGAGTTAATAAGCAGCCCCCCTACTCCCCAGCACCCCGTTACTATTAATAACGAAATGGTAGGGAAAGTAGACAATTTCAAATATCTTGGTGTTACACTGGACACCTACTTTTGACCAACACACCATGGATATTCAAAATGGAGTTGTAATGTATGGAAGTTGGGGGGGGGGGGGCGCACATGGAATATGCATGACGTATGCGGGTTCTTGTTCTTGCTGCTGATGGTGGTTCAAGTGTGTCCTCCTGATGCTGATAATAAACATGAGTGCAGGCTACAGAACAAATCACGTCTCCAGGTTATTGAGTCTCTAATTATCTTTAACCACTTGCGCTCCGTTGTTCCGCGGGCGGGCAAGTCTCTGCGTCCTATGACGCACGAGGGCGCGCACGAGCGCGCTCTTGCGCCCTCGTGCGCATGACGCATGATGGTGGTGATGGTGATGTAGTAGCGTCCAAGCGCCACTCAAAAAAAACCTGCAGAGACAGCCGCGAACAGATTAGTTCATCTGATTGACCTCTCATTCGACTAATAAGAGCCTTGAATTGGGTTTCTGAAACCTTGAAGAACCAATGAATGAAAATCTAGGAAGGAGGACCCGCCTACTGTGAACGCAGGAGCCAATTGAAGCACAGAAATTCTGGCTGGGTGAAGCGATATTTACTGCTGCCACAGATGAAAACAAAGGACGCTGGACAAATCTCCTACAGACCCAGGCTCACCCAGCAGCATGGAGAACACCCACAAGTGGGACCTGCACTCATTCCAGCAGAATAGACGGAGGCCGACGACAAAAGTCGTAAATCATTTGCCAAAACGGCAATATGTAATGGAATTATGTTGATCGGGGTCCACGAGTGGAGCAGCGTCGCGTTCGTCTGACGCGTGGGAAGAGCTGTTCGCCACGACTCTGCTGCTTTGAAGAGGTAAGGTGTTATAAGCTAAATTATTATTTATCCCTGAAAACTGTAATCCAAAAATGACTTTTGACCGATCGGTAATTTACAACTGTACTGCGCACGAAATACGAAGTGCGTGCGCCGCGATAAACGGTTCATTTGCCGTGTTTGGACCGTGAACGCCCCCCCCCCACCCACTGCAGAAGAGGAGGGGGGGGGCACGGTCCGAACGCTCCTCGGTCGGCGGGAGGAAGCATATCAGTCTATTCCATCATGTAGCGATGGCCCTCTTCTGTACCGAGGGGGGGGGGGCGTTCACGGTCCGTTCACGGTTCCCCCCACACACACACACACACAGTAGCGAGGGGGGAGGGAGCCGCTGTGAAAACATGCAAGGAAAAAAAAAAAAAGGGTGTATTCCGTCTTGTAGCGAGGGCCGAATTTGGTCCTTGGTAGCGGGGGGGGGGGGACGACCCCCCGCCCACACACACACACACAGACACAGCCCTGAGTGTGACCTTTCATTAGAGCCTAAAATGAAGATTCTACATTGAATTATTCAAAAGTTACAGACGTTTTTCCAAACTGTGCCATTTGGCACAATTTGGCACAGTTCCATAACGCCTGGGAACTACCTGAGAACAAAGCTGTGTAAAATATTCATTTTTTTGTGGTATTGTTACCAAATTTGGATCTCAGCTGGATAACACTTGGTTCTACATTTCTGTTGCATTTTCCAGCCGGATCGGACAGCTGTGTGTTATTTACAAGCATTTGTATCCAAAAAAACACTGTGTCCAAATTTTTTTTCTTCAAGTTCAGTATGTTTAGATGACTGTAACTCAGTGGCCGGAGCACGTAGAGAGATTATGTTTTTTTTGCCAAAAAATTCAAAGTGTTTTCTTTTAAATGAGACCAACCCCATGAAGATGCTGCAAAGGGTTGAATAACAGCTTTCGATTTACTTTGGGCACGTTTTTTTTTTGGCATTTTTAGGAAAATTGCCCGGAGTGCAAGTGGTTAATGTCCTGTTGGATAAGAATCTACAGACAATCGATACAAGTCCTTTTCTCCTTTCTTAGTGTTTAGCCTCTCATACAACTCACTATATGCCTTTTCCTTTGCCTTTCCCACCTCTTTCTTTGCCATGCACCTAAATTCCAAACACCCCTGTGTACTTTCTTCATCTCACTGACTATCCAACTTTTTTCTTTGCTAACTTCTTCCTTTGAATACTTTCCTGTACCCCCTCATTTCACCACAAAATCTCCTTCAGGTTCAGGTTCAGATTCAGGTTACTTTATTTGTACCCGTAGGTTGATTTGTTTTGCAGTCTGGTGACATCCATATTTACAAACCACAATTACATTCAACATAAACACAAACACAGGCACACATGAAGCTGACTATAGACATTATAAAAATACTCAAGGCTCCATCAATCACGGTATAAAGACAAAGAGATGAGAGAAAAACCAGAGGTAAGAGAGAAGGGTCATATTAAAAAGTTAAAAACTAGTCAAAGAGGTTAAAAACTCAAAGGTCTAAAACCTAATAAAATATTTAGAACCCAAATAAAATCCTACAGAAATAAGTAAATATAAAATGGAGTTAATAAATAGGTACCTAAATTATGTGCAATATATTGTTACAACTTGTTTCAACTCTTTGTCAGCAGCAGGAACAAAGCTGTTTTTGTAGCGCTGGGTTTTACTTTTTGGGACAGCAAACCTCCGTCTTGAGGGAAGAAGCTGAAAGTGGCAGTGCAAAGGGTGGGAGTAATCATTTAAAATGGAGGTAGCCATCCTCTGTACTTGTCTGGTGTACAGGGATGTCAGGCTCAGCTGTGACTCACCAAGCAAACGACTGGACCATCTAACTACCTGATCCAAGGATTTCCTCTGTTTCACTTTTATCTGACCAAACCATGACACTAAAGAAAAGGATAAAACAGATTCAATAAAACCCCGATAAAACATTGTCATTATGGTTTGGTCAATTTGGAAGCGTGCAAGTTTCCTCAAGCAATGCAAATGTTGCTGACCCTTTTTGCACACCCTTTCACAGTTCTCTTCAAAGTTTAAATTACTATCAATAATCGTCCCAAGATATTTGTACGATTGTACACATTCGGTGGTCTGGCCTTTTAGTACGGTGACTTTGTGCCTGGGAGTTTTCCTCCTAAAGTCAATAATCATGTCTTTAGTTTTTGTTGTATTCAGCTGCAGGTAGGAATCCTCACACCAGTGAACAAAATCATCAACTACTGGGCCGTGGTCACTCTCACCATCCTGGAGGAGACTGACAATAACTGAATCATCAACATACTTTATAATGTGTCTGTAGTTATGCCTGCTCCGACACATGTTTGTGTACAGGATGAAGAGTAGTGGTGACAACACACACCCCTGAGGAGAGCCAGTAGAAGAGCACTTTTGGTCAGACAATGTACCATTGACCCTTACTCTCTGCGTCCTGTTGGTTAAGAAATCCAGAGTCCAACCCACCAGATTTTTGCTCAAATCAAATTGTTGCAGGAGCCTTTCAACTAAGATATGAGGTTGGATTGCATTAAAGGTGGAGGAAAAGTCCACAAATAAAAGCCTTGCATGTGTCCCATTAAAATCCAGATGTTTAAAAAGCATGTTAAACAGAGTGACAGTGGTGTCCTCAACTCCTCTGTGAGGCCTATAGGCAAACTGCAGAGGATCCAATGCATGCTCAGTCTGCTTTAGGACCTCACATCTGACCAGTTTTTCAAAAATTTTCATTAAAATTGAAGTCAAAGCAACTGGTCTAAAGTCGTTTACCGTTTTAGGACAGCTGGATTTTGGAACGGGAGCAACCACGGCTTCTTTCCAGATCTTAGGCACATGTTGTGTCTGTAAGGACTTATTGAAAATGTAATGAAATACAGACTCAGTTCATGTGCACAGGACTTTACCAAGCGCCCACATATATTATCAGGGCCCTGACTTTTGTTCACTTTTACAGCGCAGAACTCCCTTTTAATATCCTGCACCTCAATATTAAAGTGCTGATTGTCTTTGAGTTTCTGTTTCACATCTTGGGTTTCAGTGCTAAAATCAAAGGAGTCAAAACAACCATAAAAACAATTAAGAGCATTAGCCAGCTCTGTGTCTGAATTAAAAC
This sequence comes from Pholidichthys leucotaenia, assembly GCA_020510985.1. Classification (NCBI taxonomy): domain Eukaryota; kingdom Metazoa; phylum Chordata; class Actinopteri; order Cichliformes; family Pholidichthyidae; genus Pholidichthys; species Pholidichthys leucotaenia. The sequence goes on along the minus strand of CM035844.1, from coordinate 64,515,109 downwards.
CATCTAAAAACACACGATTACTGTGCTCTGAAGGCCTACAATAGTTTTCATACTGGCCCAGGCTGAACCAAGTTTCTTTGTTGTCATCTTACTTTCCAATTCTGATTTATAATTCTGTTTTGCTCTTAAAATGTTGGCCTTCAGCTCTTTTGTGGCAACCTGTAGCTCAGAAACAGACCCCTGTTTAAAGGCAAGTGCTTTCCTCTGTAAGCAGGATTTAACTGATTTTGTAACCCATGGCTTGTTGTTGGGATATATTTTGACACGTTTACGTGGAACGATCATATTTTTACAGAAAGCCATGTATGAGCATGTGACGTCCACCAAAGAGTCCAAATCATCCCCGCAGGACAGTGTGAACATCTCCCAGTCTGTATAGTTAAAGCATTCCTGGAGGCAGTGCACTGAATCCTCTGTTCACACATCTATGTCTCTTGTCTCCACCTTACCTCTTCTGAGAGCAGTTTTATACGTGGGCAGCAAATGTACACAGTTGTGATCTGAGGATCCTAAAGGAGGAAGGGGGAGTGATTTATAGGCCCTCCCTATGGATCCATAGCACAGGTCCAATGTCTTTTTTCGCCTGGTTGGGCAGGAGACATACTGATAAAAGTTTTTAAGTGTCTTCCTTGTCTTCCTTCCTCTGTCCACTGGATACACCTCATACCCTTCTACCCATTTCCCTCAATACTTTTGCTCTACTTTCCCAGTCTAGTTCTTCCCTACCACCAAGAACTTGAATCACCACCTTCTTGAACACCGTGAGACCTTCTTCCTTCTGTAGCTTCCCCCACAGAATCTTTGGCACTGCCTCTCTTCCTCTTCCTGCTTTCCAAAGTCATCCTACAGACTACCACCCGATGCTGTCTAGCTAAATTCTCCCCTGCCACCACCTTGCAGTCTCCTATCTCTTTCAGATTTCTCCTTATGCATAAGATGTAGTCCACCTGTGTGCACCTTCCTCCACTGTTGTAAGTCACCCTATGTTCCTCTGTCTTCTTCAAGTATGTGTTCACCACAGCCATTTCCATACTTTTAGCAAAATCCACAACCATCTGTCCTTCCACATTTCTCTCCTTAAGACCATACCTCACAGGACCTCCTCATCACCTCTGCTCCCTTAACCTACATGTCCATTAAAGTCCACTACAATCACCACTGTCTCCCCCCTGGGAGCACTCTCTACCACTTCATCCAACTTACTCCAGAATTCCTCTTTCTCTTCTTTCTGACATCCAACTTGTGGGGCATATGCACTGACAACATTCAACATCACACCTTTGACTTCAAGCTTCAAACTCATGATTCTGTCTGACTTCCTCTTTACCTTCTGAGCACTCTTCACATACTCTTCCTTCAAGATTACTCCAACTCCATTTCTCTTGCTATCTACACCATGGTTGAACAGTTTAAATCCACCTCCAATGCTCCCAGCCTTGCTTCCCTTCATCTGTTTTTTTGAACACACAGTATATCTACTTTTCTTCTCTCATCATATCAGCCAACTCTCTGCCTTTATGTAGTCCCTACATTTAACATCCCTACTCTCACCTCCACAATTCTACCTTTCCTTTTCTCTCTCTCCCTCCTAACACACCTTCGCCCTCTCCTCCTCCTCGATCTTCAACCAACAGTAGACCAATTTCCACTGCCACCCTGTTGGTTAACAGCACCAGTGGTGGTCATCGTTAACCTGTGCCTCAACTGATCTGGTATGGAAATCTCATTCATCATGACCTGCATGTTTGATTTGGCAAAGGTTTTACTTTTGATGCCCTTCCTAACACATCTCCGCCCCCCATATACCCGGGCTTGGGACTAGCACTAGGAGTATACTGGCTTGTGCACCCCTATGGCTGGGTTACATGATTCAGATATGTGCTGTTCATAATTTACATTTTGGAATTAAATAAAAATAATTCTGAAATTTCCTTTCATTTCAAAAACACCATTCTCAGATGTGGGTTAGATTGCTGACCACAATTACATTATCGTTGTCTCCACTGCCATTTGGTGTGTTGAGAAAACCAAGTTTCATAAAACATCTGTCTTTTTGTAAAAAACAGCCAGCTATAACCATGCCCCCCATCCCAAAAGCCACCTCCACATCAACTCCATCCCCTGCCTCACCTCCATCATCCACCTCCACATCTGCTCCTGTACCTCTCACTACACCAAGTTACTGTTGTCTGCTTCACAGTATGTAGTTTGAACTTGAAGAGACTTGGAAAAATCAGATGTCAATAAAGGATTTTGTTTTTGTTTTCTGGCCTTTGTTTCTGAAAGAAAGAAAAAAAAAACCTTGGACACTGTGGTGTGGACAGAGCTGGAGAGGAGCCAGGACACTCCCAGAGCAGGTGGTCAGAGGTGGAATTAGCCCACTGAAATTTGCCTATTGCCCACCCAACCAAAAGTTGATTTTAAATTACTCTGTCATTCTATGCTAGTATTGTCATCAGTCCATGGTAAGCTAGGCAGTAGCATACTAATCGTTTTTGCAGTTGTTATTGTGAACAAAATCAAGGGTTGAATAAAATAACACTGGACCTGAAGTTATTGGTTGATTATTCATTCATTCTTTAGCAGATTCACATACACATTTGATCCAAAGGTGTATTTCTAATTAAAAAGAAATACAGTATGTTACTTAGAAACCATAATTGTGCTAGAACATGCTCTTTGTTGTTATTGGTCTTTTTGGTGTTCTTTGACAGTGATTTAAACAGAGCATTTGTTAATAAAAAGACCATATGTTGTTGACCTGTTATTAAACCACGCCACCCTAATATAGCAGACTAAAGCTGGCTGTGTGTTTTATTTTCACCTCAGTCTAGTTTGGTTCTCATTCTGTTAATTTCCTTTTTCACTCAGTGTCACGCCGCGCCGCTCATCAGCGGCGCCACCTGCACGCACACCTGCACATCATCAGCGGCGAGGAATATAAGCCGCCTCACCCTGAGCTTCGGCCTGAAGCCGTCAGACTTCTCTACTCATCATCGTGAGTCAACCTTTCCTTCAGCACGACGCCTTTGGTAAGAAGCCCTTACCTCCTTTGTTTCCAGTCTGCTCCCCTGTGCCCAGGTGGATTCCTCGGCGGCGGACAACGCCTCTCTCTCGCCATTCCTCGCTGTTGCACCGAGTCCTGCAGGTGGCTGTCTTCTGGGTCCCGTCCTTGTAGTGCCAGTCATCTGTCCCTTGCAAGTAAGCTCCTCTCTCGCTCATTCTCCTCCTGTGTTGGTGTGTGCCCGTCACCCTGTGTCTTTGTGCTCTTTCCCATAGGGTTGCCGGCTGTACGGTCTCCTGCCTCTGTGCCCGAAGCAGACGCCGCCACCAATACATTTACATCCCGCAGACACACATCCATTCACCCCTGTTGCTAATAAACTATTTGAACTTCTCTGAGCCTGTGTGTGTGCGTTTCCTGAGCCGTGCGTTATGTCAGTACGGCTTCAGCAGACGGTGGGCTCGCACACCGGCTTACCAACCTCGAGGCTCGGGTGGATCGGATAGCTTATCAGCAACAGGTGATCCTAAATCAATTGATCAACATTAATAACCGATTGGACCGCCTGGACCCCCAACAGCTGTTCCCCCCGGCTCATCAGGGTGGCGCGGCTCCTGCCGCTCCAGTGGCCGTCCAGCAGGCTCCGGTAGCACCGGTGCGGCTCACACCCATTCCGACCCCCGCCCGCTTTAGTGGAAAGCTCGGCGGAGCGCGGGGGTTCATCATGCAGTGTGAGTCCGTTTTCCACCGCGTGCCCGGAGACTTTCCCTCGGATCATAGTCGGATTGGTTATATCGGGAATCTCCTGGAGGGGCGAGCGTTGACTTGGACCTACGCCGTTATGGGGAGGCCCAGTTACGCCACCCTCACTTATGACCAGTTCGTGAGACGCTTCCTGGAGGTCTTTGACCATTCACGAACCGAGACGGTCCAGGTCGACCGGCTTCTCGCTCTCCAGCAGGGAAGCCGGTTGGCCGCGGACTATGCGGTCGACTTCCGGGTAGCAGCGGAGGAAGTAGGCTGGGAGGAACGCTCCCTCTGCGGTCTTTTCCTCCGCAGCCTCAATGACGATCTGAGGGATGAACTGGCTGGGTGGGATCTCCCTGAGACGCTAGCGGAGCTGTCTTCCCTTGCCATCAGCTTGGATAACAGGCTGCGCGAGCGCTCCTCGGGGCGGAAGTCGTCATCTTCTCGCCCTCGCGGAGCCTCGTCGCGCCAGCCCCAAGCTCGCCCCCTGGTGACGCCGCCACCATCGCACCCCGAGGAGTCGGAGCCGATGGTGACGGGTTGGACAAAGCTCTCTCCGGCGGAGAGACAACGCCGTTGTGCGTTGAATCTCTGCATGTATTGCGGAGATAATCAACACACGGTAGAGCTTTGTCCACAGAAGCCAAACGGGGGGGTCCACGAGTCACTGTAGGGGGCCTCGCGGACGTCAATCGGTTAAGTCCCCTCACTCAATTAAAGCTGCCCATCCGTTTCTGCCACAACCCCATTGGGCACCTCACCCACGCACTGGTGGATTCGGGCGCAGAAGGCAGCTTCATTTCACAAAGCCTGGAAACCCGAATGGGCATCCGCTGCCAGGTGCTCAAGGACCCCATCTCCCTGGTCAGCCTCTCCCGTGCTTCCCTTGGGAGAGTCACGCACCAGACCATCCCGGTCCCGGTGATCATCTCTGGTAACCACCGGGAGGAGATAACCTTTCTCATCCTGCCCAACTCTGTGTCGCCCGTCATCCTGGGGTATCCCTGGCTACGCCTCCACAACCCTGTCCTGGATTGGAAGTCAGCTGGGGTATCGGCATGGAGCACGTTCTGCATGGGCACCTGCCTTCAGTCCGCTGCCTGCTCTCCGTCCGCTTCTCCCCCTGCTACGGACGCTGCACCCCCGGACCTGTCCCTGGCGCCTCTGGAATTTCACGACCTGGGCATGGTATTCAGTAAGACCAAGGCCATGTCTTTCCCTCCTCATCGGCCCTATGACTGCGCCATCAACCTCCGCCAGGGGGCACCCTTACCTTCTGGTTGGCTCTACAGTCTGTCGGCGCCGGAGAAGGAGACGATGAACGCCTACTTAAAAGAGTCACTGAGTGCTGGGATAATCCGCCCATCATCATCACCCGTGGGGGCAGGGTTCTTCTTCGTTGGGAAAAAGGACAGATCCCTCCGTCCTTGCATTGACTATCGGGCCCTAAATGACATCACGGAGAGGGATCGTTACACCCTGCCCCTCATGGACACCGCTTTCCACTCCCTCCAGGGGGCGACCTGGTTCACCAAGCTGGATCTACGCAGCGCATACCACCTCGTCCGGATCCGGGAGGGAGATGAGTGGAAGACAGCCTTCCGTACCCCGAACGGCCACTTTGAATACCTGGTAATGCCGTTCGGGTTGACCAACGCTCCTGCCATCTTTCAGCGCCTCATCAACGACGTCCTCCGGGACTTCATCGGCCTCTTTGTGTTCGTCTACCTGGATGATATACTCATCTTCTCCAAGTCCAGGGACGAGCACCAGGTCCATGTGAGGCGGGTCCTCCAAAGGCTGCTGGAGAACCGGCTATACGTGAAGGCTGAGAAGTGCGAATTTTTTGCTAGAACAACCTCCTTCCTGGGATTCGTCATCGCTCACGACCAGGTGCGTCCAGACCCAGAGAAGGTGAAGGCGGTGGTAGAGTGGCCTACACCTGCGTCGAGGAAACAGGTGCAACAGTTCGTGGGATTCGCGAACTTCTACCGCCGCTTTGTTCCAAACTTCAGAACCATCGTCGGACCGCTGACCCGCCTCACGTCCCCTAAGGTCCCGTTCCGGTGGAACGAAGAGGCCGCAGCTGCTTTTCAGGCGCTGAAGGCGGAGTTCTCCTCTTCCCGGGTCCTTCGCCAGGTCGACCCCGCGCTGCAGTGCATCATGGAGGTGGATGCTTCGGACACAGGAGTGGGGGCGGTGCTATCCCAGCGGTCGCCTGACGACGGCGCCAAAAGGCCCTGCGCCTTCTTCTCCCGGCGCTTGTCCCCCGGCGGAGAGAAATTACGACGTGGGGGACAGAGAGCTCCTCGCCATCAAGCTCGCGCTGCAAGAATGGCGTCACTGGCTAGAGGGGGCGGACCTGCCGTTCGTGGTCCTTACGGACCACAAGAACTTGGAATATCTTCGATCTGCCAAGCGCCTGAACGCCCGCCAGGCGTGCTGGTCCTTGTTCTTCGCCAGGTTCCAGTTCTCCATCACCTTCAGGCCTGGCTCTAAGAACGGCCTGCCCGACGCCCTCTCTAGGCAATTCACCCCCGAGGAGTCAGAGGACACGCTCCACACCATCCTGCCCAGGTCGTGCATCGTGGGAGCCATCTCCTGGGACATAGAGAGCAAGATCCGGAAGGCGCAGGAGGTGGAACCTGACCCTGGCGGCGGACCAGAGGGAAGACTATTCGTGCCATCAGCGGTTCGAGGAGAGGTCATCCACTTGCTACACACCTCCAGGCTCACCTGTCACCCTGGCTCCTCCCGGATGATAGATCTCCTCCAGCGGTCCTTTTGGTGGCCGGGCCTGCGGAGGGATGTGGCCCGCTACGCCCGGGCTTGTCCAATTTGTGCCACCAATAAGCCGGGAAACGCCCCTCCAGCGGGTCTGCTCCAGCCCCTGCCCGTCCCTGGCAAGCCCTGGTCGCACATCACCCTGGTCACCGGACTCCCAGTTTCCAACTCCTACGACACCATCCTGACCATCGTGGATCGCTTCTCCAAGGCGGTGCACTTCGTTCCCCTGCGAGGTCTCCCTACTGCCCTGGAGACGGCGGACCTCCTCATCCAACACGTGGTCAGGCTGCACGGGATTCCGGTGGACGTGGTCTCGGACCGGGGGCCCCAATTTTCCTCTGAGGTTTGGAAGTTGTTTTGTAACGCCATCGGAGCCAAGGTGAGCCTCTCCTCCGGCCATCACCCCCAATCCAACGGGCAGTGTGAGCGGACCAACCAGGAGCTGGAGGCTGCGCTCTGCTGTGTGACTGCATCCAAACCTACATCCTGGAGTAACCATCTTGCCTGGGTTGAATACGCCCACAACACCGCTCGCTCTTCTGCTACAGGGATGTCCCCCTTCAAGGCGTCCCTGGGTTACGACCCCCCGCTGTTCCCGGCGCAGGAGAGTGAGGTAACTGTCCCGTCAGTTAGGGCGCATCTCAGGCAGTTCCGCTCCATCTGAGCATCTGCACGTAATGCGCTTTTACGCACGGCGGAGCGCAACAGAACTGTGGCGGACCGGCACAGAAGACCTGCCCCGGCGTACAGAGCTGGGCAACAAGTCTACGTGTCGACCCAGGACGTAACATTGAAAGGCGAGAGGAGGAAGCTGGCACAGCGCTTTATGGGACCCTACCCCATCACCCGGATCATCAACCCGGTAGCTGTGCGTGTGGCTATTCCCCCCTCCCTCCGCATCCATCCCACCTTCCACATGTCTAAGGTGAAGCTGGCAGTCTCCGACCCCCTTTGCCCTCCTCCTGCTGCGCAACCCGCGCCTCGGATGGTTGGTGGCCATCCGGCCTGGGCCATCTCTTCCATCCTGGACTCCCGGTGCCGGGGTCGTGGGTTGCAGTACTTGGTGGACTGGGAGGGCTATGGGCCTGAACATCGACAGTGGGTGCCCCGGTCATTTGTGTTAGACCCCTCGCTCATCGCTGATTTCCACCGAGCGCACCCAGAGAAGCCATCGCCAGGAGGCGCTGCTAGAGGGGGGAGTACTGTCATGCCGCGCCGCTCATCAGCGGCGCCACCTGCACGCACATCTGCACATCATCAGCGGCGAGGAATATAAGCCGCCTCGCCCTGAGCTTCGGCCTGAAGCCGTCAGACTTCTCTACTCATCATCGTGAGTCAACCTTTCCTTCAGCACGACGCCTTTGGTAAGAAGCCCTTACCTCCTTTGTTTCCAGTCTGCTCCCCTGTGCACAGGTGGATTCCTCGGCGGCGGACAACGCCTCTCCCTCGCCATTCCTCGCTGCTGCACCGAGTCCTGCAGGTGGCTGTCTTCCGGGTCCCGTCCTTGTAGTGCCAGTCATCTGTCTCTTGCAAGTAAGCTCCTCTCTCGCTCATTCTCCTCCTGTGTTGGTGTGTGCCCGTCACCCTGTGTCTTTGTGCTCTTTCCCATAGGGTTGCCGGCTGTACGGTCTCCTGCCTCTGTGCCCGAAGCAGACGCCGCCACCAATACATTTACATCCCGCAGACACACATCCATTCACCCCTGTTGCTAATAAACTATTTGAACTTCTCTGAGCCTGTGTGTGTGCGTCTCCTGAGCCGTGCGTTATGTCACTCAGTGGCTCTTTGTGTTTTGAGTTAACTAGTTCTGTCTTCATTTAAGGGCTGCACCCTCTCACCTGGGTGCTGCGTCATTATTTGGTGTAATAACATGCTTCTGTCAGCCATGTCTTGTCGGCAGATCTTGCCTGCATGTCTGCCAAGCCTTTTGTGTTTATTTCCAGCACTTGAGCTGAGTTTAATTTCTATTTTTTCTAGTGGTGTTGGTGTTATCCCGTTAATCGCCCGTTAACACCCGTTAACGCGTTGTCCCCGTTAACGGTGACAAATTTTGTGATCGCAGTTAACAGCAGTTAATGGCAGAAAGCGCAAACAGTATTTTTTGGCCTCGCCGCTCTCCATACCATGGCCGTTGTGGCCACTGATACTGTGTGCGCCATGCAGACAAGCTGGATTACAGCCATGGATATCATCAAAGTGCTGTCATGTTTAAGTTTACAGCATTATCTGTCGGAGCTCTCACCTGGATAATTGTTACAGCCTCCTCCAAAACTTTGTCTGGATGTTGGGTTGTTCTTCAGTGGAAGCTAGCTAGCTCATAGCTAGTAGCTGCTAGCTACATGCTAGGTTATAGCTGATCTCCATCTGTCCATCTGCCAAGACGGACAGAAATTCGCCTGTTTTCATCCCCACAGGTCCAACTGTTGGTGAGTACCAGCAGTCTAAAAAAATTCTCAAGCTGTGTTCAAAATGTCTATTTACTCCCTCGCCGTTCTTGTAGCACATTGGGGTGTCGTCACGAGCGCGATAGTAGCTCCGTTTGTTAGTGCTGCTGCTAAGATGCTAACTAAACAAATGACCCGTGCTGGCAAAATGAGTCACTTTGAAGACATTTTCAAAACTGATGTTACATTATTTCCATATTCTGTATTGAAAGACCTTTCAAAATGATATTTAATTTGTAGGACATGCACCAAAACGGCCCACAAAAAGACGATTTATTTATATTTTGTCTAGGTTGAAAACTCACGTTCAATCAGTCGGGAGTTACGTCTTCTGCAAAAACATACAGTATGTATTATTAGAAAGTACGATTTCTAAGCTTTCCAGTGATACCAGGCACTCATGGGGGTTTTCCTGGGACTTGCCGCTAGCAAACAAAGGAAGAGTCAAGATTTATGATTTATGCACTTCTCGTGCCTGTAGCTCGTAATGACACAGTGCGCACCAGAAATATTATTTCTGGAGAATATACTGGATAGTTTTTGTCATTTTGGGTATGTTGAGAGCTTTAAAAAACCTGTAGGTGAGGAAAGCAAGTATATTTGTCCACTCCCATGTTTATAACAGTATGAGGAACTTGAAAAATTACCAACTTAAGGTACACTGTATCTGAAGGGAAAAACACACAACGCGTTATTAATCCCAATTAACTCAAGGTTCCAAAAGATTAATCACGATTAGAAATTTTAATCGTCCAACACCACTAATTCTGTCCAACGCCTGAGTCCCATTTTCTGCCCCGAGGGGCCAACCACGGCAATGCTATCTGCTAAAATGTTCCCAAATTTTTCACTACAGCTTTGCGACATAGTAAAGTGAAAATCAGCTAGTTGTCATGGTTTGGGGGGATGACTGTAGGGTCATGCCTACTCTTTAGAATTTATTTCTGTCTTTCTTTGTGTTTATTGTTATTTGTATCTTGGGTTTATTATTCCTGTCATCATTGGTTTGGGATTTATTTTGACAGTGTTTTCTGTTCATGTTCTGGTTCCAGTTGTGGATTTATTTTCTCTGATTATAAGCCCAGCAACTCCATACCTATAGCCACGACTGTGTCCTTTCTCAATGAGCTAAATGACTTCTATGCTCGTTTTGACAAGGACAATAACGAAAAGAATATCAATTTCCCACCCTCTGACGACCTCCACTACCTCACACTCACCCACACCGACGTTCGTAACGCACTGAGTCAAATCAACGTACGTAAGGCTGCTGGCCCTGACGGCATTCCTGGGCGTGTGCTGAGGGCATGCACTGAGCAGCTGGCAGGGGTCTTCACGGACATCTTCAACCTGTCCCTGGCCCAGGCAGTGGTACCAGCGTGCTTCAAGACCACTTCTATAGTACCAGTGCTGAAACATTCAACACCATCGTGCCTAAATGACTATCGCCCTGTTGCACTGACACCCATAGTCATGAAGTGCTTTGAGCGACTGGTCTTGGCACAGCTCAAAAAATGCCTGCCCCCTACACTGGACCCTCACCAGTTTGCCTACCGGAGTAAAAGGAGTACAGAGGATGCAGTTTCTACAGCGCTGCACTGTGTACTCTCACATCTGGATGACAAGAACACCTACACAAGAATGCCGTTTGTTGACTTCAGCTCAGCATTCAACACAGTTATCCCCTCCATGTTGATCACTAAACTTGGGAACCTGGGAATCAGTACCTCCACCTGCAACTAGATCATGGATTTTCTGACCAACAGACCCCAGCATGTTAGGTCAGGCCCCAACCGTTCTTCCATCATCACACTCAACACTGGTGTACCACAGGGCTGTATGCTCAGCCCATTCCTCTACTCCCTCTTTACCCATGACTGCAGGCCTATGTATGGATCCAATTCCATCATAAAGTTTGCAGATGACACCACGGTGATCGGACTCATCAGGGACAACGATGAGTCAGATTACAGGGCAGAGGTTGAGCACTTGGCTACTTGGTGCACTGACAATAACCTGCTCCTTAACACCAGCAAAACCAAGGAGCTCATAGTGGACTACAGGAAGGAGAGGGGAGAGACACATGACCCCATCCATATCAACAGCATAGCTGTTGAACGTGTCTCCAGCTTCAAATTCCTGGGGACCCACATCTCGGAGGACCTGTCCTGGTCAGTTAACACCACCAGCGTGATCAAGAAGGCCCATCAGTGCCTCTTCTTCTTGAGGACACTGAAGAAGAACCATCTGTCAACTGACATCCTGGGCAACTTCTATCGCTGCGTGATAGAGAGCACCCTGACCAACTGTGTCACAATCTGGTATGGGAGCTGCTCTGTCGCTGACCGTAAGGTGCTGCAGCGGGTGATGAAAACTGCCCAACGCATCACAGGGACTCCACTTCCAGTTATAGAGGACGACTACAGGAAAAGATGTCTGCGCCGGGCACGCAGCATTCTTAGGGACTCCAACCATCCTGCTCATGGACTGTTCTAGCTTTTCCCCTCCAGAAGGCGTTTCAGAAGCCTTCGGACGAGAACCAGCAGGTTTAGGAACAGTTTCTTTCTAACAGCTGTCACGTTATTGAATTTAATTTCCCGCTGAACCTCCACTTCTCTCCCCTTTAACACCCCCCTCCCCCCCGTGCTTCCTCAAACTGTATACACATATACCATATCTGCATATTGTCATTATATATTGATACATACTGCTCTTCTGTATATTATCATGACATACTTAACTACATACTGTTTTTCTGCATATTGCCACTCTGTATAGTTAGATTGTCTGCTACTTACCTCACTTTACCTGTACTTTGCTCTTCTGTAATTTATGCTAACTTATTCCCATCTCTTACCATCCTCACCTGTACATAACTGCCCACCTAACTTATTGTACATTATTTGCACATAACGGTACTCTAACTTTCTACACTGACCTATCTGCATATATTTGCTTAACCCCTTGCACTCTGGTTAATTTCCCTAAAAACGCTTAAAAATAACGTACCCAAAGTAAATCAAAAGCTGTTCTTCAACCCTTTGCAGCATCTTCATGGGGTTGGTCTCATTTAAAAGAAAACACTTTGAATTTTTTGGCAAAACAGTCATAATCTCTCTACGTGCTCCTGCCACTGAGTAACAGTCATCTAAACATACTGAACTTGAAGAAAATAAATTTCGCCTGGGTGTTTTTTTGGATACAAATGCTTGCAAATAACACACAGCTGTCAGATCCAGGCTGGAAAATGCAACAGAAATGTAGAATCAAGTGTTATCCAGCTGAGGTCAAAATTTTGTAACAATACCACAAAAAATGAATATATTACACAGCTTTTTACTCAGGTTCTTCCCAGGCATTTTTGAACTGTGCCAAATTGTGCCAAATGGCACAGTTTGGAAAAATGTCTGTAACTTTTGAATAATTCAATATAGAAGCTTCATCTTGGGCTCTAATGAAAGGTGAAGGGCTGTGTGTGTGTGTGGGGGGGGGTTATTTATTCATTCATGAATGAATGAATGAACAAACAAGCCCCACACACAAAGAAGCATGCCACGTAAAAAATGTGTGGCTTTTTTTTACAAGAAAAAATAACCCATAGTGCAATAAGATAAGATAAGATAAGCCTTTATTAGTCCCACAATGGGGAAATTCCAGGATTGCAACAGCACAGGGATAGCAACACTCAGAGCAACAATCAGAAGGCAAGAGAAAAAAAAAAGAAACAAGAGCAGCAAGTATACATATGTACATATAAACATATATATATAAGGACTTTCACTCCCACGGACCTACTCCCAGTTTTTTTAGCTCCTGCCGCCGATCTGGTTCATTGTTTGGCTCGAAAAGTGAGACGGCGAAAGAGAGGAAGGCGAGCGGGCGCTCTCGTACGGCTCCGCAGGAGAGGCACGCGCACGGCTTTGCCTGGCATATTTCTCTCCAACGCCAATTCTCTCTCTAACAAGGTAGATGAACTAAGACTGCTGATGCGTTTTAAGGACCTCTCTTCCTCGGCTGCCCTCTGTTTTACTGAGACCTGGCTCAGGGAAAATACACCAGACAGCGCGCTGCTCCTCGAGGGATTTCAGCTGTTTCGTGCTGATCGTGACACAGAGCTCTCTGGTAAATCCTCAGGAGGAGGAGTCTGCTTTTACATTAACAGCAGCTGGTGCTCTGATGTAACGGTAATTTCCCAACACTGTTCTCCCGCCCTGGAATTTCTTTTTATTAACTGCAACCCATTTTATTCCCCGCGGGAGTTCGCTTCATTCATCCTGGCCGCTGTTTACGTCCCACCCGATGCGGACGCGCGCTGAGAAGGTGATCGGCTGCAAGCTCCCATCTCTCCAGGATCTGTACATCTCCAGGACCCAGAGGCGTGCAGGCCGGATCATAGCCGATCCTTCACACCCTGGCCACGTACTGTTTGCCCCTCTCCCCTCAGGTAGAAGACTTCGGTCCATTCAGACTAAAACCTCCCGTCACATGAACAGCTTCTTCCCCTCTGCCATCAGACTGCTGAACACTAAAGGGCCTTTTCCACTAGCACGCTTTAGCGCGACACGGGACGGCTCAGCGCGCTTTGTACGCTTTTCCACAAGCCCCAACACGGTTTAACAGCCGCGATTCTCAGCCCCGCTGAAGGGCAGGGTATAGCAGTGCTGAGCTGTGCCGTGTTGTGACGTTAAGACTGGTCGCCGCTGATTGGTCAGGTCGTAACCGGCGCTGATTGGTCAGGTTGTAACCGCCCCTCTCCTCCTCCTCATCTACCAAATTTTCACAACCTTCTCAATAAAGTTTTTGAAAAAAAAAAAAAAAGAATCTTCACGACTGCCTTTAATCAGCACGCAACCACTGTTGGCGGTTCCTTTCAGTGTATTGCTGTGCTATTTTCATTTATTCTCTATCAAAAATGGCTTCGCGTAATAAGGGTGTTCCATGGACCAGTAAGGAGCTGCAGTGTCTGCTCACTGCATTGTCAGACGAACGTATGCAGCGCGAGTTAGACGGAGCTGCCCGGAATGAAAAAGTATACCGGGAGGTCTCGACATCGGAGTCCTTTAACGGTGAGTTTTAATTTTTTTTTATTGTGCGTTTTTTCGCAAATATATTCGGTAAGACACTCAGTTTATTTATGCAATAAAAAAGCTGTTCATTTGTGGATGATGATCGCTGCTTAATTGCAGCACACTGCGGACTCAAGCTTTTATTTTAATTATTCATGTGAACAATACGCTGAAATAAGCTTATGTATTCTTGTTAAAAACTATTGTGCTGTATTTTATTGTGTGCATTTTCCTTGTAGAATCATCCCACGCGTCCGCCGCGACAGCCCGTCCGGATTATTCAACTGAGCCTTCCTGACCCACAGCTGGCAGAGACGCTTCATTCAGCCGAGTCGTGACCCAGTTTGGGAAGCTGGTGTAGAGACTCAGTGGTCGGCGTGTATAAAATGTCGATTAACCTTCATGTTGTGTTGCAAAGTTTTTTTTTTCTTTTAATATTTTGTATATAATAAAATGGAATTGTTTTGGAAAGTGTGGTTTGTCTGTTATAACACTGAATTATAAAACAGTATAATTTCATAGAAATTCCATTGCCTAATCTGATCAAAATGATACTGATCTTCCTGTCAGGGTCAACCATTGTAAAGGTAATGTAATTTTTAACTAGACCAAAAAACAAATGTTTTTGTAAGCTTTCTGTTCTTTTTATTGAAATATCATAAAAAATTAGCCCCACATGATCCAGTTCTAAACTTTGGGTACATTTTTTATGTTAACTTATAAGAAGTTGCACAGTTGGACTTTAAAATGCAGCAGGAGAGACTGATCAAGCTTACAAGTCAATGTAAAAAAGTAAGTATATGTAAATTGAATGTTCTATTGGCATTCCAAATTCAGAGAATTACAATACTTTAGAAGGAGTGTAGCATCATCTAAACGGAAAATAATAATACTGTTGTTCCAAACGTTGACCTGAAGGTGAAAAACATGAATATTTTTTAATTCAGTACATCCAAAATGCCCTAGGATGTAAAAAATAATAATTTGGTGTAGGCCAGTGTGCCACGTCTCATTATTTAATACGAATAAAAACAAGTTTCAGCTCTTTATTTCTAGGTCATTTGGCAGTTAATTCAAAACAAAAGTGACTTGTGTTGTTGCAGCTTAATTATGAGATAAAATTAATTGTGAGATAAAACCACAGAGCGAGCAAGGCAATAATTCTTGAATCCTTTTTTGTCTAAATAAGGACTCAGTCGGGTGCGTAACGTCACAGGAGTGTGGCCCCGCCTCGCTCAGAATCTGCTGCTGCCCCGCTTCTAAAACCTCCTAACAAACCATCACAGCACAAGCACAACACCAATGGAGACAGAAGCATTCCGAGCCGTACTGAAGTGAACCGAGCCGTACCGAGGTGTGCTGGGCTAGTGGAAAACAGGCTTTAGTGACTTATTAGACTCTCGTGCACTATGTACAGCAGCTCAACCAGACTCATGTCAATCATCACTGTTTTCTTTTTGCATTACCGACTGCACTATGTGGTTCTCCACAATATCTGCTGCTCGCTAATATATTTAAAACTGCTGACTAGTATTACTCATTCTTATTCTACACTTTATTGCATGTATAGTTTTTTTATTTCTTTTATTTTATCATGTTTAATGTTGCAGCATTGCACCGAGACAAATTCCTAGTTTGTGTACTACATGAATAATGGCAATAAATCTGATTCTGATTCTGATTCTGATTCTGACACACAGTGCGGAGCATTGTAGCTAGATGGAATAAATATGTAGATATATAAACACACACAGTACGGAGCATTGTAGCTCGATGAAATAAATATGTAGATATATAAACACACCCAGTGCGGAGCATTGTAGCTAGATGGAATAAATATGTAGATATATAAACACACACAGTACGGAGCATTGTAGCTAGATGAAATAAATATGTAGATATATAAACACACCCAGTGCGGAGCATTGTAGCTAGATGGAATAAATATGTAGATATATAAACACACCCAGTGCAGAGCATTGTAGCTCGATGAAATAAATATGTAGATACAGTATATAAACACACCCAGTGCGGAGCATTGTAGCTAGATGGAATAATATGGAGATATATAAACACACCCAGTGCGGAGCATTGTAGCTAGATGGAAAAATATGTAGATATATAAAAACACAGTGCAGCGCATTGTAGCTAGATGAAATAAATATGTAGATATATAAACACATCCAGTGCGGAGCATTGTAGCTAGATGGAATAAATATGTAAATATATAAACACACGCAGTGCAGAGCATTGTAGCTAGATGGAATAAATATGTAGATATATAAACACACCCAGTGCGGAGCATTGTAGCTAGATGGAATAAATATGTAGATATATAAACACACACAGTACGGAGCATTGTAGCTAGATGAAATAAATATGTAAATATATGAACACATGCAGTGCAGAGCATTGTAGCTAGATGAAATAAATATGTAGATATATAAACACACCCAGTGCGGAGCATTGTAGCTAGATGGAATAAATATGTAGATATATAAACACATCCAGTGCGGAGCATTGTAGCTAGATGGAAAAATATGTAGATATATAAAAACACAGTGCAGCGCATTGTAGCTAGATGAAATAAATATGTAGATATATAAACACATCCAGTGCGGAGCATTGTAGCTAGATGGAATAAATATGTAAATATATAAACACACGCAGTGCAGAGCATTGTAGCTAGATGGAATAAATATGTAGATATATAAACACACCCAGTGCGGAGCACTGTTGCTAGATGGAATAAATATATAGATATATAAATAAAAACACACCCAGTGCGGAGCATTGTAGCTAGATGGACTAAATATGTAAATATATAAACACACACAGTGCAGAGCATTGTTGCTAGATGGGATGAAACGGCACAACCGTCTACTTAGTTATCCTACATGGTATGATTATGTACCCATACATATTCTCACCCTCCACAGCGACCGGTATTTTCCTAGTTGTATGCCGGAGGGGACCATTGTATAAGTCTATTGCGTCTTTTGCATTCAAAACTATTAGGCTGTCATGTCTTTTTGCTATCTCTGCGAGCAGCCCTGCTTAGGTTGTACAGTCTGACAGCCGATGGTAGGAAGGACCTGCGAAACCTCTCAGTTGTGCACCTAGGATGATGTAGTCTGCTGCTAAATGAGCTCCTCAGTGCATTCAGTATGTCCTGCATAGGGTGGAACTCGGACTCCAGCAGAGATGACAGTTTAGCCACCGTCCTTCTCTCTCCTATCTCCTCCACTGGGTCAAGGCGCTGCCCCAGGACAGAGCTAGCTCTCTTGATCAGTTTGTTCAGTCTCTTCCTATCGGCTGCCATAATGCCACTGCCCCAGCAGACCACTCCAAAAGTGATGGCTGATGCCACCACCGTGTCATAGAATGTCTTCAGCAGCGCCCTTTGTACACCAAAAGACCTGAGTCTCCTCAGTAGGAACAGCCTGCACTGTCCCTTCTTGTAGAGTGCATCAGTATTGTGTGACCAGTCTAGTTTATTGTTCAGATGAACACCCAGTTACTTATAGGATGTCACCATCTCGATGTCTGTTTCTTGTATATTTACTGGTGCTGTGAGGGGTTGTCCTTGCCTGCGGCAGTCCACCACCAGCTCCTTAGTTTTCCTCACGTTGATCGGGAGGCAGTTTCGATGGCACCAGTCCACAAAGTCCTGGATAAGCCCTCTGTACTCAGCTTCATCTCCATTGGAGATGAGGCCAACGATCGCAGAGTCATCAGAGAACTTCTGTAGATGGCAGTGTGTTGTGTTGTGTGAGAAGTCCGCAGTATAAAGGGTGAACAGGAAGGGAGCCAAAACCGTTCCCTGTGGGGCCCCCGTGCTACCGATGATCGTGTCGGACACATAGTCCCGGGTTCTCACAAACTGAGGCCGGTTAGTGAGGTAGTCCAGGATCCATGATGACAGGTGCTGGTCCACCCCTGCGCACAGCAGCTTGTCCTTCAGGATCATCGGTTGGATGGTGTTGTAAGCACTGGAGAAGTCAAAGAACATGATCCTCACCGCATTCCCGGGCTTCTCCAGGTGGGACAAAGAACGGTGAAGGAGGAAGATCACCGCATCCTCCACCCCAATGCCATGCTGGTAGGTGAACTGGAGTGGATCCATCGCTGGTCCCACCAGGGGGTGGAGGTGAGCAAGGAGCAGTCTCTCCAGGGTCTTCATCATGTGGGACGTCAAGGCCACTGGTCTGTAGCTGTTCAGGTCTTTGGGGTGGGAAGTCTTTGGTACAGGTACCACACAAGATGTTTTCCACAGCTGTGGTACCCTCCCCAGCTTCAGGCTCAGGTTGAAGTGGAGTGGGGGAAGTGGAGTGGGGAGTGGGCAGCAGGACTTGATGTCTTTAGAGGCAGCAGTGGTTGTTGTGCAGTCAGGGGGGAGGGCGGTTGGTCAAACCTATTGAAAAACAGATTCAGATTGTTCGCCCACTCCCTGCCCCCCGTGGCCTGGGGGGAGGTATTCTGGAGCCCAGAGATGGTTTTAAGGTTTCTCCAGACCCCGCTGATGTCTCTCTGTTGCAGCTTGTCCTCCATCTTCTTCCTGAAGCTGTCCTTGCCTTCTCTGATATTTCTCCTCAGCTCCCTCTGTACGGACTTCAGCATCTCCCTGTTCCCCGACCTGAAGATCCTCTTCTTCTCTCTCAGAAGTGTTTTTATCTCAGGGTTGATCCAGGGCTTGTTGTTTGAGCAACACCGTATGGTCTTGGTGGGAACGGTGTCGTCCACACAGAAGTTGATGTAGTCTGTGATGGTGTGAGTGAGGCCATCGCTGTCCTCACCATGCGGCTCGCAGAGCTGCTCCCAGGTGGTGGTTTCAAAACAGCCCTTTAGAGTGTCCATTGCCTCCTCAGACCATAACTTCACTGTGCGCATGGCCGGAGGTTGTCTGTGCACTAGGGGTTTGTACACCGGCCGGAGATGAACCAAGTTGTGATCCGATCTCCCAAGTGGGGGGAGTTGTGATGAGGTGTACGCCTCCTTAGTGTTTGCGTAGAATAAGTCCAGTGTTTTATTGTCTCTAGTGTGGCATGTGACATACTGGGTAAACATGGGTAGAATGGGAGACAGTGAAACATGGTTGAAATCGCCTGAGATGAGGAGAAGAGCATCTGGGTGTTCTGTCTGCAGCCTGCTGGTTACTGAATGGATGACGTCACGCGCTGTCCCAGCGTTCGCTGTCGGATTTGCATAAACAACAATGCAGATCACGTGTGAGTATTCCCTCGGGAGATATGTAGGCCGCATGCTAACAGCTAGCAACTCAGTGTCTTTGCTGCAGTGCCGTTGTTTAACAGTGATATGTCCCGGTCTGCACCAGTTGTTGTTAACATACATTATCACTCCACCGCCCCTTGCTTTGCCACTGTCTGGTGTTCGGTCTGCTCGTATCGCGTGGAAACCCTCCAGTTCAATGTTAGCATCTGCTGCTAGTTCGGATAGCCACGTCTCGGTAAACAAAAGGAGAGAGCATTCCCGGTATATGCTATCGTAGCGGGAGATAGCCGCTAGCTCATCTACCTTTCCCAGTAACGACCGTACATTCCCCATGACAATGGATGGCAGAGAGGGTCTGTACCTTATATTCTTTGTCTTCCGCCTTACTCCAGCCCGGCAACCACGGCGTTTTCGCCTCAGTTCCCCCGGTATGTCGAGTTTTTCCGTTAGCACCGGGTGGCGGTTGAGTGCTAGCAGCTCTTCCCTGCTGTACCGTCTCCTGCTATAAACAGTGGCTCCGTCCACCGGCTCAGGAGACATTTGGGATGATCTGTGTGTCCGTGATATTTAACTGGAGTGAAAACCAGATCAAAAAGAGAGAGGAAGGGAAAAAAAAGACTCAGAATTGAGCCGCTGTTGCAAAAGGCAGCCGACTCGTGTGGCGCCCGAAGTGGAAAAAAAAAAAAAATAATACTAAAATATCTGTAATGTAGAGGATAACAACTACCCCCCCCACCCCACCCCCGCCCGCTACAGAGGACGGACATCGTCCATCGACACATGACGAGCGCCGCGGTCTACTACGCACAGTTAGTTAGTTAATCCCTTCACACCATGAAGGTGTATATGGGCAGCGCCTATCTCTGTTTCTCTGACCCTAGGCCACACAGCCACTGTAAGTAGTGAAAGCTACAGCGGGGGGTCAGTCCTCTGGTAGCTCTGTGTGTAACTTTACTTTCCCCATTCCATTATGCGGAGCACCACGCTAGAAGGCAGAAAGCACCATTTTTATATGGTCTTTGGTATGACCCGGCCGGGATTTGAACCCCTGCCTCCCGGGTGTGGGGCGGATGCTCTACCAACTGAGCCACCACTCCGGTCTACTACGCACAGTTGGACTAAAATATCTGCAATAATATCTGCAATCTGCTACAGAAGAGTAGCGGGGGGGGGGGGCGTTCGCGGGGGGAAGGGGGGTGGTCCGGACTAGGCACCCGGACTGGATACGGTCCGTGCGCCGTCCAGACCGGACCGGAGCCGTCATGTTGCGATAACGCACAGTTGTAATTTACCGATCGGTCAAAAGTCATTTGGATTACAATTTTCAGGGATAAAGAATAATTTAGCTTATAACACTTACCTGTCCACAACAGCAGTGTCGCTGGCGAACTTCTCTTCCTCATTGTCAGACGAACATGACGCTGGTCCGCTTGTTACGGACTCGTGGTTCTGGTCATGCGACCCGGTCAAACCATAATTCCATTATTGCGGTTTTGCGCTTCCATGATTGCGGTTTTGGCGAACGATTTTTCAAAACAAATAACAGTAGTAAGAAAAAAAGACTGGCGAACGCCTGTGTGTCACCCAGCCTTACACAAAACAGCTTTCGAACTTCTGTGCTTCAATTGGCTGGCTGTATTCGCAGCCATTGGTAGGCGGGTACTTCTTGCTAGGTTTTCAGTCATTGGTTCTTCAAGGTTTCAGAAACCCAATTCAAGGCTCTTATTAGTCGAATGAGAGGTCAATCACATCTAAACCAATCAAAGCACTCCTTTGACTTTCTGTTCGCGGCTGTGTCTGTAGTGGAAGAACGGAAATGCAGGGTTTTTTTTCTTCAGTGCACCCTAGGACGCACAGTGTGCTTACTAGGGCGCCCTCGTGCGCTCTAGGACGCAGAGACGTGTCCGCCCGTGGTACACCGAAGTACAAGAGGTTAAATTGTACATACTGTCAATTACTGTATATACTGCACTGCTGTCCTTTGCGCTTCTGCTTGGATACTAAACTGTGTTTTGTTACCTTGTATTCATACATGTGTAATGACAATAAAGTTGAATCTAATCTAATCTAAAATGTTGTATTATTTATCCCCACTTTAATAATAATGCATCAGATTTATATAGCGCTTTATCATAGACACTCAAAGACGCTTTACAAGTAGATACATTATTCATTCACTCCAGACAGACAATAAGACTTTGTACTTAGTCCTGTTGTCATGTTCTGTGTTTCCTCTGTCTGTGATTGTGTGTATGTAGCTGTTATATCTGGAAATAATGGGAGCCGGAGTCTTGTTCATGCAGCAACCAACTGAACTTTTATTAAGCAGAACACTCAACTATATACAAAGTGGGCCATGCCCGCCGATATCATCTTGTGGGTGGGCACGGCATCCCAGACACATATATTCTCATACATAACATTCTACTTCCCTTTAGAAAAATGCAAAACCATGCACACCATTGTAACCTCCTAAATTTAGAACCCAAATCACGCACTAAGAGCATGGGAATAATATATTGTAATAAAATAACCTATCACATTCACACCAAAACAACCAAAAAGGACCACATCTCTAGAAGGCATAAAATAATCCCATATTACACACATTCTCACTCACATGCACACCAGCATCAAATATATATATAGATAGATAGATAGATAGATAGATAGATAGATAGATATACATAGTTATTTACACAAGAGAAAAGTTATCAACTAATACCAATGTCTCTTGGCAGCCACCACTCTTTACATCGCCACGGAGGGCCAGGGCATCCCCACAGCATCACTAAGCCTGGCCGCTGCCTCCCCCCAGGGTTGAAGCCCTCCTCCCTTGCAAAAATGTCTTTTCCTGCCATTTGGGGCTTCTTCCCTTTGGACCCGTCATGCTGCTGGTCGGCACACCGCCTCTCCATGCCCAACAAGCCATTCCCGACTGTCCCACACATCACCGTCATGGCTCCATGCACTCTGGCCCCCAGTGGTCTCACCTCGGGAAGAACCGAAGCTCGCTCTTCAGCCTCATCCGCTGCCTCGGGCACCTCTTTAAAACACCCAGCACCCTCCACCAGGGTGCTTTGCTGGTCTGCCTCCATATTCAGCTGCTGCTTCTCACCTCCGGGGCCCGTACCATCACCTTCGCCAGCTCGCTCACCGACCCGGGCTCCCCGCTGCCGCATCCGGCGCTCTCGGTCCCGGCGCTCTGCCGCGCCGTCATCGTATCCAGCTGCGGCTCTTCCCCAAAGCTCTCGGTCTGCACAGTCCCACTCTCCCGTTGTACAGCCTCCAACAGCGGGGCCGACTCCTGCTGCACCACCTCTTTGCCGTTCTCGCACACCGCGCAGTCTGACCCGTCAGCATCATGGTCCTGGGTCAAGCTGGGCTTCATGGCTGGCTCGCTCACTTCAGCGACCAGGGACTCTTCGACTCCCAGTCCCGGTCCTGCCTTGAGGTCCCGCTTGGCGCCCTTAGCCTCGTCTTGGTGCACAACTAGCCTATCAGCTAGCCCGTCCATTGGCATAGACTGAGCCATTAGCTTCCTTAAGCCACCTAGCTCCGCCTTCCCTGGCACCAAAAACCCCATCACCCGCAGCTTCACGGCCCTTGTCTGCTCCGTGAAGTGCACTGTCAGTTGCATGACAACATCCTCGTAGTACTCCGTTGCTTCCAGCGTGTCGAGGATCCGTCGGCCCTCCATCCCAAGGTTGTGTGCCAGGAGCACCTGGCGCCGTCTCCCGTCAAGACAATGGAGACCCAGCCCTCTGACATACTCCTTGAACCCTCGTCTCCACTCTGGCCACGAAATCACCTACTCACTCGGGTGCTCCAGAAACAGCATTAATTAATGGGTTAGCCAGTACAAGCCCATTTGTTTTCCGTCGTTGCCAAATGTTATGTCTGGAAATAATGGGAGTTGGGCTCTTGTTCATGCAGCAACCAACTGAACTTTTATTAAACAGAACACTCAACTACATACAGAGTGGGCCGTGCCCACTGACGTCACCCTGTGGGTGGGCACGGCATCCCAGACACACATATTCTCATACATAACAGTGGCTCTGCCCTGTCCTGTCATCTTTGTTTTCCTCATGTGTCAGCCACTGTCGTGATTACTCCCCACCTGTGCTGGATTGCTGTGATTATCCTTTCTGTCTATGTACTGTATGTGTGTTTCAGTTTGTGTCCTGTGCAGTTTCCTTGGCGTATGTTGGTGTGATTACACACTTCAGTCCAGTCAGTTTTTGTCAAGTCCTGTATCATCCTGCCAGTAGTCTGCCTGTTTTTTGCCTTTTTATTTCTGCCCATGCACAGCTTCATTATCTGTTTTACAATAAATCATGGTTTACCAACCTCGCCTTGCGATTATGTCCTCTTCTTCACCCCGGAGGGGCTCTTGTGACAGAAGGATACCACCAATCCAGGACCCAGTGGGCGAAAGAAGGAGGAGAAGCAAGAAGAGGTGAAGAATGGAGCAGCTTTGTGTGGTAATAAAGGTACTGGATTGTGAGGCCACTGCGCAGCTCTGCTCTAATCCTGAGGATGCTGTGAAGCATTCAGAGGCAGCCGCAGTGTTGATGGAACCAAATCCAGACATCTGTTCCCATCCCTGGGTGCGGGAGCTCCCTATTCCTCCGCTACCACCGTTTCTGACTATTTCCTTGTTGTTGGAGCCAGAAGACCTACCGCCACTGTTATCTCCAGCAGAATCCACCGGTGAGGAAGAGGTTTATGAATCTCAGTTGGTGTTTGGCGGGTCCGGGTGGAAGAAAGGCCCCGGGAGATGCCACTCCTATCAACGTCACGTATCTCCGGCTCCAGCTCTTTGTCAGATGAGCTCCAGCTTTTCCCGGGAGGACTCGTCCGACTTCCCTGTGGCAGCAGAGTGAGAACAGAGGCAAGTACCTTTCCATCTTTTAACATCTGCTCCAGAAAGAGCTTGTGCTACAGTATTCCCGGTAAGGGGGCTTAGCAGCAATTAATTACCCCCACTGCTGAGCTTTCTCCACTGTTATCTGCTGCAATTTTTGTTGCCACTGTTTCCATCCTTCCATCCTCACCTGAATTTCCTGTGTCCACTCATGTGTTTTCTGAGTGTCTGCCGATCCTGGGTGGCATCCGGATCATCTGGGAAGAGCCCGCAGTTCCTGAGATGATGTTTGGGCGCATGCGCACGCAGCGACCGGCAGCTGTTGAAATAGTGCGTCGTCTGTGTGTGTGTCTTTATGTACTTTTATATGTTTTTACAAAATCCTCTGCGTCGTTTCTGCCCTGGAGTGTTTGTGGACTATATGGTGAAGAGCTCCCTGGTATCTACAACATGGATTTCCTTCCCTTTCTTGCACTGCTGCTATCTGTCCTCTGGCTCTTTGTCTCTGAAGTAAACGCGTTCGGCTCCATGGCGGGCAGAATGGCGGGCAGAATACATTATTCCAGGGACATGTTGCTGCATTTAAACACGGTTGATGCAGCGGCTGTAATTGAGCCTAAGCCGCAACTGCCGGACTTTATTTTGAGAGACCAACATAGCGGTGAAAAGAGAGACGGGAGAGACGGCAGAAGGAAGCGTGGAAGGCGTGGAGGTGTGAAATTGCGCCTTAGGAGACGGCAGTTTGGTAACATTCCTCTTCCTTCAATAATTTTTGGGAATGTACAGTCTCTGAGAAACAAGGTGGATGAAATTCAAGGGAATGTACGCTACCAGAAGGACTTTAAGAACTGCTGCGTCATGGCCTTCACCGAATCTTGGCTTACTGCACATGATCAAGATGCAGACCTATGGATTGACGGCTTTGGAGCCCCGCTGCGCTCAGATCGGCAGGAAGAGGTAACGGGGAAACGTCAGGGGGGGCGGCGTATGTTTATATATTAATAAGCAGTACTGCACATCTGTCACGGTCAGAGAGTGCATCTGTACACCCGATGTGGAGCTGCTGTCTGTGTCACTATGCCCCTTTTATTTGCCTCGCGAGTTCCCCCAACTTTTCATCACAACTGTGTACATTCATCCGAGGGCAGACGCTGACTCCGCCTCCAGAACCATCTTTGATGTGATCCAGCAGCTGCAATCAATTTCTCCAGAGGCGCCAAACTTCATTCTTGGGGATCTTAACCATGTTTCTTTAAAGAAGAGACTTAAAAACTTTTATCAGTATGTCTCCTGCCCAACCAGGCGAAAAAAGACATTGGACCTGTGCTATGGATCCAGAGAGAGGGCCTATAAATCACTCCCCCTTCCTCCTTTAGGATCCTCAGATCACAACTGTGTACATTTGCTGCCCACATATAAAACTGCTCTCAGAAGAGGCAAGGTGGAGACGAGAGACATAGATGTGTGGACAGAGGATTCAGAGCACAGCCTCCAGGAATGCTTTGACTGTACAGACTGGGAGATGTTCACACTGGCCTGCGGGGATGATTTGGACTCTCTGGTTGACGTCACATGCTCATACATGTCTTTCTGTAAAAATAAGATTGTTCCACGTAAACGTGTCAAAATATATCCCAACAACAAACCATGGGTTACAAAATCAATTAAATCCTGCTTAAAGAGGAAAGCACTTGCCTTTAAACAGGGGTCTGTTTCTGAGCTACAGGTTGCCACAAAAGAGCTGAAGGCCGAAATTTTAAGAGCAAAACAGAATTATAAATCAGAGTTGGAAAGCAAGATGGCAACAAAGAAACTTGGTTCAGCCTGGGCCAGTATGAAAACTATTGCAGGCCTTCAGAGCACAGAGCGCAGTAATCGTGTGTTTTTAGATGGTTTTAATTCAGACACAGAGCTGGCTAATGCTCTTAATTGTTTTTATGGTCGTTCTGACTCCTTTGATTTTAGCACAGAAATCCAAGATTTGAAACAGAAACTCAAAGACAATCAGCACTTTAATACTGAGGCGCAGGATGTTAAAAGGGAGTTCTGCGCTGTAAAAGTGAACAAAAGTCAGGGCCCTGATAATATATGTGGGCGCTTGGTAAGGTCCTGTGCACATGAACTGAGTACTATATCTCATTACAATTTCAATAAGTCCTTACAGACACAACATGTGCCTAAGATCTGGAAAGAAGCCGTGGTTGTTCTCGTTCCAAAATCCAGCTGTCCTAAAACGGTAAACGACTTTAGACCAGTTGCTTTGACTTCAATTTTAATGAAAATTTTTGAAAAACTGGTCAGATGTGAGGTCCTAAAGCAGACTGAGCATGCATTGGATCCTCTGCAGTTTGCCTATAGGCCTCACAGAGGAGTGGAGGATGCCACTGTCACTCTGTTTAACATGCTTTTTAAACATCTGGATTTTAATGGGACACATGCCAGGCTTTTATTTGTGGACTTTTCTTCCGCCTTTAATACAATCCAACCTCATATCTTAGTTGATAGGCTCCTGCAACAATTTGATTTGAGCAATAATCTGGTGGGTTGGATTCTGGATTTTTTAACCAACAGGAAGCAGAGAGTAAGGGTCAATGGTACATTGTCTGACCTAAAGTGCTGTTCTACTGGCTCTCCTCAGGGGTGTGTGTTGTCACCACTACTCTTCATCCTGTACACAAACATGTGTCGGAGCAGACATGACAACAGACACATTATAAAGTATGCTGATGACTCAGTTATTGTCAGTCTCCTCCAGGATGGTGAGAGTGGCCACGGCCCAGTAGTTGATGATTTTGTTCACTGGTGTGAGGATTCCTACCTGCAGCTGAATACAACAAAAACTAAAGACATGATTATTGACTTTAGGAGGAAAAATCCCAGGCACAAAGTCACCATACTAAAAGGCCAGACCACCGAATGTGTAAAATCGTACAAATATCTTGGGACGATTATTGATAGTAATTTAAACTTTGAAGAGAACTGTGAAAGGGTGTGCAAAAAGGGTCAGCAACATTTGCATTGCTTGAGAGAACTTGCACGCTTCCAAGTTGACCGAACCATAATGACAATGTTTTATCGGGCTTTTATTGAATCTGTTTTATCCTTTTCTTTAGTGTCATGGTTTGGTCAGATAAAACTGAAACAGAGGAAATCCTTGGATCAGGTAGTTAGATGGTCCAGTCGTTTGCTTGGTGAGCCACAGCTGAGCCTGACATCCCTGTACACCAGACAGGTACAGAGGATGGCTACCTCCATTTTAAATGATGACTCCCACCCTTTGCACTGCCACTTTCAGCTTCTTCCCTCCAGACGGAGGTTTGCTGTCCCAAAAAGTAAAACCCAGCGCTACAAAAACAGCTTTGTCCCTGCTGCAGCTTCCCAACGCGGACACGCGCGAAGCTCAGCGCGTGCTCGCGGATCACATTCAACACACAGAGCAGAGTTTTCCAGACTCGCTGATTATTGTGGCTGGCGACTTTAATCAGTGCAATCTGAGCCACGATCTCCCCCGCTACATACAGTTTATTAAATGCCCCACCAGAGGATTAAACACACTGGATCACTGTTACACCACAGTGAAAGACGCATATCGCGCTGTCCCTCGAGCTGCGCTGGGATTATCTGATCACGTGATGGTTCACCTCATTCCCACATACAGACAGAGATTGAAGCTCACTAAACCTGTTGTGAGCACTACGAAGATACGGACCAGTGATACTGAGGAGAAGCTGGAAACGTGCATGGAAATATCTGACTGGGGCATGCTTAAAGGAGCCACGCATGATCTGGATGAGTACACGGACACTGTGAACTCATATATCCACTTTTGTGAAGAGAACATTCTTCCATCACGCACCAGGGTGAGTTACTCTAATGACAAACCCTGGTTCACAGCTAAGCTCAGACAGATCAGGAAGGAGAAGGAAGCAGCGCTGAAAAGTGGAGACAGGGACTGCTACAGGGAGGTTAAATACCGGTTTAACAGAGAGCTGAAGAGGGCTAAATCTGTGTACTCAGAGAGACTCCAGCAGCAGTTCACTGCTAATGATTCGGCTTCCGTGTGGAGAGGACTGAGGCAAATCACCAACTATCGGCCTCAGGCTCCTAAAGGTCAGGATGACAAAGCCCTTTGTCAAAGACTGTCCCAACACTATGCCCGTTTTGACACCTCGTCATCTGTGTCCAACTCCCCCCCTCCCTCCAGCTCCACAGCCTCCACATTCCCTACTTCATTTAAGGCACCCCCCCTCCTCCCCCCCTCCCCTTATCATCAGTGAGCAGGATGTGCTCAAACAGTTCTCCAGACTGAACCCGCGCAAGGCCCCCGGCCCAGACGGCGTGTCTCCCTCCACCCTGAGACTCTGTGCGAAACAGCTGGCTCCTGTATTCACAGACATTTTTAACACCTCCCTTAAGTTATGCCACGTGCCATCCTGCCTCAAATCCTCCACCATCATCCCTGTCCCCAAGAAGCCACGGATCACTGGACTTAATGACTACAGACCTGTAGCGCTCACCTCTGTAGTCATGAAGTCCTTTGAGCGCCTGGTCCTGTCCCACCTCAAGTCCATCACCACCCCTCTCCTGGACCCGCTGCAGTTTGCCTACCGAGCCAACAGGTCTGTAGACGATGCAGTCAACCTGGCCCTCCACTCCATCCTGCAGCACCTGGACTCCCCGGGAACCTACGCCAGGATCCTGTTTGTGGACTTCAGCTCCGCATTCAACACCATCCGCCCCGCTCTGCTCCGGGACAAGCTGTCCCTGCTCAACGTGCCTGACTCCCTCTGCAGGTGGATCATCGACTTCCTGACGGACCGGAGGCAGCATGTGCGGCTGGGAAAGACTGTCTCAGACTATACTAGCATCAGCACCGGATCACCCCAGGGCTGTGTACTTTCCCCCCTACTCTTCTCCCTTTACACCAACTCCTGCACCTCCAGCCACCAGTCTGTCAAGTTGATCAAGTTTGCGGACGACACCACCCTCATCGGGCTCATCTCCAACGGCGACGAGTCCGCCTACAGGAGAGAGGTGGCCCAGCTGGCGTCCTGGTGCAGCAATAACAACCTGCAGCTGAACGCTCTGAAGACAGTGGAGATGATTGTAGACTTCAGGAAAGTCACTACTCCTCTGCCCCCCCTCACCCTCTCAGGCTCTCCCATCACCACTGCTGATTCCTTCCGCTTCCTAGGCACTACCATCACCAGGGACCTCAAATGGGAGCTGACCATCAGCTCACTCATCAAAAAAGCCCAGCAGAGGATGTTCTTCCTGCGGCAGCTGAGGAAGCTCAAGCTACCCACCAAGATGTTAGTGCAGTTCTACACAGCCATCATCGAGTCCATCCTCACCACCTCCATAACCGTGTGGTACGCAGGAGCCACTGCCAGGGACAGACTTAGGCTGCAGCGCGTCGTGCGCACTGCTGAGAAGGTGATCGGCTGCAAGCTCCCATCTCTCCAGGATCTGTACATCTCCAGGACCCGGAGGCGTGCTGGCCGGATCATAGCCGATCCCTCACACCCTGGTCACGTACTGTTTGCCCCCCTCCCCTCTGGTAGAAGACTTCGGTCCATCCAGACTAAAACCTCCCGTCACATGAACAGCTTCTTCCCCTCTGCCATTAGACTGCTGAACACTAAGTGACTCTCGTGCACCATGTACAG
The DNA here is from genome assembly GCA_020510985.1 of Pholidichthys leucotaenia. Taxonomy (NCBI): domain Eukaryota; kingdom Metazoa; phylum Chordata; class Actinopteri; order Cichliformes; family Pholidichthyidae; genus Pholidichthys; species Pholidichthys leucotaenia. The sequence goes on along the minus strand of CM035844.1, from coordinate 64,485,290 downwards.
CAGCTCAACCAGACTCATGTCAATCATCACTGTTTTCTTCCTGCATTACCGACTGCACTATATAGTTCTCCACAGTATCTGCTGCTGGCTAATATATATTTTAACTGTTGACCAGTATCACTTAATCTTATCCTACACTTTATTACATGTATAGTTTATTTCTCTTATCTTATCATGTTTAATGTTGCAGCATTGTACCGAGACAAATTCCTAGTTTGTGTACTACATGAACAATGGCAATAAACCTGATTCTGATTCTGATTCTGATTCTGATTCTGCTGTCAAAGAGTTGAACAAGCTGTAAAAATATATTGTACATAATTTAGGTACCTATTTATTAACTTCATTTTATATTTACTTATTTTTGTAGGATGTCACTTGGGTTCTAAATATTTTATTGGGTTTTAGACCTTTGAGTTTTTTAACCTCTTTGACTAGTTTTTAACTTTTAATATGACCTCTGGTTTTTCTCTCATCTCTTTGTCTTTTTATACCCTGATTGATGGAGCCTTGAGTATTTTTTATCATGTTTATAGTCAGCTTCATGTGTGCCTGTGTTTGTGTCTATGTTTAATGTAATTAGTGGCTTGTAAATATGGATGTCACCAGACTGCAAAACAAATCTACCTACAGGTACAAATAAGGTAACCTGAACCTGAACCTGAACCTGAACCTGAGAACCAAGTGGTCTGCTGGATTGGGTTGGCAACATTGGAGCCTCAGCGTCTGCTTGATGAGGAAGAGCAGAGGGAGTGCTGATTGACTATGCTCGCCCAGAAGGAGCTTATGTTGGACTACAAACCATGGCTTCTTCCAGAGCATGTGTCCCAGCCAGGTTGGAACCAGCTGGCAATGGACATACCAACTCCATGGCACAACACAGCTCCAATTCCAGTTCCTCGTCACTCCCCAGTTCCTGTACCAGCTCTTCATCGCTCCCCAGTTCCAGTTCCAGTCCTGTTCCTCGTCGTTCCCCAGGTCCAGAACCTGCTCCACTGCGCCTCTCTGTTCCTAAACCTGCCCCACAGCGCCTTCCAGCCCCAGAGCCCTCTATTTCAGCTCCACTCCTTTGGACAGCGATCCTCAGTCAGCTGAATTCCAGCAGCTTCCGGGGGGACCCATCTGACACTTCATCAGCAGCAGAGCAGGAACAAGAGCAAGTTCTTATCATTGTTTAACACCTATTAATGAAGGGTCTTGCCCTTTTCCTGGGAAGCGGGCTCAGTGGCAGCCACCCATCACCACTGAGCCCTCCCTCCCTGTCTCTGCTGTATACTCTGCTGCTGCTCCCATACTCTCACTTGCCTCTCCCCTTTCTCTCCTGAGCTCCACACATGAGGACTTGGTCACCATGGATGGTCATTAATGAGGTGGCTGAGTTCTTCAAGCTCTGTCATCAGAGAAATGGGAGGCAGAACATAGCATCAAGAAGGGCTCACAGAATCATAGCATCCAATCCCCATTTGTGGGTCATTTCCTGAGTTTGGAGCTGCTATGTTGTTATCTCTAGAGCAAGGGGCTCCTTGGTAGTGTTCAGTGCAAAGAGCTCCCATGTTATTTCCTGAGGGGAAGGGGTCTATATTTTCACCCCCTGAGGTTAAGGCCTCTGTGTTGTCTTTATCTCCAGAGTTTAAAGTCCCTGTGTTGTCCTTACATTATGAGGTTAAAGCTCCTGTGTCATCTCTAGGGCTCTCGCAGTAGAGGAATTTCCCCTGTGGTGTCGGTGAACAGCTCAACACCGTGGTATGTGGTATTATTGTAAATGTTTTTAGGACCCTGTGGATTTGTAATTTAAACAGAGTTTGTAACTTATGTGGCAAATGAGGGAAGCTGTGAGAGTCTCGCTGCAGCTTGCTCTCAACTTTATGTGTGTGTGTTAAAACTGTGCGGAGCTCTGCTCTTTCTATAGGTATGAACTGCTGATTCTGTTAAAAAAAATGATCATTTTCATAAAGCAGTGGCTGTAACTACGGGGTGTGTGGACTGGAGACCGCAGCGACATTCAGCTTATAAGCAGGACAGTCTCCGTACAGGATCCTGGGTGGCTCTTGTCTCATGTGATTTTTACCACTGTGATTTCTGCCACTGTCCAAAAAATCTCGTTCAAACAAGCTGCTCTCGGAGCTCATACACAGAGCATACACAGTCAGGATAATACACACCCCGCTCAGAAGGAATTAACACGCTTTGTGCCCTTTCAGTGCTGACTGTTACGGCTGTATTTAACAAGGAGTCCAAACGCTTCCACCATTAACTGCCTGCTGCTGGATTCCATCTGGAGAGAGTGCCCCAAACGGCGGCAGCAACATGTGCTGTGGAAGTTTCTACAGTACCGGGTGCAAACATGCTGTTGGCAATAAAAATACACTTCATTTTGCGGTTATTTAATAATCAGTAGGGGCACATAAGTGAACAATGAGATATAGCCACACACACACACAAAAAAAAGTGAATGCCGCGGTTGTTGCAGTTGGTTGTTTTCCTCCACGGTAGGCGTGTTCATAGCGCGGTATTACATAATTGCTGTTATTGTGACAGCCCTAGTTGTCCCCTAAGTTTAGGCTTTCCATATCATTATTTCCTGGGGTTAAAATTCCTATGTATCTTTTGAGCATAAAGTTCCTTTGTTAACTTTTGTATTTAAAGCTCCTGAGGTCAACACCCCTGTGGTGCCATGTTCACTTGTTTGGTGGCCCTTGGATTTTGGTAGGATGCCAAACCCACCGTGTACTTCAGTCTGGGGACCCATGGACTTGGGTAGTCCCCCGGATCCTCCTAATTCCCTGGGCCGATGGCTTTGGGTTGATGGAAGACAAACCGACCCGCCTTGTTTATTGGTTTGGGACCTGGGACTTTGTTTGGTTTCCCAAGCTGCATTTTTGTTTTGAACTCTGGTGGGCAGATTGAGGGTGTTTCGGCCTGCCTGGCCTGTGCCTGTCACCACGGGTTGAGATGCCGTCTCGGCACTCAGCCCATGTTTTCCCTTTTCCCATTGAGCAGCGTCTCAGCAGGCTCCCAGCTGGCAGCATTACGGACGGCTGGGGCCAATTAGTCCTCATCAGCTGGGGCGCTGCCAATGAGGATAAATAGGAGCAGCCTCGATGACTCGGGGCTGCGACATAAACACATTGCTAAGCTGAAGCCCCTTCGTCTGGTGTCAGCTCATACTCCTCTTGCAGCATTCCTGTGTTTGTATCCCGCTGTGAGTATGTACGTCTTGTTACCCCCACGTCCGGTACGAGCTGCTTACCTCTGCGCTGTGCAACCTGTGAGTGTACCTCTGCATGAGTATCTGTGCTCTCCTCATCCCTTATCCCTTACCCAAAATAAACCATCACGACTCACTGGCTTGTCCCTGGCTCTGATTGCCCGGCTCCCTAGAGCCGGATATGACAGTGCTCTCCCATCCCTCCACCCAGGGAAGGTGTTTTTTTTGTTTGGTTTTTTTTTTTTCTTTTGGTAGTGCTTAGGGGTGTCTGGAATCCAAATGGTTTGGGGGGGGGGGGGGGTGACTGTAGGGTCACACCCACTCTTTGAGTTTATTTCTGTCTTTCTTTGTGTTTATTATTTGTATCTTGGGTTTATTATTCCTGTCATCATTGGTTTGGGATTTATTTTGACAGTGTTTTCTGTTCATGTTCTGGTTCCAGTTGTGGATTTATTTTGTATTATTTATCCCCGCTTTGTCCTTAGTCCAGCTGTCATGTTCTGTGTTTCCTCTGTCTATGATTGTGTGTATGTGGCCTCGTCTCATCCTGTCATCTCTGGTTTCCTCATGTGTCAGCCACTGTCATGATTACTCCCCACCTGCGCTGGATTGCTGTGATTATCCTTTCTGTCTATATATGTGCGTTTCAGTCTGTGTCCTCTGTGGTGTCCTTGGTGTATGGTGGTGTGATTACACGCTTCATTCCAGTCAGTTCTTGCTGAGTCCTTTATCATCCTGCCAATCTGTAGTCTGCCTGTTTTTTGCCTTTTTATTTCTGCCTATGGGCAACTTTATTTTCTGTTTCATAATAAATCATGGTTCACCAACTTTGCCTTGCGATTGGGTCCTCTTCTTTGCCCTGGAGGGGCTCTTGTGACACTAGTTGCTCCAAAATCAGTTAATCATAACAGAGATCTGGCTTATTTGTAAATGATCCAGGATGGTCGTTCCTGTGTTTGTGCCAGAGTCTTATGTACTATGATTGTGATATATGGGCACGATCCAAGGATCATTCTCACGCTTTGTGTTTATTCACTATTTTCTCTGTGATTATGATTATGTTTAATCATGTTTTGCCACTGCCTTCTCTGTATGTTGTCCTGCATGTTCATTGTCATGTCTCCTGTGCATCCTCTGTCTATGAGTGTCAGTATAGCCCCGCCCTTCCTGCTGCCCTTGTCTGCCCAGCTGTCTGATGTTAAGTTAATTATCTATTTGCCTATTTATGTCAGTTTTTGCATGTGCTCTCTCTGGCTCTCTGGCATCCTCGTCGTTGTTTCTTGATGTTCTCCCAGTATATGAGATAGATAGATAGATAGATGGTGGCCTAGTTGGTAGATCATTCACCCCACAACCAGGAGGCTGTGGGTTCAAGTCCCAACTGGGTCATACCAAAGACCATATAAAAATGGCACTTCCCACCTTCTAGCTTGGTGCTCAGTGTAATAGAATGGGGGAAGGAGACGTTTGTGGCGGCACCTTGCATGGCAGTGACCCTTCTGATTCTACATGTGATTAGCATTGTAGATAGGAGAAATGTAATTTTGTCCTACTGTACAGGATTGGCTGTATGGACTGAATGACAACAGAGGTGTCTTCTTCTTGTAGACAGATAGCTGCACTTCCTTGATCTCAAACTGGGAAATTACAGTGTAACAGCAGCATGACAGTAGATGAGCAAAGCAACAGAAACACACACAGCATAATAGACAAAGGGATTACCCAGTAAATTAAAACTGCCTAGATAACTTTATATACATCACAGAAGGTGACCTGTATGCATGAACTGTACTGTAGCCCTGCCACATATGTGTTTGTATCACCCGTTTTATGTAGAAAATGGTACCGCATAAAAGGAGGTCTGAGGTATCTTAATTGATATGATCCAATATTCAAAATGCTCCGTTTCATGTTTGTGCTTCGTGTAGTCATGTTTTACTTTCTGAATGTATGTATGTGAAGACATAATTTACCTACCATTACACCAGCTGGTCATGGGAGGGGCCCCACTGATTTCTAACAGCTGTGAGTGGCGTTATAAGGAAGCCGGAAGTCGTTGCGACACACACTTTCATTCATTGACAGACCGACAGGCCCGCTGTCACCAGGAGCGGCTGTCCCATGGACAACTGAAATAAAGGCCTTTCTTGAGACCACAGGAGCAGCCAGGAGGAGTGTCTTACCGCTGGGAGTCTACGTGGGACCGGCGGCTGACGGCGCATTCCTCGCCGTGAAACGGCAGGTTGGTTGGCCCGGGAGGAGGACACTGGACCGGGGGGAATTCGCTGGGTAGCCTGAGAGCAGGGCAGCGGACCAAAAGCTGGTGAGATCATCCCCTCTTGTCTCGCAATCATCATTTTTTCTCATCTTCATTTTGACTGAGCTGAGGGTTTTTTGGTAGTTTTACAGTGATGACCTGTTTTATTTTGGGTGACTTTATTGGGACACTTTACTTTTCTCCTTTTTTTTATTTTTGTCAGCGAAGATATGGAAACACTAATGGACATTTGAGCACTATATTGAATTATGTTTGTGTGAATATCAGTTGTGTAAGTACATTGTGGGTGTGGTAAATAAGGGATAGATAGAATTGTTGGATAATCATTATTCTGTGCACTATTGAATGTTAATAATAACCCACAAAACCATACGAGCCTGTTTAGAGTGAAATCATTTCATCCCTCGTTTTTAGTAATATTCTCTGTTATAGAGGAGTGTTACAGTACTCGATGTACAGTGCAGGACCATCAGACGCAGGGAGCAATGTGAGCTACCAGTTAGACTGTAAGGTGCAGTATGGCAGCATAGTAATGACCAGAATTCAACATTAGAGTGTGTTATTGTACAGTGAAATGGCATGCGGCAGGAAAGAGTTCCTGTACCTGGCCGTTCAGCGGTGAAGCTGCGGCAGTCTGCTGGAGAAAGCGCTCCGCTGGCTGTCCAGTGTGTGGTGCATTATTGTTCCATGTCAGTTTTGTCTTGGTGTTTTCGTGTTCAGCCGCTGTGTTGTTTTTGTGTTCTCAGTGTTTTTGTTAATAAATTATTTGCACCAAAATCCTGCCTGTGCTCATGGGTCCTGCTATTAAAGCCTCATCCTGCATGACAATGATGATCAAATCTGTGATGGGATGAATGATGGAGAGGAAGAGAATCATTCTGGGGTCTTTAAATCACTAACCCCAACCCACTCACCTCTCCACACAGCGGACCTGCACCCACCCCAGCTCCCCAGACCCCCGCCCTGGGAGCCTCCAGGCCCCCATGCCCAAGGAAGGTGGCAGCAAGGTGCTGGGAGCCCCCTGAGAGGCCAGTCCCCCACCCCCGGCTGAAGGAAACCCGTACGGCCAGGAAGTAGCACCCCATCAGTCCAGCACCCCTGACCAGCACATACACTCACTCTCAGGCTGTGTACTTTCCCCCCTGCTCTTCTCCCTGTAAACCAACTCCTGCACCTCCAGCCACCAGTCTGTCAAGCTGATCAAGTTTGCGGACGACACCACCCTCATCAGGCTCATCTCCAACGGCGACAAATCCGTCTACAGGAGAGAGGTGGCCCCGCTGGCGTCCTGGTGCAGCCACAACAATCTGCAGCTGAACGCTCTGATGACAGTGGAGATGATCGTGGACTTCAGGAAAGTCACAGCCCCTCTGCCCCGCCTCACCCTCACAGGCTCTCCCATCACCACTGCAAATTCCTTCCGCTTCCTGGGCACCACCATCACCCGGGACCTCAAGTGGGAGCCGACCATCAGCTCCCTCATCAAAAAGGCCCAGCAGAGGATATTCTTCCTGCGGCAGCTGAGGAAGCTCAAGCTAACCACCAAGATGTTAGTGCAGTTCTACACGGCCATCATCGAGTCCATCCTCACCACCTCCATCACCGTGTGGTACGCAGGAGCCACTGCCAGGGACAGACTAAGGCTGCAGTGCGTCGTGCGCGCTGCTGAGAAGGTGATCGGCTGCAATCTCCCATCTCTCCAGGATCTGTACATCTCCAGGACCCGGAGGCGTGCAGGCCGGATCATAGCTGATCCCTCATACCCTGGTCACATACTGTTTGCCCCCCTCCCCTCAGGCAGAAGACTTCGGTCCATTCAGACTAAAACCTCCCGTCACATGAACAGCTTCTTCCCCTCTGCCATCAGACTGCTGAACACTAAGTGACTTATTAGACTCTCATGCACTATGTACAGCAGCTCAACCAGACTCATGTCAATCATCACTGTTTTCTTTTTGCATTACCGACTGCACTATGTGGTACTCCACAATATCTGCTGCTCGCTAATATATTTAAATTGCTTGACTAGTATTACTCATTCATATTCTACATTTTATTGCATGTATAGTTTACATTGCATGTATAGTTTTTTTTTATTTCTATCTTCTATTTTTATCATGTTTAATGTTGCAGCATGGCACCGAAACAAATTCCTAGTTTGTGTACTCAGAATCAGAATCAGAATCAGATTTATTGCCATTGTTCATGTAGTACACAAACTAGGAATTTGTCTCGGTGCCATGCTGCAACATTAAAAACATGATGAGATAAAGAGATAAACTAAAAGACTAAAAACATGCAATAAGTGTAGAATAATAAGTAATAATAATAATAATAATAATAATAATGAGTAATACTCGTCAAGGCAGTTTTAAATAAATTAGCAAGTAGCAGATAATATGGGGTACCACAGTGCAGTCGATAATGCAACAGAAAAACAGTGATGAACGACATGAGCTGCTGTATATAGTGCACGAGAGTCAATAAGTCACTTAATGTTCAGCAGTCTGATGGCAGAGGGGAAAAAGCTGTTCATGTGCCGGGAGGTTTTAGTCTGAAGTACTACATGAACAATGGCAATAAATCTGATTCTGATTCACACTCACACCCTCATGCTCTCACATGCATTCACTCACACTCTTTCACATTCATTCACTGCAGCTTTTGTTAATGTAAACTTGGAACTTTATCTCATAAATTTCAGATTTTTTTTCTTATAATTGTAATTTCTTGTGTGTTTTTCTTGTCAAATTGTGACTTTTTTCTCACAAATTTGTTAACCTTTTCTTGTAATTTTGGAACATTCTTTTTTATTGTAATCCTGCAACTTTTTCTCATAAATTTACTTTTTTCATTGTAAATTTGCTATTTTGTAAATTTGTGACTTTTCCCCATTAATATGCAACATTTTTATGTGTAAATCTTGAACTTTTTCAAAAAAAATCCTATTTTTTTACTGTAAACTTTTTTCTTGTAAATTTTCTATTTATTTTCTCATATATTTGATTTGTGACTTTTTTCCATAAATGTTCTCATAAATTTGTGAGGTGTTTCTCCTGGTAATTTAGCCCAGTTGTTACTGAAAGCTGCTCATCCACGTCAAACCCAAGTGGGGCTCCATTGGCTTTAAAGTGGGTAATCAGATGAGCTGCTCACCTGTACCACAGGTAAAGTCCAGGTGGGCAAACACAGATGGACCAACGTGAAACCTGTGGACAAACCCACATGGGACCCAAAAGACAGCCCAGTTTAACCTACAGTGGGGCCCACATGCACATGCTGGCTTGGTACTTATTACTTACTCATGCAATATTGATTTTATTTAATTTTACTAGAGCATCACAGTGTCTGGCCCTTGGACAAATGTAGTTGATGACCCCTGTTTTAGACTGATGAGAATTTACCACAATAATAGGCTGATACTGTAGAGGAGCTGGGCAATGAAGAAGCAATTTGGCTTATAAGCGAAGTTTTAATGTACAGCTCTTCTATCAAGTCTCATCTGGTGCAGAGAGCGGCAGAAGGGAAAAGAGACAGAATCTCGCCGACTCGCTGGTTATATACAAGCACACAACAAAAGACGTGCATAACAAAGGCTGACATCCCTCATTATCTTAATCCCACCATTGTCTTGGTATTTCCTCTCCTCATCTTGGGAGGTGATGGTAATCCTTCTCCTCGCCTTGGGGGGTGAGGGTGGCTCGTCCGGTTTCCCCCGCCACGTCCGGGAACGTCTTTGTTCTTCACTCGGCGGGTGAGATTCCTTTGTCCTTTCAGAGGTGTGAAGTTCCTTACATATGTAATCCCAAACATTTCCACTTGCTCTAACATATGTAGTTATGGAATATATGGTTCATATAGACCACAGGCCCCCCAAACAACTAAGAAAGGACAACAGAAAGGTTCACAGTCTAGGATAGTTATTACGACATACTACGTTTTACAGCTGTTGCCACGGAAGAAACTTTCTAGCAGCCATGCTCCTAAGAGAGTTCAATGGTAAACATAGTAGCATAGTAAAATCATAAGTCAGTCCTAAACTGTTGCAGCACAATTAGTGAATAATTGTGGAGTGATTGGTGTCAGTCCCTGTGCTGTCTGGGTTTAATTCTTCTCCCAAAACTGCTGTAGGTTGGTTTAGGTGTCCTGCTGGGACCTTCTTGTGAGGAATCTGCAGTGTGGGAAGGAGAGAGGTTATTTGTTCCCTGTCTGGGGGCTGGGTCTTTTCTCTTGGGGGGTCTACCTCGTCGAGGTGCTCTCGCCAGCTGTGCAGGTTCGTCTTTCAACAAGAAGGCAGGTTTAAGTCTGTCAATGCTGACTGTTTCTTTTCTATCCCCATAATCAAGCACAAAGTGTTTATCACCATGTTCCAGCACTCTGAATGGCCCATCGAATGCTGGGCGTAAAGTTGGTTTTAGGGCTTCATGCTTAACAAAAACAAACTCAGCATTTTTTAAAGTTTGAGGGACAAAAACCCGTGGGAAGGAGTGATGAGCTGGACCGGGGAGAGAGTTCGGTCCATTGCTGCCTAAAAACCTTGGGACTGGAAGATGCCCTGGCTCTGAGTTCTCTGGTAAAAATTCACCTGGGAGCCTGAGAGGTTGAGCAAAAACTAATTCTGCAGGAGAGGCGTCTAGATCCTCTTTAGGTGCAGCACGCAACCCCAATAAAACCCAGGGAAGTTTATTTACCCAATTTGTGTCCGTTAGTGAGGCTCTGAGGGCGGCCTTTAAAGACCTGTGAAAACGCTCGCATAACCCATTAGCCTGAGGGTGATAAGCGGTGGTGCGGTGAATTGTTGCCCCTAAGCTGTTGGACATGGCTGACCAGAGCTCTGAGACAAATTGAGGCCCCCTATCGGACGTGATGTCCGATGGGACGCCGAAACGTGCCACCCAGTTTGTCAAAAAAACGCGAGCGACTTTCTCCGCTGTGGTTGCCGCTAGAGGGACTGCCTCTGGCCAGCGTGTGGTGCGGTCTATCATTGTTAACAGGTGTGTGAAACCTTGGGAGGAAGGTAGTGGCCCCACAAGATCGACATGGACGTGGTCGAACCTTCTAGCAGGGATTGGAAAAGGCTCCAGAGGGGCTTTTGTGTGTCTGTGTATTTTGGCGCGTTGACAAGAAATGCAAGTTTTTGCCCATTCTTTTACGTTTTTGCGCAGGCCTGGCCACACAAACTTTTCGGCGACCATTTTAACCGAGGCGCGCACACCTGGGTGCGCGAGGGAGTGAATTGCGTCAAAAATACGGCGGCGCCATGTAGCTGGTACTAACGGGCAAGGTCGGCCGGTTGAAACATCGCATATTAGGGGGGGCACGCCATCACGTAAACCCCTTTTCTCCAGCCTTAACCCTGTTGGTCCAGACAGGAGTGCGCGCACGTCCGCGTCACTGTTTTGTTCCTCCGCCATGGCTGCATAATCTATCCCTGCATGGATAGGTGCTGCGTATGTGTCTGCGTTAGTGAAGAGTTCTGCTGCTGAGGAAGTATAATCTGTCTCCCCGCGCTCTGGTGGTGTCACAGCGCGAGAAAGACAGTCCGCTACTACGTTAAGTTTGCCTGCCACGTGTCGAATGTCTGTGGTGAACTCTGAAATCGCAGCTAGCTGTCTTTGTTGCCTGCCTGACCATGGTTCTGAAATTTTAGCCATAGCGAAGGTGAGCGGTTTATGGTCTACAAAAGCCGTGAAACTCCACCCTTCTAACCAGAACTGGAAGTGGCGGATGGATAAATGAAGCGCCAGCAGCTCTCTGTCAAAAGTGCTGTATTTGCGTTTGGTTTAGCGATTTGCTAAAGAATGCTAAAGGTTGCCAGACCCCGCTGACAAGTTGTTCTACAACTGCCCCTATGGCTAGATCTGAAGCATCTGTGGTTAGCGCAATGCGGGCCAAGGGATCTGGGTGAACTAACAATGTGGCGTTAGCTAGGGCGCTTTTTACTTCCGCGAAAGTGCGTTCGCGCTCCGGGGTCCATTCGACCGCGTTGGAAGCTTTCTTTTTTTTGAGCGCGTCATATAGGGGCTGCATGAGCTGAGCTGCGTGGGGGAGGAAGCGGTTGTAAAAATTAACCATCCCTAAAAATTCCTGTAGCGATTTGACCATTTGTGGCCGTGGGAAACTTTCTATCGCATGAACTTTGTCTGGGAGTGGAACTGCCCCCTTCCGAGAGACTTTGTGTCCTAAAAAATCAATTTGTGACACGCCGAATTTGCATTTGGCTGGGTTGATTATTAGTCCGTGCTCTTCTAGCCTCTGAAAAACCGTAGTGAGGTGCTGCTCGTGATCTTCCTCAGACGAGCTGGCTACCAGCATGTTGTCGAGGTAGACGAAAACAAAAGGGAGGTCGCGTAGGACCGCGTCCATCATTCGTTGAAAAGTTTGAGCAGTGCCTTTGAGGCCGAAAGGCATTCGCAGGAATTCAAAAAGGCCGAAAGGGGTTATTACCGCTGTTTTAGGAACGTCTTCTGCTCGGACTGGGACTTGGTGATAACCGCGGACTAAGTCTATTTTTGAAAAAATGCGCACACCCGCTAGATGTAGTGAAAAATCTTGAATGTGAGGGATTGGGTAACGGTCATGCGCTTTAGCGTTGTTTAATCTGTGGTAATCTCCGCACGGTCTCCAAGAACCGTCGGATTTCGGAACCATGTGAAGTGGTGAGGCCCAGGGGCTCTTCGAGCGTCTAACAATGCCCAATTTTTCAAGAGTTGTAAACTCGTCCCGTGCTATGTTGAGCTTGGCCGCATCTAAGCGGTGAGCTTTGGCAAAAACGGGAGGTCCCGTTGTGAGAATGAAGTGTTCAACCCCGTGTTTAGCCACCGTGGCTGAGAATTTGGGGATTGTGAGTGCTGGAAATTGGGTGAGGAGTTGCTCAAACTTACCTCCTGCTGTGATGACATTGGCCTGCACAGGTGGTGGAGAAACACGGGCTGAGCATGGAATAGAAGCAAAAGACAGTGCATTAACCAGGCGCCTATTTGCTAGATCCACTAATAACCCATGTGCACACAAAAAATCTGCGCCTAACAAGTTAAAGCTCACCGCCGCTACAACAAATGTCCATCTGTAGCTGCGGCCGTGGATGAGGAGGTGCAGGCTCTTTTCGCTGAACGTGTCGATGTCAGAGCCGTTGGCTGCAACTGCTCCGTTGCCCCGGGTGCCCATGGCTCGATCTGCGTGGGAGGGCATGACGAAACTCAGCTGAGCTCCTGTGTCGATGAGGAACTGCTTGCCTGTGTGTCCATCCGTCACGTACAACAGCTTATTTTTCTCGCCGAGAACCGCTGCTGTTAACGGCTCTCGGCTTTGGCGTTTCCTGACCTCGTAAAATTTGCAAGGGGGGACGCATTTGTGGGCCTTCTCGGCAAAGCGGTGGTGATAATAACAGACGTCGCTCTGTCTGTTACGTTTCGGCCGCGTCGCTGTCACCGTGGCTTGAGTCTGCTCCATGGGTTGTGGCTCCCCGTGGCTCGGGGCGTCAGCTTTGAGGTCTGCGGATGCTGCTGTGGGTGTCAACTCCTTGCAAGCGTTGACGAGCCGGTGAGCTTCGCTGGCCAGTGTGCGGAAGTCTTGGTGGTTGTTGCACTTCATGCTGGCGAGTGTCCCCCTCATGTGTGGCGGCAGCGTGCTGAGGAAAATAAACTGGAAGAGGAAGTTGTCATTGTCCTCCTCCTTGAGCTGCAGCAAATCCTCCATGAGGGCCTTCGGATTGCCCCCTCTGTGGCCGTAGACCGCCAGGATCTTCTCGGCTCTTTCTTCCGCTGATGGGACGTAGTTCGCCACGATGGTCGCTTTGAGCGTCTCGTACTTGTCCCGGGCCGGTGGCCGCCGGATCATTCTCCGCACACACTTCGAAGTGGCGGAGTCGAGTTTGGAGACGATATGATAAAACTTAGTATCGTCGGCCGTGATGCCCGCCAGTATAAATTGGGCTTCAGCCTGCTGAAACCAAGAGGCGGGGTCCTCTTGCCAGAAGTCTGGCAGCTTGACAGCGACGGCGTTCGTGCACACCATAACTGCTGTGCCCGCCGGGTGAGAGTGCCTTGCCTAGGCTCTCACGGCGGTGCTGGTGCTCGGTTGAGCCCTCTCAACCTCTTCTGCCGGGGGAAACAGCTGTCCGTCTGCTCCCTCGTCTGCGTGGCTGCTGGTGTCTGCCTGAGTCGCCACGGATGAGCCGCTTGTTGAAGAACGCCTCCGGTCCATACTCGCGTCAGGGTCACCAGTGTAGAGGAGCTGGGCAATGAAGAGGCGATTTGGCTTATAAGCGAAGTTTTAATGTACAGCTCTTCTATCAAGTCTCATCTGGTGCAGAGAGCGGCAGAAGGGAAAAGAGACAGAATCTCGCCGACTCGCTGGTTATATACAAGCACACAACAAAAGACATGCATAACAAAGGCTGACATCCCTCATTATCTTAATCCCCCCATAGTCTTGGTATTTCCTCTCCTCATCTTGGGAGGTGATGGTAATCCTTCTCCTCGCCTTGGGGGGGTGAGGGTGGCTCGTCCGTTTTCCCCCGCCACGTCCGGGAACATCTTTGTTCTTCACTCGGCGGGTGAGATTCCTTTGTCCTTTCAGAGGTGTGAAGTTCCTTACATATGTAATCCCAAACATTTCCACTTGCTCTAACATATGTAGTTATGGAATATATGGTTCATATAGACCACAATACCATAGAAAGAGTGACCACCTGAATCTACACTTAAAACAGGCTCCGTTGTAGAAGAGCTTGAAATAACGAGGCGATGTGACTTATAAACCAAAGTTTATTATCAGCTTCGCTCCTCTAACAAGTCTCATCTAGTGCAGCAGCAGAAGAAGTAAGAGAGCGAACACATTCGGCTCTACGTACTTATACTCGCACATAACAAAAGACATGCATATCAAAGCTGACATCCCTCATTATCTTAATCCCCCTCCTTTGTCTTCGTACCCCTCCACCTGGCCCTGGGAGGTCAGGGCGACCTAACTGGTCTCCACCGCAGCGCCTCGGATGCTCTTTGATCTTCACTGGCGGTTGAGACCTTTTGTCCTGTTCTGAGGTGTGAAGTCGCTTTACATATGTAATCACCAAACATTCTCACATGCTTATACATATGTAGGTTATGGGATATATGATTAATATAGACCACATCCGTTTTGAATTACCACACCATGGAGTTGCTCACATGAATGACTTGGCTGATGTGGGCGCAGCGTGGCAGAATGGCTCTAATTAGAGGAGCTGTGTAAATACCAGTTGAGTATCAGGCTGCTTCTCCCTCTCACTGCAAAGCTCAAAGCTGTGTGTGTGACATGTCACAGAAATTGACTGATATCAAATGAAATGTATTCATGAGGTAATCACAGGCAGCTGACGCCTTCATTTCCAGTACACACAGGAAGCTAGATGAGCAGTGCTGGAGCACCTCCTTGTTGCTGGGACCCTGTTCAACGCTATGAGCCTGCATAGATAATTTCAACAAAGCCTGCTCATTAAAGATTTTCCCTGACCCACTTCCTGTTATTGTAGGAGGCTGAAAATGTTACATGCATAATAATCCAGATTTCTATAGGTCAGGTGGTAATTTGCAGCTCTGAACCCCTCAGAGTTTCTCTTCCACAGGTACTAAGGTGGAGTAAGGTGTGATCACAAAAAATCAACAGACTGGAATGAAATTGACATGACAATAGTGAAAAAAGTAATTGAAGGAATTGTTAAGCCACTCACCCACATCTGTAACCTGTCATTTCAAACTGGTACATTTCCAACCAAAATGAAAATAGCAAAAGTAATACCTCTATACAAAACAGGAGACAGTCATTAATTCACAAATTACAGGCCAGTCTCTTTACTCTCACAATTCTCCAAAATACTTGAAAAAATCTTCACTAAGAGACTGAAGGATTTCATTGAAAAACACAACCTCCTTACAGACAGCCAGTATGGTTTTAGAGCAGATAAATCTACATCTTTGGCACTGATCGAACTTATAGAAGAAATTACTACTTATATAGATAAAAAAAAGTTTGCTGTAGGAGTATTTATAGATTTAAAGAAAGCTTTTGACGCCATTGATCAAAGAATTTTACTGAGGAAATTGGAAAGGTATGGGATAAGAGGGGTCGGACTGAGTTGGGTGGAAGGTTATTTAAGTAACAGACAGCAATTTGTACAAATTGGTGAGCACAAATCACCCTTCATGGACATCACTTGTGGTGTACCCCAGGGGTCAGTTTTGGGACCCAAACTCTTTATCTTATATATATAAATGACATATGCCAAGTATCAAAAATTCTGAAATTTATTTTGTTTGCGGATGACACAAATATCCTTTGCACTGGTGAGAATTTGCAGCAGGTTTTAGAGGTGGTCACAACTGAAATGAAAAGGTTAACACAGTGGTTCAACAAAAATAAATTATCTCTAAATCTGAAAAAAAAACAACAAAGATTATGTTGTTTGGAAATTATAAAATAAATCATGAAATAATGGTAACGATAGATGATACCAGAATAGAAACAGTACAGGAAAATAAGTTTCTGGGGGTGACACTAGACAATAAAATCTGCTGGAAACCTCACATCAGTCACATCTGGGCCAAGTTGGCAAAATGTGTAGGGATACTGGGGAAGACGAGACACATCTTGGACTATAAATCATTGGTCTTACTGTACAATTCACTGTTTCTACCTTATCTTAACTACTGTGTAGAAGTCTGGGGAAACACCTACAAGACCAGCCTACAGCCAATATGTACATTACAAAAAAAAAGCTATAAGGATAATAAATAATGTAGGATATAGTGACCATACCAATTCATTGTTTTTAAAGTCACATGTCATAAAGTTCATGGATTTAGTTAAATTTAAGACAGCACAAGTCATGTACAGGGCAATTAATAATCAACTCCCAACTAATATACAAAAAATATTCAAAAAAAGAGACAATGTTTATAATTTGAGAGGAGACTTAAACTTTACAAAACCCAAGATACGAACAACTAAGAAAAGTCTGTGCATATCTGTCTGTGGGGTGGATTTGTGGAACAGTCTGGAGCCGGAACTGAAACTATGTACAAACAGAAATCAATTCAAAAAGAGGTATAAACATTATTTGCTGAAAGAATATATGTTAGAAAGGTAGTATTTATATGTACGATTCACTATGCTCACTCTGGGACATTATGGAATGGTAGGTGGAACAGTACTGTGTATATCTGTGTTGTTTGGGGCTAGGTTTTGATGTATGGGCTGTATGTATGTTGGGATGGATGGATGTTAAAGTTGATATGTACAAAATATAGTTAATTGTTTACTTGGGGTCTTAAATGTGTCACGGCTGGCCCTCACGAGCCAGCATAAGACGCCACAGTCCAGTAAGTTGCAATTCAGTTCCTTTATTTGTATCGTACAGGGCTTGGGTGTACAAAACAACTAGCCACGTAGGCTTCGTTACACAACAACAACATGAACACACAAAAGGAGTTAGCGGCTGAGATGAGGGGCTCTCGTTCGCCGCAAAGGCAAGGAATTTTAACGTGATACAAGGAGAGGGTAACGGCTGAGACGAGGAGCTCTCGTCTGCCGCAATAGCAAGGAATGTAAGCTAGGGAGACATACCATTCCTAAGATAACAGGTAGACATACATGCAGCGGGATACGTCGGGGAACCCAAGGAGCATGTTGATAAGGAGACAGGGGAAAGTCATAAGACTCTTGACGAGACAGCCGCAGAGTCCAATTCACTCGCGTTGACATTTAAAGCCAGCTGCTCATGATTGACAATGCGGCGCAGCTGCTCAGGCTCTGACAGCGGAGAGCCCCCGAGCGTCTGGCCAATCAGAGCCCGGGAAACCCGAGTGACGACACCTGCTGTCAAAGTCTGACAAGGAGGAAGTATAACCCGAGCGCGGACAAAAGCGCCCAGAACCTGGCGAGACGAGCTCAGATGCAGCTGACGACTGCATCCGGCTTGCCTCCCCAAGAGTCAGGCAGAAATGCTCAAGGAAAGAAAAGACAAAAACAGCACTGAGCACTCGCCTGATCTCAGGTTCGGACGCCGTCCAGGACTCCGGCGATGCGGGCTCAAACGGGAGGAGGTCGTCATCCAGTTCCCACTCCGTCGTGATGTCATCCACCCCTGGAAGAGAGGCTCTTGCAGCTCGAGGACCCCCCGACGTCATCGTCCACGCTGGCGGTTCATGTGGCATGGAGGTGGGGGGCTCCTGGCCCGCTGGACCGGACTGTTCATCTGTGGAGTCCCGGGGACGCTCCGTCGTCGGCACAGGCTCCAACCAGTCGTCCGATCTCCTCTGCCCAGAAAATGGCTGCGGGGCTGGGGTCTTCTGCCCGAGGGCCGCAGGCTCACTCCTCGTCTGGTGACGCTCCTCAGGAGTCGAAGCGTGCTCAGCGGGGGGAGACACAGAGGCAGCGGGTTTAATTAACATATCCGCAGGGAGTGGAGGCTCGGGGGGCTGCAAACCCCGAACCTCACCCCCAGGAGTCAGACAGAACAAATCACTATTAGATGGAAAAAAGTGAACTTGTACTTGCCTGCCTCCCGGAGGGGCGGTGGAACCTGCTGCAGGGAACGTCATTCCTTCCTCCTCCCGCCGGGTGGTGGCCGAAGACTCTCTAGAAGGAGGAGAGGGGGCCACTCAGGATGGTGTAGCCGCGAAGTCCACTGGAACAAAACTTCTCAAACTCCCAGCCACTGGAGAAGGCGTCGAGGCGGAGGGGGCGACAGCCAAGTCGGGCCGGGCGTGACGCGCTAACAGCTCAGCGGGGGGAGCAGGCCCGGGGAGAAAGGCTGAAGGGATCACCTCCTGGTGAGACGCTGGAGAGACAGCTGTGGGATGAATGGGGTCAGTCCAGTGAACCGGAGCGGGTTCCGGAAGGGAGTCGCGCTGAGAACGTCTCTGGCCACGGCGCCGATGTCTTCGACTGGCCCCGGGTGGTGTGAACTCCAGGACTGGATCGAGGAAAGGATCCGGATTCCAGAGCAGGCAGCGGGAGCTCCGGCTACTCCGCCATCGGCCTCGTTCCTCCTCGAACTCCTGGAATGCCTCGCGGTGGGCGGCGATCTCTAGTCTCCTCACTTGGACGTCCAAGTGGTCGGTGTAGCGGGGAGACAATTGGTCGAGCGTCCTCTCAGCGCAGTCCAGGTAGCAGTGCACTTCGGAAGGGTCGTCAAGGCGGGCGGAAGCGCTGATGATGTCATCCACTTCCTTCAGCGCCTCAGGCAGCTGGAGTCTGAGGTCACCTCACCTTGCGGCTTCCTCCTCTTCGTACTTTTGAATAATCTGGCGTTGGGCAGCGATGTCGAGCCTCCTCGCGTCGAACTCGGGGTGACCGTTGTAGCGGGAAGGCAGACGGTCAAGCACCTCCTCAGCCCGATCTAAATACCAGTGTTCATCGGGCTGATAACCGAGGAGAGGAGGGGCGAGGAAGGTATCAGGATGCCCATCGAGGTCGGAGGCGATGATGAGGATTTCATCTACCTCCTCCAGTGCCTTGGTCAGCTGGCCGTGGGAACCCCGAGAACGACTCTGCTGAGATGGCATGTTTCCAACGCCACGTACCCGGACAGGAAGGGGCAAAGTTCCCAGAACGCAACTTACTGAGAATGGCGTCTCCTTCTGGCGGCTGTCTACTGTCACGGCTGGCCCTCACGAGCCAGCATAAGATGCCACAGTCCAGTAAGTTGCAATTCAGTTCCTTTATTTGTATCGTACAGGGCTTGGGTGTACAAAACAACTAGCCACGTAGGCTTCGTTACACAACAACAACATGAACACACAAAAGGAGTTAGCAGCTGAGACGAGGGGCTCTCGTTCGCCGCAAAGGCAAGGAATATTAACGTGATACAAGGAGAGGGTAACGGCTGAGACGAGGAGCTCTCGTCTGCCGCAATAGCAAGGAATGTAAGCTAGGGAGACGTACCATTCCTAAGATAACAGGTAGACTTACATGCAGAGGGATACGTCGGGGAACCCAAGGAGCATGTTGATAAGGAGACAGGGGAAAGTCATAAGACTCTTGACGAGACAGCCGCAGAGTCCAATTCACTCGCGCTGGCATTTAAAGCCAGCTGCTCATGATTGACAATGCGGCGCAGCTGCTCAGGCTCTGACAGCGGCGACCCCCCGAGCGTCTGGCCAATCAGAGCCCGGGAAACCCGAGTGACGACACCTGCTGTCAAAGTCTGACAAGGAGGAAGTATAACCCGAACGCGGACAAAAGCGCTCAGGATATGACAAAATGTGGTAAATTGTATATATTTCACATGGGTTGTATTTATGGAAAAGAGGAGTTGGAGTTAATAAGTGTTCACTTCTTCCTTCTCCCTTTCGAACACTGTATACTGTTACTTAATCGCACTTGTCATTTGTTTATGTTTTTTTTTACTTTTTTGTTCAAAATAAAGTATGTATCTATCTATCTATCTATCTATCTATCTATCTATCTATCTATCTATCTATCTATCATGGAGAAAGTTGAATGCAGAGCGGTCATCAGGTTCCTGTATTTGAGGGCTGACACACCACAGGAGATGTTTGATGAGATGAAAGACATATGGGGAGGATGAGTCAAGCACTGGCATCCACAGTTCAAGTGTGGTCAGACATCGGTGGAAACGGCACCCATTCCCGGACAACCACAGTGCTCCATCAATGAAGACACCATCCGACAAGTGGAGGCCAACATATTGGAGGATCACCACATAACTGTTCACCAACCAGCCCAAGATGTGACTATCAGTGTGGAGTCTGTGGAACAAAATCATCCATGACCATCTGCACTTGCGGAAGTTGTCTGCACAATGGATTCTCCAGTTGCTCACACCTTTTCAGAAACAGGAACAAGTCACATAGCCTTGTGCCAAGAAAACCAGGAGGACTTCTTCAACAAACTACCTGACCAAACATGGGTCCATCACTATGATCCAGAGACCAAAGCCCAGTAGAAGCAATGTGTAGTGGTTATGTGGGTACAAATATTAATATAAATATATATGTGAGTGAGAATGAAGATTTATTTTTATTGCCAGCACACAAACTCGTTTGGGGCATCAGTCCAGAAAGAATAGACAGTTTTAGTAATAATTCAATATTTGTACCAGAAATGAATCAGCATCAAAGCCTATGAGTTCTTTTTGCTTTTAATCAAGAAGATGAACGTGAAATTAAACAATAACTCCCTTTTAACAGTTTAATAAGAAATTTCAGGCTAGATGAACACATTCAGATGACTTTAAGACAGTGAATTCACATGTATCATGAGCACATTAAACTGTTAATGGCAGTGGAAGATTGTATATTTTACAACTAGGCCTTCAATGGTGATCTACCCGATTTAAGTGCCATTCATACCAAACAAAATAAAAATAGCCTATAGGGCCGTCCACACAAAGCATGTTAAAAATAACTAACTGTAAAATTGTAGTTTTAAAATTCTTTACCTTTTCGTTGTGGAGCTCCATTTCCTTGTTCATTGAGCAGCAGATCCACTCTTGTTTCCCCAAAGGTTTAAAAGTACTGTTGCTTGTAAGAGTCCGGCTGCTGCCTTGGTTAAGGCCCTGTCACACCTAGACAATTTAGGGAGCCAAAACGTATGGAAAAATTTTAATATGGTGGTGTACGTCAAATCAGTTTTGGCTAAGTTTTGTCTAAGTTAAGAGCATGCTGAAAAATGCTGAAGCACGCTAAGGCATAGTTCGCTAAGCTGATCGCCTGAAGCGCAGAGCGCAGCTGTTTACTCTGCTGTTGGCTGCACCTCCCGGCAAAAGCACACTCCATTAGCATTAGCTTGTTTTTTTTCACTTTATTGAAAATAAACTTTTTTATCACCATCAGTTTGTGTGCCTTTGAGCCAGGTTGTGACAAATGTTGTCTGATGTTCCTGATGTGTCACATCAGCTGTTTTAGGCACGACTGACCTGACAGATTTGACAGCTTTGTCAGGTCGGTCATGCCCTCTGCCTGGTCTTTGGAGGGGAGAATCATCTCGGTTGAACAGAGATGACCTCTCCCACACCTAGGATTCATGGATCGGGAGGCAACGGCAGTTTGGCGTGACTGCGCTATGCAGAAATTAGACTGTTGTTACACATAAGTTGTGAATGTCGGCAACACGCTAAGCATTACTTGGTTTAAGTTACTTATGGAAATATTCTATATAAGTTTCTAATACATTATGTATATGTTCAAGTTGTTATGGATACGTGATGCATACAGCCAAAAGTGAGCATTTCGGAGTATCCCAGCATTTTATTTATACGTTTGGCAAACACTGCCTAAATCGTCATGGTGTGACAGACAGCTCAAGTTTGCAAACCCTGTCTGGCTCCTAGTATCTACTCCAACAGTTCAAACAACAGGCATTCCCAGCAAGATAATTTGCAGCGCTCCTCGGAACCTGTAATCCAAGGATACTACTCGTTGCTATATGGAAGTTACTGACAAATCTTTTTCCCGGCTGAGATGGACCTGCTAGCTCCGGGGTTGGCCGACCTCTCTTCACAATGACCAGATATTCTTGAAAAGTCCATCTGGAAAATTGATTTTTTTAAAAATATCAGTGACCAAATCATTTTCCTCTCCCCTGTCAGTCAATGTGGGTGGAAAAAACAGCTATTGTATTTAAACAGAAACAGTATATTGTAGCTTCTTAAGCAAGTCCTTATACTGGTGTTTTGCTAGCTAGGATCCTTTGCATTGTGGGTGGAGGAGTCTAACCATCCAATCGAAAGACGTGAAAATGCTGACGTTCTCAGATGCCTTCTGTGCATACCCCTGGATGTACAGGAGACATCTGAGTGGTTAAAGCAACAGGAGAAGTTTAACAGTTAATTTAACTCACAGAGCGCAGTGTTAATTCCTGAAGGCCCAAGGCAGATTTGCTTGACCCTGGCAACACAGATGACTGAAATATGATTGGACAAAAACACTCTAACATGCATTACACTACTGGAAGGAGTGCAACCAAGAGAAAAGCTACAAAATGAAGAGAAGACACTATTGGGAATAATTTAATCCTCATGTAACAAATATAAGAATGTAGGTTGTAAATGTAATTCTGATAATGTTTAGGCCTGCAGGGAAAGCTTTGCTGGCCCTGAGGGTCCACCACTGGTTAATGGATTACTGAGCGTAAAGTGTATTATCAAACATTTGTGGAGCCACACAAAAACATAGCTTAAACTGAGACTGTAATGAAAAATGAAAACCCATAAAATAGCTGTAAAGTAGAATGGTTAGGAAAAATAAATACAATTTTATGGAAAAAAAAGATAAAAATTAGTGTGCAAAAAAGAAAAAAAATTGATACACTAAAAAGGAATGAAGATTAATGGAAAGATAAATGCAATTGAAGTTCTGAAAGGAGTTTGAAGATGCTGGGCTTATAGAACTTATTAAAGGAATAGACCTAAAGCACAGCAGATGAAGTCAGATTGTTCCTTATGGTGGTAGCAGGTCTTTCAGGTACCAACCTTGGTCCAGATGGATCTTCGTTGGTGAAGCTGAAAAGAAAGGGCAGGTTCTGTCACAAAACGGTCTGGTACCGACCACTGCTCCTTTGGGTCACAACCATAGAAGCTGGATGCTGATCACACAGGTTGTACTCTCAGTTTATACACAGAAAAGGGAATTTGATGTCTGGCCATGTTGTTAAATTCCAGATAATATTTGTTGATAGATCAAAGACTTATCAGAACAACAAACTTGATAACTAATAATAGCAAACCACAATGTCTGACTCTTCCGATGTGTCGTGGTCAGAACAAAGTTGACTTAAGTGGAAATCAAAACAAAATCTTCTTAGCATGGTAATTTAAGAAAAAGGTGTATAATAGCAAAAAGGTGACTTTTAAAGAAAAAAGTTCAAAAAGTTAAAGAAACACAGAGCTCATGCTCTGGGCCCAGGCTTAGTAGGAGAGAACAGAACTGACCCTCCCCAGGCTTTCCAAAGACTTACCTTAAACAAAGGGAAAGTTTTTCAACTTCAACAGGATGGCCCAATGTTTATGAATGACAACTGAGCCTTACCAATTACTTTCAAAGATTAGGATTGGATCTGCCCATTAGCGTAAACTTTTGAACAATTGCACTGAGTTTCTTTGTTTTAGCCAGGGTTGTAAAAGTTTCCCAAAAGGAGAAATATGGAGACTTGGAAGCTGATTGGTCAGTTCACAGTTTTTGGAATGTGAGCCTCACACAGGGAGAGAGAATGATGCATAGTATTTGATATGAAGAGTGGAAATCATCTTGAAACATATATGCTGCCTATTAAAGCATGATTTTTTAAAAACTTAAGTGACTAAGATATTCTACTTAATAAAGGAACAAAACAGTGTGTCTACATTGTAAATGTAATACTTTATTGTGGACATACAAAATTAATTCTTTGTGAAGATAAAGAAACACATATCAATAAAAGCATTTCAAACCCATTAGAGTCCATTAATGTCAAGCCATATTCTTTGATAGCTGATATTGTCTGTGGAGAATGACAAGTTAGTACATTGTTCACAGTTCATTGCTTGAAGGTACAGAGAGAAAATATTCCATCCTCAGGGTATATATTCCTGTTATCGATTGGAGGGCAATGTTGGACATTTTGAGTCCTAATGAGAAAATCCTTGCAGGTTAGCTGGTTATTAGGTTATAGGCCCTGATGGCATCTCCGCCAGAATCCTGAGGACCAGTGCCAATCAGCTAGCTCTGGTACTGAAACACCTATACATCCTGAGCCTGAGTCTGGAGAGAGTACCGGTGCTGTGGAAGACATCCTGCCTGGTTCCTGTCCCCAAGAAGTCATCTCCATCTGACCTGAATGACTGTCGACCAGTTGCCCTCACATCCCATGTGATGAAGGTCCTGGAGAGACTGGTCTTAGCCCAACTGAGGCCACAGTTGAAGATGTGGCTGGACCCTCTGCAGTTTGCATATCAGCACCATTTAGGAGTTGAAGATGCTGTCATCTACCTGCTGCAACAAGCCCATTTGCACCTGGATGGCGGCGGAGACACTGAGAATCACATTCTTTGATTTCTCCAGTGCCTTTAACACCGTCCAGCCACTGCTGCTGGGTAAGAAGTTGCGGGTGATGGGGTCAACAGCTCTGTGATCTCCTGGATTACTGACTACCTGACAGGCAGGCCACAGTTTGTCTGGCTTTGCAGTGTTTTGTCTGATGTGGTGGTTAGTGATACGGGAGCTCTACAGGGGACTGTGCTTTCTCCTTTTCTCTTTACCTTATACACCATTGACTTTCAGTACAACACTGAGTCACGCCACCTGCAGAAATTCTCTGATGACTCAGCTGTTGTTGGGTGTATAAGAGGGGGAATGAGGGGGAGTACAGGGCACTGGTAGAGAGATTTGTGGAGTGGACCGAGCAGAATCACCTGAGGCTGAACATCAGCAAGACCAGAGAGATGGTGATTGACTTCAGGAAGAAGAGGATGCCTTCACAGCCATTGCAGATTAGGGGAGAGGATTTGGGGGTGGTTGAGGACTACAAATACCTGGGTGTCATGATCAGCAATGGACTGGACTGGAATCCAATACTGATGCTGCGTACAAGAAGGGGATGAGCAGACTACTTCCTGAGGAAGCTGAGATCATCCAATGTGTGCAACAGGATGCTGGAGCTTTTCTATCAGGCCATCTTCTTTGCTGCTCTCTGTTGGGGTAGCAGTGTCAGAGCCAGTAACACCAACAGACTTGACAAGATTATCAAGAGGGCTGGCTCTGTGATTGGTCTCAAGCCAGAGACTTTTGAGACTGTGGTGGAGAGGAGAACACTAAACAAACTGCGATCCATCATGGACAATCCTGATCATCCCCTCCACCACACACTGGACAGACACCAGAGCACTTTCTCCAGCAGACTGCTACAACTTTGCTGCTGAACGATTAGGTACAGAAAATCTTTCCTGCCGCATGTCATTTCATTGAACAATAACTCACTCTGATGTTGAATTCTGGTCAACTATGCTGCCATACTGCACCTTACAGTCTAATTGGTACTTCACATTTCACCCTGCACCTGATAGTCCTGCATTGTACAGCGGATATGATTCATGTATCTATATGGGTCACCATCTATTCATCTATGATGTGCGTAAGTTTTTCAGTTTTACTTTTCATGGGCAATCCCTTTGTCTATTATGCTGTGTGTGTTTCTGTTGTTTTGGTTGTCTGCTGTCATGCTGCTGTTACACTGTAATTTCCCTATTTGGGATCAATAAAGTCTATCAATCATCTATCTATCATCTATCTGCAGCTTGACAGGTTATCGTAAAAATGCCTAAACATGTGTCCTCTTGGTAGATTGATGTAGGGACGGTAACGCCAAACTTCCTTGTCGATTTGGTCATGGAAGGTGGCTTGAAAGCTCTGGCTATGTTGTGTGTTTTGCAAAGGGGGCTTTACAATAAGGGTCTGAATTCCAAGAGTTTCTCTTCAAGAAAAAGGATAAGTTTTGATTCCAAACCAGCTGATGACACTACAAATGGAAGCATTATGACTCACCACATACAAAGAAGGAATGTTTACAACCTTTTGGCGGGCAAGGTTATGCTCATGGTCTTTTGGGACCAGCATGGAATATTGATGATGGATTTAATGGCAAAAGGTACCACAATTACCGGGACTTGCTATGTTTCACTGTTGCAGAAATTGTGGAAGCCCATCAAAACCAAGAGGTGGGGCATGCTCACAAAAAGTGTTCACAACTCACATGTTGCCCAGATGGAAGCACCGTCCTGCAGCTATGAAATCCTTCCTCACCCCTTACTCTCCTGACCTAGCACAATCTGAGTTCCACCTCTTTCCAATCATGAAGTCATTTGTCAAGGGCAAGCACTTCTGAGATGATGAAACACTGATTTGCAAGGTCAAGTTTTCACCTCTGACGTAACCTGCAGACTTCTACAGGTGAGGTTTCACCCGCTGCATAAAGCGATGGGAGAAGTGTGTGACCCTTGGTAGTACCTATGTAGAGAAAGACTGTGGCAAATTTGGTTCTGCTCAGTCCATGGGAGATGAGTCAGCAGGAATCTGTAATGAACAGCTCTCATATACGACATTTTAAAGACTCTAAAGTGTTAGCAAAAATGAAAAAAAGCATATTTAAACAATAAAAACCTTGATAATTTATTTGCCTTTATATATTTTTTTTTAAATCAAGGCTTCCAACACATCTAAAAGAATTATGATGTACGAAAAGTCTATGAACCATAAAATACTGTATAACATCAGTGGAAGAAAAGTGTATTCCTCCACATTGTCTATTGTAATGCCAAAGTTTCCAACAATAAAGGAGACTTCAGTTTGTACAGACATGTGTTACTCATATTCTCCAGCAGCATGGCTCTGTGTGATCCATCCGTGTGTGATAATTTGAGAGGAGACTTAAACTTCACAAAACCCAAGATACGTACAACCAAGAAAAGTATGTGCATATCTGTCTGTGGGGTGGATTTGTGGAACAGTCTGGAGCCGGAACTGAAACTATGTACAAACAGAAATCAATTTAAAAAGAGGTATAAGCACCATTTGTTGAAAGGATATATGTTAGAAGGGTAGAATTTATATGTACGATTCATTATGTTCACTCTGGGACATTATGGGACACTATGGAATGGTGGGTGGGACAGCACTGTGTGTATCTGTGTCGTTTGAGACTGGTTTTGAAATATAAACTTCATTGTATGTTAGAATGGACAGGTGTTAATGTTGATCTGTAAAAAATACAGTAAATTGTTTACTTGGGGTATTAAAAGTAGTAATTTGTATAAAATTCACATGGGTGTATCGATGGAAAAGAGGAGTTGGAATTAATAAGTGTTCACTTCTTCCTTCTCCCTTTCGAACAGTGTATACTGTAACTTTATTGCATTTGCTATTTGCTTGTTTTTTGTTATATTTTTTGTGTTCGAAATAAACTATCTATCTATCTATCTATCTATCTATCTATCTATCTATCTATCTATCTATGTTCTAACCTTCTGAGGATTAATGAGAAACAGGAGAAAAAGCTCCTTTTAGCAGTGCTTTTAAACAGAACAGTGCAGTGATTGAGCAGAAAGAAGAATGGCGTTTCGGGTGGTAATTGTGTGGATTGCCTGTAATACCTTCTTGATTTAAATGATCCCTGATGTGACATTTGGCTTCTCACAGAGGTGTCAGAATGAGCTGTGAGGCCCCTCGTCATGCACAGAGCCATCCTCTGGCTTTTGCAGCAGGCAGCTGACAGTCCTCTGCAGACTCGTACAGCTTGGGTGTGTTCTCACTGAAGCGCATATCAGTATGGGTAACTGCATTAATCTCTGCATAGATTTGTGGGAAAAATGATCCAGCTGTCTCAAAGCTGTGTGGTGTGCAGCAGCTCTGTTTGTCTTCCTTAGTGTCTTCTGAGCTGTCAGGAGCAGTTGCCAAAGGGCAGCAGAGCTCTTCCATCTGCATGCTGCATGTTTAATAACCCCATTGTCGTGGATATGCTGCCTGTAACAGCCTGGGGGTGGTGGTAGTGGGGGGTTGCAAGATAAAGCTAAGGTTCTGAACTGGCTGAGAGACAGACTCAATCAAAATTAAGCCAAAAGGAATCCGAAAGCTCAGCATACTCTGTGCAGGCTGCTTGAGTTTCTGGCAGATGGCTGCAGCACCGCCGTACAGTAATACCCAGACAGTCCTTCCACGCGTCCTGCCCGAGCAGCTGTGTTCATTCTGGTTTTCTTTTCTTAGCGGGGGAAGCTTCTTTAACCCCGAGACATGAGCTCCCGCTGAGCTTGAGTCATTGGATACCCCATCTTGTACACTTGCTGTCACAAATCCACTTTCTTCCACTGTGTCCTCAGTGGCATCCGCAGCAGCTTACAACACCACGCAGAGCCTTTAATGGCAAATCTGAAAAGTCCATTGTACTATGCACAGTTGTGCGCTTTGCAGCTTAAGCACTCCTCTTAGCCCAATATAGCTTAGCCTTATTATCTATTCTGAGTGTGATAGCATGCCAAAATCCTGTCCACTGAAAAGATCCAAAGAGTCTTTGTGGTTCAAATGATAAGAAATAAAAAAAAAAAAATCGACTTTCTGAATATGCAAATTTATATAATTTTTCTTAATTATAGAAGTAAACACACAAACCTTAATAAAGCCAGGCAGAGCTGTAACTAATGCACTGTGTAAAAGAGGGTTTCTTCTATAACATGATAGTGTTTGTAACAATTTCTAAGGTCCTGATTTAGTAAGCCTGTGTTCAGACTGCAGGAAAATGTGGCCCATACCTTTTCTTATGACAATCTAAATATCACAAAATGGCATGAAATCTGACTTCTTCAAATCACACCTGAGTCACTTTCACATGTGTCCTAAATCAGACACAGATCCATGCTTTGTAATGTTGTCATGATCTGGACATGGTCACCAACCATGTCTACGCTTTCTGTTGGTGGTTGGACTCTTTGCACCATTATTGTCATTCTATGATCATTAGTATTTTTTGTTTATCCTTAGATTCTAGTCCGTCTCTTATTTTGAAAGGTTCCCTTGTTTTAGCCAGTCTGGTTGTAGTTTCATTTTCTGTCTTCAGTTTCTCTCCCTTAGTTATCACTGAGTTCCTAATTAGTTCCAGCTGTTTAGTTTAAAACCTGCCATCTTCCTCTTTTCCTTGTGGCAACATAAAAAGAAAATACAGGATTCCCTTCGGCTCCCCATCTTGTACGCTCGTTAATTTGCGAGTATTATCAGCCTAGTTGGCTCATGTTCTGTTTGCAGCCCCATGCTGCCTTTATTGTTAGTGGGGGGAAATAAATCCTGTTTGCACTTGAGATTGCCTGCCTAAGAGTCCATTTTCCTTTTCACCGAAAGCGAACCCATGACAAATGTAAATCTAGGGGTGGGGTAAAAGACCGTGATACTTGGCACTCACAATTATGCATCAGTCCGTAAACGGACATGCCGATTGTTTATTGTTAATCATATATTTATGTAAATGTAGCAAACTTTTGGGTGTTAATTAACCAATTAAGTTTCCAGTTCACTGCATAGTCCAGAGTACAGTAAGTGTGTATTTTCAGGTGAAGTTATAGCTTGTCTCATGAGATTTGCAGGCAGGTGTACAAATTAAGGAGCAAAAGAATACATGTGGGTGAATGAATATAAACTTTTAAAAAGCAAAGAACACTTTTAATTTCAATATTTTTTTTTTTTCTTCTAAGGATATCGTGACACAGTTGTTTATTAGCATCCCTTTATGATTTCATCTTGGCAATGTTTTGGGTGATTCTGAAATATAGAAATATGGCCGTTAGCGACATAAATAGTCACTTAAAAGACATTTTCACAGAGGATGCAACAGAGTTTATGGAAAAGTGGGGGAGCAATGCCACCTGAAAATGATCACGGATGGTGAGAAGGACAAACACCAGTTGTAATGAAAACCTGGATAATATTCTAGTCTCACAAAACTAATTCACCCACTGATATGAGAGAGTCTGAACCAGGTTACACTTAAAAGTGTGGTGACTGATGTGTCCAGAGTTGTAGAAAACACCTTGGAGGGCAAGTAGCATTTTTGCTAACAGTGCAAATATCATCATGACAACAAGACATAGTAGTTACATCATGTAAAGGTGATTGGTTCGCCTGGAAAATAAGCAGTGTGAAACCAAATCTCACTGGACTAAGTGTAGACAAAAATATGAATCTTGGTCAGGACCCTGGTGTGGACTTTCAGGTATGAAAAAACCTTGAAGAGAACAATTGGTCACAGTAAAGTCACAAATTTACAGAACAAAAAGTTCAAAACCTATAAACAAAATGCTGCAAATTTATGAGAAAAACAGTGGTAAATTTACAAGAAAAATGTCCCATATTTATTAGGAAAATGGCACAACTGTCATAATCTGGCCATGGTCTTAGGATCATGCCCACACTTCATGTTCATTTTTGTTCTCTGTGTTTTCCCTGTTTTGGTTTATGATAGTTATTTGCCTTATTTGTCTTCTGTGTTTCCCTGGTCTGGTGTGTCATTCCCTTTTTGCCTTTATGGGCATTATGTTCTTTTTGTTATTTCTGGACTCCTTTTGTTATTTGGTTTCATTGTCAGTAGTGGTGTTCCTTAGATCTTGGTTATGTTGCATATTCTGGTTTCATCCCCTTGTCTACCCTTAGTTCTTATGTCTTGTGTGTTCTTGTTTACCTTTTATTTCTAGTCTGCCCTTTATTGTAGAAGGTCCCTTGTTGTTTTTCCCCTTGATTATTATTATTATTAAGATAAGATAAGATAAGATAAGATAAGATAAGATAAGATAAGATAAGATAAGACAAGATAAGCCTTTATTAGTCCCACAATGGGGAAATTCCAGGATTGCAACAGCACAGGGATAGCAACACTCAGAGCAATAATTAAGAAGATCGGCGTCGTCTGCCTCCGTCGGTCTATGATGACCATGGAAGAGAATCTTAAACATCTACTCTGCTGGAACAGCACCGCCTGTGGCTGAACAGGCCGATGCGCACCGGTGTTCTACCTTCCAGCGTTGGGCGTTGGTAGGATTCAAGCCTGGGCAGGAAGATATGGAGGACAAGATGTTACCCATGCAGCATGTCCCCCCTCTCCACGTCACTGATGAATCCAAAGGAACAGCAGGGCTGCTATTGTTTGGCACCAGCGCCGCCGCAGGAGCTGCCAGAACGATGTTGAGCACAACAGAGAACTGCCTTAGGGGCTCCGACTCCAGATTTTTCCTCAGGGTTGACTCCCGAAGCCTTTCCCGTGACCTGGTGTGCCGCAAGGCAGCGGAGGTTTGAAATCAGGGTTTACCTTCCCCTAGATGGGCTACCTTCCCAGGTTGACGAGCCACCATCTACCCGAAGCATCTGGTTTTAAGGCGCCAGAGATCCGCCCTCGCCCCTTCTCCTATTAGTAAAAGCAGTTCCGCCAGGCTTAGAGACTAAACCACACGGGCAGGCTAGGAGTTGGACTTAGTTGTCAGAGGCTTTTCAAGACGCACTCCGTAAGGAGCATTTTTTGTGCACTGGGAGCTTAACCCCAGTGCCGCTCCTGGCTATGACAACCTTGGAACCAATTAAGAAGATATGGAAGATATAAATAAGAGCAGTGGATATGCATACATACACATCAATATATAAATATATATACAAAGTGCAGAGCATTGTAGCGAGATGGAATAAACAGCATAACCGTCTACTTAGTTATCCTACATAGTATGAATATGTACCCATACATATTGTCACCCTCCATAGCGACCGATATTGTCCTAGTTGTACACTGGAGGGGACCATTGTATAAGTCTATTGCGTCTTTTGCATTCAGTACTATTAGGTTGTCACGTTTTTTTGCTATCTCTGCGAGCAGCCCTGCTTAGGTTATACAGTCTGACTGCCGTAGGTAGGAAGGACCTGCGAAACCTCTCGGTTGCGCACCTAGGATGATGTAGTCTGCTGCTAAATGAACTCCTCAGTGCGTTCAGTATGTCCTGCATAGGGTGGAACTTGGACTCCAGCAGAGATGACAGTTTAGCCACCATCCTTCTCTCTCCTATCTCCTCCACTGGGTCAGGGCGCTGCCCCAGGACAGAGCTAGCTTTCTTGATCAGTTTGTTCAGTCTCTTCCTATCGGCTGCTGTAATGCCACTGCCCTAGCAGACCACTCCAAAAGTGATGTAGTGTGATTATTGGGCTTTGTTCTTTGTCCAGGTTTTCATTATGTAATCATTATTTCTGTATTAATTTTAGTATGGCCATCATGTTTATTATTTTAGCCTTGAGTTTCTGTTTTGAGTTTCCCTGCCTTGTCTTTTGCATTGTATGTTTATGGTGGTCATTGTGGTCTTTGTGTTCCCCCTGCCCTTGGTCTTATTCTTGTCTATTTTTGGATCTTGTGTGTGTATATTTGTTCACCTATTGTCACCAGTCCCTTGTGTTTCCATACCTGTAGCCACTTGTCCTCACATGTCTTACTGTTTGGCCCTGATTGTTTGCCAGCTGTCTTATTTCTGTTGATTATCAGTTACCCTATTTATATCTGTCTGAGTTTGTGTTCTGGTGTGGTGTCATACCTTGGTTTACCCTCTTACTTCTTTACCATCTTTACCCTCTTACTTCTGTTCCAAGCTCATAGTAAGTGTGTTTTTAACTTACACGGCTCACTTTACGTTTCAGCCCTCATGCTGCTTTTATTTTGTATTTTTGGTGATTTAACCATGTCGTGACAGAAGTTCAGCCTGCAGTGAGAGTCCATTTGTTCCTGTCTGTCAGTGGTTGTCCATGACAGCAACTTTTTAAGAATTAAGTCTAAAACTTGTGAGAAAAAAAAAAAAATCACAAATTACAAAGAAAAAAAATGCACTTGTGAGGAAAAAAGTTTCAATTTTACAGTTGTGAAAAAAAATTAGGACACCCTATGAAAGCCTATGTGTTTTGTTTAACATATTTGGACATATGGATATTTAATATAAATTTTAACAATACTGGGTGATTCAAGTAATATCTTCTTCTTCTTCTTGGTGAGAGGAGTGTGAGTGGAAGAGTAGAAACGCTGAGAGTTTGTGCTATATTTCTTTGTTAAATTAGTGGTGTTTGTCTGGTTTAGTTTTCTGTGTTTGGGTTTTTTTTGTCGGCTAGGCTCTGTGGCGCTGGCTGGCATCTCAAGCGCTATGGCCTTCTCCAGGCTGACGTGGAAGAACGGCATGAAAACTGGTGTCGGCTTGCTGCACAGCATGAAGGAGGTTGCACTTGCTATTGGGGGAGTTATCGGGCATGATGCCGTTAAAGCCGCGGCCCGCTTGAACGGGGCTGTTGTGTTGTTTGTGGAAAGGGTGGACCAGGTAAACACTTTGATTGAAAGAGGAATCACAGTAAATGGGACGATTGAGTCAATCACGCCGCTGTCACAGCCGGCTACAAAAATAACTCTCCCTAATGTTCCTCTATTTATTTGTGATGAGCTTCTTGTTAGAGAACTGTCAAAGTGTGGAAAAGTAATGTCACCCATTAGAAAACTTTTGTCAGGCTGCAAGTCTCCCCTGCTTAAGCACATCGTGTCCCACTGCAGGCAGCTCTTTATGATCCCCAACAATAAGGTGGAGAAATTTAATTGTATGTTTCGGGTGCGGGTGAATGGGTTTGATTATGTTCTTTTTGCAACGTCTGCCACGTTAAAATGTTTTGGGTATGATAAAAAGGGACACCTAGTGAAGGTCTGTCCTAACTGTGCTGGCCCTGCCTCGAGCGATGTGGCCGGGACTACCGCCGGTGGTGATGGGGTTGCTCGTGCTAAGCAGTGGGCGGTTGCCGCCACCGGCCAGTCCGCTTCAGGGCCTAGGCCGGCCACTGCCAAGCAGCACGGCATTTCTGTGCAGGCTGAAGATGCCGGCATTACAGCTGAGGAGCTGCCGGAGGTGAGACAGAGTCCGAACGAGAGCAGCACTGTGGGGAGTGATGAGAGGAAAAAGGGTCTGGGTGAAGGAGGTAAGGGGATTGGGGAAACGTGTGAGGTGGAAAATAAAGTGGGTGAGGTGGTAGACAGTGTTGTGGATGAGAAAAAAAGGTGATTTGAGAGATGAAACAGTTGGGGCAGGTGGGGTCACGGGTGAGCTGGGCAAAGTTTGTGCTGTAAATAGTGAAATGAGAGATGTGGGTGAAGGAGATAAAATAAGTGGAGAGATGTGTGAAGAAGCTGAGGTTGCTGGTGAACTGTGCATGACCTGTGGAGGAACAAGTGGACAATGTGGGGCAGGTGAAGCATCAGGAGGTCTGTGTGAGGATGGTGCTGCAGCTGATGTGGAGGATATGGAGGTGTGTGAGTACGGGCAGGTTTCTCTTAAGCACCGCAGAAATAAAGCACCATCTGTGTCTGCAGGTGGTAAAGCTTGTCAGCTGATGGTAAGACAGAATGTTGCAGATAGTGCAGCTCTGTCTGACAACAGTGACAGTGAGAAATGTTTTTCTGACAGCAGTGTGTTTTCTCACAACAGTACACAGCAGCCTGTTAGTCAGGAGGACATCATTTATCCTGCAACAATGTTCAAATTGTTTTTACAGCAGACCAAGAGCATGAAGGGGCTGAATATACAGCAGCATTTTCCTGATAAGCAGCTTTTTATAACTCTGCCAGGCAGCTTATAAAAAGCAGAGCTGATACAGACTTTACAAATCAGGAAGTTTATAGACAGAAAACAGATGAATAAAGTAAGAAAACAAATTGGCTTTTAATGATGATGAAGAATATAATGTTTTCTCTTTTACTTTTCTTCTTAATTGTTTTTTTACTCTGGTTTTAATACTCCTCTAATTATGGATTTTTTTAATTTATTTTTTTTTTATTTTTCTTAAGGTGGGGAGTTTAAATGTAAATAGTGCCAGAGAACCAAAGAAAGACGCTCTGGTTTTTGAAATAGCAAAAATGAAGCACATTGATGTGTTGTTTTTACAGGAAACACACAGTGATCCGAGCATAGAGGCAGACTGGAGTAGAAAGTGGGAAGGAAAACTGACTTTAAGTCACAGCACCACAGCCAGTGGAAGAGTGGGTTTTTTATTCTCCAAGAAGTTTGCTCCAGCATCTCTGGAGGTTGAGCATTTGATCAAAGGCAGATGTCTTTTAGTCAGCGCCCATTTTGAACATTTTACTGTGCTTTTTATCAACATTTACAGTCATGTGAAAAAGTAGGACACTCTGTCACAGCTCGCCGCTCTCAGGCTTCCACCTCAGCTGCACGCACACCTGCGCCTCGTTTGTGAGGAGCTATTTATTCCACCTCGCTCTGAGCATCGGTCTGGAGCCGTCTGTTCTACAACGCGCTCAAACCCTCAGCAGGATCATCTCTCCAGTCCTGCCACTCATCGCTGCTTCACGTAAGCTGTCATATCTCTTACCTGTTTATCAGCCTTCCCCTGTGCACAGGTGGATTCCCTGGTGGCGGATTCTCCTACCTTCGCCATCTTCTCCTCTCGCATCTCCACGCTTCGTCGTGTGCGCAGTAGGCGCTGTCTCCCAGGTCTAAGATCCTCGCCAACGCCAGCCACCATACCCTCTGCAAGTAAGCATAACTCTGCATTGCTTCCCCAAGTGGTTTTGCCCAGCTCACTCTCTGTCTGTGTTTCACCCATAGGGTTGCCTGGCCGCACGGCGTGCTGCTCTGTTCCTGGTTCTCATCGTCCACCCACAATCCACTCTCATACCTCATCCACACATCCAAACATATCTTTCTGGTTGAATAAAGCTATCAAATCTACCTGAGCCTGCGTGCATGTTTCCTGGGTCGAGAATTATGTCACACCCTGTATAAGCCTGTGTGTTTTTTTAAACATATTTGGACATATGGATATTTAATATTAGTGTTTAAAATACTGGGAGATTCATGTAATACAACTAAACAATTAAAAATAAATTAAAGACTTTTATCAAATTTTCTGTAAAATATAATTCTAAACAAATAGTGAGGAATAAATTATGACATCCCTCATCTTTTTAGGACACCCTCGCATTCATTCCCATTTAAAATGGCTAAGATAAATGTTAAAAAATGCAAATAAAAACAAAAACAAGATTAGATATGTGAACATTTCTTAATAAAGAACTGAATATTTAATGGAGTATCCTAATTTTTTCACATGACTGTATGCTCCAACCAATGGTACTGAGAGGAAGAGTTTTTACAAAAGATTAATGATAAATTAAAAAGTTGAAGCTTGTAGGATATTTTTATTAATGGATGGGGATTTTAATTGTACTGGAAATGAGTTTTTAGATCGAAACCATGCAGAGCTGCATCCAGGTTCCCAACAGGCTCTGAGACAGCTGGTCTGTTCTCATGGCCTGGTGGATGTGTGGAGAAGGAAGCACAATGACTGCTGACAGTACACATGGACCCACCTCAAAGAGGATAGGATTTCTTTAGCCCGACTGGATCGATTATATTGTTTTAAGCACAACTGTAATGTTTTTATGTCCTGTAAAATTTTACCAGTTGGTTTTACTGATCATGCTGTTGTTGTGTGTCAGGTTTTTATAAAGAATTTTACCCCCAGGAGTGCATAATGGCATTTTAACTCAGTTCTAGCATTTGATAAAGGTTTTAAAAAGGCTTTAAAATTTTTCTGGACATATTTTAGACAAAGGAA
This sequence comes from Pholidichthys leucotaenia, assembly GCA_020510985.1. NCBI lineage: Eukaryota > Metazoa > Chordata > Actinopteri > Cichliformes > Pholidichthyidae > Pholidichthys > Pholidichthys leucotaenia. The sequence goes on along the minus strand of CM035844.1, from coordinate 64,448,662 downwards.
AAAAGATCTTACATGTCTTAGGCAGTGGTGGGACCGTGGTAAGACTGAAATTAAACTATTGTGTCAACAGTGTACATTCAATGTCACACATGACACCTGGAGATCTATCAGAGACCTGGAGATAGATATTGTGGAGTTAGAGACCTCTCGTGAGTCCACAGGAAATCGAGGATGTATTGAAGTCCTCAAAATTAAAAAAAAAATAGACCTTAGCCCAACTGTTGGACACTAAAGTACAAGGCACCCTAGTCCCGTCCCGAATTCAAAATGTCACTGAGATGGATGCTCCCTCTAGCTTCTTCTTCAGTCTGGAGAAGAAGCATGGACAAAAAAAGGTAATCCACTCCCTGGTCTCCAATACAGGGCAGGAACTGATCGAGCCTGAACAAATCAGAAAGCATGCCTTTGTGTTCTATTCCTGTGTGTACACCAGGGAGGACAATGGCCTGGTCAAGTGGTTCTGCAGTGAACTACCTCAGGTCTCTGAGGAGACCAACTCACAGTTAGACCGGCCTCTTCAGTTACCTGAATTGTCTGCTGCCCTTCAGAGCATGAAGGGGAGGAAGGCTCCAGGAATAGATGGCCTCACTGTGGAGTTTTTTTTTTTTTTTTTAAAGCTTTCTGGGACATTTTAGCACCTGACATTTTAGAGATTTTTAATGAAAGTTTGTGTTCAGGCTCTCTGCTGATGTCCTGCCCCAGGGCTGAGGTCACCCTCCTGCCAACAAAAGATTTACAGGACTAACTAACTAACTAACTAACCTGCACTTATATAGCGCTTTTCTAGTCACAAAGACCACTCAAAGCGCTTTCATTAATACTAACCCTCTATTCTAAGGGCCTATAGGAAACAGATATCTAGAGACAATTTAGAACAGCCAATTAACCTAACATGCATGTCTTTACCTAGGGCCACTTTAGAGTCTCCAATTAACCTAACCTGCATGTTTTTGGCATGTGGGAGGAAACCGGAGAAATCCCGGAGTAAACCCACGCAACACGGGGAGAACATGCAAACTCCAAGGACATAAAAAAACTGGTGGCCCGTGTCTCTCCTCTGCTCGGATTACAAGATTTTGTTCAAGGCTTTGGCTAACAGGCTGAGGGAAGCTATGGAGGAGGTCATCCATCGGGACCAGACGTACTGTGTACTGGGCAGGTCCATGGCAGACAATGTCTACCTAATTCAAGATGTTTTGGAAGTCTCCAGCTCATTTGGTATAAATACTGGTCTGATTTCTCTAGATCAGGAAAAGGCTTTTGACCACATTTAGCATGACTTCCTCTGGAAGGTGATGGAGAGGTGTGGGTTCAGTGCTGGTTTCATAGCCAAGATCCAGGTGTTATTTGCTGGTGTTGAGAGTATACTGAAAATCAATGGCAGTTTGTGTGCTTCTTTCAGAGTGCATAGAGGCATCCGGCAGGGCTGTGCTTTGTCTGGTATGCTCTATGCACTCTCCCTAGAACCCCTTCTCCATAAAATACGCCCAAGCATTGATGGCCTCACCTTACCTGGTTTTAATAGAAAGATTGTTTTATCCGCCTGTGTGGATGATGTAATTGTTTTTGTTTATAAAAAATCAGATTGATGTTAATGTTTTAATTGATTTAACTGGTGCTTTCACCCTTTTATCAGCAGCAAGGGTGAATTGGAGAAAAAGTGAAGCCCTTGCTGTTGGCGATTGGCTTGGTGGCCTCCCGGTTCTGCCACAGGACATGACATGGAAAAAAGATGGCATAAAATACTTGGGTTTTTTTCTTGGTAATGATGTCATTGTCTAGAGGAACTGGGAGAACGTGGAAGAGAAAATTGAAGGCAAAATGAATAAGTGGTGATTGCTGCTCCCTCAGATGTCCTACAGAGGGAGGGTGCTTGAGCTAAACAACCTTGTTGCCTCCCTGCTTTGGCACCGATTAACCTGTCTAGATCCCCCATCAGGTTTACTGTCCCAGATCCAGACAAAAACTCTGAACTTTTTCTGGGACAATTTGCCCTGGGTGCCACAGGGGGTGCTGTTTCAACCCAGAGAGGAGGAGGGACAGGGCCTCATACACCTGGCCAGCAGAACCGCCACCTGTAGGTTACAGTTTGTGCAGAGGTTTCTGACGAGGCTGGCAGATCTGATGTGGAGAGAAGTGGCCAGCTGCATCTTCAGGCGTGTAAGTAATCTGGGACTGGATTATGCTCTGTTTTTAATTAATTCAAAATGTTTAAATTTAAGGGGGTTGCCTCTGTTTTATCAAAGTGTTTTTAAGTCCTGGAACCTTTTTAATGCTAAATGATCTAAAAACTCTTACTCTCTTTTTTGGCTCTTGAGGGAGCTGTTGATTCATGTAGCAAGGCTGGACATCTGCACTGAGACCACTCTTGGGTTGATAGCAGCACTCCTGAAAACAGAGACTCTGACTCTTCAACAACTGGTGAATGCAGCAGGACCAACGCTAATGGACTCCCTGGCTGTAGCTACCTTACTGAGTATCCGGTCTGCCAGAGTTGTTCAGAGGGTCCTGGAACTTTGGAGGCAGAGGCTCAAATGGGAGGGAAAGACAGCTTCCGGTGGACCACGGCAGAGGAGCCACTGAACACAGCCATAGTGACCCTTTCCCAAAGATCTCCATGAGCCCTGATCTTGGTGACCTAACTGGACATTTGTTAAAAACACACAATTCCAGACAGCTGACCTTACACAATGCTGACAAAAAAACAAAAACAAAACAACACTGTATATCAATTGTGTTAAGGTCATCAGCAGAGCAGGACTGCACAGCAGACCCCCCACTGTGTGGACTGAGAAGCTGATTGGGGATGGAGTGAGTCCACAGTGGAAAGTTCTGTTCAAACCTCCAATTAAAAAAAGGACAGCAGATCTCCAGTGGAGAATTTTACAAGGAGCTACTGCCTCAAATGCTTTGATTTCTGTTCTTAATCATGCTGTTTCAAACCAGGGCCCTTTCTGCAATCTTCGAGAGACTGTGTTTCATGTTTTTAGTGAGTGGAAGAGGCTTACAGTGCTCTTCACTCTTTTGACAAAACTTTTGAATTTATTTGGTGAAAAATTTTCTGTGGGTCATTTTATTTATGGTGCAGGATACAGAAAAATAAGTCAGGAAAAGTGGAAACTGCTGAATTTTATTATTGGTGAAGCCAAGCTGGCAATACAAGTAAGCAGAAGAAATAAAGTAGAAGGTAAACCAGTTCAAGAACCGACCTCTGTGTGGCGCTGCAACATCCGGTCCAGACTGAGACTGGAGTTCAGCTTTTTTAAGATGACTGGGAACATGGATGGTTTTAGGCAGATCTGGTGTTATAGAGATGTTCTTTGTAGTGGATGTGAGGATGAACAGTGTGTTGCACATTTTTTTATTTGGCTGATTTATGTGTTCAGCATGTTTTTAAAAAATATGTATGCACTTAGTAGCACTTTTACTTTACTATTGTCATGAACCGAGTCGGTGTTTCCCGTAGGCTCAGTTCTGACTGCTCTCTGTGGCTCGGGCATTGGGTGATTTATGTATTGTGTTATCTTTTGAGTTCTTGTTGTGTTTATGTCTGTGTTCTGTTTCTTTTCCATGCCTGTAGTCACAGCTCTGGCTGGCGGCTGTTAGGCAGCCTCTTTAACCCACTTTTGTGTGGGCGCTGTCTAACATTCACCAGTCTGACCATGCCCCCTCTCTCTCCTGACAGCCAGCTGATTTCACTCCTGTCACTGATTTTCCCGCACCTCGCCCAGGTGCACCCAATCTCTTGTCCAGCAGTGCTTGTACTTAGGCGGCCCTTGCCAGTAAAGCATTGCTAGACCATTGAGCTGTACTTACGGACATTAATCACTGCATGTGCCTCGTTATCTTCATTAAAGTTACGGATTAGCCACTTCCTCATCTAGCCGTGGATTCTCGGCGTCCTCTGAGCGATGTCAGCTCTGGGACGCCATTGTGGTTAATCCGTTTCTCCACCTGCGTTTGCTGGGCAATGCCAGCCCCCGAACACCAACTGTAAGTGTGTTTTTGTGTTTTTGTAAATCTTCACCTTTTTGGAACAGTCTTGTCTTTACGTTAATAAATGTGTTGTGGTGTACCCAGCACGTAAATCCATCCTTTCCTTCTCCTCCTCTGTGTGCTGCGTAAAAGTGCACGAGGAGGTTCATAACAACTATTGTCTTGATGTCCTTGTAAATTTGTACATAAAGTGTTTTTGTAATCTACTTCTTCTTCTTCTTCTTCTTCTTCTTCTTCTTCTTCTTCTTCTTCTTCTTCTTCTTCTTCTTCTTCTTCTTCTTCTTCTTCTTCTTCTTCTTCTTCTTCTTCTTCTTCTTCTTCTTCTTCTTCTTCAGGGGTCTCCACAGTGGATCATCTGTCTCCATCTCACCCTATTCCTTCATCTTCCTCTGTAACACCAACCCTCTCCATGTCCTTCACTACATCCATGAATCTTCTCGATGGTCTTCCTCTTTTCCTCCTGCCTGGCAGCTCCATCTTCAACCTCCTTATTCAAATATCTCCATTATCCCTCCTCCGCACATGTCCAAACCATCTCAGTTTTGCCTCTCTTACTTTGTCTTCAAATCGCCCAAACTGAGCTGTCCCTCTGATATACTCATTTCTAATCCTGTCCCTCCTAGTGTCATGTACGCTGCGTAATTGTGCAGTGCACAAATGAGTTAATGTGAGCCCAAAATACAGGTGAAGTGAACATGTTTATTAACAAAGGAACATAACACAAAAATGTCCAATGAAATGCAGTCTGACACACAAAGTAACGGATGACCGAGCTCAGTTGGTTGGAGGAGGAAGCCTACATCACGCCCCAGGGTAGACACTGGCCGCTGGGGGAAAACAGAAACGTAAACCATGGAGGAAAAGAGAAAGACTTACATAAGGTGTCGGAGCGCAACTGGCTCTGGAAACAACACCTGAGTAGCCCAAAAACAGGAATAACCAACAAGCTCCAGGACCTCAACGTTGACCAGTGTAGACTTAAACTTGGAAAGATTTGACTTTCACTACTGACTAGCTGACTAACGCCGCCACACCAAGTGCTCCCACTGCCACACATAAATACCCTGTGGACTAATAAGGTAGCAGGTGGAAGCAGGTGCGACAGCAGCCCTCGATGCATGAATGAGACAGGTGTGTGTATGTGCTGAGTGAGGCAAGAGAGTGTGAGTGCATGCATGAGTGTGTGCGTGTGCTGAATGAAGCAAGGTATGTGAGTGAGAATGAATATATGTGTATGTGCATGTATTAGAAGGTGTACAGTACATGGACAATAGAAAATGGCAGACCGCCGGTGGATGTCAGCGGAGGGAGAGGCGTGGCTGTAGGCTGGCAGGGAGCCAGGGCACAGAGGCTCCAATAACCTGCCAGCTGGAAATAATTAACAACAATCAGGGAACTACAGCCACAAGTCATGGAACAGGGCTGAGCCATCAACCCCGTTCATGACAGAGCCCCCTTCCCAAGGGGTGGAATCCAGACACCCAACGTACCATCAAAACACAAAAGAAAACCTGCCCACCCCCCCACCCAGAGAACAATCCCACAAACCAGGGTGGGAGGTGGTGGAAAAAAGGTCAGAAGGGAATAAACAAACAGGAAAAATAAACACTACAGAACAAAGCAAGACACAAAAACACCCAACACCAAACACAGGACTAAAGCCCCCCCCCTCCCAAGACCCAAGAGTCCCAAAGTTCAGGGGGCCAGCCAAAGTCCCAGGGCCAGCAATCGGCCCGCAGTACAGCGTCAGGCGGCCTGCCAGAGAAAAAGGGCCACCTGACCCAGGAACCCAGTCCTTCAGGCGGCCAGTCAGCATAGTTGAGCAACCAGGGCCGGAGGGGTGGACGAGGCGGTGGTCTCCCCACCAGAAGGCTAAGGGGTGGGTGGCCGGACCAAAGAAGGTAAACCCCCTGCGGTACCTACTGGCGAGGAATGAAGGGCCATGGCAGCATCCTCAGTGGTCCTGGCCTGGGACAACACAGCACCTGTGGTGGGCCCCGACTGGGCCTGCATTGTACCCCCAGAGGACCCCAACCGGGCCATGGTCGCACCCACGGTGGAACCCAGCTGGGCCCCTGCTGCACCCGCGGTGGACCCCAACCGGGCCATGGTTGCACCCACGATGGAACCTGGCTGAGCCCCTGCTGCAACCGCGGTGGGACCCGGCTAGGTCACTGCTGCACCGGCGGTGGGACCCGACTGGGTCACTGCTGCACCCTCGGTGGGCCCTGGCTGGGCCAATGCAGCACCCTCGGCAGGCCCCAGGCTGAGGCACGATGCCCATGAGGGACCAAGGCTGGAGCGTAGCACCCATGTGGGACTGACACTGGAACACGGTGCCCATGATTGTCACGATAGACAATCATGGGCGTGATGATTGTCATGATAGACACAGCACCCACGGAGGCTCGGGCTGAGGAGAAACCCAGATGACAGCCTCAGGCAGGAGGCGAGCGGAACCCACGATTTCCTCTGCAAAGGCTGAACCTCCGGCTGCCGTAAATGGGGAGCCCGAACTCATGGAGACCTCTGGCACATCTGGAACCTCTCCGATGACCCTGGAATTGAGCTCAGAAATAGAGAGAGAAGATGGATCAGGGTCACCAGCGGCAGCGCAGCCTGGCAGGGCAAGCTCAGATGCAGCCAGTTGCTGCACCTGGCTGTCCTCACCAAGAGTCAGGCAAAATTGCTCTAATACAGAGAAAAGAAAGACAACATAGAACACTTGCCTGAGCTCAAGCTCCACCGCCGTCCAGGACTCCAACGAACTTGATGAGGATGTCCCGGGCCCAGCCTCTAGGAGGTCCAGCTCTGATGTTGACTCTGCTGCGGCGGCCTCCGCAGCAGGCGTGATGGTCTCTGCAGTCTTAGTAGTTCCAGCCATCGTGACCCACGCTGGTGACTCCTCTGGCATGGTGGCTGGGGTCTGGCTCACCATTGCTGCGGGGAAAGGATCGTCCCGGATGTCTGGTTCCTCCTGGTCCTGACAGTCCAGCTCCAGTGCCAGCATGCACCCGGAGGAAACAGGAGAGAGCAGGGAGAGAGCTGGTGAACAGTTCAAAGCTGCAGCAGGTGGAGAGATCTCTGGGGACTGCGCTTCCAGAGGCTCTCTACCAGCGATCAGGCAAAAAATTTTCAACAATTTTAGAAACCAATGGGGAATTTACTTCCCTGATCTCCTGGTTTAAGATGTTTCCTGCTGCAGCTGACGAGGCAAAATTCTTTGCTATGGCTGTGGCGGGGCTGGACTCCTCCATGGTCCATGGAAAAGCCTCCCAGAACGGCGCTGGAGAGGGAAAGGTGGCCACCGATCTCTCCTCTTCCAGACGGTGATCCATTTCTGCCAACAAAGCCAGTCTGTGCTTCTGCCATTCATCTGAGGATGAAGGGGGGCCGTCTTCCGATCTGAGCTCCTGCTCCTCCTCCATAAGACGATCGATGTCCGCTAAGATGGCCAGGCTGTGTTCCTCCAGACCTCCCAGGGGTTGAGCGGCCCCAAGCTCTGGAGACAAAGGCGGGGCTGGACCGGGAGAATTGAGGGAGGAGGGAGGCTTCTGCCAACTCGAGTGCCTCTTCCGTGTCAGGGCAGCTCCAATGCTGGCTATTCCCTTCTGGGCTCCTCTTCACGCAGCGCAAGGATGGAATGAAGGATGTCGACTGATTCTGGAAAAAACAAGTGATCGGGGCAGTCCTCCAACACCTCCGCTGCGGTGTCCTGAGCGGCACAAACCGCCTCGGAGGAATACTGCCAAAAAAGGTGTCCTCCAGATGGGCCAGTCCCTGCAGCTCTGTGTTGCACCAGTAATCCATCATGGCTCCAGCAGAAGGTAGGAGAAAAACACACAAAAAGATGAAAAAAAATCGACACGTTACCTCACCGCTTGGGCTCAAATGGTGGTGGCGTACTGTCATGTACGCTGTGTAATTGCGCACTGCACAAATGAGTTAATGTGAGCCCAAAATACAGGTGAAGTGAATGTGTTTATTAACAAAGGAACATAACACAAAAATGTCCAATGAAATGCAATCTGAGACACGAAGTAACGGATGACCGATCTCAGTTGGTTGGAGGAGGAAGCCTACGTCACGCCCCAGGGTAGACACTGGCCACTGGGGAAAAACAGAAACGTAAACCATGGAGGAAAAGAGGAAGACTTACATAAGGTGTCGGAGCGCAACTGGATCTGGAAACAACACCTGAGTAGCCCAAAAACAGGAATAACCAACAAGCTCCAGGACCTCAACGTTGACCAGTGTAGACATAGACTTGGAAAGAGTTGATTTTGACGATTGACTAACTAACGCGACTAACGCTGACTAACGCTGCCACACCAAGTGTTCCCACTGCCACACATAAATACCCCGTGGACTAATAAGGCGGCAAGTGGAAGCAGGTGTGACGGCAGCCCTCGATGCACGAGTGAGACAGGTGTGTGTATGTGCTGAGTGAGGCAAGAGAGTGTGAGTGCGTACATGAGTGTGTGCATGTGTTGAATGAAGCAAGGTATGTGAGTGAGAATGAATGTGTGTGTATGTGCATGTATGAGAAGGTGTGCATGGACGATAGAAAATGGCAGACAGCCAGTGGATGCCAGTGGAGGGAGAGGTGTGGCTATAGCCTGGCAGGGAGCCAGGGCACAGAGGCTCCAATAATCTGCCAGCTGGAAATAATTAACAACAATCAGGGAACTACAGCCACAAGTCATGAAACGGGACTGAAACATCAACCCTGTTCATGACACCTAGTCACTTCCAGTGAATGTCTTAGCATCTTCAACTCTGCCACCTCCAGCTCCACCTCCTGTCTCAAAACCATACATCATAGCAGGTCTTACTACCGTCTTGTAAATCTTCCCTTTCATTCTTGCTGCTACCCTTCTGTCACAAATCACCCCTGACACTCGTCTCTACCCTCTACACTCTGACTGCACTCTCTTCTTCTCCTCTCTTGTACATTTTCCATTGCTTTGGATGGTTGACCCCAGGCAAGAGCGTAACTTTGTTTCAAACACTGGGGGGGGGGGGGTAAGATCTCTGCCCGTATAGAGAGTCTAAGTCATGCCCCCTCCACTTCTGCATATTGGACCTTAAATCAAAAAAAAAAAAAAATTATTGAAATGAATGACAAGAACAACATTATCTTTTGATCCTGATCAAATTTTGCAACAAGTTACACATATAATGTTTGTCAATTTAAAAGATAATGTTCCATATAATTAAAGTTTCGGCTGTCATATTTTTAGACTAGATTAGATTCAACTTTATTGTCATTACACATGTATGAATACAAGGTAACGAAACACAGTTTGGCATCCAATCAGAAGTGCAAAGGACAGCAGTGCAGTATATACGGTAATTAACAGTATGTGCAATTTAAGCAAATATATGCAAATATATGCAGCAGTGCAGAAAGTTAGGAGTACTGTTATGTGCAAATAATGTACAATAAGTTAGATGGGCAGTTATGTACAGGTGAGGATGGTAAGAGATGATGGTAAGAGAGTCAGCGGGGAACTAAGTTCAATAACGTGACAGCTGTTGTAAAGAAACTGTTCTTAAACCTGCTGGTTCTAGTCCGAAGGCTTCTGAAACGCCTTCTGGAGGGGAGAAGCTGGAACAGTCCATGAGCAGGATGGTTGGAGTCCCTAAGAATGCTGCGTGCCCGGCGCAGACATCTTTTCCCGTAGACTGTCACGCCGCGCCGCTCATCAGCGGCGCCACCTGCACGCACACCTGCACATCATCAGCGGCGAGGAATATAAGCTGCCTCGCCCTGAGCTTCGGCCTGAAGCCGTCAGACTTCGCCACTCATCATCGTGAGTCAAACCTTTCCTTCAGCACGACGCTTTTGGTAAGAAGCCCTTACCTCCTTTCTTTCCAGTCTGCTCCCCTGTGCACAGGTGGATTCCTCGGCGGCGGACAACGCCTCTCCCTCGCCATTCCTCGCTGCTGCACTGAGCCCTGCAGGTGGCTGTCTTCCGGGTCCCGTCCTTGTGGTGCAAGTCATCTGTCCCTTGCAAGTAAGCTCCTCTCTCGCTCATTCTCCTCCTGTGTTGGTGTGCGCCCGTCACCCTGTGTCCTTGTGCTCTTTCCCATAGGGTTGCCGGCTGTACGGTCTCCTGCCTCTGTGCCCGAAGCAGACGCTGCCACCAATACATTTACATCCCGCAGACACACATCCATTCACCCCTGTTGCTAATAAACTATTTGAACTTCTCTGAGCCTGTGTGTGTGCGTCTCCTGAGCCGTGCGTTATGTCAGTACGGCTTCAGCAGAGCGGCTCGGCAGACGGCGGGCTCGCACACCTGCTTACCAACCTCGAGGCTCGGGTGGATCAGATAGCTTATCAGCAACAGGTGATCCTAAATCAATTGATCATCATTAATAACCGATTGGACCGCCTGGACCCCCAGCAGCCGTTCCCCCCGGCTCATCAGGGTGGCGCGGCTCCTGCCACTCCAGTGGCCGTCCAGCAGGCTCCGGTAGCACCGGTGCGGCTCACACCCATTCCGACCCCCGCCCGCTTTAGCGGAAAGCTCGGCGGAGCGCGGGGGTTCATCATGCAGTGTGAGTCCGTATTCCACCGCGTGCCCGGAGACTTTCCCTCGGATCATAGTCGGATTGGTTATATCGGGAATCTCCTGGAGGGGCGAGCGTTGACTTGGACCTACGCCGTTATGGCGAGGCCCAGTTACGCCACCCTCACTTATGACCAGTTCGTGAGGCGCTTCCTGGAGGTCTTTGACCATTCACGAACCGAGACGGTCCAGGTCGACCGGCTTCTCGCTCTCCAGCAGGGAAGCCGGTCGGCCGCGGACTATGCGGTCGACTTCCGGGTAGCAGCAGAGGAAGTAGGCTGGGAGGAACGCTCCCTCTGCGGTCTTTTCCTCCGCAGCCTCAATGACGATCTGAGGGATGAACTGGCTGGGCGGGACCTCCCTGAGATGCTAGCGGAGCTGTCTTCCCTTGCCATCAGCTTGGATAACAGGCTGCGCGAGCGCTCCTCGGGGCGGAAGTCGTCATCTTCTCGCCCTCGCGGAGCCTCATCGCGCCAGCCCCAAGCTCGCCCCCTGGTGACGCCGCCACCATCGCACCCCGAGGAGTCGGAGCCGATGGTGACGGGTTGGACAAAGCTCTCCCCGGCGGAGAGACAACACCGCCGTGCGTTGAATCTCTGCATGTATTGCGGAGATAATCAACACACGGTAGAGCTTTGTCCACAGAAGCCAAACGGGGGGGTCCGCGAGTCACTGTAGGGGGCCTCGCGGACGTCAATCGGTTAAGTCCCCTCACTCAATTAAAGCTGCCCATCCGTTTCTGCCACAACCCCATTGGGCACCTCACCCACGCACTGGTGGATTCGGGCGCAGAGGGCAGCTTCATTTCACAAAGCCTGGCAACCCGATTGGGCATCCGCTGCCAGGCGCTCAAAGACCCCATCTCCCTGGTCAACCTCTCCCGTGCTTCCCTTGGGAGAGTCACGCACCAGACCACCCCGGTCCCGGTGATCATCTCTGGTAACCACCGGGAGGAGATAACCTTTCTCATCCTGCCCAACTCTGTGTCGCCCGTCATCCTGGGGTATCCCTGGCTAAGCCTCCACAACCCTTTCCTGGATTGGAAGTCAGCTGGGGTATCGGCATGGAGCACGTTCTGCATGGGCACCTGCCTTCAGTCCACTGCCTGCTCTCCGTCCGCTTCTTCCCCCGCTACGGACGCTGCATCCCCGGACCTGTCCCTGGTGCCTCTGGAATTTCACGACCTGGGCATGGTATTCAGTAAGACCAAGGCCATGTCTCTCCCTCCTCATTGGCCCTATGACTGCGCCATCAACCTCCGCCAGGGGGCACCCTTACCTTCTGGTCGGCTCTACAGTCTGTCGGCGCCGGAGAAGGAGACGATGAACGCCTACCTAAAAGAGTCGCTGAGTGCTGGGATAATCCACCCATCATCATCACCCGTGGGGGCAGGGTTCTTCTTCGTTGGGAAAAAGGACGGATCCCTCCATCCTTGCATTGACTATCGGGCCCTAAATGACATCACGGAGAGGGATCGTTACACCCTGCCCCTCATGGACACCGCTTTCCACTCCCTCCAGGGGGCGACATGGTTCACCAAGCTGGATCTACGCAGCGCATACCACCTCGTCCGGATCCGGGAGGGAGATGAGTGGAAGACAGCCTTCCGTACCCCGAACGGCCACTTTGAATACCTGGTAATGCCGTTCGGGTTGACCAATGCTCCTGCCGTCTTTCAGCGCCTCATCAACGACGTCCTCCGGGACTTCATCGGCCTCTTTGTGTTCGTCTACCTGGATGATATACTCATCTTCTCCAAGTCCAGGGACGAGCACCAGGTCCATGTGAGGCGGGTCCTCCAAAGGCTGCTGGAGAACCAGCTATACGTGAAGGCTGAGAAGTGCGAATTTTTTGCTAGAACAACATCCTTCCTGGGATTCGTCATCGCTCACGACCAGGTGCGTCCAGACCCAGAGAAGGTGAAGGTGGTGGTAGAGTGGCCTACACCTGCGTCGAGGAAACAGGTGCAACAGTTCGTGGGGTTCGCGAACTTCTACCGCCGCTTTGTCCCAAACTTCAGCACCATCGTCGGACCGCTGACCCGCCTCACGTCCCCTAAGGTCCCGTTCCGGTGGACCGAAGAGGCCGCAGCTGCTTTTCAGGCGCTGAAGGCGGAGTTCTCCTCCTCCCGGGTCCTTCGCCAGGTCGACCCCGCGCTGCAGTGCATCGTGGAGGTGGATGCTTCGGACATAGGAGTGGGGGCGGTGCTATCCCAGCGGTCGCCTGACGACGGCGCCAAAAGGCCCTGCGCCTTCTTCTCCCGGCGCTTGTCCCCGGCGGAGAGAAATTACGACGTGGGGGACAGAGAGCTCCTCGCCATCAAGCTCACGCTGCAAGAGTGGCGTCACTGGCTAGAGGGGGCGGACCTGCCGTTCGTGGTCCTGATGGACCACAAGAACTTGGAATATCTTCGATCTGCCAAGCGCCTGAACGCCCGCCAGGCGCGCTGGTCCTTGTTCTTCGCCAGGTTCCAGTTTTCCATCACCTTCAGGCCTGGCTCCAAGAACGGCCTGCCCGACGCCCTCTCTAGGCAATTCGCCCCCGAGGAGTCGGAGGACGTGCTCCACACCATCCTGCCCAGGTTGTGCGTCGTGGGAGCCATCTCCTGGGACATAGAGAGCAAGATCCGGAAGGTGGAACCTGACCCTGGCGGCGGACCAGAGGGAAGACTATTCGTGCCATCTGCGGTTCGAGGAGAGGTCATCCACTGGCTACACACCTCCAGGCTCACCTGTCACCCTGGCTCCTCCCGGATGATAGACCTCCTCCAGCGGTCCTTTTGGTGGCCGGGCCTGCGGAGGGATGCGGCTCGCTACGCCCGGGCTTGTCCAGTTTGTGCCACCAATAAGTCGGGAAACGCCCCTCCAGCGGGTCTGCTCCAGCCCCTGCCCATCCCTGGCAGGCCCTGGTCGCACATCGCCCTGGACTTTGTCACCGGACTCCCAGTCTCCAACTCCTACGACACCATTCTGACCATCGTGGATCGCTTCTCCAAGGCGGTACACTTCGTTCCCCTGCGAGGTCTCCCTACTGCCCTGGAGATGGCGGACCTCCTCATCCAACACGTGGTCAGGCTGCACGGGATTTCGGTGGACGTGGTCTCGGACCGGGGGCCCCAATTTTCCTCTGAGGTTTGGAAGTCATTTTGTAACGCCATCGGAGCCAAGGTGAGCCTCTCCTCCGGCCATCACCCCCAATCCAACGGGCAGTGTGAGCGGACCAACCAGGAGCTGGAGGCTGCGCTCCGCTGTGTGACTGCATCCAAACCCACGTCCTGGAGTAACCATCTTGCCTGGGTTGAATACGCCCACAACACCGCTCGCTCTTCTGCTACAGGGATGTCCCCCTTCAAGGCGTCCCTGGGTTACGACCCCCCGCTGTTCCCGGCGCAGGAGAGTGAGGTAACTGTCCCTTCAGTTAGGGCGCATCTCAGGCAGTTCTGCTTCATCTGGGCATCTGCGCGTAATGCGCTTTTACGCACGGCGGAGCGCAACAGAACTGTGGCGGACCGGCACAGAAGACCTGCCCCGGCGTACAGAGTTGGGCAACGAGTCTACGTGTCAACCCAGGACGTAACATTGAAAGGCGAGAGGAGGAAGCTGGCACAGCGCTTTATGGGACCCTACCCCATCACCCGGATCATCAACCCGGTAGCTGTGCGTGTGGCTATTCCCCCCTCCCTCCGCATCCATCCCACCTTCCACGTGTCCAAGGTGAAGCTGGCAGTCTCCGACCCCCTTTGCCCTCCTCCTGCTGCGCAACCCGCGCCCCGGATGGTTGGTGGCCATCCGGCCTGGGCCGTCTCTTCCATCCTGGACTCCCGGCGCCGGGGTCGTGGGTTGCAGTACTTGGTGGACTGGGAGGGCTATGGGCCTGAACATCGACAGTGGGTGCCCCCGTCGTTTGTGTTAGACCCCTCGCTCATCGCTGATTTCCACCGAGCGCACCCAGAGAAGCCATCGCCAGGAGGCGCTGCTAGAGGGGGGAGTACTGTCACGCCGCGCCGCTCATCAGCGGCGCCACCTGCACGCACACCTGCACATCATCAGCGGCGAGGAATATAAGCCGCCTCGCCCTGAGCTTCGGCCTGAAGCCGTCAGACTTCGCCACTCATCATCGTGAGTCAAACCTTTCCTTCAGCACAACGCTTTTGGTAAGAAGCCCTTACCTCCTTTCTTTCCAGTCTGCTCCCCTGTGCACAGGTGGATTCCTCGGCGGCGGACAACGCCTCTCCCTCGCCATTCCTCGCTGCTGCACCGAGCCCTGCAGGTGGCTGTCTTCCGGGTCCCGTCCTTGTGGTGCCAGTCATCTGTCCCTTGCAAGTAAGCTCCTCTCTCGCTCATTCTCCTCCTGTGTTGGTGTGTGCCCGTCACCCTGTGTCCTTGTGCTCTTTCCCATAGGGTTGCCGGCTGTACGGTCTCCTGCCTCTGTGCCCGAAGCAGACACCGCCGCCAATACATTTACATCCCGCAGACACACATCCATTCACCCTTGTTGCTAATAAACTATTTGAACTTCTCTGAGCCTGTGTGTGTGCGTCTCCTGAGCCGTGCGTTATGTCATAGACGTCCTCTATAACTGGAAGTGGAGTCCCTGTGATGCGTTGGGCGGTTTTCACCACCCACTGCAGCGCCTTACGGTCAGCGACAGAGCAGCTCCTATACCAGACTGTGACACAGTTGGTCAGGGTACTCTCTATCACGCAGTGGTAGAAGTTTCCCAGGATGTCAGTTGACAGATGGTTCTTCTTCAGTGTCCTCAAGAAGAAGAGGCACTGATGGGCCTTCTTGATCAGGCTGGTGGTGTTAACTGACCAGGACAGGTCCTCTGAGATGTGGGTCCCCAGGAATTTGAAGCTGGGGACACGTTCAACAGCTATGCTATTGATATGGATGGGGTCATGTGTCTCTCCCCTCTCCTTCCTGTAGTCCACTATGAGCTCCTTGGTTTTGCTGGTGTTAAGGAGCAGGTTATTGTCAGCGCACCAAGTAGCCAAGTGCTCAACCTCTGCCCTGTAATCTGACTCATCGTTGTCTCTGATGAGTCCAATCACCGTGGTGTCATCTGCGAACTTTATGATGGAATTGGATCCATACATAGGCCTGCAGTCATGGGTGAAGATGGAGTAGAGGAATGGGCTGAGCACACAGCCCTGTGGTACACCAGTGTTGAGTGTGATGACGGAAGAACGGTTGGGGCCTGACCTAACATGCTGGGGTCTGTTGGTCAGAAAATCCATGATCTAGTTGCAGGTGGAGGTACTGATTCCCAGGTCCCCAAGTTTAGTGAGCAACTTGGAGGGGATAACTGTGTTGAATGCTGAGCTGAAGTCAACAAACAGCATTCTTGCGTAGGTGTTCTTGTCATCCAGGTGTGAGAGTACATAGTGCAGCGCTGTAAAAACCGCATCCTCTGTACTCCTGTTGCTCCGGTAGGCAAACTGGTGAGGGTCCAGTGTAGGGGGCAGGCATTTTTTGAGCTGTGCCAAGACCAGTCGCTCAAAGCACTTTATGACTATGGGCGTCAGTGCCACAGGGCAATAGTTATTTAGGCACGATGGTGTTGAATGTTTCGGCACTGGTACTATTGAAGTGGTCTTGAAGCACGCTGGTACCACGGCCTGGGCCAGGGACAGGTTGAAGATGTCTGTGAAGACCCCTGCCAGCTGCTCAGCGCATGCCCTCAGCACACTCCCAGGAATGCCGTCAGGGCCAGCAGCCTTACGTACGTTGACATGACTCAGTGCATTACGGACGTCAGTGTGGGTGAGTGTGAGGTGGTGGAGGTCGTCAGAGGGTGGGAAATTGATGTTCTTTTCATTATTGTAATTGTCAAAATGAGCATAGAAGTCATTTAGCTCATTGAGAAAGGGCACAGTCATGGCTATAGGTATGGAGTTGCTGGGCTTATAATCAGAGATAGCTTGAATGCCCTGCCACATGCGTCGGGGGTCAGAGTCCCCAAAATGTTCCTCCACCTTCAGCTTGTAGCTGTGCTTGGCCCTCTTGATGCCCTTCTTCAGATCTGCCCTGGATGAACTGTAGGCCTGTGCATCACCAGATCTAAAGGCATTGTTACGTGCCTTTAGCAGAAGCCCCACTTCTCTGTTCATCCACAGCTTCTGATTTGGGTATGTGGTGATCTGTCTTTCCGTGGTGACACTGTCAATGGTGGTGTTGATATGGTCCAGGACTGAGTGAGTGTAAGAGTCGATGTTTATGTGGGAGCCACAGGTAGCCTGAGAGGTGAACATACTCCAGTCTGTGTTCCTAAACTTCTCCTGGAGTACAGAGTCAACCCCCTCTGGCCACACTTTGATGGTCCTCACTGATGGCTTCACCCGGTTGATGAGTGGTACATACTTGGGGGTAAGGAACAAGGATAAGTGATCAGACTGACCTAGGTGGGGGAGGGGAGTTGCTGTGTAGGCTCCCACAATATTGGGGTAAACATGGTCCAATGTTTTGTCCCCTCTTGTGTGACAGGAGACATGCTGGTAGAATTTAGGAAGCACTGTCTTGAGGTTAGAGTGGTTAAAATCACCCGCCACAATAAATGCTGCCTCTGGGTGTGCAGTTTGTTGTTTGCTAATAGCTACATGCAGTTCTTTCATAGCAAGCTTAGCATTAGCATCCGGAGAAATGTAAGCAGCTGTTATGATGGTACAAGTGAACTCGCGTGGCAGATAGAAAGGTCTACATTTAACCATGAGAAACTCCAGGTTAGCTGAGCAGTGTCTCTCAACAGTGACAGAGTTTGTGCACCAAGCCTTGTTAATATAAATGCACAATCCCCCACCTCTGGTTTTACCGGAGTCTTCTGCTGCTCTGTCTGCTCGGAGCGTGTGTAGGCCGACTAGCTCAATAGCATTGTCGGGTATTCCACTATGTAGCCATGTTTCGGTGAAAATCATGATATTGCAGTTCATAAGTCTCTTATTGTTGGTGATCCGAAGCCGTAGTTCACTCATTTTGTTCGCCAGTGACCGTACATTAGCGAGGAAAATACTGGGTAGAGAAAGCCGGTACGGCATTAGCTTTAGCTTAGCTCTTAGCCCACCGCGCTTCCCCCGCCTTTGTTTACGGTCTCTACGCCGCCTGCGAGCACTTCCGGTCGGCTGGGAAGGCTGCCGAGCGTCGGGTGTTCTCCGGAGCTCAGGGATGAGACGTAGGTTGCTAATAAAAAGATCGTTATCGTTACTTTGTAATCCAATGTCCAAAAGCTCATCTCGGGTGTAAGATGTGAAAGCAAGGCTGTTCTGAACAAACATAACCGGAATGAGCAGAAATAACACTGCTAATCCACAAAATCTGAAAAGATGCTGAGCCTTGGTCTTAGATATATATAATAACAGAGTAATATTTAGTTTTTGTTTAAACGACAAGCGGACAACAACTCCCATCATCCCACATCACTAAACACGGTTACATTTTAGTGATGTGAAAAGCACTGATTTCTCATAGCATTGACCCCTGCACTGACAGACAAGCCACTAGGATTAATCTCCGTCTGACTCTTAGCTAAATCACTACACAGTGGTAATAACAGAATTGATTTGCCTGACTGCTGCCCTCACTCTGTGTCCCTCTGTGAGGAAATCACATGAACAAAAAGAAAATGTCAATCACTTATCAGGACAAGTCTAAAATTCATTAGTTTGTCCAACAGAACATTATTGTGACGATCTAGTCAGCAGTCTGTTCTCTAAAGCGCAAAGTTCATTTTGTTGTTGCTACCTGGTCACTTGTGCCTCCTGTGCTGCCTCACTCTCCCTCTGATTACCTGGGCCACCTGTCTTCTCCCTCTGTCCCTCTGGTTTCCTCCCTCTCTCCCTCTTTGTTATCCCTGCTGCTGTCACTTTCACATTCTTTCTCCTGACATAAAATAAGCTCCATTAATGGGTTGATACAGTGTCGTCGGCCTCCGTCGTTCTATGATGACCATGGAAGAGAATCCTAAACGTCTACTCTGCTGGAACAGCACTGCCTGTGGCTGAACAGGCCGATGCGCGAATGACAGTCCCTGTCACACAGGTCACACTTGTGGGTGGTCTCCGTGCTGCTGGGTCTGTGGCGGTTCTTCCTGCGGGTCCTTTTTTCATCTGCTGCAGCAGTCAGTCTCTCTTCACCCGCCTTGAGCTGTCTGGTCAGGGTGCCTCTCCATTTGGAGCGGTCCGTTGCAAGGTCCTCCCAGCGCTCTGTGTTGATCTCCAGGGCCTTCATGTCTCTCTTGCAGACATCTCTAAAGCGCAGCTGTGGGCGGCCAATGTCTCTCCTGCCAGTTGCCAGTTCTCCATAGAGGACGTCTTTGGGGATTCTGCCATCCTCCATACAGTGAACGTGGCCTAGCCAGCGGAGCCTGCGCTGCCTGAGTAGAGTGAACATGGAGGGAAGGCCGGCGCGGGACAGAACTTCTGTGTTGGGCACCTTGTCCTGCCAGGATATGTCCAGGATGTGGCGAATGCAGCGCAAGTGGAAGGAGTTCAGTCTCTTTTCCTGCCGGGCGTATGTTGTCCACGTCTCACTCCCATAGAGCAGTGTGCTGATGACGCAGGCGTTGTACACTGCCATCTTCGTCTTGACAGAGAGTTTGGGATTCTCCCACACTCGTGTGGTGAGGCGAGCGAGTGTGAAGGCTGATTTTCCAATCCTCTTGTTGATCTCTGTATCAAGGGAGAGGTTGTTGCTGATCGTGGACCCCAGGTACGTGAACTGATTCACGACCTCCAGCTTGTAGTCATCAATGGTGATGGTTGGTGGTGCTTCCGTGCTTTGCGCCAAGACGTTAGTCTTCTTCAGGCTGATGGTAAGCCCGAAGTCCTTGCATGCCTGGGAGAAGCGGTCCATCAGGGTCTGAAGCTCCTGCTGTGTGTGGGTTGCGACTGCAGCGTCGTCTGCGAACAGCATGTCTCTGATTAGAGCCTCGCGCACTTTGGTTCTGGCTTTCAGGCGGGCGAGGTTGAAAAGCCTGCCGTCAGATCTTGTGTGCAGGTAGATTCCCTCTGTTGCTGTGCTGAAGGCATGCCTCAGGAGCATAGCAAAGAAAATCCCAAAGAGGGTTGGCGCAAGTACACAGCCCTGTTTCACTCCGCTGCGTATGTTGAATGGCTCTGAGACGTTGCCATCGTGCTGCACTATCCCCTGCATGTTGGTGTGAAACGATTCGATGAGGCTTTGCAACTTTGGTGGGCATCCTATCTTTGGCAGGATCTTGAAAAGGCCCTCTCTGCTGACCAGATCGAACGCTTTGGTGAGGTCGATGAAGGCGACGTACAGAGGCATGTTCTGTTCTCTGCATTTCTCCTGGAGTTGGTGGATGGAGAATATCATGTCTACCGTCGATCGCTCAGCGCGGAAGCCACACTGAGACTCGGGGTAGACACGTTCGGCAAGCTTCTGTAGACAAATGAGAACAACTCGTGCGTAGACTTTGCCAACAACGCTGAGGAGGGAAATGCCCCTGTAGTTGTTGCAGTCGCTTCTCTCCCCTTTGTTTTTGTAGAGGGTGATGAGCTTGGCATCCCTCATGTCCTGTGGTACGGCACCTTCCTTCCAGCACTGGCAGAGGACGTCATGCAATGGCAGCAGTAGGGCGGTCTTGCAGTGCTTGATCAGGTCAGGGGGTATGCCGTCGTTGCCGGGTGCCTTGCCAGCGGCCAAGCTATCAATGGCCTTACTGAGTTCGTCGATGGTTGGCTCGGCGTCAAGTTCGTCCATGGATGGCAGGTAGTCGATGGCATCAAGGGCTGACGGTGTCACGGTGTTCTGTCTAGAGTAGAGGTCGGAGTAGTGTTCCACCCATCTCTCCATCTGCTTGTTCTTCTCTGTGATCATCTCCCCGGTGGAAGATTTGAGGGGGGCCGTCTTGCTCTGAGCCGGACCAAGTGCTTTCTTGATGCCATCGTACATACCACGGATGTTCCCTGTTATGGCAGCGGTTTGAATGTCTTGGCTGAGCTGAGTCCAGTACTCGTTGGCACAGCGCCGAGCAGTCTGCTGAACTTTGCTTCTCACAGCCCTGAGAATCTGGAGATTCTTCTCGTTTGGGTACTTCTTGTACTCAGCAAGTGCTGAGCACTTGGCTTCAATGACGGGGGTCATCTCGGTCAACTTGGCATCAAACCAGTCCTGTGACTTCGAGGTCTTCCTCCCAAAGGTAGCCAAGGCTGTGCGGTAGATGGTGTTTCGCAGCTCTTCCCACTTCTGCTCTGCAGATTCTCCTCCTTGTGGTACACCAAGTTCCTTCTCAAAGGTGGAGGAAAACTGCTCAACAAGTTCTGGTTGGGCCATCTTGCTGGTGTCAATCCGTGCCTTTCCAGGTTGTCTAGCATGATGGAATTTCTTCAGCTGCAGCTTGACCTTGCAACACACCAATGAATGGTCTGTGTCGCAATCTGCACTCTGGAACGAACGGGTGATTAGCACGTTCTTCAGTGAGGTGCGCCTGGTCAGGATCAAGTCTAGCTGGTGCCAGTGCTTTGAGCGCGGATGTTGCCAGGAAACCTTGTGTTGGGGCTTGGTCTTGAAGAACGAGTTTGTGATGCACAGATCGTGATATGTGCAGAACTCGAGCAGCCGCTGTCCGTTGTCGTTCATTCTGCCCACGCCAAAAGGTCCAAGACAGGAGGGCCAGGAGTCGTGGTCAGCACCCACTCTGGCATTGAAGTCTCCAAGGAGAATGAGTTGTTCAGAGTTGGGGATGATCCTGACAGTTGTTGCGAGATTCTCGTCGAACTCGTCTTTTGCCTCTGGTGTGGCTGTCTGTGTTGGGGCATACACACTGACGAGGGTGACTGGGCCTTCAGTGGTGTTCAGGCGGAGGGTGAGGAGTCGTGCAGAGCCAGTGCTGCCTGGTTCCACCATCTTCAGCAAAGTGTTCTTCACTGCGAAGCCCACTCCATGTTCCCTGTGTTCGTCACTGCCCTTTCCCTGCCAGTAGAACGTGTAGTCCTTCTCTCTCAGTGTGCCTGCATCAGCCAACCGTGTTTCCTGGAGAGTGGCGATATCCACTCCCAGTCTCTTCAGCTCATTATTGATGATGGCAGTCTTCCTGGTGCCGTTGAAGTCCTTTAGGTTAGCAGCGAGTCCTGTCATCATAGTGCGGACGTTCCAAGTTCCCAGTTTTAGAGTTGGTCTCTTTTGTTTTATTGTCTTGCCTGGTGCGAAGGTTCTCAGCCTGCTGTTTGGATTTCTCCTTATCCCCATGCACCCAATGAGGAAAGCAAGCTGTGGCGGGACAACACCTTATTGGCTGGGGGCTGCCCAGCTTGAGGCGGGCGGTAGCTTTCCAGTGAGATCTGATGATCCCTCCCACCATCGGGAACAACCCCTGGCGCCACGCTCTACGCCAATTGAGCAGTGGCTTATAACCGGTAACTGTCATTCCCCGTGTTTTGTCTACGCCAAAGGCGAAGCTGGAGTGTCCTCTCCAGTGATCCGGTGTTCTACCTTCCAGCGTTGGGCGTTGGTAGGATTCAAGCCTGGGCAGGAAGATATGGAGGACAAGATGTTGCCCATGCAGCATGTCCCCCCTCTCCACGTCACTGATGAATCCAAAGGAACAGCAGGGCTGCTACAGTTTGGCACCAGCGCCGTTGCAGGAGCTGCCAGAACGATGTTGAGCACAACATAGAACTGCCTTAGGGGCTCCGACTCCGGATTTTTCCTCAGGGTTGACTCCCGAAGCCTTTCCCGTGACCAGGTATGCCGCAAGGCAGCAGAGGTTTGAAATCAGGGTTTACCTTCCCCTAGATGGGCTACCTTCCCAGGTTGACGAGCCACCATCTACCCGAAGCATCTGGTTTTAAGGCGCCAGAGATCCGCCCTCGCCCCTTCTCCTATTAGTAAAAGCAGTTCCACCGGGCTTAGAGACTAAACCACACGGGCAGGCTAGGAGTTGGACTTAGTTGTCAGAGGCTTTTCGAGACGCACGCCATAAGGAGCATTTTATGAGCACTGGGAGCTTAACCCCAGTGTCGCTCCTGGCTATGACAACCTTGGAAACCAAGGTTACAAATGGTTTAAGAGAGGTACTTCACTGACAGTTTTGGAATATGTAATTCATTCAAGAATTCCCCACACGAAAAACTTGGAAAGATGTCAAATGCACCCCCTCCCCATCATCTTAACAGTGCTATCAGCAGGTGCATTAGGTCTAGTTTATTTTGATACCATGTTCATCATTCTAGCCACAGAACTGAGGTTAATGCAGCTGCTGAATGTGGATGAGGCTTACTACTGTGTAGCCCGAGTAGGTTCATTTTGTCTTCTTTTAATTATTTGCTTTTTTGTTCTTATTAAAGACAGATAGAAAGGATATGTTTTTTACCTTCTTTTCTTTTCATGTTTCGACTGTCGAAACATGTAAAGACTACCTCACTGGCTTCTATATTGGAGTTATCCCCAATGGATGAAAGGGTTGTTTCCCTATGATTTAGGGTTGGGAAATGGGTCCTGACTATCATTTGTGCCTATGCACCAAATGATGGTTCAGAGTACCGACCCTTTTTGGAGTCTCTGACTGGGGGGCTGGAG
Source organism: Pholidichthys leucotaenia (assembly GCA_020510985.1). Lineage (NCBI taxonomy): Eukaryota > Metazoa > Chordata > Actinopteri > Cichliformes > Pholidichthyidae > Pholidichthys > Pholidichthys leucotaenia. The sequence continues at coordinate 64,425,555 of CM035844.1, read as the reverse complement.
AGTGCTCCTCTTGGAGACTCCATTGTCCTACCGGGGGACTTCAATGCGCATGTGGGCAATGACAGTGAAACCTGGAGGGGGGTGACTGGAAGGAACAGCCTGCCCGATCTGAACATGAGTGTTGTTCAGTTATTGGACTTCTGTGCTAACCACAGTTTGTCCATAACAAACACCATGTTCAAGCATAAGGGTGTCCATATGTGCACCGGGCACCAGAACACCCTAGGTCGCAGGTCAATGATCGATTTTCTTATTGTGTCATCAGACCTACGACCGTATGTCTTGGACACTCGGGTAAAGAGAGGTGCAGAGCTGTCAACTGATCACCACCTAATGATGAGTTGGATCCGATGGCAGGGGAGGATGCCATTCAGACCTGGTAGACCCAAACGTATAGTGAGGGTGTGCTGGGAAAGTCTGGGTGAGAACCCTGTCTGGGAGGTCTTCAACTCCCACCTCCGGAAGAACTTCAACCACATTCCGAGGGAGCCTTGAGACATGGAGTCTGAATGGGTCGTGTTCTCCGCCTCCATTGTTAAAGCAGCACCCCAAAGCTGCAGCCGCAAGGTTGTCGGTGCATCTTGTGGTGGCAACCCCCGAACCAAGTGGTGGACACTGGTGGTGAGGGGGGCCATTAAGCTGAACAAGGAGTCCTGTCAAGCTTGATTGGCTTGTGGGACTCCCGAAGAAGCTGAGGTGTATTGGCAAGCCAAGCGGAGTGTGGCATGGGTGGTTGCTGAAGCAAAAACTCGGGTGTGGGAGGAGTTCGGTGAGGCCATGGAACAAGACTTTCGGTTGGCCTCGAAGAGATTCTGGCAAACTATCCGGCGGCTCAGAAGGGGGAAGCAGCTCCCTGTCCACACTGTGTATGGTGCGGATGGGGCACTGCTGACTACGACTTACTTGGGATATCGCCGGGAGATGGAAGGAATACTTCGAGGATCTCTTCAATCCCACTGACATGCCTTCCACAGAGGAAGCAGGGCTTGTGGCAGAGGGAGACGACTCGCCTATCACAGGGGCTGAGGTCACCAAGGGGGTTAAAAATCTCTCTGGTGGCCGGGCTCTGAGGTATATGAGATTCACCTCAAGTACCTAGAGGCCCTGGATGTCATGATTGACACGTCTCTGCAACATTGCGTGGAGGTCGGGGGCAATGTCTTTGGCATGGCAAACCAGGGTGGTGGTTCCTCTCTTCAAAAAAGGGAACCGGAGGGTGTGCTCCAACTTAAGAAGTATCACACTCCTCAGCCTCCCTGGGAAGGTCTATACCAAGGTACTGGAGAGGAGAGTCCGGCCGTTGGTCAAACCTCGGATTCAGGAGGAGCAATGTGGTTTTTGTCCTGGCCATGGCACATCGGACCAGCTCTTTATCCTCTTGAGGATTCGTGGGAGTTTGCCCAAACAGTGTACATGTGTTTTCTGGACTTGGAGAAGGCATTCAACCGTGTCCCTAAAGGTTTTTTGTGGGGGTGCTTCAGGAGTGTGGAGTATCGGGTTTGTTTTTATGAGCTATTCAGTCTCTATGTGACCATTGTGAGAGTATGATTCATATTGCCAACACTCGGTCGGACTCTTTCTCAGTGAGAAGTGGACCGCCAGGGCTGCCCTTTGTCACCAATCCTGTTCATAATTTTAATGGGCAGGATTTCTAGGCACAGCCAGGGAATTGAGGGTGTAATGCTTGGTGACCACAGGATCTCATCTCTGTTGTTTGCAGATGATGTTGTCCTGCTAGCTTCATCCAGCAATGACCTACGGGTCTTACTGGGATGGTTTGCCGCTGAGTGTGAAGCGGCTGGGATGAGAATCAGCACCTCGAAGTCCGAGTCCATGGTCCTCAGCCGGAAAACGGTGGATTGTCCTCTCCGGGTTGGGGACAGGTTCCTGCCCCAAGTGGAGGAGTTTAAGTATCTTGGAGTTTTATTCACGAGTGAGGGGAGAATGGAGCAATAGACTGACAGACGGATCAGAGCAGCATCTGCAGTGATGTGGATGTTGTACCGGTCTGTTGTGGTGAAGAGGGAGTTGAGTTCTAAGGCAAAGCTGTCGATTTACCAGTCAATCTACGTTCCTACCCTCACCCATGGTAATGAGCTTTGGGTAATGACTGAAAGAATGAGATTGCGGATACAAGCGGCTGAAATGAGCTTTCTCCGTAGGATTGCTGGACTCACCCTTAGAGATAGGGTGAGGAGCTCAGTCATCCGGGAGAGGCTCAGAGTAGAACTGCTGCTCCTCCACATTGAAAGGAGCCAGTTGAGGTAGTATAGATAGATAGATAGATAGATAGATAGATAGATAGATAGATAGATAGATAGATGTACTTTATTGATTCCAAACTGGGAAATTACAGTGTAACAGCAGCATGACAGTTGACAGCCAAACAACAGAAACACACATGACAGACAAAGGGATTACCCATGGAAAGTAAAAAAGAAACTAACACGACTATAGAACCTATATACATCATAGCTTAACCCCTTGCACTCCGGTCAATTTCCCTAAAAACGCCAAAAAAATAACGTGCCCAAATTAAATCCAAATCTGTTCTTCAACCCTTTGCAGCATCTTCATGGGGTTGGTCTCATTTAAAAGAAAACACTTTGAATTTTTTGGCAAAACTGTCATAATTTCTCTAAGTGCTCCAGCCACTCAGTTACAGTCATCTAAACATACTGAACTTGAAGAAAATAAATTTGGCCTGGGTGTTTTTTTGGATACAAATGCTTGCAAATAACACACAGCTTCAGATTTGGGCTGGAAAATGCAACAGAAATGTAGAACCAAGTGTTATCCAGCTGAGGTCCAAATTTTGTAACAATACCACAAAAAATGAATATATTACACAGCTTTTTCCTCAGGTAGTTCCCAGGCGTTTTTGAACTGTGCCAAATTGTGCCATATGGCACAGTTTGGAAAAACGTCTGTAACTTTTGAATGATTCAATATAGAAGCTTCATCTTGGGCTCTAATGAAAGGTGACACTCAGGGCAGTGTGTGTGTGTGGGGGGGTTGTCCCCTCCCCCCTCACTACAGAGGACGGACATCGGCCATCGCTACATGACGGAATAGACTCATGTGGCTATGTGGCGACCGCGGCGCAGTCACCGCGGCTTCCCTCCCCCTCGCTACAGAAGAGTAGCGGGGGGGGGGGGCGTTCACGGTCCGGACGCGGCGAACGAACCGTGTACCGCGGCGCACGCACTTCGGACTTCGTGCGCCGCACAGTTGTAATTTACCGATCGGTCAAAAGTCATTTTTGATTACAATTTTCAGGGATAAAGAATAATTTAGCTTATAACACCTCTTCACAGCAGCATTGTCCTGGAGAACTTCTCTTCCTCATTGTCCGACGAACGCGACGCTGGTCTGCTCGTGGTTCCCGGTCAAAACATAATTCCATTATTGCCGTTTTGGCGAATGATTTACGACCTTTGTCGTCAGCCTCCGTCAGTCTATGATGACCATGGAAGAGAATCCTAAACATCTATTCTGCTGGAATAAGTGCAGGTCGCACTTGTGGGTGGTCTCCGTGCTGCTGGGTCTATAGCAGGTTCTTCCTGTGGGTCCTTTTTTTCATCTGCTGCAGCAGTCAGTCTCTCTTCACCCAGCCCGAACTTCTGTGCTTCAATTGGCTCGCTGCATTCACAGCGTTGGTAGGTGGGTCCTTCTTGCTAGGTTTTCAGTCATTGGTTCTTCAAGGTTTCAGAAACCCAATTCAAGGCTTTTATTAGGCGAATGAGAGGTCAATCATATCTGATCTGTTCGCGGCTGTGTCTGTAGTGGAAGAACTTTTTTTTTTTTTCAGTGCGCGCTTGGCAGCGCCCTCGTGCGTCCTAGAGCTCACGAGGGCACACGACAGCGCCCTTGTGCGCTCTGGGATGCAGAGACGTGCCCGTCTGCGGTACACCAGAGTGCAAGAGGTTAATATATGATGACCTGTATAAACACATGAATCATCCCATTGCACAAAGAAGGACTATCAGGAGCAGAGTGAAAAGTGATGCACCAGTTAGTCTGTAAGGTGCAGTGTGGCAACATAGCTATGACGAGAATACAACATCATAGTGAGTTATTGTACAGTGAAATTGCATGTGGCAGGAAAGATTTCCTGTACCTGGCTGTTCAACAACGAAGCTGTAGTAGTCTACTGGAGAAAGTGCTTCGCTGCCTATCTAGTGTGTGGTGGAGGGGGTGATCAGGATTGTCCATGATGGATCGCAGTTTATTTAGTGTTCTCCTCTCCATCACTGTCTCAAAGGTCTCCGGTCTGAGCCCAATTACAGAGCCAGCCCTCTTGATAATCTTGTCAAGTCTGTTGGTATCTCTGGCCCTGATACTGCTACCCCAACAGACCGCAGCAAAGAAGATGGCGCTGGCAACAATGGTCTGGTAGAAAAGCTCCAGCATCCTGCTGCACACGTTGAAGGATCTCAGTTTTCTCAGGAAATAGAGTCTGCTCATCCCCTTCTTGTGTGCAGCATCGGTGTTGAGCATCTGATCAGAATGCCTCCTGGACACCTCCCACTTGAGGTGTTTCGGGCATGTCCCACTGGCAGGAGACCCCGGGGTAGACCCAGGACTTGCTTGAGAGACTGTGTCTCCCAGCTGGTCTGGGAATGCCTTGGTATCCTCTCTGAAGAGCTGGAGCAGCTGGCTGGAGAGAGGGAAGTCTGGGCTTCTCTGCTTGAACTGCTGCCTCTGCGACTCGGACCTCTGGAAAGCAGTAGAAGATGAATGGATGGATGGATATTTTGCATAAGTTTTGGTAGCTTCAATAACAGCCTTGATCATTTTTTAACATTGCATAATAAAGGAAAAAATATTGCAGTCACACCATCTATCATTTAAATCAAAAATTGCAAAACAAAGAATTTTCTTAAACAGTCTTTTAAAATGTCCTCTTGCCACTGCAGAACTAATTGGTATTACAAAGAAAAACTAATCAACACAACCTCTGTTCTTTGTTGTTGCTGTTTGAATCTACTGGCTAAAGTTCCAGAGTGGATATTAATTAGTTAGATTTACTTAAGTACATAATACTCAACATTTCTGAAAAATTGTACTTTGATTAATTTCATTGTAGGATACTTTTTACTCTTGCTTGACTACATTTATGAAGAAAAAACTGTCCTTTTCTTAAGCACATTTAGTGATGCTCTGAGTAACTTCATTTCTGCTTCAGAAGAGAGCTATTAGAATAATAAACAAAGCTGCTTACAGGGAACCAACAAATCCACTTTTTCTTAAACTAAAAGCTCTCAAGTTGAAAGATCTGGTTGACTTTAAAACTGCAATAATAATGTTTAAAGTGAAGAATTTATCACTGCCCGCAAATATCCAAAAGTTGTTCCAAATAAGGGAGAAACAATATCACTTCAGAGGAACATGTATATTTCAAAAACCTTCAGTGAGAACTACCACCAAGCAACACTGTGTTTCAGTGCAAGGAGTCAGATTATGGAACAATTTTGGACCTGAATTAAAATCATGTGCAACGCTTGGACAATTTAAACAAAAACTAAAGGAAGAAATACTCCAAACATATATACAAGATGACATGTAAAATCACATAAGGATTGTCATATCCAGCCTGTGTTGTGTTGTTGCCTAGTTTTGGGTTTTTTTTCCTACTTTTTTCTGTCACACTTGGTCTTAGCTTTGTTCTGAATTGTAATCACTCTTGTTTTGTTTTTTCTTTTGAATTCTTGGATGGAATATGGGTGGGCAATATAAGCTGCGGCTTCAGCCATCACCCATTTCGGATAACTTTTGTTGAACTGTATAATCAGAGGAGTTATTGCCTAATTTGACCTTGTTGGATTTTATTTCCCCCCTTTTGCTATACTATTCAGTTCCTTTTAACCTGTACTATCCGAAATAAAGATTCATTCATTCATTCATTCATTCTCCGATGTGTTAACGGGTTAGACATGTTCTTGTTTATACTGCAACAATTGTTCTTATCAGAAATGACTCCATCCTTAGTGATGTTAGAGAATTTTTAGTTCAGTAAAATCAGACGTTAAATCCAGGATCAGCAATTATTATTTTTTGTCTACTCTTTCTTTATCTAATTTGGTTTGATGTGGGAAATGTGGACATGTTGCTCAGTTTTCCCAAGAGCAACACATGTAAGAACTTTCCAAACTGGTTAAGAATAAAGTCACAAGTATAACAAATGTACAAGAAAACGTAGCAAGGTTTACAAATAAACAGAGAAATTATGGCAGAAAAGTCATATATTTTTGATTTGAAGTCACAAATTATTAAGAACTAAGTTAAAAGTTTGCTAGAAAAATGTCTCAAATCTGACATAATTCAGGACCCAGGGGACAAAGGACAGACTCGAGTGAAGTACAATTATCCTTTAATTTGCTAACTGTGCTCGTGTATGCGTGCGTGTATGTACAGTGAGTGCAGTGTAGGACTCGTGCTGGGGGAAGAGCGGGACGCCGTTCAGCCTGGCAACCCTACAAAGACAAAGCAGAGGAATTAGCTCAGCTCCTGGGCAAAGGGTGTTATAATAATGACAGCTTACTTTGCAGGTGGTGGTGATGAGCTCAGGCTGGCCTTGAGGGCGACAGCCAGGGAGACAGCGTCTGGCGCTTGTGCAAGGAAGAGTGCGAGTTACCCTGTGGCAGGAGTGGAGCTGAACCGCCGCTGGGGAGAGAGGAATCCACCACCAGGGAGATCCAACTGTGCACAGGTGAAGATGAACTTGACAAGGTAAGTCAATGAATTGCTTACGTGTGCCGAAGCGTTGGTCTGGAGATCAGACGATGAGCCAGGACGTGGCTGTTGACGAGAGGCGTGTCGTAGGGAGTTTGACAGACATCTTCATGCTGAGTCACAGGCAGGTCTGGCTTTTAAAGCCCGCTGATGGTTGGCAGCAGGTGTGCGTGCAGCTGAGATTGATGATGGTTGGCAGCAGGTGTGCGTGCAGCTGATATTGATGATGGCCCTGAGGGCGCCATGACAGTACTCCACCCCTCTAGAGGTGCCTCCTGGCACCTGACCTATCTTACCCGGGTGCGTCCGGTGAAACTCCCTGATGGGTTGTTTGTCGAGCACGAATGACGAACACACCCAGGACTTCCACTCGGGGCCATACCCCTCCCAGTCCACCAGGTACTGCAGGCCGCGACCCCGGCGGCTAACGTCCAGGATGGAATTGACTCTCCACGCCGGGTCGCCATCTATCACCACTGGTGGAGGTGGAGCCTTGGGAGGAGGGCAGAGAGGGCTGGAGCAGACGGGTTTCACCTGCGAGATGTGGAAAGTCGGACAGATGCGGAGGGAGGGGGAGAGAGCTAGGCGTACAGCCACAGGGTTAATTACATGAATAATGGGGAAGGGCCCGATAAAGTGCTGGGCCAACTTCCGTCTCTCAGCTTTCAGGTTAATATTTTGAGTTGACAGCCACACCTGCTGACCCACCTTGATAGATAGATAGATAGATAGATAGATAGATAGATAGATAGATAGATAGATAGATAGATAGATAGATAGATAGATAGATAGATAGATAGATACTTTATTTCGAACAAAAAAGTATAACAAAAACAAAACAAATGACAAATGCAATAAAGTAAGAGTATACAGTGTTCGAAAGGGAGAAGGAAGAAGTGAACACTTATTAATTCCAACTCCTCTTTTCCATAAATACACCCATGTGAATTATATACAAATTACTGTGGCGGTTCGGTTAACCCCCACAACAGATTAAGGACAGTCAGCTCGCTTCTCTTGGTTTTTCCCGCTGCACTACTGAGATGTAATGTGCCATTCATGTATTGTGATGTAATGTGCCATTCATGTATAGTGTTCATGCGTCCTGTCCTTACTGTGACCTAGAGACTGAGATCAATATGTAGATGTGCCTTGTAACCTCTTTGCCCTGCACCTGGAGCAGAGGCTAGCAATCTGCCTATTGTTATGTATGTCTCTCAAATGCAAATGTCTCACGCCTGTTCTGCAGTCTCTTTGATCATACCAACTGCTGGGAATACCCTTTGATGTATTGTCTGAGTTGGGTATATATACTGCACTGAAATCCATGTTCTTTCTCTCATTCTCTCATTCTGCAACTGCTGCTGGACATATACACTCTGTGTCCCTTTGCTGGAGAGCCTCCGAGCCGCCCATAGGGCGAGCCTCGTGACGGCGGTATGATTTAATAAACTCTACTTAAAACTCAACACCAACGCCACTTTATTTCATGCCGCCGCATTACCACATTTAAGACCCCAAGTAAACAATTAACTGTATTTTGTACATATCAACATTAACACCCATCCATCCTAACATACATTGATGTCCATACATCAAAACCAGCCTCAAACAACACAGATATACACAGTGCTGTCCCCCCCACCATTCCATAGTGTCCCAGAGTGAGCATAGTGAATCGTACATATAAATACTACCCTTCTAACATATATCCTTTCAGCAAATAATGTTTATACCTCTTTTTGAATTGAATTCTGTTTGTACATAGTTTCAGTTCCGGCTCCAGACTGTTCCACAAATCCACCCCACAGACAGATATGCACAGACTTTTCTTGGTTGTTCGTATCTTGGGTTTTGTAAAGTTTAAGTCTCCTCTCAAATTATGATCATTGTCTCTTTTTTTTAAATATTTTTTGTATATTAGTTGGGAGTTGATTATTAATTGCCCTGTACATTACTTGTGCTGTCTTAAATTTAACTAAATCGATGAACTTTATGACATGTGACTTTAAAAACAATGAATTGGTATGGTCTCTATATCCTACATTATTTATTATCCTTATAGTGTGGAGAGCGTGAAAAGATGAGGCTGAGTTTATTTCTCAATTCAGGTTTATTAACATTCACGTATCTCCAACATCATCTCAAACAGAAAAGAGACCCGTCGTCCCACATCTGTCCCTTTTATACCTGGGACATCAAAGTACAGAGTCACATTGTCTTTAATCCCCAGACACAATACATAAACCCTCAGGTCTTCTCCTCTCCCCCAAAACCCTGGTGGTCAGGAAGTCTCTCAAGGCCATCTCAAAAGATTACATTTCGCATCCTCCTGTTATCCCCAGGAGACCCAGACTTATTGTTCATTCTGAGACGTGGGCAACAGTAATATACACATGCAGCCTAAGCAACTCAAATATGTGTGCCGCAATAGCTCTTTTTTGTAATGTGCATATTGACTGTAGGTTGGTCTTGTAGGTGTTGCCCCAGACTTCTACACAGTAGTTAAGATAAGGTAGAAACAGTGAATTGTACAGTAAGAACAATGATTTATAGTCCAAGATGTGTCTTGTCTTCCCCAGTATCCCTATACATTTTGCCAACTTGGCCCGGATGTGACTGATGTGAGGTTTCCAGCAGATTTTATTGTCTAGCGTCACCCCCAGAAACGTATTTTCCTGTACCGTTTCTATTCTGGTATCATCTATCGTTACTATGGCTGTGTTGTGAGACATGTATATGTTGGACACTGCATATGTGATTTAACCACGATGAAGGAGAGCCAGCCCCCTGCGGTGCGGAGCCACAGAGCCTGGACCCCCTGCGGAGGACAGGGGACAGAAGACTTCCTGACCACTGAGGCTCGGGAAGAGAGAAGGGGGAGTTATGTAAATAAAAGGCTAATGAATGTGAATAAAGAGATTTTGAGAGAGATGTGTGATTTCCCCCGCGAGGGAAATGGTTTGATGTCAGAATGTTTAAATGAGAGAACTTTGGTGTGTTCACTCTCTTTGTTCGCTGCTCAAGAATGAGAGCAGATGGTGGAATGATTTCTTGAATAAACTGGAATGAAAGACAATTCGGTTTCGTTATTCAAGTCTCCCCACATTGGTGACTGACGACGTTGAGAATGAACGAAGAAATTCTCAGGGTCCCGGACTCACAGCGCTCAGAGCTGGCGAACGCAGTGGCCGTTAAGCTGCCTGATTTCTGGCAGGATAACCCACGGTCGTGGTTTCTGCAAGCAGAGTCGCAGTTCGTGCTCGCAGGAGTAACGGTGGATGACACTAAGTTCCACCATGTCATCGCTAAACTGGACAACAGCACAGCTCGGTGCGTGCAAAGCTTGGTGGAGCAGCCACCCGCGACCGACAGGTACGGCAAGCTGAAATCCACCCTCATCAAGTTTTTCACCCCCTCGGCTGAAGTGAGGGCGAGGAGGATCCTGTCTTTGCTAGACCAAGGTGGACACAGGCCGAGCACCCTGATGGAGGAGATGATACAGCTGAGAGGGTTGGACAACGATGATTTCATTTTTCAGTTCATCTTCCTCTCCAACCTCCCGGCGCATGCGAGAAGCACGCTGGCCGGCAAAAAGTGTCACACCCTGGAGGAGTTCCGGGAGCTGGCCCAGGAGGCAGATGGGATCCTGGACGCCTGCGGCGGGCAAGCAACCACAGCAGCGACCCGAGACAGCGGGGAGCCAGAGGCGGCAGAACCAGACTGGCCGACGATGGCGGCAACACGGCCGCGACGAGGGGGAGCCAATAGCCCGGTGGCAGAGGCGCGGGCACGACACAGCGGAGGAGAAGATCTCTGCTTTTACCATCGGAGGTTCGCAGAGAAGGCACGCAGGTGTGTGCCGCCCTGCATCTTCAGGAGTTCGGGAAACGGCAAGACCGGGGGTCGCTAGCAGCTTCGACCCTCGGAGAACGCAACAATCTGCTCTACATCACGGATGCGCACTCCGGACGAGAGTTCCTCATCGACACCGGAGCACAAGTGAGCTTCATCACCCCAACATACGCGGACCGGGTGGCTGGACCCCACGGTAGCGGAGCTACAGCGGCAAATGGCTCGAACATCAACACCTACGGGAGAAGGACCTTGCCTTTATGCTTACATGGCCGCACATATGAATGGACTTTTGTGATAGCGGCGGTGAGTTTCAACATGTTGGGCGCGGATTTTTTGTGTTCACACAATCTGTTAGTTGATCTTGCTAATAGACGGCTGGTAAATGCACTCTCTTTTTACTCTCTCCCCTGTTCAGCTCGAGTGTCCCCGCCACCAGTACAGACCCACGTCGCTACAGCAGGTGGTAAGTTTCACACACTCCTCACCCAATTTCCAGCGCTCACTGTGCCCACTTTTTCAGCGACGGTCGCGAAGCACGGGGTGAAACACGTTATCCCCACTTCTGGTCCTCCCGTGTTTGCAAAAGCTCGGCGCTTGGATGCAGTTAAGCTCGCCATTGCGCGCGAGGAGTTCGCCAGCCTGGAGAGGCTGGGCATCGTTCGTAGGTCGAAGAGCCCGTGGGCTTCGCCGCTGCACATGGTACCGAAAGCCGATGGCTCCTGGAGACCGTGCGGGGATTACCGCAGGCTAAACAACGCTACGGCGCACGATCGTTATCCCATCCCGCACATTCAGGATTTTTCGGTGCACCTGGCGGGGGCGCGCATTTTTTCAAAGATTGATCTAGTTCGCAGCTATCACCAAGTCCCGGTCCAACCGGAGGACATTCCTAAAACAGCGGTAATAACCCCGTTCGGACTTTTCGAATTTTTACGCATGCCGTTTGGTCTCAAAGGGGCGGCGCAAACATTTCAGCGGATGATGGATGCCGTGTTACGCGATCTCCCTTTCGTGTTTGTGTACCTCGACGACATTTTGGTCGTGAGTACTTCAGAGGACGAACACGAAACGCACCTCACAGCAGTTTTTAGGAGGCTGGGAGAGCACGGCTTAATAGTTAACCCAGCCAAGTGCCAGTTCGGCGTCGAGCGGATTGATTTTTTGGGTCACCGCGTCTCCCCGGAGGGAGCGGTTCCGTTACCAGAGAAAGTACGCGCGGTAGCGGATTTTCCCCGTCCACAAACGGTCAAATCACTACAGGAATTCTTGGGGATGGTGAATTTTTATAACCGATTCCTGCCCCACGCAGCTCAAATCATGCAACCGTTATATGCCGCGCTCAAAAAACAAAAACCGACCCAGGCGGTCGAATGGTCCCCGGAGCGGGAGCGCGCGTTCACAGAGGTTAAAAAAGCCTTGGCTGACGCTGCGCTCCTGGCCCACCCAGACCCTGCAGCACATATCGCGCTGACGACAGACGCTTCAGATTTAGCCATAGGGGCCGTTATTGAGCAACAGGTAGCCGGAGTTTGGCAGCCTTTGGCTTTCTTTAGCAAATCTTTAAGCGCGGCTGAACGAAAATACAGCGCGTTTGACAGAGAACTGTTGGCGCTGCATTTGGCTATTCGTCATTTCCAGTTCTGGCTGGAAGGACGGTGCTTCACCGCTTATGTGGACCACAAGCCGCTCACATACGCCATGGCCAAAATTTCAGACCCGTGGTCCGGCAGGCAGCAGAGGCAGCTGGCCGCAATCTCGGAATTTACCACTGACATTAGGCACGTCGCGGGCAAATTCAATGTAGTAGCGGATTGTCTCTCACGCGCGTTCACGACCCCAACACGCGCAGAGGCAAAACGGGCCACCGTGACCTTGCCGCAGGAGAGCGGCACGGTGGCGCGCGCAGCCCCGGTGCACGTGGGTATAGATTACGCAGCCATGGCAGCGGACCAGGGGGCGGACGCAGACGTGCGCGCGCTCCAGTCTGGACCAACAGGGTTGAGGCTGGAGAGCAAGTGTTTACAAACCGGTATGCCCCCCCTGATCTGCGACATGTCGACGGGGCGCCCGCGTCCGGTGGTTCCGGCCACGTGGCGCCGCCGTGTTTTTGACTCGGTCCACTCACTGGCGCACCCGGGGGTGCGCGCGTCGGTGAAACTAGTGGCGGAAAAGTTTGTTTGGCCGTGCCTGCGCAAGCACGTGAAGGAATGGGCAAAAACCTGCATTTCCTGTCAACGGGCCAAAATTCACAGGCACACAAGAGCCCCGTTAGAACCGTTCCGCATTCCGGCCAGAAGGTTCGACCATGTGCACGTCGACCTTGTGGGCCCCCTACCGGCATCACAGGGGTTCACGTATCTTTTGACAATGGTGGACCGCACCACACGTTGGCCGGAAGTGGTCCCACTTGCGACGACCACGGCCGCGGAGGTGGCTCGCGTTTTTTTAACGGCTTGGGTGGCGCGTTTCGGGGTTCCGTCGGACATTACGTCCGATAGAGGACCGCAATTCATCTCTGAGCTGTGGTCAGCGATGGCCAACGGCTTAGGAGCCAAAATTCACCGCACTACGGCTTACCACCCTCAGGCCAATGGTTTATGTGAGCGTTTTCATAGGTCTTTGAAGGCAGCACTCAGAGCGTCGCTCACGGATGCAGATTGGGTGAATAAACTTCCATGGGTTTTATTAGGGTTGCGTTCTGCGCCTAAAGAGGACTTAGACGCCTCCCCAGCGGAGCTGGTATTCGCACAAACTCTGAGGCTGCCGGGCGAGTTTTTACCAGAGCACCCAGAGCCCCCACCTCTCTCGGCTCTGGGACCGTTAGTCGGCACGGGGGCAGACACGCTCCCGGGTCCGGTTCATCACGCTTTTCCACGAGTTTTCGTCCCCAAGGCTTTGAAAAATGCCGATTTCGTTTTTGTCAGGCGCGAAGCCCTAAAAGCAACGCTCAAACCACCTTACGAAGGGCCATTTCGAGTACTGGAGGCAGGTGATAAGCAATTTGTGCTAGATTTTGGAGACAGAAAAGAGACAGTCAGTATTGACAGACTAAAACCTGCTTTTGTCATGAAGGACGTGTCTGTACCGGTCGCAGTGGCGCCTCGACGAGGCAGGCCCCCGCAGAGGGCAATTAACCACTCTCTCCCTCAGTCAACAGAGCCGAAGCAGAAACGCACCGCAGGCAAGGCGGGGCCAACGCACAGCAGATTCGGCAGACGGCTGAAGCCCAAGCGGCGCACAGACTGAATGTTGGTGCTGATTATTCAGTAGTGAGTAAGGTGCTATTTAATTTTAGGAATTAGTCTGTTCTTCATCGTTTGGGGGGGGTTATATGGCTGTGTTGTGAGACATGTATATGTTGGACACTGCATATGTGATTTAACCACGATGAAGGAGAGCCAGCCCCCTGCGGTGCGGAGCCACAGAGCCTGGACCCCCTGCGGAGGACAGGGGACAGAAGACTTCCTGACCACTGAGGCTCGGGAAGAGAGAAGGGGGAGTTATGTAAATAAAAGGCTAATGAATGTGAATAAAGAGATTTTGAGAGAGATGTGTGATTTCCCCCGCGAGGGAAATGGTTTGATGTCAGAATGTTTAAATGAGAGAACTTTGGTGTGTTCACTCTCTTTGTTCGCTGCTCAAGAATGAGAGCAGATGGTGGAATGATTTCTTGAATAAACTGGAATGAAAGACAATTCGGTTTCGTTATTCAAGTCTCCCCACAGTTACCATTATTTCATGATTTATTTTATAATTTCCAAACAACATAATCTTTGGGGTTTTTTTAGATTTAGAGATAATTTATTTTTGTTGAACCACTGCGTTAACTTTTTCATTTCAGTTGTGACCACCTCTAAAACCTGCTGCAAATTCTCACCAGTGCAAAGGATATTTGTGTCATCCGCAAACAAAATAAATTTCAGAATTTTTGATACTTGGCATATGTCATTTATATACAAAATAAAGAGTTTGGGTCACAAAACTGACCCCTGGGGCACACCACAAGTGATGTTCATGAAGGGTGATTTGTGCTCACCAATTTGTACAAATTGTCGTGTGTTACTTAAATAACTTTCCACCCAACTCAGTCCGACCCCTCTTATCCCATACCTTTCCAGTTTCCTTAGTAGTATTCTGTGGTCAATGGTGTCAAAAGCTTTCTTTAAATCTATAAATACTCCGACAGCAAACTTCTTTTTATCTATACAACTAGTAATTTCTTCTATAAGTTCGATCAGTGCCAAAGATGTAGATTTATCTGCTCTAAAACCATACTGGCTGTCTGTAAGGAGGTTGTGTTTTTCAATGAAATCATTCTGTCTCTTAGTGAAGATTTTTTCAAGTATTTTGGAGAATTGTGAGAGTAAAGGGACTGGCCTGTAACCAGGCCTTGTATTGGGGAGCCGGTCTCCTGCGGCGGTTAGCCGTCCTGGTGTTCCGTTCAGCGGTCCGAAGGAGAGCTCTGCGGGTGGCAGTCCAGAGCCGGCGGCAGCGCCTCACGTGAGCATGGACAGGAGGCACCACCACTTCCTCCTCCTCCTCTGGGAACAGTGGTGGATCGTATCCTAAGGAGGCCCTGAAGGGGGACATGCTGATCGCCGAGGAAACCATGGAATTATGGGCGTACTTGATCCAAGGCAGGTGGCTGCTCCATGAAGATGGACTGGAGGCGATGACGCAGCACAGGGTGGCCTCCAGCTCTTGATTAGCCGGTCCGCACTGCCCGTTGCTCTGCGGGTGGTAACCGGATGACAGGCTCACGGTTGACCCCAGTGCATTACAGAACGCCCTCCAGACCTGGGACACGAATTGGTGCCCATGCTCAGAGACGACGTCAGTGGGGATCCCGTGGAGGTGTATGACATGCTGCACCAGTAGGTCCGCTGTCTCTCGTGCCGTAGGCAGCCCCCGGAGTGGGACGAAGTGGGCAGCTTTAGAGAATCGGTCAACAATGGTGAGGACTGTAGTGAAGTGGTTGGACAGTGGAAGGCCATTCACAAAATCCAGGGCGATGTGGGACCAGGGGCGGCTGGGGACCGGCAGGGGGTGAAGAAGCCCGGCCGGTGGAGAAGAGGACGACTTCGCGGTGGTGCACTGAGCGCAGGCCCAGATGTAGGCAGTGACGTCCTTTCGCAGCCCCAGCCACCAAAACGACCTCTGGAGAAGCTCCACCGTGCGAGGCACCACTGGATGGCATGCAAACTTCGAGGCATGTGCCCACTGAATTACCTCACCCCGAACTGGTGTGGGGACGAACAAATGCTCAGAGGGACCACCTCCAGGATCGGGCTCAGCCTCCTGCGCCTTCACGACCTTCTCCCTGATGTCCCAAGAGAGGGTGCCAACGACACAGGATAGTGGAAGAATGGTCTGCTCATGGTCCTCAGATGCCTCCACCGTGAATTGCCTGGAGAAGGCGTCCGGCTTTGCGTTCTTGGCCCCGGGCCGATAGGTGATTGTGAAATTGAACCGTCCAAAAAACAGGGACCAACGGGCCTGTCGGGAGTTCAGCCGCTTGGCGGTCCTCAGGTACTCCAAGTTTTTGTGGTCGGTACAAACCACAAAAGGCTGGGCAGCCCCCTCCAACCAGTGGCGCCACTCCTCCAGCATGAGCTTCACCGCCAGGAGCTCCCTGTCGCCGATGTTGTAGTTTCTCTCCGCTGGAGACAGGCGGTGCGAGAAAAAGGTGCAGGGTCGGACCACCCCGTCTACTGGAGAGCGCTGGGCAAGCACTGCCCCCACCCCGGAATCTGATGCATCCACCTCGACCAAGCACTGGAGGGATGGGTCCACCTGCGTGAGGACTCGGGACGACGAGAACTTCTTCTTGAGGGTGTCGAATGCCGCTGCAGCCTCCTCTGTCCAATGGAAAGGTACCTTCGGGGATGTGAGACAGGTCAGGGGACGGGCGACCATGCTGTACCTGGGCACAAAGCGGCGATAAAAGTTGGCAAACCCCAGGAACTGCTGGAGCTGCTTCCTAGATGGGGGGCGGGGGCAATCCACCACCGCCTTGACCTTCACCGGGTCGGGGAGAACCTGGTTATGGGAGATAACGAAGCTGAGAAATGAAGTCGTGTTGGTGTGGAACTCACATTTCTCGGCCTTCACGAACAGCTTGTTCTCCAGGAGTCGTTGGAGGACCCGTCTCACGTGCACCCGATGCTCCTCTAATGACCGAAAGAAGATGAGGATGTCATCCAAGTAAACAAAGACGAAAGGCATCCAGAAAATCCCAGAGAACGTTATTTATCAGGCGTTGGAAGACGGCCGGCTCGTTGGTCAACCCAAACGGCATCACGAGATATTCGAAGTGGCCGCTTGGGGTCCGGAATCCCGTCTTCCATTCGTCTCCCTCCTTAATCCACACGAGGTGGTAAGCATTGCGAAGGTCGAGCTTGGTGAACCAAGAGGCCCCCTGGAGGGAGTCGAAGGCCGTGTTCATGAGGGGCAGGGTGTACTTATCCTTTACCGTGATGTCGTTGAGTCCCCTGAAGTTGATATATGGTCGCAGGGAGCCATCCTTCTTGCCAACGAAGAAGAACCCTGCCCCCACCGCCTAGGAGGATGGGCGAATAATGCCCGAGCTGAGCGACTCCTTAATATATGTATCCATCGCCTCCCGCTCCGGAGCTGACAGGCTGTAGAGGCGGCTCAACGGCAGCGGGGCACCAGCCCGGAGATTAATTGCGCAGTCGTAGGGGCGGTGGGGGGGGAGTGACAGTGCCTGCGATTTACTGAACACTGCCCCCAGATCATGGTATTCAGGTGGCACCTTGGACAGATCTGGAGGAGGGGAGGCGTGGGGGGCTAACGACACCGACGGGGCGCATGCTGCAGACTGCAGATACGCGCTGAGGCAGAACGAGCTCCAAGACATGATATTCCCCGTCCGCCAATCAAAAGACGGGTTGTGGAGTCGCAGCCAGGGGAAGACCAGGATGACCGGGGACGTGGAGGAGGGTAGCACCAGCAGGCGTAGATCCTCCTGATGGTTCCCAGAAACGATCACTGACACTGGGGTGGTCTGCTGAGAGACAGTCACCAAGGGGGTTTTAGATAGGGCGATTAACTTTAGTGGTGGCTGGAGAGCTTAACAGGGAAGCCCTAACAGGGTTGCCAGGTCCCCTGATATAAAACTCTGCTCAGCCCCCGAGTCAATCAGTGCATGTGCGGTATGTTCTATGTGCTTGTAGATGAATCTGATGGGCACGAGGCAATTGGTGAGTGGTTTTGACTGAGACGCGTCCGTGAGTCCCCCTACTGCGACGCACGGACCCCCTCTTTTGGCCGGATGGTGCAACTCTCTACCTCGTGCTCACTACTCCCACAGTACATACACAGCCCTAACTCCCTGCGGTGCTGTTTCTCAGCTAACGAAGTCTTGGAGTGCCCGACTACCATATTCTCCTGCCCATCTAACGCTTCCAGCGAAGACAGGGCCAACTGAGACGACTGGGAGGAGTGGAAAAACTGCGCGCTCGAGCGACTGGAAGCTCCCCGCTCGGCGGCCCGCTCCCTCAGCCTATTATCCAAATTAATGGTAAGTGAAATCAGCTCAGTAAGTTTCTCTGGCTTATCCAGCCTAGCTAGCTCGTCCCGTAGGCTAGGGCTTAGACTCCGGATAAAAATGCTACACAATGAGGCATCCTCCCACCCGACCTCAGCGACCACCTCCCAGAAATCGACAGCATAGTCCGCCACAGACCTACCCCCCTGTCGGAGATTTAACAACCGGGTGGTGAGCACGCTATCCCGATCGGAGTGGTCAAATACCTCATGAAAATCGGCAATGAACCGTTGGTAAGTAAGATTAGCATAACTGGACTTAGCCATAATGGCGTAAGCCCAAGCTAACGCTCTACCCTCTAGCAATTTAGCCACATAGCCTATCCTGCTGTGATCAGTGGGAAAATCCCCCGGCACCTGCTGGAATACCGTCTCACACTGTAGGATGAACCCACGACCCCCCCCCCCCCGAGCTTGCCGCCGAAGTGAGCAGGCGTGGGAACCGGTGTGAGCCGGACCGATGGAACCTGACTAGCCTGGCTAGGAGGGGAGCTAGCGGGAGCCAGCGGACTCCCGAAGGCCGGAGGGAACTTCTACTGTCCATCCAGACGATCCAACCGGCTGTTAATTTGAGTTAGCTGGCTAAGGATAACGTTCTGTTGGTAAGCTAACTGCTCCACTCGAGCTTCTAGAGTGTTAAACCAGCGTGCTAGCACGCTGTCGCTGGGCCGCTCTGACAGAGCCCTACTGACATAATCCAGGACCAAGGGGACAAAAGACAGACTCGACTGAAGTACAATTATCCTTTTATTTGCTAACTGTGCTCGTGTATGCGTGCGTGTATGTACAGTGCGTGCAGTGTAGGACTCGTGCTGGGGGAAGAGCGGGACGCCGTTCGGCCTGGCAACCCTACAAAGACAAAGCAGAGGAATTAGCTCAGCTCCTGGGCAAAGGGCGTTATAATAATGACAGCTTACTTTGCAGGTGGTGGTGGTGAGCTCAGGCTGGCCTTGAGGGCGACAGCCAGGGAGACAGCGTCTGGCTCTTGTGCAGGGGAGAGTGCGAGTTACCCTGTGGAAGGAGTGGAGCTGAAACGGTGCTGGGGAGAGAGGAATCCGCTGCCAGGGAGATCCAACTGTGCACAGGTGAAGATGAACTTGACAAGGTAAGTCAATGATTGCTTATGTGTGGTGAAGCGTTGCTCTGGAGATCAGATGATGAGCCAGGACGTGGCTGTTGACGAGAGGCGTGTCGTAGGGAGTTTGACGGACGGCTCCGTGCTGAGTCACAGGCAGGTCTGGCTTTTAAAGCCCGCTGATGATTGGCAGCAGGTGTGCGTGCAGCGGAGATTGATGATGGCCCTGAGGGCGCCATGACAAAATCAGTGAGAAAACCTCAATTTCAGCCAGAAAGGTACAAGAAAAAAGTTGCATTTTGTGGCAAAACTTTGCACATTTAGAACAAGACTTGCAGATTTATGAGTAAAAATTTGTAGTTAAAAGAAAAAGTTGAAAATTTATGAGAAATAGCTAAAAAAAAAAAAGGGAGGAAAATTTCAAATTGGCAAATATTACTTACTACCTTTTACTTTTTTCAATTACAGTTTCCTCTAATATTTTTATGACTGCTCTTACTTACAGTTGAGTAAAGAATATCATAACACTTTACCTTCACTTGAATGCAGTTTCTGATTATTCTGCCCACCTCTGCTGACTTGGCTCCGTTTTAAATCCACACCCTGATTAGCCATAATGTTAGCCTTATTGAACCAATGCATCTGTATTGTGTATGATTTTTATACAACTTCTGTTATTATTTCAGAAAATAAATGTTCATATTTCAAGGTACCATAATACCTAATCAAGGGAAACAGAAACAGACAAAACACTAGCTGATTTTCATAAACATTTCATGCTAATGCTAGTGCTGTAGGAGCTTGGGTGAGTTGGCAGACAGCGTCCCAGTCAGGATGCAGAGAATAGAGAGAGGTGGACAATAGCAAGGAGATCATGGGGAGTTTGGCAGGAAGAAGGAGCTGTGGGGGGTCAAGGGTGAATGTATTGTGATGTGAAATGTCATGCTTTGTGATGTGAAGTGTCGTGGAGATGTGAGACGAGCTTTGGATATAAAAGGAGAAGCTGTGCTTAGCTGTTGATGCCTTTTGTGTATGACTGATGGGAGAGTGTAATAAACTTCATCTGCTCGTAACCTTGCCTCCTCATTTCATACTCTCCACACTGGTGACCCTGGACGTATGATGGAACACGAGGCAGGAACCCTGGAGTTGGCCCGGACGGGAACCCCCAGCAATGCGTGCGCTGTTTCAGTCAAGTTACCGGACTTTTGGCAGCACAACCTGCGCTCTTGGTTCCACTACACCAAGGCTCAGTTCGCCCTCCGGGGAATAACGACAGATGAAACCAAGTTTTACTACGTGGTTGCAGCACTGGACGCTCGCACAGCCCAACAGGTAGCGAGCCTGCTTGACCAGCCTTGGAACCTTGGTCAAGCTGGCAGCAGAGACAGCTGGCCGCGATCTCGGAGTTTATGACCGATATTCAGCATGTATCGGGTAAACTGAATGTGGTGGTGGACTGCCTCTCGCGCGCGGTGGTGGCCCCGGTCTGTGTAGGGATAAATTATACAGCCATGGTCGCAGAGCAGGTTGACGATACAGACGTGCTCGCGCTCCAGTCTGGACCAACAGGGTTAAGGCTGGAGAGCAGAGTACTGCAAGACGGCAGCCCCCCCCTAATCTGCGACGTCTCCACGGGACGCCCGCGCCCGGTGGTCCCGGTCGCGTGGCTCCGTCGCGCGTTCGAGTCAGTTCACGCTCTGGCGCACCCAGGAGTGTGCGCGTCAGTCAGAATGGTGGGAGCGAAATTTGTTTGGCCAGGCCTGCGCAAACAAGTGAAAGAGTGGGCGGCAGCCTGTATAGCGTGCCAACGAACCAAAGTGCACAGACACACGAAGGATCCTTTGGAGCCGTTTAGTATACCAGCTAAAAGATTCGACCACATTCACGTGGACCTTGTGGGCCCCCTCCCACCATCGCAGGGGTGCACGCACCTCCTGACAGTGGTGGACCGCACCACACGCTGGCCAGAAGCAGTCCTGCTGTCGGCAACCACGTCCGCGGACGTGGCGAGCGCTTTTTTGACAACATGGGTGGTGCATTTTGGAATCCCGTCGGACATCACGTCCAATAGGGGCCCTCAGTTCATTTCCAACCTGTGGTCCGCGATGGCCCGCAGCCTGGGTGTCGCAATTCATCGCACAACCGCGTACAACCCACAGGCCAATGGGTTATGCAAGCGTTTTCATAGGTCACTGAAAGCGGCGCTCAGGGCTTCGCTTACGGATGCAAATTGTGTAGACCGGTTGCCGTGGGTTTAATTGGGGTTGCGTTCCACACCAAAAGAGGAGTTGGAGGCTTCCCCGGCAGAGCTTGTTTTTTCTCAGCCACTGCGCCTGCCTGGGGAATTTTTGCCAGATAATCCCGCACCAGACAACTGCCCGTCTCAGCGTTTACAGCAGAGTGCAGACACAGGCACGCTGCCTGGCCCGGCCCACCACTGTTTTTCATGCGCTTTCATGCCGAAAACTTTGAAGAATGCGGGGTTCGTGTTTGTCAGGCACGATGCCCACCACCCGCCATTGCGCCCACCCTATGATGGCCCGTTCAGAGTGCTGGAAACAGGAGACAAGCATTTTTTGTTAGATTTTGGGGGGCGTCGGGAGAAAATATGCATAGACAGACTTAAGCCTGCCTTTGTGGTGGCGGACGAGCAAGTGCTGCTGGTTTGGTCCCCTCGGCATGGAAGACCCCCACGGAGAGCTCCCAAGGCAAACGATTCACCAGGACAGCCACACAGGCAAAGCGGAGTTTCTCCCCCCCCCCTCACCACGGCCCACCCACAGTCAGACACACCTCCAGCAGCCTCCCGCCGGCACAGAAACCCCGGTTACAGCAGCTATTGGAGGAGACTGAAGCCCAAAAGGCATGTGGACTGAAACTCTGTCTGGGGGGGTGGTGTAGGAGCTTGGGTGAGTTGGCAGACAGCGTCCCAGTCAGGATGCAGAGAATAGAGAGAGGTGGACAATAGCAAGGAGATCATGGGGAGTTTGGCAGGAAGAAGGAGCTGTGGGGGGTCAAGGGTGAATGTATTGTGATGTGAAATGTCATGCTTTGTGATGTGAAGTGTCGTGGAGATGTGAGACAAGCTGTGGATATAAAAGGAGAAGCTGTGCTTAGCTGTTGATGCTTTTTGTGTATGACTGATGGGAGAGTGTAATAAACTTCGTCTGCTCGTAACCTTGCCTCCTCATTTCACACTCTCCACATTGCAAAGCTTTAAGACACAGCTGGCTAAGCTAGTGTTTGTACAATCTTTATTCAGACTCACAGGTCCAGTTTAAAAACAAACACGTTTGCGTGCTGGAAAAAGAAAAGGTTTCCACACATGAAGATGGAAGTTTGACACTGAATGACCATACCTGTCAGAGGACAGACTTCGTCTGAAACAGACGGCATAGCGTCACGCATCCTCTCCTGGTCACCAGCTGCAGGCAATCAACGGAGGATGATGAAACACCAACGCAGGTGCTTTGTTCATCAGGTCCCACAAGACCCATAAAGCATGCATCCAACTGACCAGAACTCAGCTCTGACAGCTTCAGTTTGCATGTAGCTTTGAACTCGTCGGCCTCCGTCGGTCTTTGATGACCATGGAAGAGAATCCTAAACGTCTACTCTGCTGGAACAGCACTGCCTGTGGCTGAACAGGCCGATGCGCGAATGGCAGTCCCTGTCACACAGGTCGCACTTGGCGCACTTGGCGGTTCTTCCTGCGGGTCCTTTTTTCATCTGCTGCAGCAGTCAGTCTCTCTTCACCATGGAGCTTTGAACTAAACTGGCTCAAAATCAGCAAATTACCTGAGCTGCCATGATTGGTTGACAGGTGTTTCCCTTTGGTTTGACAAACGTGAAAAACTGCCTATCAACTCAAGGGTGGCCACAGGGGTGGCTAATCAGATTTCAGGGGTGGCCACCCCACAAAATCACCATTGCCTGGTCCCTTATTTTGTCTTCTGTCAGTCATTTTTGCATTCCAGCTCAAGTAGGTTCATTTTGTCTTCTTTTGATTATTGTTTTGATTATTTATCTTTTGTTCTTATTAAAGACAAAAACAGAAAGGAGATGTTTTTACCTTCTTTACATGTTTCGACTGTTCACTGCAGCCTTCGTCAGAAGAGTCAGCTGATTACTGCCACGTGTCATTTTATCAGCTGACTTTCGTAGGCGGGGCCAGCCCAGCAGACCTGTCAGATCCACTGAGCCAGCCCCGCTTTCCGCTGTCAGAAAAATACCCCATGAAGAATACATCCTCCCAACAGAATTTGCATGCGAAAAAATCCAGGACCAAGGGGAAAAAGCATCTCTCCGGAACGCAGTTGCAGTCCTCAAAACGGCCAAACTACCACAAAGCAACGTTACAAAAGAAGAAGAAAAAGCCTTAAACTCACTCAAGAAAGATAAAACAATCACAATCCTCCCATCAGATAAAGACAGAACAACAGTAGTTATGGACATGGAAACATATGAAAAACAGTTGGAAACCATGTTGGCAGACAACAGCACATATGAAATCATTAAAACAAACCCCACAGAAGAAAAGAAAAAAATGCTAAAAGCCCTTCTCAAACCCCTAGTAGAAAGCAAAAAAATCACAAAGGACACATATGATTCAATTCAATTCATTTCAATTCAGCTTTATTTATAATGCGCCACATCACAACAAAAGCCGTCTCGTGACGCCACAGTGCAGAAAAAAAAAAAAAAAACACAGTCACAGAAAGACCCAGCAATCAGACGATCCCCCCATGATCATTTGATTCCCACAGCCAGCATCACCCACCGGATCTATGGAACCCCAAAAATACATAAAAAGGATATCCCACTGCGGCGAATAATAGACAGTATTGGATCAGTCACGTACAACTTATCAAAAGCCCTGGTTGAAATCATCAAACCCCTCCCTGGACTATCAGAATTCCACTGCAAAAACTCAAAAGAGCTGGCACAAGAACTCAAAAATATGAAAATAGAATCAGACGAGATCCTCATTTCACATGATGTCATTTCATTATTCACAAAGACCCCTGTTGATGTCATACTACATATAGTGCAACAACGCCTCAGTCATGACAGAACCCTTAAAAGACACACCAGTCACACAGTTCATGACATATCTGAACTATTACAGTTTGTTGCAAAATCCACCTATTTTCAATACAGAGAAAAAATCAACAGACAAAAAGAAGGATTTGCAATGGGAGACCCACTATCAGCCATTATGAGCAGCTTTTTCATGGAGGATCTGGAAAACAAAGCCATCAACACAGCACCCACACAATGTAAACCCACCCTTTGGAAGAGATACGTGGACGACATTCTGGAGAAAATAAGGAAAATAAGGAAAGGACACACACAAGAACTCACTGACCATCTGAATAGCACAGACAGCACTGGGAATATAAAATTCACATACGAAGAAGAAGAAAATGGCACCATAGCCTTTCTGGACATGAAAATCCACCACAACGATGACGGTAGTATAAAAATCACAGTCTACAGGAAACCAACCCACACAGATCAATACCTACTATGGACATCAGCACACAAGCTATCAGTTGTCAGGACATTATATGAACGGGCCACCATCATCACAGACAAAGAAGACAGACAGGAGGAGGAAACCACATAAAACATGCACTCATACGCTGCCAATATCCAGTATGAGCCATAAACAAAGGGAAACAGCAAGTCAAAAACAAAAAAACAAAACAAACAGGAAACAAGACACAGAACATAAGCCAAAATCAAAAACAAGGACACCATAACTATACCATACATCCGAGGGATCACGGAACCAATTCAAAGGATCATGAAAAAATACAAAATAAACACAGCAGTAAAACCACACAAAAAATTAAGACAGTTATTGGTACACCCCAAGGACAAAATAGAACAAGACAAAAAATGCAATGTAATATATGAAATATCAAGAAGATCATGCAACAAAACCTCCATTGGAGAAACCGGAAGATCATTCACCACAAGGAAAAAAGAACACCAGAAGGAATGTGAGAAGGAAACACAAGGACGACTCACAAGATCACAAAAAAAAAAAAAGGAAGAACAAGAAACATTAAAATCAGCAATATCAGATCACTGCAAAAGAAATAATCACATCATGGATTGGGACAACACAAAAATTATTGGATCAGAGAGCAACAGACACAAACGCTGGATCAAGGAGGTCATACAAATCAGGAAGCGGGGAAAGATACCATGAACCGAGATGAGGGAGCCTTTATGCTTTCCCACACATGGGACCACATTCTCCAGAGAACATCTGACGGCGGAAAGCGGGGCCAGCTCGATGGATCTGACAGGTCTGCTGGGCTGGCCCCGCCTATGAAAGTTAGCTGATAAAATGACACCTGGCAGCAATCAGCTGGCTCTTCTGACAGTGCACAGTCGAAACATGTTAAGAAGGTAAAGACATATCCTTTCTATTTTTGTCTTTAATAAGAACAAAAGGTAAATTTTCACTTTCTCTCCCACATCCAGAAACTCACATTTATCTTCTGATTTATTCCACCTCGATTTTGGCTAGGCAACGCCACTGATCTGGCAGTATCCCGGTCTCTGTCACGTGCAGCTTCGTTGATGGCGGACGAAAGGTGTACATGCTCCGGTCCATCTTGTGCTGTCACAAAAGGTAAATAATCCCTCAGAAACCAAATAATCCCTTTTAGAATCATAGTTGGCAAAATTTGGAGCAAATGCTTCCTTCCTGTTGAAATATATGGTGCATAATTGTTTGTGCATCTCTTCTTCTGCACTCCGAAAGTGAGATCAGGTTCAAAGAAGTTCTGGGGGGCTAATCTCAGTTCAGAGTAGAGGAGTGATAGGATTTAAGCTATATGTGTCTGACATCTTGTGATGCGAAATGGTTAGTGCATCTGGGATTACTTTTTGGGTTTTTTTATATACTTTTTGACCTACCACATGACAGGTGTGTATCTGCGACATTGTACGCAAGAAGGTTCAATCATGTAATCAAATTGGCATCTTGAAGGGTTAAACTGTGGCCGCTATCTCAAATGAAAAAGTAAAAATAAGTTTGTTATGCAATTTTAAAGCAGATGTTTCTAGACAGAACTCTTTAAACTGTTTCTTGCTCTGTTGAAAATGTTCTTTTGTCCCTGTTTGAAGTAATAAAGGCTTTTCAGTCTCTCTCGTACTTGAGCAGTTAATATCATACTTGAGTACTCTATACTTGAGTACTATTTCTAATAGTATATTATACAACAGTCAGTTCCAACCAAGCAATTTGATTGGACAATAGGGATTCCAGGAGTTACTATATTCCATTATAATTGTACTCCAGTGTTTCACTGGATATGTATCAGGTGTTCATGTAACCATTAATTACCAACAGGAATTTACAGTCAACTCTTAGTGACAATTGCAGTACTGTGATGGATACCTTAATTTCCACAGTGAGGCACTGTTTGAAAAGATTTCTTACCTGACCCAGAAAACCCACCCTTTTGAAAAAGATTGAGTTTATAAAGTCCGTCCTTGTATTTCTTGTATGGGCACATAATCATACCATGTAGGATAACTAAGTAGACGGTTGTGCTGTTTCATCCCATCTAGCAACAATGCTCTGCACTGTGTGTGTTTATATATTTACATATTTATTCCATCTAGCTACAATGCTCCGCACTAGGTGTGTTTATATTTATATATCTATATATTTATTCCATCTAGCTACAATACTCCGCACTGTGTGTTTATATATCTACATATTATTCCATCTAGCTGCACTGCGCCGCACTGTGTGTGTTTATATATTTACATATTTATTCCACCTAGCTGCAATGCTCCGTACTGTGGGTGTTTATATATTTACATATTTATTCCATCTAGCTACAATGCTCCGCACTGTGTTTATATATTCATATATTTATTCCATCCAGCTACAATGCTCTGCACTGTGTGTCTGTGTGTGTGTATATACAGTATATATTTTATAGTAATATGTACATATGTATATTAGCTGCTCTTGCTTGCTTGTTTTTTTTTTCTTGCCTTCTGATTGTTGCTCTGAGTGTTGCTATCCCTGTGCTGCTGCAATCCTGGAATTTCCCCGTTGTGGGACTAATAAAGGCTTACCTTATCTTATCTTATCTTATAAACATTGTTAAGCTATTTTATGTCTGTTTAAAAAAAATAGACAGTGTTAGAGTTGGATTTATTGTCTCGATTAACAAACCACAATACCTTTGTGGGGATCAACTCTTTGGTTCATCTGAAAATGTCAAGAAAAAATGAGCAAAGTGTGCTGAAATCAAATCGCTAACATGCTAATTAGCCACCGGCAATGGTCACATTTTGATCTTGGCTCTTCTGTGGTACCGACTCAACAGGTGACCGGTATGTTTCACAAACAATGACTTTTGCACTTGACAATATTTAATTTGTTTACATGTGTGAAATGACAATAGACGTCTTCATGCTGATCAATATGTTTAGCAACAGTTACTGGCTACATTTAAAAGGGACTATTTTTTTCTCGGCTGTATAAAATGACTGGTTAAACAAACAAATCATAATATTTTGTCCAGTATTTCTATCATTTAATAAACTGTGCTTGCAGAACTGTTGTTCCACTACGCTACTCATTGGGCATTACACGTATTACACACACAGTTATTATATTCATTGATACCATACGACCTTGAGTGTAATATTGCTTAATTATATCTCTACCCACCTCTGCTTATAACTGTTGTCCGGTTCTGGCTCCATGCAGATTCTGATCAAAACTGCTTAATAAAAAAAATAAATAAAAATTGAAAAGGTTACCAGTCTGTGGGCTAGCTTCTCACCCTTAGGTCTGTTATGAACATCGGTTGAATAAACAGCAAAGCTGGTACTTATCCTACATGATGGGCATCCTACATGCATACATCAGAGTTCAACAGTCCATAGAATTACTAAGATCTGAGAAATCTGCCAATACCACCCTGAATTATTGCCAGAAAAGAAGATATTGAATCTAGGAACTGGACATCACTATCATTATTCTCCCATGGACGGATACGTGTAAACAGATTTCCTCACCTGAAGGGATGATCCATAGCAGCCTAAAGCACAATGGAACTGCCTTCATCCATATGGCTGCAGACTGGTCTCCTGCATACTGATGTAGGGCTGTAATTACTATGTGCAACCTATTGATCACACCACATGCCCAGGATAATCCTGGCACTTTTTTAATAAAGACACCTGTCCTTGTCCTGATGGTGGTGGTGGTGGTGGGGGGGGGGGGGGGGGGGTCAGCAGATGCAGTAACCTGTTATACTTGGAACCCAATGTGGTGTAACACATTTCAAAATGAGTTGGCCAGGGAAGTTGATGAAATCCACTAATCAATAGGCGGCAGAGGCAGGACCTCTGCTGTGGCTGTTATGGTGCAACTAAACAAAGACCTGCCATCTAATTTAAGCATCTAAAGATATTAATAGCATAATTGCAGTGTGCCATTGTTTTACAGTGGTGTGAAAAAGTGTTTGCCCCCTTCCTGATTTCTCATTTTTTTGTGTGTTTGTCACACTTAAATGTTTCACATCATCAAACAAATTTAAATATTAGACAAAGATAACACAAGTAAACACAAAATGCAAGTTTTAAATGAACGTGTTTATTATTAAGGGAAAAAAATCTAAACATACATGGCCCTGTGTGAAAAAGGGAAAACATAAATTTATCACATCTTTGGAAAGCTGAGTTCAATTTCTCTAGCCACACCCAGGCCTGATTACTGCCACACCTGTTCTCAGTCAAGAAATCCCTTAAATAGGACCTGCCTGACAAAGTGAAGTAGACCAAAAGATCCTCAAAAGCTAAACATCATGCTGCGAACCAAAGAAATTCAGGAACGAATGAGAAACAAAGTAATTGAGATCTATCAGTCTGGAAAAGGTTATAAAGCCCTTTCTAAAGCTTTGGGACACCAGCGAACATCAGAGAGAGCCATTATCTACAAATGGCGAAAACATGGAACAGTGGTGAACCTTCCCAGGAGTGGCCGACCAACCAAAATTACCCCAAGAGCGCAGCAACGACTCATCCAAGAGATCACAAAAGACCCCACAACAACATCCAAAGAACTGCAGGCCTCACTTGCCTCAGTTAAGGTCAGTTTTCATGACTCCATAAGAAAGAGACTGGGCAAAAATAACCTGCATGGCAGAGTTCCAAGACAAAAACCACTGCTGAGCAAAAAGAACATAAAGGCTTGTCTCAGTTTTGCCAGAAAACATCGTGATGATCCCCAAGACTTTTGGAAAAATACTCTGTGGACTGACAAAACAAAAGTTGAATTTTTCAGAAGGTGTGTGTCCCATTACCATCCATCCATCCATCCATCTTCTATCGCTTTTCTGGAGGTTCGGGTCGCGGAGGAAGAAGGTCAAGCAGAGAAGCCCAGACTTCCCTCTCCCCAGCCACCTGCTCCAGATCTTCAAAGAGGATACCAAGGCGTTCCCAGACCAGCTGGGAGACATAGTCTCTCCAGCGAGTCCTGGGTCTGCCCCGGGGTCTCCTCCCAGAGGGATGTGCCCAAAACACCTCAAGTGGGAGGCATCCAGGAGGCATCCTGATCAGATGTCCATACCACCTCAACTGGCTCCTTTCAATGTGAAGGAGCAGCGGTTCTACTTTGAGTCTCTCCCGGATGACTGAGCTCCTCACCCTATCTCTGAGGGTGAGTCCAGTGACCCTACGGAGAAAGCTCATTTCAGCCGCTTGTATCCGCGATCTTGTTCTTTCGGTCATTACCCAAAGCTCGTGACCATAGGTGAGAGTAGGAATGTAGATTGACTGGTAAATCAACATCTTTGCCTTAGAACTCAGCTCCCTCTTCACCACAACAGACCGGTACAACGTCCAGATCACTGCAGATGCTGTTCCGATCAGTCTGTCAATCTGTCTCTCCATTCTCCCCTCACTCGTGAATAAGACCCCAAGCTAGTTAAACTCCTCCACTTGGGGCAGGAGCCTATCCCCGACCCAGAGAGGACAATCCACCTTTTTCCAGCTGAGGATTGTAACCGAATATTTCCTAGCCCGCTTATAAGGTCCTGGAGAAAATAATCAGACTTATCTGCCATGTTGAATTCCCTTTATTACTGCCGGCAGGAGAGAAGCGAAGAAACAGCCTACCTGAAGTTTCTGCACTGCTCTGCTTAAACAAAGGAGGCTCCTGGTTTTTATAGGCACCCTCAGAGCGCTCCCCCACATTACCTTATATGGATACATAGAAACTGGCTGAGAAAGTACGAGAACATTCTGGAAGTAACCTTCAAACCTAGCAAGTACTAGAACCTTCTGACAATAACTATTCCACTGACCATAGTTACACTCAGGGCATGTATTAGCAATAATTATTCAGAAGAAGAAAGACATTTAAACATAACTGCACATCACCTAAATTACACAACAGATTGGTATATAGCAGTAAATTTCCACCATGATGAACATGTCAATAATAAATTTCCAACACAGTTCCCTTCTCTTGATCATATATGATCACAGACAATGTACAAGATGGTTAAAAGCAAACATCAGTGAGAGTACACCCTATTAGGTTCAAACTATCACATCATGGACAGTGACGTAGAATAGTGGCATGTGTAGAAAGTCACAAGAGGCTGCATCCTGATACACACTCAGTGAAGGCCAAGCAAGGGTGGGATATAATGTAGCAGGTGTTGGGAGGGTTATCTATTTTATACATTAATTAGTCTTTATTGACACAGTCACCACAGTTGTTGTTATCATACATGTCAATAGAGTAATTATTGGAATCATGCACTTCGTGTTTTGTTTGGAGCAAATCGGTTAATGGGGCAGAGCGGTGAACCGATGAGTATATGGTCAGCCCAAGCAGGACAACAACAGGGCTAGCCACATATATCATGTCTGTCGCGGTCCAAGCTTGACGATATTTTCGGCGTCTGAGACAGTGATCCTCTTCAGCAGCCTCACGCTGCAATAAATGTCCAGTCTGTCCTTCGTTCTTCATATCAGTATCTGTGTAAATGAGATGTATGCTGTATGTTTCTACTGAGCAGCGTTCGGTGTGCACTCAGGTTGTTTGTGACGGCTGTCAAATGCAATAGTGCGATGTCTGCTTCTTCTCGTCCTCGTCTACAACGTGGGGTGGTGATTGTGGCTAATCACCATCTGCTTCTTACTCCTGGTCTGGTCTGAGTTCTTCTGGCTTGACACGGCTCTGCTTCTTCTCGTCCTAGTCTACAACGTGGGGTGGTGGTTATGGCTAACCACCCTCTGCTTCTATTCCTAATCTGGTCTGGGTTCTCCTGGCTTGACTCCTGGGACCTTTCTGCAATGCGTTGTGTGGATCCACGTTGCCCTTTCAGCAATCTTCACAGCCGTGTATGTTGTCAGAAGGACCTGCTATGGACCCAGCCACCGTTTGCTGTGCCAATTCTTTTGCTTGAAACTCTTAACCGCCACCCAGTCACCTGGTCTTATGTTGTGGAGGACTCCCTCTGCTGGCATGGGCAGGGCAGCCTTTACCTGCTGTGAAATGTTTTGAAGTTGGCAGGACAATGCAGAGCAATAGGATAACATGGCATTTTCAAAAAAAAAAAAGTGGTTAGAGGAGGTGATGTCTTTCTTTCCACAGAGAAACCTAAAAAATGGGGGGTGAGCAAACAAATCTCAAGGGGTGACATGTCATATTTCTTTCTAACTCGCATACACATGTACATGAGTGCTAATGGGAGGCACTTAGTCCAGGGTAGGCCAGGTTAGGCACAATGCTTTCTCAAATTAAAGGCCAATGTAATACTCAATTGATCAGTGCTTCATTTACAAAGTGTCTACCATTATCACTGGAGATTTTCTCTGGTATTCCCCATCTGAGAATAATTTCTGACAGTAATGCTTTGGCCACAACAGTGCTTGTTGCATGCTTGGCTGGAAAGGCTTCTACCCATTTGGACCACATGTCAACCATTACCAAACAGTACTTTTTGCCCTCCTGCAGGGGGCGGGTGAGCTGCTGGAACATGTTTGGGGACCCTGTGAGCATTGTTAGTGGCACAGATTAGACACTTTTGCAAAAATTGTCAGCATCACAGATTAGACACTTTTGCAAAAATTGTCAGCATAAACAGAACCAGTTTGCATATCATCCCTTCCCTTGATGGTCTTTCCCATGCGTCAATTTAGCAAAATGATGGAAGAAATCCTGGTCTTTGTGAAATCCTTTCTTGGCCCATTTCTGACATTCCTATGGGGAGAAAAAAGACTGCATGGTAAGAAGTGAGTCAACAGGAGAGGGGATTTGGTTAGTAGGAGGGCAGGCACACGAAGGGGAAGAAGGGGTCATGACATGGGCTGCAGCGAGAGACGGGGCTGCAGCTTTAGCCGCAGCATCAGCACGTGCGTTACCCTAAGACACAGGGTCAAAGATGAAGTGTGGGCTGTGCATTTGCACACCACCACACATAAAGGAAGGAGAATGGCTTTCAGCAGGTGTGACACATGTATAGAATCCTTACCGGTGAGCTTGCAGAGGTAAGGAAGTTACGTTCCCGCCAAAGGGCACCAAAGTCATGCACCACTTCAAAAGCGTAATGAGAGTCAGTGTAAATAGTGACCGATTGCCCCGTAGCATAAGTGCATGCCTTTGCCAAGGCAGTTGGTTCTGCAGCCTGTGCAGAAAGATGAGATGGTAAAGAGCCAGAGATCAACGTATAGTGGTCATCACATACTGCCCAACCCACTTTGTTGTGGCCTACAGAGAGGTCAACAGAGGCAGAGCCGTCAACGTACAGGACAAGGTCCGGGTTGGGAAGTGGAGCGTCAGACAGGTCGGGTCTAGGAGAGGTGACAAAGTCAAGCAAGGACAAACAGTCATGGTCACAGTCTGTGTCATCGTCACAAGAAGGTGGGGGGAGATTGGTGGCTGGGTTAATTGACTGTGCACAGCGTTTGACAGTAAGGTTTGGTGATTCGAGGAGGGTAAAATTATATCTAAGCCACCTTGCGTGGGAGAGATGTGACGACTTCTGCTCATTCAGAAGCAGTGCAACAGCATGAGGAACATACAGAGTGAGCAGAGAATACAGAACAATGTCACGGGATGCCTCTACAGCATGTTCTGCCGCAGCCACGGCCCGGAGACAGAGAGGAAATCCTGCTGCTACAGTGTCCAATTTGCAGGAGTAATATGCAACTGGCCGAAGTCTGTCACCGTGAGGCTGCAGGAGAGTGGAGGTCATGCATCCGAATTTCTCATCAACATACTGAACAAATGGTTTAGATGGATCAGGAAGTGAAAGTGTTGGAGGAGCCAAAAGAACTCTTTTCATGTTTTCAAAAGAATCATTGGCAGCAGGTGTCCACTCAAGAGGGAAGAGTGAGGGACCCTTTGATGGAATGATGTCACGCATTGGTCTCTCAATGCATGAAAAATCAGGGATAAAAGAGTGGCAATAGGAAGCCATGCCAAGAAAAGAAAAGAGCTCATTTTAGTTTTAGGCCTGGCCATGTGACAAATAGCATCCACATGTTTGGGAGCGAGATTTGCCCTGATCCAATATTTGATGACCTAAAGAGGTTACCGCAGGTTTACAAAACTGTAGTTTGGACTTGGAGGCTTTGTGGCCTTCATCAGCAAAATTTCAGAGAAGTTTGATAGAGTTTGTTTGACACTGTGCTTCATTAGGTGCACACAGCAAGAGGTCATCAACATACTGAGTCAGGACAGAACCCTCTGTGAGTGTTAATGAGCTTACTGAGTCTTTTAAAGCAGCATTATAGATAAGTGATGCTGTCACACGCCTCTGGTCTGAGTAGGTATTGCGAGCATCTGAGTCTGAAATCAGATTTTGGTGCGATTACCACTGGGGAGCAGTTCTTTATGAGACCAACATCATATTTCGGTGGAGATGACTGTGGATTTCAGGCGACACCCTCCTTCATCCCCCCCACTCACCATCCTCAACAGCACAGTGTCCACTGTGGACTCCTTCAAGTTTCTGGGTACCACAATCTCCTGGAACCTGAAGTGGTCCTCCCATATAGACACTGTCTGGAAAAAGGCCCAGCAGAGGTTGTTTTTTCTGTGTCAGCTCAAGAAGTTTGATTTGCCTCAGGAGCTGCTGGTTGTCTTCTACACCGCCATCATCCAATCTGTCCTCTGCTTTTCCATCACTGTCTAGTTTGGATCTGCCACTAAACAGGACAAGAACAGACTGCAGCGGATCATTAAGTCTGCGGAGAGGATCATTGGTACCGACCTACCCTCCATTGAGAACTTATATCGGTCCATAACCAGGAAACGGGCGGGAAACATCTGTGCTGACCCGTCACACCCCGGCCACAAACTGTTTGAACTTCTATCTTCTGGTCGTCGTTACAGATCACTGAAGGTCAAAACCACCTGTCACAGGAACAGTTTCTTTCCTCAAGCCATCACTCTGATGAACTCCTAACATTCACCTAGTCCTACCTGTTGCTGTACTCATGACTTTTCATCCATTCTTACATTGCACATAACTCTCACACTGCTTTTTACTTCATTCACATTATATCACTGAATCTGAGTTCACATTGAAATACTGTATGACTGTATATTTTTTTTCATATATTTCTGCAAAGTGTGGATAGTCTGAGTAAATAACTGCATATATTCCTGTATATATGTGCATCCTTTTATAGAAACGTGGACAGACTGTAATTTACTGTACATACTCTGTTGTCATTGAATCCTTATTTAAATCCTTCACCTGAACAACGAGAGCAAGTTTTTAGCCAAAGTCGAATTCCTTGTATGTGTTGTGCATACTTGGCCAATAAAGCTGATTCTGATTCTGATTCTGATTTGTGCTTTACCCACAAAGATGAAGGGATACGTGATAGCATATGATCCTCCCCTTCAAATGTAGCAGACAGAGTAAATGGGCGTACCCATCTATACTGTCCGTCCACATCCAGAGTTTGTGTGAAATGCTCACAAGGAAGTGAAACCACTCCGCTCTGTACATCTGGAGAGAGAGAGAGAGAGAGAAGGCTGAGGATGGGGTTTTGTAAGAGAAACGTGGGTGACTGTGTGGAACTGAGAACATGTCTGACATGGTAGGTGTAAGTGCAATCAGAGTATCAGTATGGGGTGTGTGTGTGGCTGTAGCGTGATTTTTTGTTGGTAAGCATATGTGCAGCGTCTGCTGGGGGTGAAGGTAGAGAGAGAGCGCACATGTTCCAGTCTTATCTGCCTGGCGTCACTGCTGTGGCTGTTGAGGCTGGAGTTGCGGTGGTGGCAGCTGAGGGAAAGGGTGTGATGGCTGGCCGGGGTTTTGTCGGGCCCAGGGTCCACGGCTGCCTTGCTGGAAGTTATCTCTGCCTCTTCCCCTTCCACGGGGCCCAGACCTTGGCCTTACAGGGCATGCTGTAGCCCAGTGTTCAGCTTGCTTGCAGTAGCTGCAGGTTGACAGTTGTGGGCACTGTCGCATCCAGTGTCCGTCTTGGCCACAGTAGCAACACTGATTTGTGCCAGCAGAAGAGCCCAGGCGTGGCTAATTTTGAGTGGGGACCCACTGAGCCATTGTGAGCAGGGCCTTTTCCAGGTAATCTTCCTTTGCCCTTACTTTCTTCTTTGTAACTATCTCATGCTTTCTGTAATGATGTTCAGCATGACGGAGTACCTCTTCCAGGGCTTGAGACTCCCATCCAATACAGGTTTGTTTCTGCTGCCAAGTTGAGAAGTCCCGCCATGAACCACATGTTCAGATGAGTACCATAGGCCCCTTTGTCCGTCATGTAATCTGTCGGGCATTTCATGGCCGCTACCCATTGAATACCTTCCTCAACCAATGAAAATAATCACCAGGGGTCTCATCATCTTTCTGCTTACACTATGCTACCTTGGTCAGGTCTGAGGTCTTTTACAATGTTCAACGATGACCTCCATGAGCCTGTTAATAGCACGCTTGTAGTCCTTATTGTGCCCGTCCTCTGTGGTGCCCCAATCCTTATGATCTGGCCTGATGTCCTCTTCAAAGTGTGACATTCATTTTGCCATATTGGTGGGAGGGCGCTTTTGGGCCATTATACGGCACAGCTCAAGGAACGTGGGGCGATATGTCTGGCAGAACGCCTCGAGCTGCTCGCAGAAACACACTGGATCGTTCTCCAAGTGGAGCAGCGTGGCAGCAAACTTTGGAATATCCTCCAGTGTCCACGGCCTCAACACCACTTGGGGTCCATCGGGGCCCATTACTTCTACCAGAGGCATAGAGGTGGACCGGTCTGGTTTAGGTGTGATGATTTCCTGTCTACTGGTCGCTGCTGGTGGCCCATGAATTGAGACTTTCATCAATCCATCAAGTTCCTTGCTGCCCTTGTGTTTCAAAGCAGTCTGCAGGGTCAGCAGGTTATGTTAACTCTCAGGAGGGGACATGTCATCTTCAGGTGTGAATGAATGTGACCCAGGCAGAGCAAGACACAATGCCGTAGTAAAGGATTAGTAGGATGGGGGTGGGGGGTAGAGGACGATCTCACCCACAGGGTGGGGTAGGATCCCCAGCAGAGTGTGTGTATTGATATGTGAAGTTCATATGGAGTCACCACTAGAGGGCAGTATGACCCCGGCCATGACCTGACTATAAAAGGAGTTGTACTTGAGTCACTGTGTGGTTAGTTGTGAGTTGCTGTTGAAGTGACAAGTAAAAAGTCCTAACTGACACCCGGTGTGTGCGCCTCGTCATTACAAGGTTCCAGGAGAACATTACATGGTACCAGGAGTAAATTACATGATACCAGGATATAAAACTACGAACCGACGACGAAGATGAACGCTCTTCGACAGCCGGACGAGTTAAAGTTGACCGGTAACGTCAACGAGAACTGGAAAGTATTCAAACAGAGTTTTGAACTTTATTTGCTTGCTATCGGTCTCCGTGACGAGGAGAGGAAAATAGCATTACTGCTAACAGTAGCAGGGCGAGCGGCGCTAAATGTGTTTAACACATTCGTCTTCACGGAAGAAGAAAAAGGCAACTTCGACGCCGTGATGAAGAAATTTGACGATTATTGCACACCGAGAAAGAATGAAACGTACGAGAGGTATGTGTTCAGAAAAAGACTTCAGAAAGAGTCAGAGTCCATCGAGCTGTATGTCACAGACCTACGGTTGAAATGTCAGTCATGCAACTTTGGAACATTGAGTGAGTCAATGATACGGGACCAAATTATAATAGGGGTCCAGGACAACAAATTGCGGATGCAATTACTGAAAGAGACTAACTTAACGCTGGAGAAAGCAATACAGATTTGCCAAGCGTCTGAGAGTACAAAGGCACAATTAAAGACTTTTAGCAGCAAGGAAAAAGAGACTGCTGAGGTCGATGCAGTGCGGCGCGCGAAGCCGAAAGGAACGTTGCATGCAAGAAAAAGGGAGGCAAACCCAGAGCGCGCGCGCGGGAACTGTGAGCGGTGTGGAAGGCAACATGCGCCGAAGCAGTGTCCAGCATTCGGGAAGGAATGTCGCAAGTGTGGCGGGAAAAAATCACTTCGCAAAGACCTGCTTCTCGAAGAAGAGGGTGCAACTCGTGGAGAAAAAGAGCGACAGCGAAGAGGATCAGTTTTACGTGGACGCCATCGAGGGAGAGATGAGCGCTGACGAATGGATAGTGTGCCTGGAGATGAATGTCACTGAAGCTCGACACAGGTGCGCAGGTAAACATCCTGCCAATGAAAGATTTTAAAAGACTGAAAAACAAACCGAAAATAAGAGATAAAAAGATTAATCTGAGAACATATGACGATAAGCCAATACCCACTAAGGGAATGTGCAGGGTTACACTGTCAAACAAAGGTAAAACAGTGAATGCATTGTTTGTACTTGTTGATGGAAATAGACAAGCAATTTTGGGTTTAAAAACATGCGATCAGCTAGGTCTGATCAAAAGGGAGAATGTCATTGATACAGACAAAGTGAAAACACGAGAATATACAGAGGCTACAACAAGTAAGCACAAACACACTGACTGGGTGAAAGAATACAAAGAGGTGTTCAAAGGAATAGGCCGCCTACCAGGCAAACAAAAAATTAGGCTGAAAGAGAATGCAGAGCCAGTCATACATGCAGCAAGAAAAGTGCCAATAGCTCTTAAAAAGAGGCTGAGAGAAACACTAGACTCACTGATAGCAGACGGAGTGGTCAGAAAAATAGAGGAACCAACTGAATGGGTTAACTCACTAGTTATAGTGGAGAAGCCAAATGGAGATTTGAGATTGTGCATAGATCCAAAAGATCTAAATAAAGTAATACAGCGGGAGCATTACAGGCTACCAACAAAATCTGACATAACCAGCACAATGAGTGGAGCAAATTACTTCACAAAATTAGATGCCAAATCTGGGTTTTACCAACTAGTGCTCGACGAGGAAAGCGCTAAATTGTGCACATTTAATACGCCATTCGGAAGGCATTGCTTTCTACGAATGCCGTTCGGGATTAGCTCAGCCCCTGAAATTTTCCATAGAACTGTGCAGCAATTGTTTGACGGAATAGAAGGGGTGGGAGTTTTTCTTGATGATGTGGTAGTCTGGGGAAAAACAAAAGAGGAGCACGACGAAAGGTTGGCTAGAGTTCTCACACGGGGGCAAAAGTCAGGTATGAAACTGAATAAGAGTAAGTGCCAATTCGGGGTACGGGAGATTACATACCTGGGAGAGAAATTATCTGGGGCAGGCGTGCAACCAGATCCGGAAAAAGTGCGGGCCATAGCAGAGCTGCCAGTACCGCAGAACAAAAATGACTTGCAAAGAGCCCTAGGGCTAGTCAATTACATGGGGAAATTTATCCCAAATTTATCAGCTAACACAATAGCTCTTAGAAGCTTGTTAGAGACCAATACAATGTGGCAGTGGATGGCAGAGCATGCCAGAGAATGGGAGTGGCTCAAAAGCAGTCTAATAAAGGAGCCAGTGTTAAAATTCTATGATCAGGACAAACTGCTAAAAGTGTCCACAGATGCGTCCAAAGCCGGCCTAGGAGCTGTGCTATTGCAAAAACATGACACAGAGTGGTATCCAGTCGCATACGCATCGCGCACCATGACAAGCGCAGAAAAAAATTACGCGCAAATAGAGAAAGAGACTCTAGGTGCAGTGTTTGGATGTGAGAAGTTTCATGAATATGTGTATGGAAGGTCAGTAATACTAGAAACAGACCACAAACCACTGATTGCGATCTCACAGAAGCCACTGGGTGACGCACCACCGCGCATCCAGCGTCTAATGTTAAGATTACAGAAATATGACTTGAAATTTGAGTTTACACCAGGCAAGCAACTAATTGTAGCCGATGCGCTGAGTAGGGCTAGCTTGAGCAACACCAGCAGCACAACAGAGGAAGCTGTGCAAATACATGTAGACTCTATTAAGGCACACATGCCAGTGTCAGATGCAAAATGGACGAAGATAGTGAAAGAAACACAAAAGGATGACAAACTAAAAAGAGTAATGGAACAGATACATCAACCAGGACAGGTTATGATTGACAAGCCTTACCAACACTTTAAAGGTGAACTGTCTGTGTTAGATGGGGTTCTGTTAAAAGGTACAAGGATAGTCATACCTACCTCCATGAGATCAGAAATGGTTAAATTAGTGCATGAGGGGCATTTGGGTATTGAAAAGTGTAAAAGACGTGCACGTGATGTTTTGTATTGGCCCAACATGCACAAGGACATTGAGGCATATGTGCAGCGCTGCGAGACTTGCCAGCGCCACAGGTATCAACAGCCAAAGGAGCCTATGAGGCCCCATGAGAAGCCTCAAGGGCCATGGAGAAAAGTGGGCATGGATCTATTTCAGCTTAAGGGCAAGGACTATCTG
This sequence comes from Pholidichthys leucotaenia, assembly GCA_020510985.1. Lineage (NCBI taxonomy): Eukaryota > Metazoa > Chordata > Actinopteri > Cichliformes > Pholidichthyidae > Pholidichthys > Pholidichthys leucotaenia. The sequence goes on along the minus strand of CM035844.1, from coordinate 64,385,435 downwards.
TTTGTCATGGACTATCATTCCACCTACCCAGAGTTTGCAGGGTTGAGTGACACAACAGCAGAAAAGGTGATTGCACATACAAAGACAATGTTCGCACGCCATGGAATTCCAATGACTGTTGTAAGTGATAACGGACCACAATTCACGAGGCAGTGCTTCAAAGACTTTGCAGACACATATGGGTTCAAGCACGTGACCTCAAGCCCTCTGTACCCACAGTCGAATGGGTTAGCAGAGAAAGGGGTGCAAATTGTGAAGCGCATACTAAAAAAAGCTGCAGACAATGCAGAAGACCCACATCTGGCGATCCTGAATTACCGAGCATCACCACTGGAGAATGGACTGTCCCCAGCAGAAATGCTCATGAACAGAAAACTCAGAACGCGACTTCCATCAGCATCTCAAGTGATGGAAAAGAGAGATGTGAGGCGTGATGAGAGGCAAACTGAACTGTACAACAGAACAGCACGACCTCTGAGACCACTTGCACATGAGGACATAGTGCGAGTGAGATGTGATGGAGAATGGGGACCGCTGGCAAAAGTGGTTAAAGAAACAACTCCCAGATCATATGAAGTCATCACAGAGCATGGGAAAACAATGAGGCGAAACCGACGTCACTTACTGAAAGTGCCTCAGACAAAAATGAGAGTCACAGACAGTGAAACAAGCGACATGCCAATTTACAGCCAAACTGAACAACCAGAAATGGCTGAGAACCAAAACTTAGAGACAGACAATAACGAACAGACTGAGGTGACACAAATCAGAAGATCACAAAGGCAAATTGTGAAACCGAAAAGATTGATTGAGGAAATGTAAGGAGTACTGAAAAAAAAAAAAAAGTGTTGATGTTGAATTGTAAACAGAGGAAAAAATGTGTTGATGTTGAATTGTAAACAGAAAAGAAAAAAAAAATTGAACTTGTGATTCAGTGTACAAGGTGAAAGAAATGTAAATAGAAATGGAGTTTATTTTGTATATAGAAATTTGAGAAAAAGTTTATAGTTGGACATGACCTTACTTGAAAAAAAAAGGGAGATGTATTGATATGTGAAGTATCATATGGAGTCACCACTAGAGGGCAGTATGACCCCGGCCATGACCTGACTATAAAAGGAGTTGTACTTGAGTCACTGTGTGGTTAGTTGTGAGTTGCTGTTGAAGTGACAAGTAAAAAGTCCTAACTGACACCCGGTGTGTGCGCCTCGTCATTACAAGGTTCCAGGAGAACATTACAGTGTGAAAATTGTTTTTGTGTGGTGTGTGCTTTATATTGTCTGTCTTTCTTCGCCTGTTAATTCTTTTTTTCCCTCTTTTTCTCTTTTCCCCCATTTCCTGCTCATCTCTCCATGTCTTTGTTTCAGTTAACCACATTTCCACAGCAGTTTTCTAACTGCAATTGTGTCAACATTTTTTTTACATTTTTATCACTCTTGAATAAACATCAGCATTTGATAGAATCCTTAAGCTAAAATGGGTATTCTGTAGGAGGTATCACACCATGTCACATTTAAAAACGGCAAAATAAACACACATATAGCTTCCAAAGTTTGCAATTTTGCTTAAATGTGTAAATATCTTTGCTTTTATCTCAAAAGATGACAATTTGTGGTTACATAAGTGCTTAAATATAATGTGGATGTTTTTACATGTTCCTGCAGTAAATGGAGAGCAGCCAAGTTTCTTTTTGCTTCTTTTTGTATAGAAACTTTAAATTGGTGTTAAATTTAGGTTATTCCGCATAATATGGATTGCTTTGAAGTTACTTTGAAGACTTAATCTGGTTATAAATCGGCTTTAAAGATTAAGTTTAAATAAAAGATGCAGTCCCTATGTTTGACCCCAAGATGGAGGCAGTTTTCATCTGCACTCCCGGAAGAGGAAACCCAGTGACATCACTAAGGCCCAGGCTCTCTATTCTTAAGATGGTGGTGAAAGGACACTTGCTTTAAATGGACTTAAGATGGCGTCGCTCGGCTGATTCTACACATGCGCAGTGTGGAGCCGTTCAGTGACGCGCGGATGTGGGCATGTTCGTCCTCGCGACAATGAAGCACGCATTGTTTTTCGGGCCTATTTTAATTATTCAGCGTGTAATCACGCTTCTTAAGCATGCATTAAACAGCAAACAGAAATAACTGAGCAGAGTGAGGTTGGGGCGTCCCCTCCTCCCTCTCACTATCAGTGCGCGCACACACACACACACACACACACACTGTACTGCCCAGAGAGCGGGAGAAGAGTGATTGAATTCTCCCCTCCCCCTCGTGCTTCACAGAAGCACACAGACAATGGCTGCGGGAGTCACACCCTACACCGAGAAACGCACCACTAAGTTTGACTAAACCACACACACAGCTTATGCCTTATTGTTTCAAGTGAGAAGGACCCCCCCCCCCCCCCGGAGGAAATTCAGCTTGGCAGATCTATTTTTCAATAAATTCCACACACTCAGGACCATAATTGTCAGTCATAAACTTCACCTTCGGGCCGTTCACGCCGGAGGGACACCGTTTGGGTCTCAATCTGCAAAACCCCATTACTGACCAATATGACCGATAGTCACCAGTACACATCTAAAGTGCGTGCTAAAGCGTCCTTATCTTGACCGCTGGTTACCCTAGGCGTGCTCCAACACGTCTCACTGTGATTCGCAGACTATTGTGACGTATGGGAGGTTCACACAAAGAAGAGGAGCAAGATGGTTGTGACGAACAGGCTTTATTTACACACCACCAACCCCAACTACTTCTGAGCACAGAGAGGAGGGGAGGTCATTCTCCCAGACCTTCATTTCAATCATGGTTACACACACATGATACATCTTGCCCTAATCCTGCTAAACACTGCTGAGTCATTATAACGCAGTTATAATGACACAGCAGTATAATAACTCAGTAATAACACATTTAATACACACACACAGTAACGTTTCAACTGGCAAAGCATGCTGGGAAATCCCTGCCCCCCTTAACATGGCCCCGATGTTACACTGCCCTCCCCTGGACTGGTTTCTGTCCCCAGAAAATTCAAAGTCCACTTTCAGAAATCCAACGCGAGTCAGCCCGGTGCCGGGGAGGCACGCACGGGCCATCCAGTGTCCATCTGAGTCTCGGTCGGAGTATCTGGTTGGGGTAGGGTTCCGGTTTGGCCACCAGCGGGCGGATGGACACATCTGACAGCCTCTGTAGGACCACGCACAGTCCCTTCCCTGGCGGGAGTCCCATGCCCGCTCCAGCCGACTCCCACCGCTGCCAGGTCTCCCAGGCGGCCGCTGGCCCGCGTCCATGCATCCAGCCCTTGCCGCGCCTGGAAAATGGCCGGATCTTCATCCTGCTCGCTCTGCTGCTGCGCGTCACTGCTGCGCGTCGCTGCTGCGCCGAGGGCCTCCGTGACGTCACCGAAAGGGGAAGCATCTGCGGGTGGCGGTAGGACTACGCACAGTTCCTCCCCTGGCAGCGGGAGTCCCATGCCCGCTCCGGCCGACTCCCACCGCTGCCAGGTCTCCCAAGCGGCCCCTGGCCCGCATCCATGCGTCCAGCCCTTGCCGCGCCTGGGAAATGGCCGCATCTTCGTCCTGCTCACTCCGCTACTGCTGTGCTCCGAAGGCCTCTGTGACGTCACCGCCGGGGGGAGCATCTGCGGGAGGCGGCCTTTACCCGTCCATGCCACCTCGCTCTAATTTAACGTTGGCGAGGGGCCAGTTTGTCGTGCGCTGCGTGCGGGGCAGTACCGTGTGAAGGACCCTGGCTCTGTGCAGCGGAAGCCCCCCTTCCTCGCGTCGCCGCGGCTGTCTCCTCCGTGCACGCGCTGCCGTGGTCTGCCGTAGCTCCTCCTCCCACTCGCTCTCAGCATGGTGGTTTCCTCTGATGACTAGTCGTTCAGCGCGGCAGCCAACTCGACCTGGGCCAGGTGGTCATCCAACAGGTTCTCGCCGTTGTAGCGGGGAATCTTGGCCCGCTGCTGGACGGATGGGACGGTCATGTCCCGGTCGATCGCCGCTCCTAATTGCTCTGGAATCACCAGCCCGTCCTGCCCTGAAAAGGGCTGGAAACAGGGCTGGTTTGCTCTGCTCGGCCCGTTCTGCCTTGAAAAAGGCAGAGCAGTCCTGTTGTGTCCGCTGCTCCGTCCATCGCGGCGAGCCTCTCCGGGGGCCGGCGTCTCAGCTCTATGCTCCGTTCCCAGCCGAGCGATGAACCGCTCCGGCCGCTGGACCTCCGCCTGGATCCTCATCTTGCTCCATCCCACTTCTGACACCAGTGTGACGTATTCGAGGTTCACACAAAGAAGAGGAGCAAGATGGTTGTGATGAACAGGCTTTATTTACACACCACCAACCCCAACTACTTCTGAGCACAGAGAGGAGGGGAGGTCATTCTCCCAGACCTCCGTTTCAATCATGGTTACACACACATGATACATCTTGCCCTAATCCTGCTAAACACTGCTGAGTCATTATAAGATAAGATAAGCCTTTATTAGTCCCACAACGGGGAAATTCCAGGATTGCAACAGCACAGGGATAGCAACACTCAGAGCAACAATCAGAAGGCAAGAAAAAAAAAAAACAAGCAAGCAAGAGCAGCTAATATACATATGTACATATTACTATAAAATATACAGTATATATACACACACACAGACACACAGTGCAGAGCATTGTAGCTGGATGGAATAAATATATGAATATATAAACACACAGTGCAGAGCATTGTAGCTAGATGGAATAAATATGTAAGTATATAAACACACACAGTGCGGAGCATTGTAGCTAGATGGAATAAATATATAGATATATAAAAACACAGTGCGGAGCATTGTAGCTAGATGGAATAAATATATAGATATATAAATATGAACACACCCAGTGCTGAGCATTGTAGCTAGATGGAATAAATATGTAAATATATAAACACACACAGTGCAGAGCATTGTTGCTAGATGGGATGAAACAGCATAACCCTCTACTTAGTTATCCTACATGGAATGATTATGTGCCCATACATATTCTCACTCTCCATAGCGACCGGTATTTTCCTAGTTGTATGCCGGAGGGGACCATTGTGTAAGTCTATTGCATCTTTTGCATTTAAAAACTATTAGTTTGTTACGTCTTTTTGCTATCTCTGCGAGCAGCCCTGCTTAGGTTGTACAGTCTGACAGCCGTTGGTAGGAAGGACCTACGAAACCTCTCGGTTGTGCACCTGGGATGATGTAGTCTGCTGCTAAATGAGCTCCTCAGTGCATTCAGTACGTCCTGCATAGGGTGGAACTCGGACTCCAGCAGAGATGACAGTTTAGCCACCGTCCTTCTCTCTCCTATCTCCTCCACCGGATCAAGGCGCTGCCCCAGGACAGAGCTAGCTTTCTTAATCAGTTTGTTCAGTCTCTTCCTATCGGCTGCTGTAATGCCACTGCCCCAGCAGACCACTCCAAAAGTGATGGCTGATGCCACCACCGTGTCATAGAATGTCTTCAGCAGCGCCCCTTGTACACCAAAAGACCTGAGTCTCCTCAGCAGGAACAGCCTGCGCTGTCCCTTCTTGTAGAGTGCGTCAGTATTGTGTGACCATTCTAGTTTATTGTTCAGATTAACACCCAGGTACTTATAGGATGTCACCATCTCGATGTCTGTTCCCTGTATATTTACTGGTGCTGTGAGGGGCTGCCCATGCCTGCGGCAGTCCACCACCAGCTCCTTAGTTTTCCTCGCGTTGATCTGGAGGCAGTTCCGATGGCACCAGTCTACAAAGTCCTGGATAAGCCCTCTGTACTCAGCTTCATCTCCATTGGAGATGAGGCCAACGATCACAGAGTCATCAGAGAACTTCTGTAGATGGCAGTGTGTTGTGTTGTGTGAGAAGTCCGCAGTATAAAGAGTGAACAGGAAGGGAGCCAGCACCGTTCCCTGGGGGGCCCCCGTGCTACTGATGATCGTGTCGGACACACAGTCCCGGGTTCTCACAAACTGAGGCCGGTTCGTGAGGTAGTCCAGGATCCATGATGACAGGTGCTGGTCCACCCCTGCGCGCAGCAGCTTGTCCTTCAGGATCATCGGTTGGATGGTGTTGAAAGCACTGGAGAAGTCAAAGAACATGATCCTCACCATATTCCCGGGCTTCTCCAGGTGGGACAGAGAACGGTGAAGGAGGAAGATCACCGCATCCTCCACCCCAATGCCATGCTGGTAGGCGAACTGGAGTGGATCCATCGCTGGTTCCACCAGGGGGCGGAGGTGAGCAAGGAGCAGTCTCTCCAGGGTCTTCATCAAGTGGGACGTCAAGGCCACCGGTCTGTAGCTGTTCAGTTCTTTGGGGTGGGAAGTTTTTGGTACAGGTACCACACAAGATGTTTTCCACAGCTGTGGTACCCTCCCCAGCTTCAGGTTCAGGTTGAAGATGTACGTCACAATCCCACACAGCTGGTCTGTGTCTGGTCTGGTCTGCACATTATAACGCAGTTATAATGACACAGCAGTATAATAACTCAGTAATAACACATTTAATACACACACACAGTAACATTTCAACTGGCAAAGCATGCTGGGAAATCCCTTCCCCCCTTAACATGGCCCCGACATTACACTATGTCCCCAAACTCGCATATATACGAGTACCGTACACTGTCTATTTTTGGCTATGACCACAAACCTACTTTTAATAGGTACTGTACACCGCCTTAAATTTAGCTATGTCCCCAAACCTGCTTCTAACAGGTACTGTACACCGCTCCAATTTAATCCTGCCACGAGAGCGACTTGCCGGACTCCATAATTTGTTCACAGATATTGATCCAGTGAGGTGAACTACATAACTGACAATTTTACCAATACAATTTGCATAAAGGGCACAATAAATTTGACTTACTTTAACTTTAGGAGACTCGTAAAATGGATTCTTCTAGATAGTGTGATGCCCCTTCGCCGTCTCCGCACTCTCGTCGCCAACTAGGCAGAAAAAGCCGAACTCATTAGCGGGAAAAACCGAACTCCGTTTGGGGAGCTCCATTCGGGGACGGGCGAAGATTGGCGATCAACTATCCCACTTCCTGACAACAAGAAATGTAACTGAATATTTCCTAGCCCACTTATAAGGTCCTGGAGAAAATAATCAGACTTATCTGCGATGTTGAATTCCCTTTATTACTGCCGGCAGGAGGGAAGCAAAGAAACAGCCTACCTGAAGTTTCTGCACTGCTCTGCTTAAACAAAGGAGGCTCCTGGTTTTTATAGGCACCCTCAGAGCGCTCCCCCACATTACCTTATATGGATACATAGAAACTGGCTGAGAAAGTACGAGAACATTCTGGAAGTAACCTTCAAACCTAGCAAGTACTAGAACCTTCTGACGATAACTATTCCACTGACCATAGTTACACTCAGGGCATGTATTAGCAATAATTATTCAGAAGAAGAAAGACATTTAAACATAACTGCACATCACCTAAATTACACAATAGATTGGTATATAGCAGTAAATTTCCACCATGATGAACATGTGAATAATAAATTTCCACCACAGAACCATGGACTCGGACTTGGAGGTGCTGATTCTCATCCCAGCCGCTTCACACTCAACAGCAAACTGTCCCAGCAAGTACTGTAGGTCATTGCTGGATGAAGCCAGCAGGTCAACATCATCTGCAAACAACAGAGATGAGATCCTGTGGTCACCAAGCATGACACCCTCCGTTCCCTGGCTGCGCCTAGAAATCCTGCCCATAAAAATTATGAACAAGATCGGTGACGAAGGGCAGCCCTGGAAAAGTCCACCTCTTACTGGAAATGAGTCCGATCGAGTGTTGGCAATACGAACCATACTCTCACAACGGTCGTAAAGAGACCAAATAGCTCATAACAACAAGATCAATACCCCATACTCCCTTAGCACCCCCACAAAAAACCATGAGGGACGTGGACGAATGCCTTCTCCAAGTCCACAAAACACATGTAAAATGGTTGGGCAAACTCCCACGAAAACTCGAGGATTCTCAAGAGGGTAAACAGCTGGTCCGATGTGCCATGGCCAGGACAAAAACCATATCGCTGTTCCTGAATTCGAGGTTCAACCGACGGTCAGACTCTCCTCTCCAGTACCTTGACATAGACCTTCCCGGGGAGGCTGAGGAGTGTGTTCCCTTTAAAACTGGATCACGCCCTCTGGTCCCGTTTTTTGAAAAGAGGAACCACCACCCCGGTTTGCCATGCCAAAGGCACTGCCCCCAACCTCAACGCAGTGTTGCAGAGGCATGTCAACCATGACAGCCCTACAACATCCAGGGCCTCTAGGTACTCAGGGTGAATCTAGTCCACCCCCAGGGCCCGCCCACCAAAGAGATTTTTAACCCCCTTGGCAACCTCAGCCCCTGTGATAGGCGAGTCGTCCCCCTCGTCCACAAACCCTGCTTCCTTTGTGGAAGGTATGTCAGTGGGATTGAGGAAATCCTCAAAGTATTCCTTCCACCGCCCGACGATATCCCCAGTCGAAGTCAACAGCGCCTCATCCACACCATATACAGTGTGGACAGGGAGCTGCTTCCCCCTCCTGAGCCGCCGGATAGTTTGCCAGAATCTCTTCGAGGCCAACCGAAAGTCTTGTTCCATGGCCTCACTGAACTCCTCCCATACCCAAGTTTTTGCTTCAGCAACCACCCGAGCTGCACTCTGCTTGGTACACCTCAGCTGCTTCGGGAGTCCCACAAGCCAATCAAGCTTGATCGGACTCCTTCTTCAGCTTAATGGCCCCCTTCACCACTGGTGTCCTCCACTTGGTTCGGGGGTTGCCACCACGAGATGCCCCAACGACCTTGTGGCCGCAGCTCTGGGCCACTGCTTCAACAATGGAGGAGAACATGGCCCATTCAGACTCCATGTCTCCAGACTCCCTCGGAATGTGGTTGAAGTTCTTCCGGAGGTGGGAGTTGAAGACCTCCCAGACAGGGGCCTCAGCCAGACATTCCCAGCACACCCTCACTATACGTTTGGGTCTACCAGGTCTGAATGGCATCCTCCCCTGCCATCGGATCCAACTCACCATGAGGTGGTGATCAGTTGATAGATCTGCACCTCTCTTTACATGAGTGTCCAAGACATACGGTTGCAGGTCTGATGACATGATAACAAAATCGATCATCGACCTGCAACCTAGAGGGTCCTGTTACCAGGTGCACACATGGACACCCTTATGCTTGAACATGGTGTTCGTTATGGACAGACTGTGGTTAGCACAGAAGTCCAATAACTGAACACCACTCGGGTTCAGATCGGGCAGGCCATTCCTCCCAATCACCCCCTTCCAGGTTTCACTGTCATTGCCCAAGTGTGCATTGAAGACCCCCAGTAGGACAATGGAGTCTCAAAGAGGAGCACCCTCCAGCACCCCAGTCAGAGATTCCAAAAAGGGTGGGTACTCTGAAACATCATTTTGTGCATAGGCACAAATGATGGTCAGGACCTGTTTCCCAACCTGAAGGTGGAGGGAAACAACCCTTCCGTCCACTGGGGAAAACTCCAATATAGAGGCAGCAAGGTGGGACACCTTGCTACCTTGCTGTGGGACACAAGAATACCCACCCCTGCTCATTGCCTCTCACCCAGGGCAACTCCAGAGTAGGCCAAGCTCCAGCCCCTCTCCAGGAGACTGGTCCCAGAACCGGAGCTGTGTGTTGAGGTGAGGCCAAATATATCTAGCCAGTATCGCTCAACCTCATGCACCAGCTCAGCCTCCTTCCCCACCAGAGAGGTGACATTCCACATCCCAAAAGCCAGTTTAGGAAGCTTGGGATCAGTCCGCCAAGGTCTCCGCCTTTGACCGACACCTGATCCACATAGCACCGGACCCCCATGATCCCTCCTGCAAGTGGTGAGCCCGCTGAAGGGCGGACCCATGTAACTCCTTCAGGCTAAGCTAACTAACTAACTAACTAACCTGCACTTATATAGCGCTTTTCTAGTCACAAAGACCACTCAAAGCGCTTTCACTAGTACTAACCCTCTATTCTAAGGGCCTATAGGAAACAGATATCTAGGGACAATTTAGAACAACCAATTAACCTAACATGCATGTCTTTGGATTGTGGGAGGAAACCGGAGCCCACGGAGTAAACCCACACAGCACAGGGAGAACATGCAAACTCCATACAGAAAGGTTCCAACCCCTGCCAGCCTGGGGATTCGAACCAGGAACCTTTTAGCTGTAAGGCAACAGTGCTAACCACTGCACCACCGTGCTGCCCAACTGCTGCTAAGCCCGGCCGGGTCCCATGGGCGGAAACCCGGCCACCAGACACAAGCCATCGAGCCCCTTCCCCAGGCCTGGCTCCAGGGTGGGGCTCCGGAAACCCCATACCGGGCGGGGTACACTGAATCTTTGTTCTAGTATTTATCATGAGAGTCTGTTGGATTGTTCTTAGTCTGGCCCTTCACCCAGGACCAGTTTGTCTTGGGTGACCCTATCAGAGGCAGATTGCCCCGGACAACATAGCTCCAGGGATCACTGGGGCACACAAACCCCCACCACAATAAGGTGACGATCCATGAGGGGGTGTCCCATTACATCCAGCGTAAAAGTAACAGCATTTCAGAAAAGGAACATCATACCAACAGTAAAATATGGTGGTGGTAGTGTGATGGTCTACAGCCGTGGACAAAATTGTTGGTACCCCTCTGTTAATGAAAGAAAAACCCACAATGGTCACAGAAATAACTTGAATCTGACAAAAGTGGTAATAAATAAAAATTCTTTGAAAATTAACCGATGAAAATCAGACAATGCTTTTGAATTGTGGTTCAACAGAATTACTTTAAAAAACAAACTCATGAAACAGGCCTGGACAAAAATGATGGTACCCCTAGAAAAGATTTAAAATAATGTGACCATAGCGACATATTCAACCAAGATGTGTCCTCTAATTAACATCACAGGTGTCTACAAACTTGTAATCAGTCAGTCGGCCTATTTAAAGGGTGACAAGTCGTCACTGTGCTGTTTGGTGACATGGTGTGTACCACACTAAACATGGACCAGAGGAAGCAAAGGAGAGAGTTGTCTCAGGAGATTAGAAAGAAAATTATAGACAAGCATGTTAAAGGTAAAGGCTATAAGACCATCTCCAAGCAGCTTGATGTTCCTGTGACTACAGTTGCACATATTATTCAGAAATTTAAGATCCACGGGACTGTAGCCAACCTCCCTGGACGTGGCCACAGGAGGAGACGGATAATACGAATGGTAACAAAAGAGCCCAGAACAACCTTTAAACATATTCATGGTGAACTCCAAGGGCAAGGTACATCAGTGTCAGATCGCACCATCCGTCGTTGTTTGAGCCAAAGTGGACTTCATGGGAGACGACCAAGGAGGACACCACTGTTGAAAACAAATCATAAAAAAGCCAGACTGGAATTTGCCACACTGCATGTTGACAAGCCACAAAGCTTCTGGGAGAATGTCCTATGGACAGACGAGACAGAACTGGAACTTTTTGGCAAGGCACATCAGCTCTATGTTCACAGACGCAAAAATGAAACATACCAAGAAAAGAACACTGTCCCTACTGTGAAACGAGGAGGAGGTTCTGTTATGTTCTGAGGCTGCTTTGCTGCATCTGGCACAGGGTGTCTTGAATCTGTGCAGGGTACAATGAAATCTCAAGACCATCAAGGTATTCTAAAGAGAAATGTGCTGCCCAGTGTCAGACAGCTTGGTCTCAGTTGCAGGTCATGGGTCTTGCAACAGGATAATGACCCAAAACACACAGCTAAAAACACCCAAGAATGGCTAAGAGCCAAACATTGGACTATTCTAAAGTGGCCTTCTATGAGCCCTGATCTAAATCCTATTGAACATCTGTGGAAGGAGCTGAAACATGCCGTCTGGAGAAGGCACCCTTCAAACCTGAGACAACTGGAGCAGTTTGCTCATGAGGAGTGGGCCAGAATACCTGCTGAGAGGTGCAGAAGTCTCATTGACAGTTACAAAAATTGTTTGATTGCAGTGATTGCCTCAAAAGGTTGTGCAACAAACTATTAAGTTAAGGGTACCATCATTTTTATCCAGGCCTGTTTCATGAGTTTGTTTTTTAAAATAATTCTGTTGAACCACAATTCAAAAGCACTGTCTGATTTTCATTGGTTAATTTTCATATAATTTTTATTTATTACCACTTTTGTCAGACTCGAGTTATTTCTGTGACCATTGTGGGTTTTTCTTTCATTAGCAGAGGGGTACCAACAATTTTGTCCACGTGTGTAGGGCTGTTTTGCTGCTTCAGGACCTAGAAGACTTGCTGTGGTAAATGGAACCATGAATTCTGCTCTCTAACAAAAAATCTTGATTGAGAATGTCCAGCCATCTGTTTGTGACCTCAAGCTGAAGCACAATTGAGTTCTGCAGCAGGACAATGATCCAAAACACACCAGCAAGTCCACCTCTGAATGGCTTAAGAAAAACAAAATGAAGACGTTGAATCAGAATCAGAATTAGATTTATTGCCATTGTTCATGTAGTACACAAACTAGGAATTTGTCTCGGTGCCATGCTGCAACATTAAAAACATGATGAGATAAAGAGATAAACTAAAAAAAAACAAACTAAAAGACTAAAAACATGCAATGAGTGTAGAATAATAAGTAATAATAATAATAATAATAATAATGAGTAATACTAGTCAAGGCAGATTTAAATAAATTAGCAAGTAGCAGATGATATGGGGTACCACAGTGCAGTAGATAATGCAACAGAAAAACAGTGATGAACGACATGAGCTGCTGTATATAGTGCACGAGAGTCAATAAGTCACTTAATGTTCAGCAGTCTGATGGCAGAGGGGAAAAAGCTGTTCATGTGCCGCGAGGTTTTTGTCTGAATGGACCGAAGTCTTCTACCTGAGGGGAGGGGGGCAAACAGTACGTGACCAGGGTGTGAAGGATCGGCTATGATCCGGCCTGCACGCCTCCGGGTCCTGGAGATGTACAGGTCCTGGAGAGATGGGAGCTTGCAGCCGATCACCTTCTCAGCAGTGCGCACGCGCTGCCGCCTTAGTCTGTCCCTGGCAGTGGCTCCTGCGTACCACACGGTTATGGAGGAGGTGAGGATGGACTCGATGATGGCCGTGTAGAACTGCACTAACATCTTGGTGGGTAGCTTGAGCTTCCTCAGCTGCCGCAGAAAGAACATCCTCTGCTGGGCCTTTTTGATGAGGGAGCTGATGGTTGGCTCCCATTTGAGGTCCCGGGTGATGGTGGTGCCCAAGAAGCGGAAGGAATCTGCAATGGTGATGGGAGAGCCTGTGATGGTGAGGGGGGGCAGGGGGGTTGTGACTTTCCTGAAGTCCACAATCATCTCCGCTGTCTTCAGAGCGTTCAGCTGCAGGTTGTTGCGGCTGCACCAGGACACCAGCTGGGCCACCTCTTTCCTGTAGACGGACTCGTCACCGTTGGAGATGAGCCCGATGAGGGTGGTGTCGTCCGCAAACTTGATCAGCTTAACAGACTGGTGGGAGGAGGTGCAGGAGTTGGTATAAAGGGAGAAGAGTAGGGGGGAAAGTACACAGCCCTGGGGTGATCCGATGCTGATGCTAACAGAGTCCGAGACAGACTTCCCCAGCCTCACATGCTGCCTCCGGTCCGTCAGGAAGTCAGTGATCCACCTGCAGAGGGAGTCAGGCACGCCGAGCAGGGACAGCTTGTCCTGGAGCAGAGCGGGGCGGATGGTGTTAAATGCAGAGCTGAAGTCCACAAACAGGATCCTGGCGTAGGTTCCTGTTTGTGGATGTAGGTTCCTGAAGTGGCGTAGTCAAAGTCCTGACCTGAATCTGAATGAGATGCAGTGGCATGACCTTAAAAAGGTGGTTCATGCTCGAAATGTGGCTTCATGTGGCTGAATTACAACTATTTTGCAATGACGAGTGGGCCAAAATTCCTCCACAGCGCTGTAAAAGACTCATTGCCAATTATTGCAAATGCTTGATTGCAGTTGTTGTAATGTTTGTTATTTACTTATAACAAAGACACTTAGTCTTACACACCATGCCAGCAAGACGTGCTGCCTTTTTATTATCACTTCCGGTTCACATATTTTACTACTTCCTGAATCTACCTGCTATCTCATGTGATCATACTGCCACCTTGTGGTAACACCTATCAGTACATCCCCTTTCCTGAGCAGGTTAGTATAATTTGATAATTATAACACATATAATTATCTCCTTTTGTTTACTGAGACGTGGCTAACTGAACTAGCAGCAGATGCTAACATTGAGCTGGAGGGTTTTCACATGATACGAGCTGACCGAACACCAGAGAGTGGCAAAACTAGGGGCGGTGGAGTGATAATGTATGTTAACAACAACTGGTGCAGACCGGGACATATCACTGTTAAACAACGACACTGCAGCAAAGACATTGAGTTGCTAGCTGTTAGCATGAGGCCTACATATCTCCCGAGAGAACACTCACACGTGATCTGCATTGTTGTTTATGCAAATCCGACGGCGAACGTTGGGACAGCGCGTGATGTCATCCATTCAGTAACCAGCAGGCTGCAGACAGAACACCCAGATGCTCTTCTCCTCATCTCAGGCGATTTCAACCACGTTTCACTGTCTCCCATTCTGCCCACTTTCACCCAGTATGTCACATGCCACACTAGAGACAATAAAACACTGGATTTGTTCTACGCAAACACTAAGGAGGCGTACACCTCATCACAACTCCCCCCACTTGGGAGATCGGATCACAACTTGGTTCATCTCCGACCGGTGTACAAACCCCTAGTGCACAGACAACCTCCAGCCATGCACACTGTGGAGTTATGGTCTGAGGAGACAATGGACACTCTAAAGGACTGTTTTGAAGCCACCGTCTGGAAGCAGCTCTGCGATCCACATGGTGAGGACATCGATGGCCTCATTCACACCTTCACGGGCTACCTCAGCTTCTGTGTGGACAAATCCGTTCCCACCAAGACCATACGGCGTCACTCAAACAACAAACCCTGGATCAACCCTGAGATAAAAACACTTCTGAGAGAGAAGAAGAGGATCTTCAGGTCGGGGAACAGGGAGATGCTGAAGTCCGTACAGAGGGAGCTGAGGAGAAAGATCAGAGAAGGCAAGGACAGCTTCAGGAAGAAGATGGAGGACAAGCTGCAACAGAGCGACATCAGCGGGGTCTGGAGAAACCTCAAAACCATCTCGGGGCTCCAGAATACCTCCCCCCAGGCCACGGGGGGCAGGGAGTGGGCAAACAACCTGAATCTGTTTTTCAATAGATTTGACCAACCGCCCTCCCCCCTGTCTGCACAACAACCACTGCTGCCTCTAAGAAATCAAGTCCTGCTGCCCACTCCCCACTCCACCGACACCCCCCCCCACTCCCAACACACAGCCCCCCATCCTGACCCTGACCAAGACCCAGGTGAGGACGGAGCTGAGGAAGATCAAGGCGAGGAAGGCATCGGGACCGGACGGCATCAGCGCAAAGCTCCTCAAGTCCTGTGCAGACCAGCTGTGTGGGATTGTGACGTATATCTTCAACATGAGCCTGAAACTGGGGAGGGTACCACAGCTGTGGAAAACATCTTGTGTGGTACCTGTACCAAAAACTTCCCACCCCAAAGACCTGAACAGCTACAGACCGGTGGCCTTGACGTCCCACTTGATGAAGACCCTGGAGAGACTGCTCCTTGCTCATCTCCGCCCCCTGGTGGAACCAGCGATGGATCCACTCCAGTTCGCCTACCAGCATGGCATTGGGGTGGAGGATGCGGTGATCTTCCTCCTTCACCGTTCTCTGTCCCACCTGGAGAAGCCCGGGAATATGGTGAGGATCATGTTCTTTGACTTCTCCAGTGCTTTCAACACCATCCAACCGATGATCCTGAAGGACAAGCTGCTGCGCGCAGGGGTGGACCAGCACCTGTCATCATGGATCCTGGACTACCTCACGAACCGGCCTCAGTTTGTGAGAACCCGGGACTGTGTTTCCGACACGATCATCAGTAGCACGGGGGCCCCCCAGGGAACGGTGCTGGCTCCCTTCCTGTTCACTCTTTATACTGCGGACTTCTCACACAACACAACACATTGCCATCTACAGAAGTTCTCTGATGACTCTGCGATCGTTGGTCTCATCTCCAGCGGAGATGAAGCTGAGTACAGAGGGCTTATCCAGGACTTCGTGGACTGGTGCCATCAGAACTGCCTCCAGATCAACGCGAGGAAAACTAAGGAGCTGGTGGTGGACTGCCGCAGGCATGGGCAGCCCCTCACAGCACCAGTAAATATACAGGGAACAGACATCGAGATGGTGACATCCTATAAGTACCTGGGTATTCATCTGAACAATAAACTAGACTGGTCACACAATACTGACGCACTCTACAAGAAGGGACAGCGCAGGCTGTTCCTGCTGAGGAGACTCAGGTCTTTTGGTGTACAAGGGGCGCTGCTGAAGTCATTCTATGACACGGTGGTGGCATCAGCCATCACTTTTGGAGTGGTCTGCTGGGGCAGTGGCATTACTGCAGCCGATAGGAAGAGACTGAACAAACTGATTAAGAAAGCTAGCTCTGTCCTGGGGCAGCGCCTTGATCCGATGGAGGAGATAGGAGAGAGAAGGACGGTGGCTAAACTGTCATCTCTGCTGGAGTCCGAGTTCCACCCTATGCAGGACATACTGGATGCACTGAGGAGCTCATTTAGCAGCAGACTACATCATCCCAGGTGCACAACCGAGAGGTTTCGTAGGTCCTTCCTACCAACGGCTGTCAGACTGTACAACCTAAGCAGGGCTGCTCGCAGAGATAGCAAAAAGACGTAACAAACTAATAGTTTTTTTGAATGCAAAAGATGCAATAGACTTACACAATGGTCCTCTCCGGCATACAACTAGGAACATACCGGTCGCTATGGAGGGTGAGAATATGTATGGGCACATAATCATACCATGTAGGATAACTAAATAGACGGTTATGCTGTTTCATCCCACCTATCAACAATGCTCTGCACTGTGTGTGTTTATATATTTACATATTTATTCCATCTAGCTACAATGCTCAGCACTGGGTGTGTTTATATTTATATATCTATATATTTATTCCATCTAGCTACAATGCTCCGCACTGTGTTTTTATATATCTACATATTATTCCATCTAGCTACATTGCTCCGCACTGTGTGTGTTTATATACTTGCATATTTATTCCACCTAGCTGCAATGCTCCGTACTGTGGGTGTTTATATATTTACATATTTATTCCATCTAGCTACAATGCTCTGCACTGTGTGTTCATATATTCATATATTTATTCCATCCAGCTACAATGCTCTGCACTGTGTGTCTGTGTGTGTGTGTGTGTGTATATATATATTTTATAGTAATATGTACATATGTATATTAGCTGCTCTTGCTTGCTTGTTTTTTTTTTCTTGCCTTCTGATTGTTGCTCTGAGTGTTGCTATCCCTGTGCTGTTGCAATCCTGGAATTTCCCCGTTGTGGGACTAATAAAGGCTTATCTTATCTTATATACAGCATTTCAAGATTGCAACTGAATAAACCTTCTTACTAACATTCAAGATATCTTAATACAGTACACAGAAAACTTTACATTTTTTTTCACAAATACAATGCATACTGATAACCAAACAAAACAAGAAAGCCACAACTATTCCATTTGTAACAAATAACATGTAACTGTCAACTCTTTTTTTTTTTTAAACAACTTCAACAGTTCACTGTTCTATGAGTCTCTGAGGTGGCTTCCTGTTTCTAGTAGATCATCTGAGAGCTGGAGTGACAACATCTGGGGAAGATGAAGGAGGCTCAGTGTGCTGCAAATCTAGTGTCACATTCACATCCTTTCCAGACTCAGTTTCCTGAGGTTGCCCTTCAGTGTCCTCCAGAATCTTCAAAAGACGCTTCCTGTTTCTTCTGAACACTTGTCCATCCTCTGTTCTCACCGTATAGGATCTGGGACCCATCTCACTGAGAACTGTTGCCTTTCTGGTCCAAGTATTAGGATCTTCAATTCTCACAATGTCCCTTTCACAAAGAGGTTCCAGTCTCCTTGCTGATCTGTCATAGTTCATTTTCTGTTTGAGTTTCAGTTTCTTTCTCTTGTTAGTCAGTTCTCTTTTGTTGTCCTTGTCTTCTCTGCGATAATGTGTGGTAAAGTGGTGCGCAGCCTACGACGCATTAGCAGCTCTGCTGGTGATGCACCACACTCTAGTGCTGCTGACCTGTAACTTAGCAAAGCAAGATATGGGTCAGTATTGCCATCTCTTGCTTTTTTCAAAAGTCTTTTTACAATTTGGACTCCTTTTTCAGCTTGTCCGTTAGCCTGTGGATGCAGTGGGCTAGATGTAGTGTGATGAAATCCATACTGCTTGGCAAACTCCCTGAATTCTGCACAGTTGTACTGGGGGCCATTGTCACTCACCACACACTGTGGGATTCCATGTCTAGAAAAGAAGCTTTTTATGTGTGTGATGACAGACTGTGCTGATGTACTAGTGAGCTAGTTTGAATAATAGTCTATGACTAAGACATAGTCCTTGCCAAGCAAATGGAAGAGATCAGTGCCCACTTTTTGCCACGGTGCAGTTGGTTGCTCTGCAATCAGCATTGGCTATTTTGTCTCTTTGTAGTGGTGTGTGAGACATGTGTTACATTTCCCTATCATGTTCTCGATATCCATATTGATACCTGGCCAATAAACTGCTTCTCTGGCTCTCCTTTTGCATTTTTCTATTCCAAGATGCCCTTCATGGATACAATGCAGCATGTCCTGGCGCATAGACTGAGGAATAACAATCCTGTTCTGTCTCAGCACAAGGCCATTTGCCACACTCAGATCTGCTCTCACTGAGTAGTACTGTGGGCAGCTTCCCTTTGCCCAACCTCCATGAATCTGCTGGACAACCTTTTGCAGCACAGGGTCCTTTGCCGTTTCCTGTACAATTTGCTCTCGCATCACATCTGATGCAGGGAGTGAAGCTGTCACCATGTTGACATGAGTTTCCACATCATCTGTTGTGGAGATGGACTCTGTGCAGCTGCTTGATACTGGTGCCCGTGACAAAGCACCCGCTAGCACTATATATTTGCCTGGCGTGTAGATTAGCTCAAAGTCATATCGCTGGAGTTTCATCATCATGCTTCTTGGAGACATGTCATTGAGGTTTTTCTTTACAATTGACACCAGTGGTTTGTGATCAGTCTCTGCAGTAAAGGTTGGCAAACCATAGACATAACTGTGAAACTTACTACACCCGAACACTAAACCCAGAGTCTCTTTTTCAATTTGGGCATAGCGTTTTTCCGTCTCTGTCACTGATCTCGACGCGTATGCTACTGGCTGCCATTTATCCCCTGTAGCTTGAAGCAGAACAGCTCCCAAACCATCCTTTGAGGCATCAGTGGAGATCTTTGTTGGTTTTGAGGGGTCAAAGAATGTGAGGACAGGCTCTGTGGTTAGAATTTCTTTTAGCTTATTCCATTCTTTTTCATGTCGTTTCGACCACTCAAATTCCTTGTTATGTTGGAGCAACTCTCTGAGGCATGCTGTTTTGGAAGAAAGATGAGGAATGAATTTTCCAAGTAAGTTAATCATTCCCATGACTCTCAGGATTCCTTTTTTATCAGTGGGAGTAGGCATGTCCAGTATAGCCTGCACTTTTGACTGATCAGGCTCAACCCCTTCACCTGAAAGTTTGTCTCCCAAAAAGGTAATTTCTGTGACACCAAACTGACATTTTTTCCTGTTCAGTATTAGTCCACTGTCCTGAACCCTGTTAAGGAGTTTTTTTAGTCTTTCATCATGTTGCTGGCGTGTCGCTCCCCAGACCACCAAATCATCAATGTACACTCTTGTGCCCTCTAGACCCTCAATTATGGACTCCATCACCCTGTGGAAAATCTCTGGAGCTGAGATAATACCAAATGGAAGCCTCAGAAAACAGTACCGCCCAAATGGTGTGTTGAAGGTGCAGTACCTGCTACTTTCTGGATCCAGCTTCAGCTGCCAAAATCCCTGCGAGGCATCCAGCTTGCTAAAATATTTAGCACCTGCCATTTCACTGGTTATCTCATCTCGTGTTGGGATTGGGTAGTGCTCTATTTTAATATTCTCATTCAAATCCTTAGGATCAAGGCAAACGCGTAACTCTCCATTCTGTTTCTTGGTACATGTGATGGAATTCACCCAATCAGTGGGCTCCTCCACTCGCTCAATAACACCCAGTTGTGTCATTCTGTCCAGCTCTTTTTTCAAGCCAGCTCTAAGGGCTGCTGGCACTCTCCGTGCAGCGTGCACTACAGGCTTGGCATCACTCTTGAGCTGAATCTTGTAGGTGTATTTTAATGTTCCATGTCCTTTGAAGACAGAGGGGAACTGTTTTACAATGTGTGCAGCTCCTTCATATTGCACGTGTTGTATATCTTGGCTATGATTGTCCACCTTTATGTTTTCACTGTTTATCTGGTAGATCCTCTTAACCAAACCTAGGTCCTCTGATGCTTTATCCCCGAGGAGTGATTCATGTCCATTAGGCACAATGACAAACAACAGGCTGTGTTGCTTGCCTTTCACTTTCACAGTAAGTTTACATCCTCCTAATGTCTCAATTGGCTGACCATTGTATGCAGTCAGTGTTGCAGTCTTGCTGGTGATTATTTTAGGCTTTATTTTCAGAGCATTGACATCATTCTCATTTATTAGGTTAGATTTAGCTGCTGTGTCAATCCTGAATGGCACAATTGTCCCATTTACCCACAGTGGTGCAATCCACTTATCACTTTTCACTGCACTCACCGTCTGACCAGTGCCTCCAGTTTGCGTGAGTTGTGCACTGTCATCATTGTTACTGCATGACACCATCTTGATGAAAAATGTTTCACTTAGATCATCACTGTCATCCATTTCTTCCACTGTGTGCACTTGTCCTTTTTTAATGTCTCTAGAGCGACACATTTTTGCATAATCGTTTTTTCCTTTGCACTTTGCGCATATTTTTCCATAAGCAGGACATTGTCTCTGTGTTTTTCACCGCATCTCTTACAGGAATATACCTCTTTTTCATTGCTTTTAACTCTGTCCCGCTGTTTCCTTTTCACGGACAAAGCATGGACTTTCTCTTCACCTTGGCTCACTGCTCCCAAAACAGGCTCATCTAAAGTCATTCCAAGTTGGCGTGCTAGCTCACTGGCTTGACATATTTTTATGGCACTTTCCAACGTGAGCTCTGTTTCTCTCAGTAGTTTCTCTCGGAGCTTCTTATCTTTTGTTCCAAACACTATCTGATCCCCTATCATAGAGTCTCTGAGATCACCAAAATTGCAAGACTGAGCTTTTGATTTAAGGTCTGTCAGAAAGTTATCAAATGTTTCTTCTTGGTGCTGCATACGTGAGCAGAAGACATACCTTTCATAAGTTTCGTTTTTCTTTGACAGACAGTGTTCATCAAACTTTTTTAGGACTTCTTCAAACTTGTCTTTGTCCTCTAGCTGAGCAAACAGAAAAGTACTGAAGACTTCTATGGCTTCTTTGCCGGCGACAGTTAGCAGCGTGGTTATTTTTCTCTCATCTGCCCGTCTATCCACTCCGACAGCCGAAAGATACAGCAGAAATTGCTGCTTGAAAGCCTTCCAATTTGCATCCACGTTTCCAGTCAGTTTCAGCGTCCCTGGCAGTTCCAATGCATCCATCATTATTTTGTGTCGCTCCTGACAAAGTTTACCCATCCTGGTACCATGGAATGTTTGTTATTTACTTATAACAAAGACACTTAGTCTTAAACACCATGCCAGCAAGATGTGCTGCCTTTTTATTATCACTTCCGGTTCACATATTTTACTACTTCCTGAATCTACCTGCTATCTCATGTGATCGTACTGCCACCTTGTGGTAACACCTATCAGTACAGTTGTTGCAGCTAAGGGTCCTCCTCTGTGGTCCGCTTCTGTGGAGCAGCCTGCCAGTGCTGCAGAGTCAATAGATGTTTTTAAGAACAGGCTCAAGACCCACCTTTTTAATTTGGCTTTTAACAAACCTGTTTAACTATTACTGAAGTAGTCATTTATGTTCCATTGTTTTATGTTCTTCATGCCATTTGTTTTTAGATTTTTTTTAATCTTTTCTAATTGATGTATTTTTGTTCAGTCTTTAAGTATGATTTTTGTTCATGTTTTTATGTGTTCTTAGTTTCTTTCTGTACATTTTTAAATTTGGCTTTTAACAAACCTGTTTAACTATTACTGAAGTAGTCATTTATGTTTCATTGTTTTCCATTGTTCTTAGGTCCATTTGCTTTTGGATTTCTTTATTTTGATATGTTCTTAGTTTAGTTTATACTGTAAGTATGGGGTTTTAGTTTGCTTTGTTCTCTGTGTTCTTAGTTTTATCTTGTATTTTATGTGTCTTAGCTCCAGTGTTTCCTCAGTGGAGACCCTCACGCCAGATGCTGCCTGGCCCATCTGCAGGGGTGCTGGTCTCGTGGATCACTTTAGCTTGGGTGGGTGGGGGCTTTATGCCACTGCCTTCAGCTGTGGTGCGGGCCCCAGTCTGACCTGGTTGGGGTGGTCTCTGTGACGCGGTCTGTGGTTATGGGCTGTGTGGTCTCCCAGCGTGGGGGGCTCCACAGGATGGTTGCTCCTTCACATGGTGTCTCAGTGCTGAACTATGCCTCTTTTATTTTATGTGTCTAAGAGAAGTAGGGGGTGGTGTATGTGTCTGTGTGTGTGTTTTGTGGGTATGTTTATGGGAGGGTTGGAAGGGGTGGGGATGTATCATGTAAATATATGTAACTAAATGCGTCTACTGTTTTTATCTATGTAAAGCTCTTTGCACAGCATCTAATGTTTGAAAAGTGCTATATAAATAAAGTTTGATTGATTGATTGAAGGGTGGCCCAACCAGTTATTAGGTTTAGAGGACAATCACTTTTTCACACAGGGCCATGTAGGTTTGGATTTTTTTCTCTTAATCATAAACACCTTCATTTAAAAACTGCATTTTGTGTTTACTTGTGTTATCTTTGTCTAATATTTAAATTTGTTTGATGATCTGAAACATTTAAGTGAGAGAAACATACAAAAAAATCAGGAAGGGGGTAAACACTTCTTCTGTTGCGTCTTTTGCATTCAATACTATTAGGTCATCACGTTTTTTGCTATCTCTGCGAGCAGCCCTGCTTAGGTTATACAGTCTGACAGCCGTAGGTAGGAAGGACCTGCAAAACCTCTCGGTCGCGCACCTAGGATGATGTAGTCTGCTGCTAAATGAGCTCCTCAGTGCGTTCAGTATGTCCTGCATAGGGTGGGACTCGGACTCCAGCAGAGATGACAGTTTAGCCACCAGATGTAAATGAAGCCTATGACACATTTATGAACATTGTAACCACTCTTTATGGAAGAGTCCATTAGTAAAGAAAAAGCTTAAACATAAATTTGCCGATAAGCCATGGTTAACCAAAGGATTACAAAAGGCGTGTAAAAAGAATTTTTTTTTATATAAAGCTTTTCTAAAGAAAAGGACAAAAGAAGCAGAGCAGCAGTATAAAACATACAAAAATAAGTTAACATATATAATAAGATGTAGTAAAAGAGACTATTACAGTAAAGAACTGGAGAAAAACAGAGACAATATTAAAAATACATGGACAATACTTAACAATATTCTTGGAAATAAAAACAGAAATACAAGCTACCCAACCAATTTTTCAAAAAATAATAAAACCACTCAGAGTGTGCTTCACCTGCAGATGAATTTAATAACTTTTTTGTTAACATTGGTCCTAATTTGGCTCGAGAAATACCCATTACGGCACCCACAGGTGATACAATAAGCAAAAACACTGCTATAAAAGACTCCATTTTCATATAGAACACAGACGAGAGAGAGGTCATTGAAATTGTTAAATCGTTTAAAAGTAAAACATCTACGGGCTGTGATGGTTACGTAAGTGCTTAGTAATTCCGATATACAAGACGGGTGACAGAGGGGAACTTTTAAACTATAGACCAATTTCACTATTGCCGCAATTTTGCAAGATACTTGAAAAAATATTCTATGACAGAATTGACAACTTCATACTGAAGAATAATTTATTGTGTGAGCAGCAATATGGGTTCAGACACAAGAGGACAACTGCATTTGCTCTAATGGAATTTATAGAAAAAATATCAACTGCCGTACCAGCAGACTAAATACCAGCAGACTAAATACCAGCAGACTCCTACCAGCAGACTAAATTCGAAGAGACGACGCCTCTGTGCCAAGTCAAAGAAGAATCCTAGTCACAGTCCTAAAGCCGAAAGCAAACAGCCCCAAGAGCACTTTGTGGTAGGATCTGCCCTTCGCATATTACAACTAAACGTTGAAGGCCTATCTGCAGCCAAGCGAAGCCTTATTGAAGTCCTCGCCTTCCAACATTCAATTGATGTAATCTGCCTCCAAGAGACTCATATTGGCACAGAGGAAGCTGGCCGCTTCACCATCAAAGGCTTTGACCTCCTGTGCTATGTTCTACATGCTAAACATGGACGTGCCACCTATGTGCGTTCTGACATAGTTGAAGCAAATCACCTGATAACAACACATTTCTCAGACACCATAATCATTGGTGGCTTCCATATTGTCAATGTGTACAAGCCCCCTAATGCCAACTGGGATCTGCAGGTCTTACCCACCCTACCCCACCCTGCCATCTATGTGGGGGACTTTAACAGCCATCACCCTGACTGGGGGTACCCAGCAGTGGACAGTGATGGGGAGGCACTTTCAGACTGGGCATCCAGAAATGACCTCGCTTTGATATACGACCCCAAACAAAGAGGAACCTTCCACTCTGCTAGGTGGAAGAAGGACTATTCTCCTGACCTGTGTTGGGTCAGCTCTTTGAATGGGGAGCCATATCCTACACAGATCCTCATTCTTGATGATTTTCCACACAGCCAACACCGGCCCCTGCTTGTACACATTGGCCTACAACTTCCAGTCATATACAGCCCAAGGAAGATGCGCTGGAACTTCCGCAAAGCCAACTGGAAGAAATTCAGTGAAACTCTGGACCAGAGCGTTGTTACCATCCCACTCCACACCATCACTGTAGATGAAGCATACAACCGCTTCTGCAGCGCAATCTTCAAGGCTGCCCATACTGCAATCCCACGAGGCTACCGACCCCTCTATGTCCCATGTTTGGACGGAGAAAGTGCTGCCCTCCTACAATCCTATCAAACATCAGGGGACCCAGAGATAGCAGACCATCTCATTGAATCGCTAAATACAGCCCGGCGAAAGAAATGGGAGGAGACAGTTGCTGACCGGAGCTTTACCCACTCTAGCAGGAAATGTTGGAGCCTCATCCATCGCCTAGGAGCTGCACAGAAGCCCCCTAGCCAAAGCCGAGCATCCGTCACACCCAACCAAGTTGCATCCCACCTACTGACTATCGCCAAAGCACCCCAAGACAAAGACACCAGAAGAGCAGTTACAACTGAGCTAAAAAAACACCAAAAAATGCCTGTAGAGGAAACAAACCCTGAACCCTTCGAGGCTGCTGAACTGGAGAAAGTCCTACAGGGCCTGAAATGTGGAAAGGCAGCAGGATACGATAACATCTTCCCAGAATTCATGAAAAATCTTGGCCCCCGAGCCCTAACCTGGTTGACACAATTCTACACAAGGATCACACAAACGAACTCGATCCCAAAGAAATGGCGGGCAGCAAAGGTCATTGCCATCCCAAAACCTGGCAAAGACCACAAACTACCAGCAAGCTACCGCCCAATCTCCCTACTCAGCGTTCCTTACAAAATCATGGAGCGCCTAATACTGCAACGCATTTCCCCAGAAATAGAGGATATTCTAAGTGTGGATCAAGCAGGTTTCCGCAAGGACCGCAGTACAGGAGAACAAGTACTGGCCCTAACCACCTTCATTGAAAATGGCTTCGAGAGCAGACTGAAGACAGGGGCTGTGTTTCTCGATCTTACAGCCGCCTATGATACGGTCTGGCACAAAGGCCTCCTCCTGAAACTTATAAAGGCGATCCCTGCTTGGGCAACAGCAATTATAAAAACGCTGCTGACCAACCGAAGGTTCAGAGTCCACCTCAGTCAGAACACAAGTGCATGGAGAATGCAGAAAAACGGACTCCCACAAGGCTCAGTTCTAGCTCCAACTCTGTTCAACCTCTACATAAACGACCTGCCTACTACAAAATCCCGCAAATTCATCTATGCAGACGACATCTGTCTGGCATTCCAAGCACCAGACTTTGAACCACTGGAACGGGTGCTCACGGAAGATCTTGCTAAACTGGACCAGTTCTGCAAAATCTGGCGCCTAAAACCAAGCCCAGCAAAAACCGTCTCCAGTGTATTTCATCTCCACAATGCAAAAGCTGCCAGAGAACTAAACATCCACCTGAGCGGACTCAAGCTTAAGCATGCCCCAAATCCAACTTATCTTGGAGTGACCCTTGATAGGACCTTATCCTTCAAGGAACATCTAAAGTGGACGGCTGCTAAGGTGAAAGTACGAAACAACCTGCTCTGCAAGCTCGCTGGTGCAAAATGGGGGGCGGCAGTCTCCACCCTGAGCACCTCAGCACTGGCCCTTTCATACTCTGTAGCAGAATATTGTGCCCCTGTCTGGTCCAGGTCATCTTACACACACCATGTAGACACCCAGCTCAACTCAACCATGAGAACTATAACTGGAACAATCCGCTCAACACCACTCCCCTGGCTCTCTGTACTGTCAAACATAGCCCCTCCACACATCCGGCGAGCAGCATTAACTCAAAGGATGCTCCAAAAAGTTAAAGATTTTCCTCACTTACCAATCCATGCAGATATCTACACCCCACCCACTGCCCGACTTTCATCCAGACGGCCGATTTGGAAAAACCCTCCTCCAGCTGACTTTACCATCCAGACAGCTTGGCAAGAGGAATGGGAGACCAAGGAGGTCCCAAACAAACAGCTGGTGATAAACCCCAACCAACAGGTCCCGGGCACCAACCTCCCAAGGAGACAGTGGTCTACACTCAATTGCTTCAGGACTGGACATGGCCCCTGCTTGGCCAGCCTTCACAGATGGGGTAGTAGCCCTAGCCCACTGTGCGCATGTGGAGAGGAGCAAACTATGGAACACATCATAGAGGCTTGCCCGCTCCAAAGACTGGAAGGAGGATTACACACCCTCCATACAGCAAACCAGGAGGCAACTGCTTGGCTTAAGGACTTTGCGTTCGCTAAATAAATAACTGCCGTTGAAAATAAAGAGTATTCAGTTGGGGTATTCCTGGATCTTAAAAAAGCATTTGATACAGTGGATCATAATTTATTATTAAAGAAACTACAAAATAGTGGTATTAGGGGGGTAGCACTGTCCTGGTTAAGTAGTTACTTAAAGAATAGATATCAGTATGTAACAAAAACTAAGTTACTGAAGGCTACTTGTGGAGTCCCACAGGGTTCAGTTTTGGGGCCATTGTTATTCAATATGTATATAAATGATATATGTAAAGTCTCGGAAAAAATGGAGTAAAAATTGTTTGCTGATGACACTAATCTATTATGCAGTGGAAGCAATTTGAAACAACTTCTGGATACACTCGGAAAGGAATTAGGAAAGCTTAAACTGTGGTTTGATTCAAACAAATTAACGCTCAATTTAAGTAAGACAAAATTTATAGTTTTTAACAACCATCACAACAACTTAGTATCTAAACTCAGTGTAAATGGTGTAGAGATTGAAAGGGTATCCGAAACTAAATTTCTTGGAGTAATAAATTGATAATAAACTGTGTTGGAAGTCACATATTAATTATATTAAAGGTAAAATATCCAAATCAATTGCAATACTACACAGCGTGAAATATTTGCTGAATCAACCCACACTATATACCTTGTATCATTCATTAATACTCCCATACATGACATATTGTACTGAAATATGGGGAAATACATATAAAACAAACATATATCCAGTCTTTATGCTTCAGAAGAGAGCTATTAGAATAATAAACAAAGCTGCTTACAGGGAACCAACAAACCCACTTTTTCTTAAATTAAAAGCTCTCAAGTTGAAAGATCTGGTTGACTTTAAAACTGCAGTAATAATGTTAAAAGTGAAGAATTTATCACTGCCCGCAAATATCCAAAAGCTGTTCCAAATAAGGGAGAAACAATATCATTTCAGAGGAACATGTATATTTCAAAAACCTTCAGTGAGAACTACCACCAAGCAACACTGTGTTTCAGTGCAAGGAGTCAGATTATGGAACGATTTTGGACCTGAATTAAAATCATGTACAACGCTTGGACAATTTAAACAAAAACTAAAGGAAGAAATACTCCAAACATATATCCAAGATGACATGTAAAATCATATAAGGATTGTCATATCCAGTCTGTGTTGTGTTGTTGCTTAGTTTTTTCTTTGTTTTTTTTTTTTTGACACATTTTGTCTTAGCTTTGTTCTGAATTGTAATCACTCTTGTTCCGTTTTTTCTTTTGAATTCTTGGATGGAATATGGGTGGGCAATATAAGCTGCGGCTTCAGCCATCACCCATTTCGGATAACTTATGTTGAACTGTATAATCAGAGGAGTTATTGTCTAATTTGACCTTGTTGGATTTTTTCCCCTTTGTTATATTATTCTGTTTCTTTTTAATCTTTACTTTTAATCTATCCAAAATAAAGATTCATTCATTCATCCTTCTCTCTCCTATCTCCTCCACTGGGTCAAGGCCCAGTGGAGGAGATCCTGAAGAACAAGCTGCTGTGCGCAGGGGTGGACCAGCACCTGTCATCATGGATCCTGGACTACCTCACTAACCGGCCACAGTTTTTTTTTTTTTTTGGTTTGTTTTTGTGAGAACCCGAAATTGTGTGTCCGACACGATCATCGGTAGCATGGGGGACCCCCAGGGAACAGTTTTGGCTCCCTTCCTGTTCACCCTTTATACTGCGGACTTCTCACACAACACAACACACTGCCATCTACAGAAGTTCTCTGACGACTCTGTGATCGTCGGCCTCATCTCCAACAGAGATGAAGCTGAGTACAGAGGACTTATCCAGGACTTATCGGGCTGCACGGTGGCGCAGTGGTTAGCACTGTGGCAGCACAGTTTACCCTTGGCCGGGGGATTGTGGGGATCGTGGGTTCGATCCCAGCCCCCGACCAACAGTGATCTGTGTGGAGTTTGCATGTTCTCCCCGTGTTGCGTGGGTTTACTCCGGGATTTCTCCGGTTTCCTCCCACATGCCAAAAACATGCATGTTAGGTTAATTGGCTGTTCTAAATTGTCCCTAGATATCTGTTTCCTATAGGCCCTTAGAATAGAGGGTTAGTACTAATGAAAGCGCTTTGAGTGGTCTTTGTGACTAGAAAAGCGCTATATAAGTGCAGGTTAGTTAGTTAGTTAGTTAGTTAGACTTTGTAGACTGGTGCCATCGGAACTGCCTCCAGATCAACGCGAGGAAAATTAAGGAGCTGGTGGTGGACTGCCGCAGGCAAGGACAACCCCTCACAGCACCAGTGAACATCCAGGGAACAGACATTGAGATGGTGACATCCTACAAGTACCTGGGTGTTCATCTGAACAATAAACTAGACTGGTCACACAATACCGACGCACTCTACAAGAATGGACAGCGCAGGCTGTTCCTACTGAGGAGGCTCAGGTCTTTTGGTGTACAAGGGACGCTGCTGAAGACATTCTACGACACGGTGGTGGCATCAGCCATCACTTTTGGAGTGGTCTGCTGGGGCAGTGGCATTACAGCAGCCGATAGGAAGAGACTGAACAAACTGATCAAGAAAGCTAGCTCTGTCCTGGGGCAGAGCCTTAAGATAAGATAAGATAAGATAAGATAAGATAAGATAAGCCTTTATTTGTCATGCGCTGGCCCTCACGAGCCAGCATAAGACGCACACAGTCACCAGTGAGTTTACAGTGAGTTTTATTACGGTGAAAAGTGAACAACACAAGATGCAGGGGCAATGACACATAAGTCTACACACTTCCGGAGGCGTAAGGCTAGACAGCTCACTTACAAGTCCATAGGAGGAGACAGTCATACACAGGCAAAGGTTGTTTAAATAATTAGCTACACAGGCTGCTGAAGCAAAGACACACAAAGGTCCACTCTCACCGGGAGGAGCAAGGCTAACAGCTAACTTACTGGTGCCGGAGAGGCGACGGTCAACCACAAGCATGCGAGGTAGATAATGGTCCAAGTCATCCGTAGCTCAGAATGTCTTCAGCAGCGCCCCTTGTACACCAAAAGACCCGAGCCTCCTCAGTAGGAACAGCCTGCGCTGTCCCTTCTTGTAGAGTGCGTCAGTACTGTGTGACCAGTCTAGTTTATTGTTCAGATGAACACCCAGGTACTTGTAGGATGTCACCATCTCAATGTCTGTTCCCTGTATGTTTACTGGTGCTGTGAGGGGTTGTCCTTGCCTGCAGCAGTCCACCACCAGCTCCTTAGTTTTTCTCGCGTTGATCTGGAATCAGTTCCGATGGCACCAGTCCACGAAGTCCTGGATAAGTCCCCTGTACTCAGCTTCATCTCTGTTGGAGATGAGGCCAATGATCGCAGAGTCGTCAGAGAACTTCTGTAGATGGCAGTGTGTTGTGTTGTGTGAGAAGTCCGCAGTATAAAGGGTGAACAGTAAGGGAGCCAAAACCATTTCCTCGGGGGCCCTGTGCTGCCGATGATAATGTCGGACACACAATCCTGGGTTCTCACAAACTGTGGACGCTTTGTGAGGTAGTCCAGGATCCACGATGACAGGTGCTGGTCCACCCCTGCGCACAGCAGCTTGTCCCTCAGGATCATCGTTTGGATGGTGTTGAAAGCACTGGAGAAGTCAAAGAACACGATCCTCACTGCGTTCCCAGGCTTCTCCAGGTGGAACAGGGAACAGTGAAGGAAGAAGATCACTGCATCCTCCACCCCAATGCCATGCTGGTAGGCAAACTGGAGTGGATCCATCGCTGGTCCCACCAGGGGGCGGAGGTAAGCAAGGAGCAGTCTCTCCAGGGTCTTCATCAGGTGAGACGTCAGGGTCTCTGGTCTGTAGCTGTTCAGGTCTCTGGGGTGGGAAGTCTTTGGTACAGGTACCACACAAGATGTTTTCCACAACTGTAGTACCCTCCCCAGCTTCAGGCTCAGGTTGAAGATGTGCTCCACAATCCCACACAGCTGGTCTGCGCAGGACTTGAGGAGCTTCGCGCTGATGCAGTCCGGACCCGAGGCCTTCCTCGCCTTGATCTTCCTCAGCTCCGCCCTCATCTGGGTCTTAGTGAGGGTCAGGTTGGGGGGCTGTGTGCTGGGAGTGGGGGGGTGTTGGTGGTGGGGGGTGTGGACAGCAGGTCTCGATGACTTTAGAGGCAGCAGTGGTTGTTGTGCAGGTGGAGGGGAGGGTGGTTGATAAAACCTATTAAAAAACAGGTTCAGATCGTTCACCCACTCCCTGCCCCCCGTGGCCTGAGAGGAGGTATTCTGGAGCCTAGAGATGGTTTTAAGGTTTCTCCAGATCCCACCGATGTTGCTCCGTTGCAGCTTGTCCTCCATCTTCTTCCTGAAGCTGTCCTTGCCTTCTCTGATCTTTCTCCTCAGCTCCCTCTGTACAGACTTCAGCATCTCCCTGTTCCCCGACCTGAAGATCCTCTTCTTCTCTCTCAGAAGTGTTTTTATCTCAGGGTTGATCCAGGGTTTGTTGTTCGAGCAGCACCGTATGATCTTGGTGGGTACGGTGTTGTCCACACAGAAGTTGATGTAGTCCGTGATGGTGTGAGTGAGGCCGTCGATGTCCTCACCATGTGGTTCGCAGAGCTGCTCCCAGGCAGTGGTTTCAAAACAGTCCTTTAGAGCGTCCTTTACCTCCTCAGACCATATCTTCACTGTGCACATGACCGGAGGTTGTCTGTGTACTTTGGGTTTGTACACTGGCAGGAGATGAACCAAGTTGTGATCCGATCTCCCGAATGGGGGGAGTGGTGATGAGGTGTACGCCTCCCTCGTGTTTGCATAGAATAAGTCCAGTGTTTTAGTGTCTCTAGTGTGGCATGTGACATACTGGTTGAATGTGGGCCGAATGGGGGACAGTGAGATATTGTTAAAATCACCTGAGATAAGGAGAAGTGCATCTGGGTGTTCTGTCAGAAGCCTGCCAGTTACTGAGTGGATGATGTCACGCACTGCCCCAGCGTTCGCCATCGGATTTGCATAAATAACAATGCAGATCACGTGTGTGTATTCCCTCGGGAGGTAAATAGGCCGCACGCTAACAGCTAGCAACTCCATGTCTTTGCTGCAGTGTTGCTCTTTAACCGTGATGTGTCCCAGTTTACACCAGCTGTTATTGACATACATTATTACTCCTCCGCCCCTTGCCTTCCCACTGTCTGGTGTCCGGTCTGCCCGTATTGCGTGGAAACCCTCCAGTTCAATGTTAGCATCTGTTGCTAGTTCTGTTAGTCACATCTCAGTAAACATCATGCTAATCTCTCTGAAGATGCTCTCGTAGTGGGACATGGCTGCCAGTTCATCTGTCTTATTGAATAGCGATCCAACGTTCCCTATAATAACGGATGGGAGGACGGGTCTGTCACTTATATTCCTTGCACGCCGTCTTACTCCAGCTCGACATCCACGCCGTTTCTGTCTTATTTTTCCCGGTATGTCAAGTTTTTGCATTAGCACCGTGGGCCAGTTAAGTGCTAACAGCTGGTCCCTGTCGTACTGTCTCCTGCTATAAACAGTGGCTCCATCCGCCGGCTCAGGAGACATTTGGGGCAATTTGTGCTTCTGTGATGGATAAGGTGTCACCGGAGCAAGAGAAGCCAGATAGTAAATAAGAAATAGGAAGAAAAAAAAACTCAGAATTAAGCCGCTGTTGCAAAAAGGCAGCCGACTCATGTGGCGCTGGAAGTAGCCAATGGATAGGACCTGCCTGACAAAGTGAAGTAGACCAAAAGATCCTTAAAAGCTAGACATTATGCTGCGATCCAAAGAAATTCACAAACAAATGAGAAACAAAGTAATTTAGATCTATCAGTCTGGAAAAGGTTATAAAGCCCTTTCTAAAGCTTTGGGACTCCAGTGAACCACAGTGAAAGCCATTATCCACAAACGGTGAAAACATGGAACAGTGGTGAACCTTCCCAGGAGAGGCTGGCCGACTAAAATTACCCCAAGAGCGCAGTGACGACTCATCCAAGAGGTCATAAAAGACCCCACAACAACATCCAAATAACTGCAGGCCTCACTTGCCTCAGTTAAGGTCAGTGTACATGACTCCACCATAAGAAAGACACTGGGTAAAAAGACAAAAACCACTGCTGAGCAAAAAGAACATAAAGGCTCATCTCAGTTTTGCCAGAAAACATCTTGATGGTCCCCAAGACTTTTGGGAAAATACACTGTGGACTGACATCACATTACTGTCCCATTACATCCAGCATAAAAGTAACACAGCATTTCAGAAAAGGAACATCATACCAACAGTAAAATATGGTGGTGGTAGTGTGATGGTCTGTGGCTGTTTTGCTTCTTCAGGACCTGGAAGACTTGCTGTGGTAAATGGAACCATGAATTCTGGTCTTCTAAAAAAATCTACTTCTAATTCTGTCTGCTAAAAAATCCTGAAGGAAAATGTCCGGCCATCTGTTCATGACCTCAAACTGAAGCACACTTGGGTTCTGCAGCAGGACAATGATCCAAAACACACCTGCAAGTCCACCTCTGAATGGCTTAAGAAAAACAAAATGAAGACTTTGGAGTGGCCTAGTCAAAGTCCTGACCTGAATCCGATTGTGATGCTGTGGCATGACCTTAAGAAGGCGGTTCATGCTCAAAAACCCTCCAATGTGACTAAATTACAACAATTCTGCAAAGATAAGTGGGCAAAAATTCCTCCACAGTGCTGTAAAAGACTCATTGCCAGTTATTGCAAACACTTGATTGTAGTTGTTGCTGCTAAGGGTGGCCCAACCAGTTATTTGGTTTAGGGGGCAATCACTTTTTCACACAGGGCCATGTAAGTTTGGATTTCTTTCCCCCCTTAATAATAAACACCTTTATTTAAAAACTGCATTTTGTGTTTACTTGTGTTATCTTTGTCTAATATCTAAATTTGATTGATGATCTGAAACATTTAAGTGTGACACATACCAAAACAAAGAAAAATCAAGAAGGAGGTAAACACTTTTTCACACCACTGTGTGTGTGTGTGTGCGCGCGTGCACGCGCACGTACAGTGGATATAAAAAAAAACCTACACATCCCTGTTCAAATGTCAGGTTTTTGCGATGTAAACAAATGAAACCAACATAACTCATTTCAAAACTTTTTCCACCATTAATGTGACCTATAACCTGTACAATACAATGGAAAAGCAACCTGAAATCTTTTAATGGGAAAAATTTAAAAAAAAAATAATAAAAACTTACGATAACCTGGTTGCATAAATATGCACACCCTTAAACTAATACTTTGTTGCAGCACCTTTGGCTTTTATTACAGCACTCAGTCTTTTTGGATAAGAGCCTATCAGTGTGGCACATCTTGATGTGGCAATATTTGCCCACTCTTCTTTGCACAAACGCTCCAAATCTGTCAGATTGTGAGGGGATCTCCTGTGCACAGCCCTCTTCAGATCACCCCACAGATGTTCGATTGGATTCAGGTCTGGACTCTATCTGAGCCTTTCCAAAACCTTAATCTTCTTCGGGTGAAGTTGTTATTTTCTTGATTTGGATGTGTGCTTTGGGTCATTGTCATGCTGAAAGATGAAGTTCCTCTTCATCTTCAACTTTCTAGCGGAAGCCTGAAAGTTTTGTGCCAACACTAACTGGTATTTGGAACCGTTCATAATTCCCTCCACCTTGACTAAGGCCCCAATTCCAGCTGTAGAAAAACTGCCCCAATGCATGATGCTGCCACCACCATGCTCCATTGTAGGTATGGTGTTCTTCTGGTGATGAGCAGTGTTGTGTTTACAGCAAATATACCTTTTGGAATTATGGCCAAAAAGTTCAACCTTGGTTTTATCAGACCATAACACATTTTCCCACACGCGTTTTGGAGATTTCAAATGTGTTTTTGCAAAATGTAGCCAGACTTGGGTGTTTTTCTTTGAAAGATAAAGCTTCCATCTTGCCACCCTACCCCATAGCCCAGACATAT
Source organism: Pholidichthys leucotaenia (assembly GCA_020510985.1). Lineage (NCBI taxonomy): Eukaryota > Metazoa > Chordata > Actinopteri > Cichliformes > Pholidichthyidae > Pholidichthys > Pholidichthys leucotaenia. The sequence goes on along the minus strand of CM035844.1, from coordinate 64,350,221 downwards.
GAAGAAGATGGGAGATTGTTGTCAACAAGTACTGGCAAGTACTGGCTCTAAACAGCCACTGCTTGCCAGAAATTCCTGCAGCTCCTTCAGTGTTGCTGTTGGCCTCTTGGCAGCCTCCCTGACCAGTTTTCTTCTCATCTTTTCATCAATTTTGGAGGGACGTCCAGTTCTTGGTAATGTCACTGTTTTGCCATATTTTCTCCACTTGATGATGACTGTCTTCACTATTTTCCATGGTATATTTAACACCTTGGAAATTCTTTTGTACCCTTCTCCTGACTGATACCTTTGAACAATGAGATCCCTCTGATGCTTTGGAAGCTCTCTGCGGACCATGGTTTGTGCTGTAAGATGTGACTACAAAAATGTCAGGAAAAGCCTATTAGAACAGCTGAACTTTATTTGGGGTTAATCAGAGGCACTTTAAATGGTGGCAGGTGTGTGCTGACTCCCATTTAACATGAGTTTGAATGTGATTGGTTAATGATGAACACAGCCACATCCCCAATTATAACAGGGTGTGCATATTTATGCAACCAGGTTATTGTAAGTTTTTGATTTTATTTTTTCCCTTAAAAGATTTCAGTTTGTTTTTCAATAGGGTTGTACAGGTTATAGTTCACATTAATGGTGGAAAAAGGTTTGTAATGATTTATCTTGGTCTCATTTTTTGACATCACAAAAACCTGGCATTTGAACAGGGGTGTGTAGACTTTTTATATCCACTGTATACCCCATCCTGGGATGTTGTCTGTGCCCCCTGGTTTTATAGGGGTGACTCGCAGACACACTGGAGGACAAGTGGAACTGTGAACTTGGTGCTTCACTTTACATGTATGTAAATGTCCAACTTTTTTCCTTACAAAACCTACAGTCAGCCACTGGCTAAGGGCAAAAATCCTAACCATGTCCCATGTGGCTCCAATGCCACAGGTTTAAGACCTAGACTAATGGGTCTGCTGGGGAATTGCTAATTTCAACACAAAGCAGGACACGAGTGGATGCTATCACATCTCATGACCTGACAGTCTTTAATAACTTAATGTACTCTTTATTGTAGCCTTGATGTGTGTTTTTTATTAATACTCTTCCAGTGGTGTGTTTTAAAATCATGCAAGTCTTACTGACATGAGTTCATGCAGAAACACAGCATGCACTGGGATTTTCAGTTATTTTAATGGAATTTTAACAGGTATAACAGTTTATGAAAATTTGCATCGGGATAGTCTTCTTTTTCTGAAATTTAAAACCCGTTCATGTCTGTGTGTTCCATCCATGCACACTACTATGCTAAACCATTCAAACTCAATTTTTTTCAGCCCAACATCATCTCTTCCCCATTTGTCCTCTCTAAAATGAGTAACTGGGCATCAACTGTGATTAATGCCTGCTTAATTGCAAGCAGTAGTGATGAGCCTTCCTGTGCTGGAACTTCGGAGTGTGTCAAGTAATCACGGAAATAGTTTGCAAAGCACATATCGAGGCATGTATTGATGACATACATGTATATGATGACATCTTAAGCCTCGCCAGCCAATTGTACCACATGACTGGGTCAGGAAGCGGTTCAAGATTTGATGCAACATGAAATACAGTGAGCAACGATACGCAATGGAAAATCCACACCCCTCACATTTTGTGTTGTCAGATCTTTGACTGTGTATGTAATTTGTTGTAGCCAATATTCATTTTCAGATGGAGCCAGCACCAAAAAGATGGACTTCTCCCATTTGGGAACATTTTGATCTCATTTCTCCCAATAAGGTATTTACAGTTTTTAAGTTGGGTGCATTTCTGTAATGCTCTGCAATGCATGTCATCCTGCATGAGAATAAGGACAACAGAGGTAAATGTACTGGGAAAGACAAAAACGTACCTACCTTACTCTGTACAATCTTGCAGTAGCCTTCCTTTGCACACCTGCATCCTCTGTGCTCTGAGAGAGAGTATTCTCAAAAGCTGGTGAAATAACCTAAGAAATATTGTCTTAATCCAACGACTGTTGAACAGTTATCATTTCTTAAAAAAAATGGATAAGTAACATAAGCACACTAAGTAGCACAAGCACATTTACTGTAGTCACCCCAGTTTTTGTCATGATCCGAGCCGGCTTGGTTTTCCCAGCTCGGCCCTGATCTCTCTGTGGGTTTTGACTTCACTGTTTAAGTGCATTTTGTGTATTCATTCCATCATCTTAGCCACTGCCTGACCAGCAGCTGTTAGTCAGCCGCTGTGATCTTTTTCTCACGCTGCTGACAGTCTGTCGGTCCTACCACACCCCCTCACTCTCCATAATTCCACCAGCTGTCCCAGCCCCGGTAATTATCTTTCCCGCACCTCAGGTGTTCCCAATTTGTGTGGCCAGCGGCATTTGGATTTAAGCAGCTCTTCGCTAGACAAGCGCCGCTGGGTCATTGAACGAGTCACACTCTCGTCCTCTGTGGTGTGACCGTCCCATCAGGAAGGATTATTGGACTATGCTCACGGAGAGAACTGGACTCTTTGGGACCACTCCAACTCGTGAGTAAACTGCTAGCGTTTCTCCATGTGGTTAGCTGCTACGCTGACCAGAAGCGTTTCTCCCCCTGCAGTATTCTGCTACGCTTCTGGCAGCGTTTCTTCCCACAGCATTACTGCTACGTTTAGGCTGTGCCCAGTTTGTGTTTCCCCGAGTTTGGTGAGCTACCCATTGTCTTCCCTGCTCTTCCGAGCGCTCCTATACTGTTTTATTCACTTGTTCGTCTGTATCTGTGAACACTGGTTGTCAATAAATGTGTGTGTGGTGAACTCCTGCATTTAAATCCGTCCATCCTTTCTCCTTCTCCGTGCGCTATGGCAGAGCGCACGAAGAGTTTATGACAGTTTTATTATTTCTTTTTTCCCTTGTGATCACTGATATTTCTTAAAGAACAGTACATTTATTGAAATGACAAAATACACATCAAATTAATAATGCCCTTGTAAAAATCTGCATGCTGTGTACTTTTTGTCCAGTACACGGCTTAGTAGAGCAAATGAAGTTTCACATGAAGCTTCGTCCATATGAACCAATTTGATGAAAAGCTTCAGTGCTTCAAGGAAGCCTCATCTGGCCATCACTAGCAAGCAGCATTATTATTGCGTGCATTTTCACTCACACACACACCCTTTGGCCAGTGCAAAACCTGTCTAAAACAGCCGTTCATGATCAGAGTTCACTTTAGATAACATGCCTTTGCTCATTAAAAGGGATGGCTAGGAGTGTTTTGGATTAGATTATCCAAAACATGCCTCTGAATAATTAGACCAGCCTCTTTACACTTTTGCTGGCGCAAAGACCGTCTTCCCTGATGCCCCTAATAATAAAAACAGACTGGGCCACACCCACAAATGTGCTATGCACATTTTACAACTGATGAGTAAATAGAATGTCATAATACACCCTTTGGTCTTTGTCTTGGGAGACTCTGGTATTGACAAGGCCTCAACTGCAAACTAGGCTTCACACCTAAACTTTTGGTCTGAACCAAACTGAGAAGTCCAAAAGTCCAGACCAAATGGGTTAAGTGTGAAAGCACCCTGAGTAAGATTTGCAGGGTAACTATATCTTGACATGTTTTTAATTTATAGACCCAGATGCAGAAACAACTGGTATGGAAGCTGCACCGCCTCCTGCTGGAAGACACTACAACATTCAGTGAAAGCAGCCAGCAAGATCATCGGTGCCCCTCTGTGCTCCCTCTCAAACATCTACCTCATCCGCCTCACCCGCAGAGCCATCAACATTGCAACCTCCCACCCCTCACACTCCCTCTTCAGCCCCCTGCCCTCAGGAAAAAGGCACCTGAGCCTCCGGGCCTGCTCTACAAGACGGCTAAACAGCTTTGTTCATCAGGCCATCAGGACCCTGAGCTCTGTCCACTCCCGCCTGAACCGTAACACACTCACCCACACACAGAAAGACTGGCACACCAACAGTAACACATCTGCTGCTGTATGTCTCTGCACTTTACTGCAACCATCTGCACAAATGCCATACCTGCTGCTGCCTGTTATCGTAATATTGATCACGTGCAGTCCTATCTGTCACTGTCTGCCGACACTACCACACTGAACTTGCAACTATGAGTATTACTGCTCTACTTTTCTGTATATAGGATACCTGGGTTTCATTGTTTATCATTATTTGCACTATGGGATGTCTGGGTCTATCTTTTGTTGCCACTTGCACTACGGGTAGCATTACTGTACATAGACTGCTGATGTTGTTTTTCCAGCCTTATTCTTTTTCTGTTTTTTAATATTGTGCACATCACTGAAGAGAAACGCCATTTCAATTCTCCTGTATGTCCTGTACGTATAGTAGCATTGACAAATAAAATCTTTGAATCTTGAATCTTGAGACCACAAAAAAGGTTAAACAGGTTTTTATTTTAGTGATAAACACATTGAACGTGGTGAGAATCTGGCAACCGTGCAGGTGACGAGAAGAGAAGGACTGTGAATAATAGTATGAGATTATGTGAGTAGAAATGACTAGAATGTTTTCTTTTTTCTTACAGGTGGACCTCCCTTCAGTCTACGGTGACTATTTTCAGGTGTAATGATCCAGGCTCCCCTCTGTTGTTCTCTCTCCCTAATTACTTATGTCCCACAGCTGCTGCAGCTCTACCAGTCGCTCCTAATAAGGACAGGCTTTAAATTGAGAGTAGAGCTTGACTTCAGCACAGGGACATTTGACTGCAGTACGTATTGATGGCCCTCTCTTCACAGTCTGCAGCCTTCAGCCTCTCCTCCAATGTGGGAAAGTGTTGTAAGCAGTGTTGGGCAAGTTGCTAAAAAATAGTAACTAGTTGCAGTTATTAGTTACTTTTGAGTTACTGCATGATTAAAGTAACGTGAAAGTTATCACGTTACTTTTAAATGCATACAAGATCAAGGGCCCTTTGTTTTTGTCAGAAAAAAAGAAAAAAAAACTGATGAGAAAAAAGTTTCATTTTACAGAGAAAAAAATATCTCAGATTTACACAAACTATTGTAATGAGTAGAAAGTCAGAAATTTACTAGAAATAAAGCTGTGAATTGACAGAGAAAATTTTGGACCCCCTGATGGGCTGTTTTTGGCCCACGAGCCATATGTTTGACACCCATGGACCAGCCCATTAAAAATGCAAATTTAGAGGATTTACTTCCATGAAATAGTTACATATCACAACAGTATGTAAATTAATAAGATAAAATAAAACAGAAAGGACAGATAAATTAAAGTTTACCACTTACTGCAACAAATCAGTCACTTTTTCTTTGTGCGAAACAAAACTTTAAATGCATTTAATGCAGACATTAAGTGTGAGCTTCTTGCTCAAAAAATACTCATGTTTACCCGCAGAGGTAGGAGCTGGTAGGGGCTACTTACTGCTTGGACAACAGGCGATCAGGGCTCGATATGAGAAGTCGCCTCCACCATGCTGTTTCTTCACCAGTAACTGGGGCAGGACAGGAAACGGACCCTCGCAGGAGACTGTGTGACGGCTGCGTCAGTTACGGTAGGGTCAGTTTATATTTATTTGTTTATTTATTTGCTTTCCTTTGCCTTTGGCATGATGACCTCCAGTGGCTTGAGGCTGGTGGTGGCACAGGAGATGGCATTCCCGCCAATAGCCACCAAAACTGTGTATATTCATCCCTAGTTGGCAGCTGATGAGGAGGGTATCTAGCAACTGCACATTGTATGATCGTCTGTTTGCACTAAAATATCTATCTATATTAACAAAATGAGTAACGCAAGTAACACATCTGATCAAATTTCAGTAACTGTAACGCATTACTGAATTTTTAAACAGTAATTTCGTTACACAGCATGTTACTGCAAAAGTAGTGGCGTTACAGTAACCAGTTACCAGTGTTATTACCAACACTGGTAATGACTGATATCGTCCTAGTTGTATAATGGAGGGGGTGATTTATTGTGCAAGGTTGTTACGTTTTGTACATTCAGTACGACCTCTACAAACAGCCCTGGTTAGGTTATAAAGTCTGACAGCCGTAGGTAGGAAGGACCTGCGGAACCTCTCCGTCATGCACCTAGGATGGCACAGCCTACTGCTAATGAACTCAGTGCATTCAGCGTGTCCTACATGGGGTGGGACTCAGACTCGAGCAGAGCTGACAGCTTTTTTTTTTTTTTTTTTTTTGTACTTATTTTGTACCCGTAGGTAGATTTGTTTTGCAGTCTGGTGACAAGCCACCAGCTGCCGGTCGCTGCATGCGCAAGCGCCCCGTATCCCTAACCTGCATGTTTTTAGCATGTGGGAGGAAACCAGAGAAATCCCGGAGTAAACCCATGCAACACGGGGAGAACATGCAAACTCAACACAGATCATTGTTGGCCGGGGGCAGGGATCGAACCCACAATCTCATGATCTCCGCGATCCCCCCGCCGAGGGTAAAACTGTGCTGCCGCAGTGCTAACCACTGTGCCACCGTGCAGCCCAGCTTAGCCACCATCCTTCTCTCTTCTATTCCATCTTCTGGGTCGCCCCAGAACAGAGCTAGCTTATTTGTTCAGTCTGTTCAGTCTCTTCCTGTCGGCTTGCCTTCAGTCAGCTGCATGTTCCCCATCGGTTCCCCTTAAACCATCACCCACCCAAACACCTGATTTAGTCAATGTTCCTTCTGAGTATCACGATCTAGCCCTAGTCTTTAGTAAGGCCAAGGGACTCTCTTTACCCCCACACCGCCCCTATGACTGTGCCATTAACCTCCACCCTGGGGCCACCCTACCATCTAGTAGATTTTATAGCCTGTCAGCTCTGGAGCGTGAAGCCATGGAGAAGTACATTACATTAAGGAATCACTAAGCTCAGGCATCATTAGACCTTCGTCAGCGGTGGGGGCGGGCTTTTTCTTTGTGAGCAAAAAAGACGGATCCCTTCGGCCCTGCAACTCAGTGACATCACCATCAAGGATAAATATGTTTTATATACACTACCGTTCAAAAGTTTGGGGTCGCTTAGAAATTTCCTTATTTTAGAAAGAAAAGCACTTTTTTTCAATGAAGATAACTTTAAACTAATCAGAAATACACTCTATACATTGCTAATGTGGTAAATGACTATTCTAGCTGCAAATGTCTGGTTTTTGGTGCAATATCTACATAGGTGTATAGAGGCCCATTTCCAGCAACTATCACTCCAGTGTTCTAATGGTACAGTGTGTTTGCCCATTGCGTCAGAAGGCTAATGGATGATTAGAAAACCTTGTGCAATCATGTTAGGTCTGCAATGCTGTAATTGCTGCAGATGGAGGATTCTTTGACGAAAGCAAAGTTTGAAGGAAAAAATTATTATTTCAAATACAAATCATTATTTCTAACCTTGTCAATGTCTTGACTATATTTTCTATTCATTTTACAACTCATGGTGGTAAATAAGTGTGACTTTTCATGGAAAACACAAAATAATTGTCTGGGTGACCCCAAACTTTTGAACGGTAGTGTATACACTACCGTTCAAAAGTTTGGGGTCACTTAGAAATGTCCTTATTTTTGAAAGAAAAGCACTGTTTTTTTCAATGAAGATAACTTTTAACTAATCAGAAATACACTCTAATATCTAATATACATTGCTAATGTGGTAAATGACTATTCTAGCTGCAAATGTCTGGTTTTTGGTGCAATATCTACATAGGTGTATAGAGGCCCATTTCCAGCAACTATCACTCCAGTGTTCTAATGGTACAATGTGTTTGCTCATTGCGTCAGAAGGCTAATTAATGGATGATTAGAAAACCCTTGTGCAATCATGTTAGCACAGCTGAAAACAGTTTAGCTGGTTAGAGAAGCTATAAAACTGACCTTCCTTTGAGCAGGTTGAGTATCTGGAAAAAATTATTATTTCAAATACAAATCATTATTTCTAACCTTGTCAATGTCTTGACTATAATTTCTATTCATTTTACAACTCATGGTGGTAAATAAGTGTGACTTTTCATGGAAAACACAAAATAATTGTCTGGGTGACCCCAAACTTTTGAACAGTAGTGTATATATATGCGGTGATCAGTGGAGTTCGGCTGCGCCGGTGGTGTGCGGCATAACCGGCCAGGCAGACAGCGGCAGGCGGCGGCGATCGACGGCGGTGATCTGCGGAGCTGTGCAGCGTTACTCGGTGGAGGGGCTGTGCAGGAGCTTGGTTGCGGCGGGTCCAGCAGCGGCCGGGCTAGTTGAGGCCTAGCCGGATTCTCTGTTTATTTCTATCCACAGGTCAGTAAAATGCCACCAAAAAAAGAGGAAATGGAAGAAATTAAAAAATCTCTGAACTTTATGTCAGGAGAATTGGCCAAATTGACTAGCCAGCAGGCCAAAATAATAGGCCTAATAGAAGATGTACAAGCCCTACATTTAATAATTCAAGAAAAAGACAAAAAAATTATGGACCTGGAGCAACACGGGCGTCTTTTGGAGCAACGCATCGAGGATCTTGAACAAGGTTCTCGTATTGATGACCTAGTTATAAGTGGACTAGACATCAGATATCAGTCATACGCCCATGCCGCAACAGGACTGAATGGTGAAAATGCTCCCATGAGTGAATCAGTGTCCTTAGAAAATCAAGTGCTTCAGTTCCTTAATAATAGAGACATTAAGGTAGAAGCCAATGCAATTTCAGCCTGTTATGCTCTACCGAAGAAAGATCCCAAAACAAAGAAATCAATTGTGATGCGCTTTGTGAACAGAAGGGTAAAGAATGACATATGGAGGCAGGCCAAAAAGCTAAAGGAAACTCAAGTTTACCTAAATGAACACCTGACAAAAAAAAAAAAAAACGCTGAATTAGCACGGCAGGCACGGATGCTGAAAAAACAAAATAAGATACAGGCAACCTGGACAAGAAATTGTAGAATTTGGATTAAACTAAATGGAACACCTGAGCAAGCAAGGAGTATAATGATCAGAGATGCTACTGACTTGAATATATACAGATGAACACCGATTAAAAAATTATGAGTCAATGATAATCCATATTCATACACACGATAAGAATAGTTCTTTTGATACACCATGCCAAAGTACTTTAAAAAAATAAGCAAAATAAACAAAAACTTATGATCGACTCGAGTAGACATCAATTATCCCCAGCTAGAGGAAGTCATCTGACACAGAGTGAGGAAACTCAAACTCTGAAAATATGCCACTATGCTGAACATAAACCACAAGAGATGGAGAATGATATTGATCCTGATAACCACTTTTTCAATAATATTCATAACCACTGTGAATATTACACTGAAAAGCAATTCAAAAGTCAAGTGCAACTAGATGGTAAACTGTCAATAATACACTTCAATAGCAGAAGTCCTAACAAAAACTTCCCACAGATTCAGGACTATTTAAAACAGCTAGACAGAAAATTTACAGCTATTGCAGTCTCTGAAACCTGGCTTAATGAAGAACAGGCTCCCCTGATGGCAATAGAGGGATATCAGATGTTTCATATTAACAGAACTCAAAAAAAGGGTGGTGGTGTTGCACTGTATATTGATGACCTGTATAGGTGTAAGCTTGTAAATGAAATGTCCTTTGCACTACCAGGGATCTTGGAATGTGTTACTGTTGAGATTGACCAAGATAAAACAAAAAATCTAATCATAAGCTGCATATATAGAACACCGGGAACTTGCATTGAGACATTCAGAGATAAATTAGTCGAGCTGTACAATAATATTACTAGTAAGAAAATGGTAGCAATTTGTGGAGATTTCAATATTGATTTACTGAATCCACATCAACAAAATGTAGTTACAGAGTTCATGAACTCTATGTACAGCATGAGTCTATATCCCACAATAACACATCCCAGTAGAATCACAGTTCACACTGCTACACTTATTGACAACCTGTTTGTCAATGTTATCGATAAGAAAATAGAAAGTGGATTATTGATAAATGATATAAGTGACCACTTGCCAACCTTTGCACTTATCCATGGCCACACGGGGCCCAACACAGAAAAAATTTCAAAATCGTTCAGATACAAATCACCAAATGCAATCAATTCTTTTAAAGAGGACTTGCTGAAGCAAGACTGGACAGAAGTTTATGTATCAGATGTAAATGAAGCCTATGACACATTTATAAACATTGTAACCACTCTTTATGAAAAAAACTGCCTATTAGTAAAAAAAAAAGCTTAAACACAAATTTGCTGATAAGCCATGGTTAACCAAAGGACTACAAAAGGCGTGTAAAAAGAAAAATTTATTATATAAAGCTTTCCTAAAGAAAAGGACAAAAGAAGCAGAGCAGCGGTATAAAACATACAAAAATAAGTTAACATATATAATAAGATGTAGTAAAAGAGACTATTACAGTAAAGAACTGGAGAAAAACAAAGACAATATTAAAAATACATGGACAATACTCAACAGTATCCTTGGAAATAAAAGCAGAAATACAAGCAACCCAACTAATATTCCAAAAAATAATAAAACGACTCCGAGTGTGAATGTAGCTTCACCTGCAGATGAATTTAATAATTTTTTTGTTAACATTGGACCTAATCTGGCCCGAGAAATACCCACTACGGTGCCTACAGGTGATACAATATGCAATAACACTGCTGTAAAAGACTCCATCTTCATAAAGAACACAGACGAAAGAGAGGTCATTGAAATTGTTAAATCGTTCAAAAGTAAAACATCTACAGACTGTGATGGTATTGACATGCTATTAGTATTGGTATTGACATGGTATTGACATGCTATTATAACTTCATACTGAAGAATGATTTATTGTGTGAGCAGCAATATGGGTTCAGACACAAGAGGACAACTGCATATGCCCTAATGGAATTTACAGAAAAAATATCAACAGCCATTGAAAATAAAGAGTATTCAGTTGGAGTATTCCTAGATCTTAAAAAAACATTTGATACAGTAGATCACAATTTATTATTAAAGAAACTACAAAATTGTGGTATTAGAGGGGTAGCACTGTCCTGGCTAAGTAGTTACTTAAAGAATAGATATCAGTATGTATGTGTTAGCAACAAAAACTCAGAGTTACTGAAGGTCACCTGTGGAGTCCCACAGGGTTCAGTTTAGGGACCATTATTATTCAATATGTATATAAACGATATATGTAAAGTTTCAAAAAAAATGGACTTAATACTGTTTGCCGATGACACTAATCTGCTATGCAGTGGAAACAATTTGGAACAACTTCTGGATACACTCGGAAAGGAATTAGGAAAGCTTAAACTGTGGTTTGATTCAAACAAATTAACGCTTAATTTAAGTAAGACAAAATTTATAGTCTTTAACAACCATCACAACAACCCAGTACCCAAACTCAGTGTAAATGGTGTAGAGATTGAAAGCGTATCTGAAACTAAATTTCTTGGAGTAATAATCGATAACAAACTGTGTTGGAAGTCACATATTAATTATATTAAAGGTGAAGTATCCAAATCAATTGCAATATTACACAGAGTGAAATATTTGCTGAATCAACCCACACTATACACCTTGTATCATTCATTAATACTCCCATACATGACATATTGTAATGAAGTATGGGGAAATACATATAAAACAAACATATATCCACTCTTTATGCTTCAAAAGAGAGCTATTATTAATAAACAAAGCAGCTTACAAGGAACCAACAAACCCACTTTTTCTTAAACAAAAAACTCTCAAGTTGAAAGATCTGGTTGACTTTAAAATCGCAATAATAATGTTCAAAGTGAAGAATTTATCACTGCCCGCAAATATCCAGAAGTTGTTCCAAACAAGGGAGAAACGATATCACTTCAGAGGAACATGTATATTTCAAAAGCCTACAGTGAGAACAACCACCAAGCAACACTGTATTTCAGTGCAAGGAGTCAGATTATGGAACGATTTTGGACCTGAATTAAAATCATGTACAACGCTTGGACAATTTAAACAAAAACTAAAGGAAGAAATACTCCAAACATATTTACAAGACGACATGTGAACTCATAAGGATTGACATATCCAGCCTGTGTTGTAGCTTAGTTTTTTTTCTTTTTTTTCTTTTTTTTTTCTCTGTGACATTTTGTCTTAGATTTGTTTTTGAATAGTAACCACTTAACTTAGCCTAGCTTAGTTTTCTTTTTTCTCTCAGTCACATTTTGTCTTAGCTTTGTTTTAAATTGTAATCGCTCTTGTCTTGTTTTTCTCTTTTGAATTCTTGGATGGAATATGGGTGGGCAATATAAGCTGCGGCTTCAGCCATCACCCATTTCGGATAACTTACGTGGAATTGTATAGTAGGAGGAGTCTTTGTCTAATTTGACCTTGTTGTTATATTATACAGTTTCTTTTAACCTGTACTGTACTATCCGAAAATAAAATAAATTCATTCATTTATATATATATATATATACAGTATATATATATGCTGTTCTTGTGTTGCTTGACTTACTGTAACTGCTGCCTCTGACACAGTGGACTATAACATTTTATTTTCCCAATTGCAGCACCTAGTGGGCATTTATGGCACTGCTTTAGGTCCTATCTGATGGACAGGAGTTTTCAAGTTAGCGTCTCTGCGTTTGAATCCTCTTCTGCTCCTCTGCCATGCGGAGTCCCACAGGGGTCAATTCTAGGGCCCATGCTTTTTTCTCTGTTCATGCTTCCGCTGGGTTCCATTTTCAAAAACATTTCCTTCCACCTCTATGCTGATGACTACCAGATCATCAAGTCTTGGATGGCCCTTAACTTTTTAAATTTTAATGATAAGAAGACAGAAGTGATAGTATTTGGAGCTAGTGGCCCCTGTGAGTTCCCTCTTATAAACTTGAGCCCACTCACACCTTATATGAAACCCAGTCAAGAACCTTGGTTTTATCGTGGACAGTGATTTTAAATTAGACACTCAGATTGGTTCTGTGGTAAAATCCAACTTCTTTCATCTAAGGCATTTAGCAAAAATAAAACCCATTCTCTCTAGACCACACCTGGAAACAGTAATCCATGCTTTTATTTCATCTTGGCTGGATTACTGTAACACACTTTACGCCGGTGTCAGACACTCATCTCTTTCGTGTCTGCAGTTAGTACAAAATGCCGCTGCCCGTCTTTTAAGAGGTGCATGTAAGACAGACCGCATCACACCCATTTTAGCTTCGCTCCACTGGCTGCCCGTGCATTTTAGAGTTCATTTTAAAATTCTTTAATTTGTTTTTAAATTCTTGAACGGTCTCTCTCCGCCTCATCTCTCTGAGCTTTTGCATTCCTACGTTCCCACCCGGTCCCTCAGGTCAGCTGAACAGCTACTCCTGAGGGTACCAAAGGCGAAGCGGAAGCTCAGAGGGGACAGAGCCTTTTCAATCACGGCACCCAGGTTATGGAACGATTTACTTCTGAACATTAGACAAGGCTGTCATCGACTGGCCTGTCCCTTCTTCTCGGAAACAGTTGCAGCAGTTTTTGGGGTTTGTTAATTTCTATCACTGTTTTATTCGGAACTGCAGCATGGTAGCTCAGCCTCTCACTAAACTCACCTCCACTAAAATTCAAGATTTAAGAACTTTTTCTCTTCTGCTCCCATCCATGCCCAGGTGGACCCAGAGCTGCAGTTAACTGTGGAGGTGGACACCTCCGACTCCGGGGTGGGGGCAGTTCTATAACAGCGCTCAGCTACAGACCATAAGGTCCATCCGTGTGCATATTTTTCTCGGCGCCTTTCCCCAGCCGAGAGGAATTATTATGCCGGTGATAGGGAGCTGTTGGCCATCAAACTCGCTCCGGAGGATTGGCGTCACTGGCTGGTGGGGGCCATACAGCCATTCACGGTTTGGATAGACCATAAAAATTTGGAATACCTGAGGTCGGCTAAATATCTTAACTCCAGACAGGCTTGTTGGTCTTTATTCTTCAGCAGGTTCAGGTTCAATATTACCTACCATCCAGGCTCCAAGAAAACCAAGCCAGGTGCCCTCTCCTGGCAGTTTGCTACCAACGACTCCTCACCAGAGCAGCATCCTATCCTCCCTTCATTGTGTGTGGTGGGAGCACCCTCATGGGAGATCGAGGAGAGGGTCAGAAGACCCCAATGACTAAGCCTGACCCTGGGGGTGTCCTACGGGTCGGCTGTACGTCCTTTCTTCTCTTTCGGGGGCCATCATCAACTGGTTACATAAGATCAAGTTCACATGTCATCAAGGGGTTCCTGGCACACTCTCCCACCTCCAGAGAGCATTTTGGTGTCTGTCTATGAGGAAAGGCGTTAATGACTATGTTAAGGCATGTCCGCAGTGCTCAGCTGACAAGTCTCCATCTGCCCCCCCCCCCCACCCGCTGGACTATTGCATCCTCTGCCCATTCCCAGCAGGCTCTGGTCTCACGTAGTCTTGGACTTCATTACTGGACTTCCTCCCTCGGTTTGGCAGTCCTTTTGCAAACTTACTGGAGCCATGGTCAGCTTGTCTTCTGTATACCACCCCCAGAGTAATGGTCAGTGTGAGCATGACAACCAGGAATTGGAGGCAGCCCTGAGGTGTGTCACGGCAACCAATCCGGCATCTTGGAGTTCATATTTACCTTGGATTGAGTATGCCCACAACACTGCCACCTCCACCGCTAGAGGCCTCTCTCCCTTTGAGGTCTCTTTGGGTTACAACCCACCCTTGTTCCCCACCTCGGACGAAGAGGTTGCAGTACCATCTATCCAGGCACACATCAGATGCTGTTGCTGTTTTTGGAAGACCACCAGAGCTGCTCTCCACTGCACCACTGACCAGAACTCCGAGATCACCAACTGACGAAGGACCCTGGCCCCTGCCTACTGTGTGGGGCAAAAGGTATGGTTTTCTACTACTAATATCCACCTGAAAACTTATTCCAGAAAGCTCTCTCCACATTTCATTGGTCCTTTTGTCATTTCCAAAATTCTCAACACTGCATCTGTATGCCTTGCTCTCCCTCCAGCTCTCCGTATTTGCCCAACCTTCTATGTCTCACAGGTGAAGCCCGTTTCCACCAGTCCCCTCTGTCCACCCTCCAAGCCACAATGACCTCCAGAAATGATTGATAGGGGTCCGGTCTACAAAATCAACTGGATCATGGAAGTTTGACGCAGGCGTCGGGGCTTCCAATATTTGGTCGACTGGGCGGGATATGGTCCGGAAGAGAGATCTTGGGTTCCAAGGTCCTTCATTAGCGATCCTCAGATGGACCGGGCATTTCATCATACTCACCCGGAGAAGCCGGGTCGGATGCCAGGAGGCGCCTCTTGAGGAGGGGTACTGTAATGATCCAGGCTGCACTCTGTTGTTCTGTCTCCCTAATTACTCATGTCCCACAGCTGCTGCAGCTCTACCAGCTGCTCCAAATTAGGGCAGCCTTTAAATTGAGAACAGAGCAGAGCTTCAGCATGGGAACTTTTCACCACAGCATGCATTTGTCATGTTCTGGTGAGCACGCAGTCATCCTCACTATTGTTGACAGCTTCTCCAAAGCTATTCATCTGGTTGCCCTGCTGAAACTCCCCTCTGCCTCAGAGACTGCTGAGCTCCAAAAGTCTTTTTGCCACACACTGGGTACCACCATCAGCCTCACCTCCGGGAATCATCACAGAGTAATGGGCAGACTGAGCGCACAAATCAATCCTTGGAGGCCACCCTCAGGTGTGTAGCAGCTGAAAATCCACCTACTTGGAGCACGCACCTGACCTGGGTGGAATATGCACACAATTCTGCCATCTCCACCGCCACAGGGCTCACCCCCTTCGAAACTTGTATGGGTTACCCCGCCCCCCCCCCCCCACCAATGGCTGAGAGGGAGGTTGCGGTGCCGTCCATGGGGGCCCATGCTCGCCGCTGCCGCTGGATCTGGAGGTCTACCCGTGCTGCCCTCTCCTGCTCTGCGGAACGGAATCATCGGGTGGCGGATTGAAAGCGGATCCCCGCCCCCAAATACACCATGGGGCAACAAGTTTTGCTGGCAACGGACCAGATTCCAATGAAGACAGACTCGAGGATGCTGTCTCCCCGTTTTTTGGGACCTTACTCCATCACACACATCGTCAATGACTCCTTGGTCTGGTTGAAGCTCCCACGGAACCTACAAGTGCATCCGACCTTCCATGTGTCTCACGTCAAACCAGTCTCCATGAGTCCCTTTTGCCCTCCCCCAAAGCCGCCTCCTCCTCCTCAGACACTCGACAGCCACACCCCCTACACTGTCCAACAGATCCTGGATGTTCACCGTTGGGGTCGAGGCCTGCAGTATCTGGTCAATTGGGAGGGTTATGTTCCAGAAGAACAATCATGGATCCACAGATCTCATTTCATGACAAGGGGATAGTCTGGGCCTACCATCGAGCCCATCCTGAAAAACTCAGTGGACCGCCAGGAGGCGCTTCTTGAGGGAGGGGCACTGTCATGTTCTGGTGAGCATGCGCCCCCTCTTTCCCGTTTTCTCCTCAGGTAATCATCACACCTGGGAGATTAGACGCACCTGCCTCCTCTGCTCAGCCAGTGCTTATAAGGATCTGCTCTTCGGTGCCTCAGCACTGGCTCATTTGGGTATACTGCCTCAGCTAGACACGAAGCAAGTATTGTTTAATGTTGTTGGTGAAGTTTTCACACTCACCTTCTCCCGTCGTTTTTCCTCTCCAGGTTGCTGTCATCTGTGGCAGTGCGTCTTCTGGGATTGTGTATGCTCACCAGCCCCATCATCCACACTCAGCTGCTACTACTCTCCACCCGGTCAGACACAATCCACTTTCCCATGACCCACTTCATCCTGCTGGTTCATCTCTCCCCGCTGAGAGTTTCTGATGGTTTGTCTTTTCAGCCCAAGTAAGTGGTAGTCTAGTTTTTCCACTGCCTAGTCTCTACTCCTCGCTAACAGCTCTCGTGTCTCTCTCCACAGGCCACTTCTTCTGGCGAGTGACGTTTTCTATAAGATAAGATAAGATAAGATAAGATAAGCCTTTATTAGTCCCACAACGGGGAAATTCCAGGATTGCAACAGCACAGGGATAGCAACACTCAGAGCAACAATCAGAAGGCAAGAAAAAAAACAAGCAAGCAAGAGCAGCTAATAAACATATGTACGTATTACTATAAAATATATATATATACACACACACACAGACACACAGTGCAGAGCATTGTAGCTGGATGGAATAAATATATGAATATATGAACACACAGTGCAGAGCATTGTAGCTAGATGGAATAAATATGTAAATATATAAACACCCACAGTACGGAGCATTGCAGCTAGGTGGAATAAATATGCAAGTATATAAACACACACAGTGCGGAGCAATGTAGCTAGATGGAATAATATGTAGATATATAAATATATAAACACACCCAGTGCTGAGCATTGTAGCTAGATGGAATAAATATGCAAATATATAAACACACACAGTGCAGAGCATTGTTGCTAGATGGAATGAAACAGCATAACCGTCTACTTAGTTATCCTACATGGTATGATTATGTGCCCATACATATTCTCACCCTCCATAGCGACCGGTATGTTCCTAGTTGTATGCCGGAGGGGACCATTGTGTAAGTCTATTGCATCTTTTGCATTCAAAAAACTATTAGTTTGTTACGTCTTTTTGCTATCTCTGCGAGCAGCCCTGCTTAGGTTGTACAGTCTGACAGCCGTTGGTAGGAAGGACCTACGAAACCTCTCGGTTGTGCACCTGGGATGATGTAGTCTGCTGCTAAATGAGCTCCTCAGTGCATTCAGTATGTCCTGCATAGGGTGGAACTCGGACTCCAGCAGAGATGACAGTTTAGCCGCCGTCCTTCTCTCTCCTATCTCCTCCATCGGATCAAGGCGCTGCCCCAGGACAGAGCTAGCTTTCTTAATCAGTTTGTTCAGTCTCTTCCTATCGGCTGCAGTAATGCCACTGCCCCAGCAGACCACTCCAAAAGTGATGGCTGATGCCACCACCGTGTCATAGAATGACTTCAGCAGCGCCCCTTGTACACCAAAAGACCTGAGTCTCCTCAGCAGGAACAGCCTGCGCTGTCCCTTCTTGTAGAGTGCATCAGTATTGTGTGACCAGTCTAGTTTATTGTTCAGATGAATACCCAGGTACTTATAGGATGTCACCATCTCGATGTCTGTTCCCTGTATATTTACTGGTACTGTGAGGGGCTGCCCATGCCTGCGGCAGTCCACCACCAGCTCCTTAGTTTTCCTCGCGTTGATCTGGAGGCAGTTCCGATGGCACCAGTCCACGAAGTCCTGGATAAGCCCTCTGTACTCAGCTTCATCTCCATTGGAGATGAGGCCAACGATCGCAGAGTCATCAGAGAACTTCTGTAGATGGCAGTGTGTTGTGTTGTGTGAGAAGTCCGCAGTATAAAGAGTGAACAGGAAGGGAGCCAGCACCGTTCCCTGGGGGGCCCCCGTGCTACTGATGATCGTGTCGGACACACAGTCCCGGGTTCTCACAAACTGAGGCCGGTTCGTGAGGTAGTCCAGGATCCATGATGACAGGTGCTGGTCCACCCCTGCGCGCAGCAGCTTGTCCTTCAGGATCATCGGTTGGATGGTGTTGAAAGCACTGGAGAAGTCAAAGAACATGATCCTCACCATATTCCCGGGCTTCTCCAGGTGGGACAGAGAACGGTGAAGGAGGAAGATCACCGCATCCTCCACCCCAATGCCATGCTGGTAGGCGAACTGGAGTGGATCCATCGCTGGTTCCACCAGGGGGCGGAGGTGAGCAAGGAGCAGTCTCTCCAGGGTCTTCATCAAGTATAGCCGTGCTCCTGTTCCTTTTGAAATTTAATAAAACCTTTAAATGTCTTTTTGTGTGCCCGGTGTGTTCTCCTGTTGTTGCATTCTGCACGTGGGCTGTCTATATTTTAAATCATGACAGCATTGATGCCCCTGTCTTCACAGTCTGCAGCCTTCACCCTCTTCTCCAATGTAGGAACGTGTTGTAAGCAATTATTTTCATCTCCACTCTGCTCCATCTTTCTCTCTGTATTGTCCTAGGCTTACCTGTGCACAGGTTAACCATCTTCCCAGAGGACTAGGATTCATCCTCCCGGCAGATTAGGACTCATCCTCCTGATGGAAGGACTCTCTTTGACCACCTCTTCACCTGTAAGTGGACAATTATTTGACTGTTCAGTTTTCCTTTAACAACTACCTTGGCTGAGGAGAGTCAACACAAGCACTGTATATAGCTGCACTGGGAACACACTCATCGTCACCATCTATGACAGCCAGGAGAGGAACTGGGAGCGTCGTCAGTTTCCCACAGCCTGCAACTCTCCAACCCATAAGGCGACAATCAATAGTATCATTGGCATATTGTGTGCCACAGTTGCTCATCCCTCTCTTCTCTTCTCTTTACAGGATTGTCAGACTCTCCATTCGTCACAATCACCTGCACACAATAAAATCATTGTAGACTTGCTAACTGAGGTCCTAGTCTGCTTCTGGGTCCAAACAATAACATCATGTCAGCAGGGTGGTTGCAGATCTTCATCACATGAGTATTCCAGTCCAGAACACAGCAGGTATTTCTTCAGAGTGAATGAGTATAGAGTCTGTATGAGATGGGAAAAGGGAGCATAGACCCGAGGTTAATTGATTATCAATTATTGCAGGGGAGTAAGTATTGCTGGTTCTGGTTCTGGTTCCCATGCGAGAGGATGCTGGCGTTGTTTGTTTGCCGCTTCTCCATTGGAATAAAAACTTTCTTTTAACTTTTGAACTTTTCTATTTTTGACTGTGGACCTTTCTCATACAAAATGCTACCAGCTTGGCATATCCAAACTGCCCTGCTAAAATCCATCTACCACATTCAGGATCACTGCTTGCTGTGTTTACGCATCTGTTTACATACCTTGACGCCGGTGTTGTGGACCCGCCAGTGACCAAGGTGACTAGTTGTTGAAACAGCAGCCCTGCCTTCTGCTCTGCCACAGCTGATCAGCTCTCCTGCTATTGCTCTGCGACTGCAAGCTGTTTTGCTTGCACTCCAGTGAGCTACCCGAATAGTGTAGTCAGCTAGCTTTCTGCTAGCTGCTGCCACAAGTGCCAAAATACAATAATAATATTGTATAATATTATAATAATACAATAATAATAACCCAGCTGCCCTTTACACCTCATCGTCATCGATTCCTCTCCTGGACAAATCATCAACCTTTTTCAACCTGATTCACTGTCCAGCATGACACTTAAATACTCCACCTCAAAGATCCTCCACCTCATCAACTACCCTTTTTCAACATATATCTCTGCTATCAGAAATCATGGACTTCTTCAGCAGCCCAAATACATCCACAGAGGATCCGCTCGCAAGTTTGTTTTCTCACAGTCAAGTCATTTATCCTAACTCTCATATCAGCTGAATGGTCTGCTTCTCTCCAGTTGTCATCACAACAATATGTACGAGTGTGCTTCCTATTTGCGAGTCCTGGCACAATCACATCAGTCCAAACAAACCATACAAAACAGGATGAAGCTGACAGTGTTCAATATTCAGTTCCTCAACAAGAAAAAATGAGATTCTAATTAATTCATCCTAGAAAATAAACTGGACTTCCTCTGTCTCACTGAAACCTGGCAACAACCTCTAAACTACTTACCACTCAATCTGTTAACACCTTCTTGATATCCCTACATTGACAAACCACACACTGAAAATAGAGGCAGTGGTATTGCTGTAACCTATAGACAGAACATCAAGACAAACTGCATCTCGATTCCATCTGCCCCTCCTTTGAACATCTGGCTTTCAAGCTTGCTGACCATCCACAGCTAATCATTGCCGTCATCTACCGCTTCCCCTCCAAACCTCATCCATCCTTCCTCTCTGATTATTCCAGTTTTCTCACTCAGCTCTGCTCTCTTTCTCCATCAATCCTCCTTCTTTGTGACTTTAATATTCACATGGATTCCACAAATTCTGCAGCAAAAATAGACTTCTCTGAACTACTCCACTGCTTCAACTTCAACCAGCATGTCAATTTTCCATCCATCACTATGGCCACATCCTGGACCTCATCTGCTCCACAGGACTGACTGTCCGCCATCTCTCTGGATCTGACCTCACCATCTCTGACCACCTAGCCATCACCATGACCATTACCACTCCCATCCCACTGCCAAAGCAAAAGCATACAGTCACTTTCCGTAAAGCAAATTCTCTTTCCCCTTCCTTGTTCTCCTCCTCCCTCTCAGAAAAAATGTCAATCTCCCCCTTCACTGATCTCCATACCCCCTCTGACCTCACTGATTACTACAACCACGTTCTTGCCTCCTGTCTTAACCAACTTTTTTTTTTTTTTTTTTTTTTTGTTACTTACTTGTACCCGTAGGTAGATTTGGTTTGCAGTCTGGTGACAAGCCACCGGCTGCTGGTCGCTGCGTGCGCGAGCGCACTAAACCTACATGTTTTTGGTGTGCGGGAGGAAACCGGAGAAATCCCGGCGTAAATCCGCGCAACACGGGGAGAACATGCAAACTCCACACAGCTCACTGTTGGTCGGGGGCTGGGATCGAACCCACGATCTCATGATCCCCGCGATCCCCCGGCCGAGGGTAAAACTGTGCTGCCACAGTGCTAAACCACTGCGCCACCATGCAGCCAACTTGCACCCATCCATCCATCCATCCATCCATCCATCTTCTACCGCTTTTCCGAAGGTCCGGGTCATGGAGGCAGCAGTTCAAGCAGAGAAGCCCAGACTTCCCTCTCCCCAGCCACCTGCTCCAACTCTTCAGAGAGGATACCAAAGCATTCCCAGACCAGCTGGGAGACATAGTTTCTCCACCGAGTCCTGGGTCTGCCCCGGGGTCTCCTCCCAGAGGGACGTGCCCGAAACACCTCAAGTGGGAGGTGTCCAGGAGGCATCCTAATCAGATGCCCATACCACCTCAACTGAATCCTTTCCATGTGGAGGAGCAGCGGTTCTACTCTGAGCCTCTCCCGGTTAACTGAGCTCCTCACCCTATCTCTGAGGGTGAGTCCAGCAATCATACAGAGAAAGCTCATTTCAGCCGCTTGTATCCACGATCTCATTCTTTCAGTCATTACCCAAAGCTCGTGACCATAGGTGAGAGTAGGAATGTAGATTGACTGGTAAATCAACAGCTTTGCCTTAGAACTAAGCGCCCTCTTCACCACAACAGACCAGTACAACGTCCACATCACTGCAGATGCGGTTCCAATCCATCTGTCAATCTCTCGCTCCATTTTCCTCTCACTCCCAATCTCTGCCTGATGAAAACCCGTGCTCAATAACTGGAAAGACGTAGCAAAAAACCTGAACTCACAGTTCACCTCGAAGCCTTCAAAGATCATTTGCTGCAATACAAAGATACTCTCTCCCATGCCCAATCCACCTACTACTCAAATCTGATTCTGTCTCGCTCTGGAAAACCAAAAGAACTCTCCCCAACAATAAACAGACTGTTAAACTGCCAAGACAGCAGCTCTAAGTCATTCACAGGTAGCAAATGCACTTCCTTCCAAACTAAAATAGACAACATCTACACCACTTCTTAACCACCACTGTTTCAGTTCCTCTCCAAACTACACCCCTCCTTCAACCCAGTGAAACCTTCTCTGAGTTCTCCCCAGTCTCTTCTACAGACCTCTCCAAACTCATCACTGGAATGAAAACTGCGACCTGCACCCTGGACCCCTTCCCTTCCCACCTTGTCAAGGAATGCCTTCCCTCTCTTGCCTCTGTAATCACTGCAACAATAAACCCCTCCCTGTCTACCGACCTTGTCCTACTGTCTCTCAAAATTGCTGCTGTCATCCCCATTTTAAAAAAAATCCTGGCCTCAACTCTGACATCCCTAATAATTCAATTCCAATCTACCCTTCTTGTCTAAATTATTGGAACATGTTGTAGCCTCTCAACTTAAAGACCACCTTTCGGCCAATAACTTGTATGAAACACTTCAATCTGGATTCCGCTGTCATCACAGTACTGAAACTGCCCTCTTAAAAATCATAAATGACCTCCTCCTCTCCTCTGATGCTGGAAACATTAACATTCTCATTCTCCTTGATCTTTCTGCCGCCACAAACACCAATCACTCCATCCTTCTCACCCGACTGGAAACCATCTTCAATATCACTGGCACTGCCCTCAACTGGTTCAAGTCATATCTCTCTGATAGACAACAATTCATTTATATCAACTGCAACTCCCTCACTGCTCCCCTACCTCAAGGTGTCCCCAAAGGATAAGTTCTCGGCCCCTTCTCTTCACCCTCTACCTATTCCGTCTTGGAGACATTATCCGCTGCCATGGTCTCCAGTTCCATTGTTATGCCGATGACATCCAGCTCCTCTTCTCCACCAAGTCCATCTCCACTATTAACCACTTAACCATGACAAACTGCATTGCCGATATAAAATCATGGCTCCAACTCAACTTTCTACAACTGAATTGTAACAAATCTGAAGTCATTGTAGTCCTGAGTCTCTACTCAAATCCACCTACAACTTTTCCCCTCAACATTGATGGCTCCCTAATCTCTTCCTCTCCCCAAATCCATAACCTTGGCACCATCTTTGACCAGACACTATCTTTTGAAAAAACATGTTAAACACATCACCAAAACAGCCTTTTTTTCCATTTAAGGAACATTGCCCGCCTCTGTCCTTCCCTCACCCCAACAGCTGCTTAAATTCTCATCCATGCCTTCATCACCTCCCATCTTGACTACTTCAACAGCCTCTTATATGGACTACCATCAAAAACCCTCAACAAGCTACAACACATCCAGAACTCTGCTGCTTGTCTTCTCACCCACAGTCATATCCGTAACCCCCCATCCTCTCCAAGCTCCACTGGCTCCCCATCCCCCAGAGAATTCATTTCAAAATTCTCCTCATGACATGCAAAGCCCTCAATAACCTGGCCCCACCCTACCTCACCAAGCTCCTTCATTAATACACTCCCTCCTGCACACTCCACTCTACTGAGGCCAACCTTTTACGCCCCCGCCCCCTTCCTCCTCCGGACTAAGTACAAGTCATGTGGAGACAGGGCCTTCTCCATTGCTGCTCCTATTCTCTGGAACCCACTTCCTATGACCATCAAGCTCCCCCACACTCCCAGCATTCAAAAAAATCACTAAAAACCCATCTATTCAACACTGCATTCACTCATTGACACTTTTTTCTTTCCCCTCCCCTTTGTAAAATGTCTGAGTGTCTTGAAAAGTGCTGTATGTCTAAAGTATTGTTGTCATTATTATTATTATTATTATTATTATTATTATTATCATTATTATTATAATGAATGGACTTACAGGGTGATGATGGTGTCTTCAAGTTTTCCTTGTCCTGTCAGGTATTATCCAGTCCTCCATGTGCACAGAGTGAGAATCCCCAGAGATATGAGGTTATAGTTGGAGAATTTAATTGAAGGTTGGGAGAGCTTGCTGATCCAGGATAGGAAGACATGAAGAGGACCACTCCAACTGTTTGGCAGATCAGCTGCAGTAATCAGGAGACAGGTGGTGTGGAGCAGCAACTGCACAGCATTAGGTAATCATCTGGAGAAAAATGTGTGCACAACCAGAAACACTACATATCTTTTGTTTTTGATGATACAAACTTTAACATGGAACCACAAGATATTTACCTCCACTATTTCCATGTCAAATTCTCCTAGAAAAATAATGAAAACATTACAAACAAAAAAAAAAATAATCTGGCAATCCTGCAAAAACTGTGCATGTGTGTGTGTGTGTGGGGGGGGGGGGGATGCCTGTTGGTTCCATTACTTAAAATGGATCCACTTCTATTTCTTCTTGGCTTCTCCCTGGCTCAAGATCCGCCCTTCAACCAAACTTCATTTAAACAGGGTGAGTAGTTTTATTGTGACAAACTGTTAACAGAAAATTGCCATAGAAAACAGATTAACAAATGCAGCAGCATGTTCCACCACCACCACCCTGTCATCAGAGCTGAATCTAGTCAAACGCTGCTGGGATAGGTTCGATCAGGAGACTGGCAGCATTTGTGCTCACATTACAAGATTTCACAAGATATGAAGGAGTCACATTAACATGAACCTGTTTCTCAAAGGAAGGTTATACATAATAAATTCAAGAAGATTCCATGAAATACAAAGGCATATTTTCCCCATGGAGTTCAGACAGTGATGGTGGTTCAAGATGTGGGAAAGCTGACAGCATCTGACAACCTTCCTTCTTCAACTTTTGCTGAAGTTCCTTTGATAGAATGGAATTCTCTTCTCAGTGAGATGGGTGACTGATGGATGTCAAATATACTGGAGAAAAAAATTCCTTTGAGGATTGGCCTTGAATGAAACCAGGTTAGATTCATAAATTTATTCTGTTTAGCTTTCAGAGAATCTGTGTTCAAAATAGCCTGGTTTTTGCTATTGCTATTTAATAACATTTCTCTGTATTCATGCAAAAACATCATTCATCACCGTGTCACGTGTCACTGAAGACACCTCTCCAACTATAACCTGAGAATTGACGCTATATGAATTCTGAAGGTACGTCATCTCTGTGCTGAATATTTTCTGAACCTCTTAACAATAGTGACAGGCCTGGGGGCCAAAAGAGGTTACAGTGAGGGGAAAGGCAAGTGAGTATGACATTAAAAACTCTTCCTAGTCTACATTTGAATCAACCCAAACTGTTCAATCATTTGTTTTGACCAATATGACAATAGTAAAGTGTGGATATTTTTGATTATGGGAGGCGATCAACACTAATAAAAAAAAATAATAACAATAAACATGATAATTTGTAACAGTCCCAGCAAACATGTCCATGTGGGCCCCACCAAAGATTAAAACTGGGCTGTCTTGTGGGTCCCATGTGGGTTTGTCCATGGGTTCCATGTAGGGCTGGATGATATGGCCAACATGTATCACAATACACTGAGGGGTTTATCGCGATACACAATGCATATATCACAATATCTTGAGATCCCCTTCAAACCACCGTATAAATGTAAAACCTTTGCATAAAATGACACTGGCTGATAACAGAAACCGACCCATGTATTGCATTGTTTTAAATTGAATACAAAGGGGGGGGGGGGGGTCAAATCAAGTTAAATTTAGCAAACTTCATTGAACCAGTCAGACAACCCCACTTATAAATTTGCAAGAAACTAGAATAAGTAATGGTAGGCCTTCCTATTATGGCCTGGGATAAAACTATTAAAAACAAAAAAGCACTAACACAATAAAGAGTGCATTAAGCAAGAATTCTAGAGAACGATATTTTAGAACCACATACAGTAGATTAAAGTCCACTTTTTCTGTTTGGTCATGTTTTAACAATAAGGGTCATGTCTTTTGGCAGTATAATTTGTGACTGCAGTTGTGCTCTCTTTCTATTTTGCACTTTTGTTGTATGGGATAAATTTTCCAAATGAAGAAGCCATACTGTATCGTCATTTTCTTAGGGCTGGTTCCTTTATTTATTTATTTATTTTTTTGTAGGGCCTACCTGGGATGTTGAGAGTGGTTCTTAATGCAGTCTTCATATTATAGTGGATGACATCTCAAGTGGTGAAATAAATTAGTGGTCGTGCGACATAATTTGCACAAAACTGTTGTAGTGTTGACCTTGGGTTCCGATCAATAAAATCATTCTTTGCTGAAGAAAAATTGTTTCTACACAAAAGTCTGGCCATGAACTGCTTCTCTCAACCAAGGACCAGAGCTGTAACACTCGTCGTCGGCCTCCGTCGGTTTATGATGACCATGGAAGAGAATCCTAAATGTCTACTCTGCTGGAACAGCACCGCCTGTGGCTGAAAAGGCCGATGCGCGAATGGCAGTCCCTGTCACACAGGTCGCACTTGTGGGTGGTCTCCATGCTGCTGGGTTTGTGGCGGTTCTTCCTGCGGGTCCTTTTTTCATCTGCTGCAGCAGTCAGTCTCTCTTCACCCGCCTTGAGCTGTCTGGTCAGGGTGCCTCTCTATTTGGAGCGGTCCGTTGCAAGGTCCTCCCAGCGCTCTGTGTTGATCTCCAGGGCCTTCATGTCTCTCTTGCAGACGTCTCTAAAGCGCAGCTGTGGGCGGCCAACGTCTCTCCTGCCAGTCGCCAGTTCTCCGTAGAGGACATCTTTGGGGATTCTGCCATCCTCCATACGGTGAATGTGGCCTAGCCAGCGGAGCCTGCGCTGCCTGAGTAGAGTGAACATGGAGGGAAGGCCGGCGCGGGACAGAACTTCTGTGTTGGGCACTTCGTCCTGCCAGGATATGTCCAGGATGTGGCGAATGCAGCGCAAGTGGAAGGAGTTCAGTCTCTTTTCCTGCCGGGCGTATGTTGTCCACGTCTCACTCCCATAGAGCAGTGTGCTGATGACGCAGGCGTTGTACACTGCCATCTTCGTCTTGACAGAGAGTTTGGGATTCTCCCACACTCGTGTGGTGAGGCGAGCGAGTGTGAAGGCTGATTTCCCAATCCTCTTGTCGATCTCTGTATCAAGGGAGAGGTCGTTGCTGATTGTGGACCCCAGGTACGTGAACTGATTCACGACCTCCAGCTCATAGTCGTCAATGGTGATGGTTGGTGGTGCTTCCGTGCCTTGCGCCAAGACGTTAGTCTTCTTCAGGCTGATGGTAAGCCCGAAGTCCTTGCATGCCTGGGAGAAGCGGTCCATCAGGGTCTGAAGCTCCTGCTGTGTGTGGGTTGCGACTGCAGCGTCGTCTGCGAACAGCATGTCTCTGATTAGAGCCTCGCGTACTTTGGTTCTGGCTTTCAGGCGGGCGAGGTTGAAAAGCCTGCCGTCAGATCTTGTGTGCAGGTAGATTCCCTCTGTTGCTGTGCTGAAGGCATGCCTCAGGAGCATAGCAAAGAAAATCCCAAAGAAGGTTGGCGCAAGTACACAGCCCTGTTTCACTCCGCTACGTAAGTTGAATGGCTCTGAGACGTTGCCATCGTGCTGCACTATCCCCTGCATGTTGGTGTGAAACGATTCGATGAGGCTTTGCAACTTTGGTGGGCATCCTATCTTTGGCAAGATCTTGAAAAGGCCCTCTCTGCTGACCAGATCAAACGCTTTGGTGAGGTCGATGAAGGCGACGTACAGGGGCATGTTCTGTTCTCTGCATTTCTCCTGGAGTTGACGGATGGAGAATATCATGTCTACCGTCGATCGCTCAGCGCGGAAGCTACACTGAGACTCGGGGTAGACACGTTCGTCAAGCTTCTGTAGACAAACGAGAACAACTCGTGCATAGACTTTGCCAACAACGCTGAGGAGGGAGATGCCCCTGTAGTTGTTGCAGTCGCTTCTCTCCCCTTTGTTTTTGTAGAGGGTGATGATCTTGGCGTCCCTCATGTCCTGTGGTACGGCACCTTCCTTCCAGCACTGGCAGAGGACGTCATGCAATGGCAGCCGTAGGGCGGTCTTGCAGTGCTTGATCAGGTTGGGGGGTATGCCGTCGTTGCCGGGTGCCTTGCCAGCGGCCAAGCTATCAATGGCCTTGCTGAGTTCGTCGATGGTTGGCTCGGCGTCAAGTTCATCCATGGATGGCAGGCAGTCGATGGCATCAAGGGCTGATGGTGTCACGGTGTTCTGTCTGGAGTAGAGGTTGGAGTAGTGTTCCACCCATCTCTCCATCTGCTTGTTCTTTTCTGTGATCATCTCCCCAGTGGATGATTTGAGGGGGGCCGTCTTGCTCTGAGCCGGACCAAGTGCTTTCTTGATGCCATCGTACATACCACGGATGTTCCCTGTTATGGCAGCGGTTTGAATGTCTTGGCTGAGCTGAGTCCAGTACTCGTTGGCACAGCGCCGAGCAGTCTGCTGAACTTTGCTTCTCGCAGCCCTGAGAATCTGGAGATTCTTCTCGTTTGGGTACTTCTTGTACTCATCAAGTGCTGAGTGCTTGCCTTCAATGACGGGGGTCATCTCGGTCAACTTGGAATCAAACCAGTCCTGTGACTTCGAGGTCTTCCTCCCAAAGGTAGCCAAGGCTGTGCGGTGGATGGTGTTTCACAGCTCTTCCCACTTCTGCTTTGCAGATTCTCCTTCTTGTGGTACACCAAGTTCCTTCTCAAAGGTTGAGGCAAACTGTTCAACAAGTTCTGGTTGGGCCATCTTGCTGGTGTCAATCCGTGCCTTTCCAGGCTGTCTAGCACGATGGAATTTCTTCAGCTGCAGCTTGACCTTGCAACACACCAATGAATGGTCTGTGTCGCAATCTGCACTCTGGAACGAACGGGTGATTAGCACGTTCTTCAGTGAGGTGTGCCTGGTCAGGATCAAGTCCAGCTGGTGCCAGTGCTTTGAGCACAGATGTCGCCAGGAAAACTTGTGTTGGGGCTTGGTCTTGAAGAACGAGTTTGTGATGCACAGATCGTGATATGTGCATAAGTGATATGTGCAGAACTCGAGCAGCCGCTGTCCGTTGTCGTTCATTCTGCCCACGCCAAATGGTCCAAGACAGGAGGGCCAGGAGTTGTGGTCAGCACCCACTGTGACATTGAAGTCTCCAAGGAGAATGAATTGTTCAGAGTTGGGGATGATCCTGACAGTTGTTGCGAGATTCTCGTAGAACTCGTCTTTTGCCTCTGGTGTGGCTGTCAGTGTTGGGGCATACACGCTGACGAGGGTGACTGGGCCTTGAGTGGTGTTGAGGCGGAGGGTGAGGAGTCGTGCAGAGCCATTGCTGCCCGTTTCCACCATCTTCAGCAAGGTGTTCTTGCCTGCGAAGCCCACTCCGTGTTTCCTGTGTTCGTCACTGCCCTTTCCCTGCCAGTAGAACGTGTAGTCCTTCTCTCTCAGTGTGCCTGCGTCAGCCAACCGTGTTTCCTGGAGAGTGGCGATATCCACTCCCAGTCTCTTCAGCTCATTATTGATGA
The DNA here is from genome assembly GCA_020510985.1 of Pholidichthys leucotaenia. Lineage (NCBI taxonomy): Eukaryota > Metazoa > Chordata > Actinopteri > Cichliformes > Pholidichthyidae > Pholidichthys > Pholidichthys leucotaenia. The sequence continues at coordinate 64,320,387 of CM035844.1, read as the reverse complement.
TGGCAGTCTTCCTGGTGTCGTTGATGTCCTTGAGGTTAGCAGCGAGTCCTGTCATAATAGTGCGGATGTTCCAAGTTCCCAGTTTTAGAGTTGGTCTCTTTCGTTTTTTTGTCTTGCCTGGTGCGAAGGTTCTCAGCCTGCTGTTCGGACTTCTCCTCATCCCCATACACCCAATGAGGAAAGCAAGCTGTGGTGGCACAACACCTTATTGGCTGGGGGCTGCCCAGCTTGAGGTGGGCGGTAGCTGTCCAGTGAGATCCGATGATCCCTCCCACCATCGGGAACAACCCCTGGCGCCGCGCTCTATGCCAATTGAGCGGTGGCTTATAACCAGTAACTGTCATTCCCCATGTTTTGTCTATGCCAAAGGCGAAGCTGGAGTGTCCTCTCCAGTGATCCGGTGTTCTACCTTCCAGCGTTGGCCGTTGGTAGGATTCAAGCCTGGGCAGGAAGATATGGAGGACAAGATGTTGCCCATGCAGCATGTCCCCCCTCTCCACGTCACTGATGAATCCAAAGGAACAGCAGGGCTGCTACAGTTTGGCACCAGCGCCATCGCAGGAGCTGCCAGAATGATGTTGAGCACAACAGAGAATTGAGAACTGCCTTAGGGGCTCTGACTCCGGATTTTTCCTCAGGGTTGACTCCCGAAGCCTTTCCCGTGACCGGGTGTGCCGCAAGGCAGCGGAGGTTTGAAATCAGGGTTTACCTTCCCCTAGATGGGTTACCTTCCCAGGTTGACGAGCCACCATCTACCCGAAGCATCTGGTTTTAAGGCGCCAGAGATCTGCCCTCGCCCCTTCTCCTATAAGTAAAAGCAGTTCCGCCGGGCTTAGAGACTAAACCACACGGGCAGGCTAGGAGTTGGACTTAGTTGTCAGAGGTCTTAAGAAGCATTTTATGAACACTGAGAGCTTAACCCCAGTGCCGCTCCTGGCTATGACAACCTAGGAACCCTTGTAACTCTTTCCATCAGCCATAAAGTGGAAGTTAATCCCTTCTCCAGGAAGGAATTCCCCAAATCGACAGGTTTATGGTTGCTATAATCCAGACTTGGGAGTCAAGGTTCTCCAGTAAACAACCAGACAGTTTCACAGTGCCATCTGGTTGACGACGCAGGAATGTTTAATATTTTTTTTCTCTCAGAAATGGAATCTCTGCAATTGTGAACAAATAAATTAATTCATATTCTTTCTCTCAAGACAGTATCCCCTACTGAAGACATGGTTAAACTCCGGAATGGACAATTGTGGTTTCAAATGCTCTTATTGATATGATTTAATATGTGTTGCTTTACTTTTTGGAATAAATTAATTTTGCATGCTATCACAAATTAATTACAGTTACAGCGTAGAGACATTGTACCCTTATTATTGAGTAGAATATCTTAGTCATTAAAGTTTAAGGAATTCATGCTTTATTCAGCAACATATTTGTTTTAGGAGGATTTCACTCTTCATATCAAATTTCACTCTCTCCTTTGCCAGTGGGAGACCCCCACCTCAGAAATTCGAACTGACTGTGCTGTAGAGCTCCTCCTGGGGGCGCAGCTGCCATCCAGCCGGCTCTATAGCATTTCTGGCCCATAGAGAGAGGCAATGGAGAGATACATTAAGGACTGTCTGAACGCCGACCTTATTCAACCATCATTGGGTCCTCTCGGAGGAGGTTTCTTTTTTGTTGGAAATAAGGATGGGTCATTGCGCCAGTGCGTTGACTACCAGGAGCTTAATGCAATCACAGTTAAAGACAAATATCCTCTGCCCCTGATCAACTCCACGTTTGAGCTCCTTCAGCACGCGTGAGTGTTTACTAAGTTGGATCTATGCAACGCCTATCATTTAATCCCTATTCGTGAAGGAGATGAGTGGAAGACGGCATTTAAAACACATCTGGGGCAATTTGAGTATTTGGTAATGCCGTTAGGTCTCACTGACGCCCCCGCCGTCTTCCAGCGGCTCATAAATGATGTCCTTCGTGATATGGTTAACCGGTTTGTTTTCGTCTATCTAGATGATATACTAATCTTTTCCTGCTCGCCAGAGGGATAAAGGATAAGGACCTGTACTTATATAGTGCTTTTACTAGTCTCAAAAACCACTCAAAGTTCTTCACTAGTACTAACGCTCTATTCTAAGGACCTATAGGAGACAGATATCTAGGGACAATTTAGAACAACCAATTAACCTAACATGCATGTCTTTGGATTGTGGGAGGAAACCGGAGCCCCCGGAGTAAACCCACGCAGCACAGGGAGAACATGCAAACTCCACACAGAAAGGTTCCTACCCCTGCCAGCCTGGGGATTCGAACCTGGAACCTTCTAGCTGTTAGGCAACAGTGCTAACCACTGCACCACCGTGCTGCCCAGAGGAACATGAAGTCCATGTTAGAGCTGTGTTACAATAGCTCTTGGAGAACCAACTCTACGTTAAAGCTGAGAAGTGTGAGTTCACCACTAATTCCACCTCTTTTCTGGGCTTCATTGTTGCTGAGGGGGAGCTGATATCCGACCCGGCCAAGGTGAAGGCTGTGCTCAATTGGCCAACACCCCACTCCCGTAGGGAGCTCCAGCACTTCCTAGGGTTTGCAAATTTCTATCACAGGTTCATTTGGAACTACAGTGGGGTAGCACAGCCTCTTATGCAGCTGACCTCCATTAAGGTGCCATTTTGCTGGTCCGAGGCAGCTGAGCAGGCTTTTTTGAAATTAAAAAGCCTGTTCTCTGAAACACCCATCTTGGCACAGGTTGACCCTCAGCTCCAATTTATCCTCGAGGTGGATGCTTCTGATTCGGGGGAGGGTGCCGTCCTCTCACAGCGCTGGTCCTCCGACCAGAACCTTCAACCGTGCGCATTTTTCTCTCTGCAGCTCACGCCAGCTGAGAGGAATTATGACATTGGGGATAGAGAGCTCCTAGCCATTAAGTTGGCGTTGGAGAAATGGAAGCATTGGTTAGAGGAGGCTATTCACCCCATAGTCGTGTGGACCGATGACAAGAACCTGGAGTATCTGCGGTCGGACCACCGGCTCAATGCCAGGCAGGCCTGTTGGGCCTTATTTTTCCATAGGTTTAACTATACCCCTGTCGGCCTGGTTCTCGGAATACCAAACCGGATGCGATCTCCCGCCGGTTTGATTCTGAGCAGGTCCCTTCCCCAGCCTATTGTTCCTACCTCCTGCATACTTGGGGCCCTTACCTGGAACATTGAGTGGAGGGTCCGACAGGCCCAGTCCTGGGAGCCCAAACCGGCGGGATACCCCGCAACTGCCTGTTCATTCCTGCTGCCCTCCACAGTGATGTCATCCACTGGGGTCACACCAGCCGCTTTGCCTGCCACCCTGAGATCTCACACACCATCAACCTAGTCTGGCAGGCATTCTGTTGGCCCACGCTGCGGCAGGACGTGCAGGAGTACATCAAGGCTTGCCAAACCTGCACCCAGGGCAAGTCAGACTCCTCTCCCCCTGCTGGTCTCCTGCATCCCCTCCCCATTCCTGGTCGCCCTTGGTCCCACGTAGCCTTCTATTTTGTCACTGGACTTCCCCTCTCCCACGGGAAGTTGGTCATCCTCACCATAATCGATCGCTTCTCCAAGACCGTGTACCTGGTTGCCCTGCCCAAACTTCCCTCTGCCTCAGAGACTGCCGAGCTCCTCATCTCTCATGCCATTCGTCTGCACGGCATTCCCTGTGACATTGTGTCTGACCGGGGCCCCCAGTTCACATCCCAAGTCTGGAAGTCCTTCTGCTCGACGGCCACACCACCTTCACTGTCCAGCGGATCCTGGACGTTCGCCGTCGGGGTCGGGGCCTGCAGTACATGGTCCACTGGGAGGGCTGTGGCCCGGAAGAACGATCATGGATCTCCAGGTCACACTTTCACGACAAGGGGATGGTCTGGGCCTACCATCAAGCCCACCCAGACAAGCCTAGTGGACTGCCAGGAGGTGCTTCTTGGGGGGGGGGGGCACTGTCATGTCCTGGTGAGCGCGCACCCCCTCCTTCCTGTTTTGTCCTCCTAAGGCAATCAGCATACTTGGGAGATGAGACGCACCTGCTGCCTCTGCTTAGCCGGCGCTTATAAGGACCTCCTCTTCAGTGCCTCAGTGCTGGCTCGTTTGGGTATACTGCCTCAATCAACGAAGCAAGTATTGTTTAATGTTCTTGGTGGAGTTTTTGCACTCACCTTTTCTCCTCTCCTCTTCTCTCTCCTCAGGTTGCTGCCACCCGTGAGGGTGCGTCTTCGGGGACTGTGTGCGCTCACCTGCCCCATCATCCACACTCAGCTGTAACCAGTTTCCACCCGGTCAGGCACCACCGGCCTGATCCCTCTTCACTTCACAACCAGTGTCATTCTGCTGGTTCATCTCTCCTCGCTGGGGTCCCTGTCGGATCGCCTGTTCGGCCCACGAAAGTGGTAATTTGTTCATCTCACTTCCCTGTCTCCATTTCTCCCTGACAGCTCTCATCTCTCTTCCCACAGGCCACTTCCTCCGGTGAGTGACGTTTTATGTAGCTGTGCTCCGGTTTTCTTGAAATTCAATGAATTTACGAACGTGGCTTTGGTGTCCCGAGTGTTCCTTTGTTGTTGCATTCTGCATGTTAGCTGTCAATTTTTTTTAAATTTTTAAAAAAATTTTTATTACTTATTTTGTACCCGTAGGTAGATTTGTTTTGCAGTCTGGTGACAAGCCACCAGCTGCCGGTCGCTGCGTGCACAAGCACCCCTTAACTCCCTAACCTGCATGTTTTTGGCATGTGGGAGGAAACCGGAGAAATCCCGGAGTAAACCCACGCAACACGGGGAGAACATGCAAACTCCACACAGATCACTGTTGGCCGGGGGCAGGGATCGAACCCATGATCTCACGGTCCCCGCGATCCCCCGGCCGAGGGTAAAACTGTGCTGCCACAGTGCTAACCACTGCGCCACCGTGCAGCCCAATTAAACTAATAATGACAGGCTGGAATTAACCATTGTATGATGTACACTAGAAAAGTACTCAGGGAGCACATACACTACCGTTCAAAAGTTTGAGGTTACTTAGAAATTTCCTTATTTTTGAAAGAAAAGCACTTTTTTTCAATGAAGATAACTTTAAACTAATCAGAAATACACTCTATACATTGCTAATGTGGTAAATGACTATTCTAGCTGCAAATGTCTGGTTTTTGGTGCAATATCTGCATAGGTGTATAGAGGCCCATTTCCAGCAACTATCACTCCAGTGTTCTAATGGTACAATGTGTTTGCTCATTGCGTCAGAAGGCTAATGGATGATTAGAAAACCCTTGTGCAATCATGTTAGGTCTGCAATGCTGTAATTGCTGCAAATGGAGGATTCTTTGACAAAAGCAAAGTTTGAAGGAAAAAATTATTATTTCAAATACAAATCATTATTTCTAACCTTGTCAATGTCTTGATTATATTTTCTATTCATTTTACAACTCATGGTGGTAAATAAGTGTGACTTTTCATGGAAAACACAAAATAATTGTCTGGGTGACCCCAAACTTTTGAACGGTAGTGTACCTACACCAAGACTGCAAGACAGGGCCTTGATGGAGGTTTACGTTCATGGATCACCTCCAAAATCTAATGGGGTTTGTGAGTCACTTCTGGTGAAAATTGCATCAAACTCTGTCATATATGTGCCTCTCCGAGGCGCAGGAAAAAAGTATGAACCCACTCGCTGAATGAAGTTTTGCGTCTTTATTAATAATAAAGGCAAACAGTTCCAAAAAGGCAAACGATAAATGACCAAGCAGTGCATTAGAGCAAACACGGCTCTGGGAAAACAAACAGTGCTTCAGGTACCGGTACCAAATTCAACACAGCTGGTCAGGTGGGCGAAGTTGCATATAATGCCTCAGAGCCAGAAAGCGGCTTCTGGAGGGGAAAACTGCATTATACGAACAGAGACAAAAAAGAATTGAAAAAACTTACGATACGTGCCTCGGAGCTGGACTGCAGCTCCAGAGAGGAGATCTGCACAACTGCAGGTTTTAACTGGAGATTGACTAATGACACAGCGAGGAGTGAAGGAACTAGCTGGCTTAAATATAGAGTGAACTTGATAATGTGAGTGGAGTCAGGTGTGAGAGCTGAGCTGATTATGAGTTGCTACAGCTGAAACTGGTGAGCTGTGAGCAGCCAGAGGGAGTGTCTGGAGAGAGAGAGAGAGGGGCAAACAGAAACAATGAACCAAACCAGCCTAAGAGCAGACGATGGGTGGAAATACAAAACACAAAAATAAATTGTGTCTGAGCTCCAGGATGACATTGGAGCTCAGACATATAACAGAGCCCCCCCCCCCACACACACACACACACACACAGACACACACAGAAGGGATGGAATCCAGGCACTCCCAGGTAGCATCCCAAAATGCTTTTGGGATGTTAGCCCATCCCAATGTTAGCCCAGTGATGCTTGGGATGTTAGCTCTAGCCCAGTGGTCCTTGGGTGAAAATTTCATTCAAATTTGTCCAGTAGTTTTTGCATAATCCTGCTGACACACAAACAAAACAACATAGATGAAAACATTACCTCCTTGGTGGAGGAAATCACTCTATGAATTTAAGAAATCTGTGTGTGTCTGTCTGTCACGATCATAGGACATTGTCTGCCTGATGTCTTATAATGATCCTATGATCTCAGGCTACATAGGACTCGCAATGCCGTCATATAGGCAATGCCATCATATAGACAATAGGACTGGCTACCTATGATGTAGTGTCCTATGATGCCTGCCTGGATGTCTTTATGATGTCATATAGACCATCACTCAGGATGCCTGCCAACCTATGATGTAGTGTCCTGTGATGCCTGCCACAGGAGGGGACCCTTCATCAGCATAGCGTACGACAGACAAGGGATGCACAGACAGACAGGAAACGTGTGGCAGTGCGCCATGCATGTGCTGAGTCACTTGAAGCCCGAAATTCCCGCAAAGCGAGCAACGCTGCACGCCAGGCAAGGCACAGACAAGCTGAGACCGAATAGGACCCACTACATTAAAGTAATTTATAATTATATAAATTATTTTTATATAATTATATAAATATAATTATATAATAATTATATAATTATATAACACCTAACTTATCTTCTAAATTATTGCTCTGAATGTTGCTATCCCTGTGCTGTTGCAATCCTGGAATTTCCCCATTGTGGGACTAATAAAGGCTTATCTTATCTTATCTTAAAGCTACAGATGGAAAAAGTGTTTTTTTTTTTTCCTGTTTTTGCAAAAGAACTCATTTCATTTCATCTTCAAAGAACACAAGCAACAGAATGTCTGGAGTCAATGCGACGAGAGTAATGGAGAAGTCAGGGAGTAAGTCAACAGAAACTCATTTCAAACGATGACAGATCCGCCCCTCTGCAAGGCTAATACACCGGAGACAAAGAAACGAGCAACACAGAGAGTTCCACTCTAAAGCTGATGTCATTACACAATCTGGGCTGGACAGATAACGGCACCATTACTTAACTAACTCTTTGAATTTCTCGTTATCAAACGGGGTAATTACTGAAACTGTTTTACCAGTGTAAGTAATGATCCAGTGATAAGTAATCATGATGAATTGCAACTATGTGGGGAAATTATGACAGAAGTCTCTAAGACAAAAAATGAATCATCATCTGCTTTCTCTAAACATACTATAACTTCCCTATATGATGCAGCTGTCATGTTCACTTAATTAAATCTAGAAACACAAGTTGTTCTAATCACAGTAATAAAGAGCAAATGTCAGACTCTGAAAAGCTGCTTTAAAATAAACCACAGTCGACTTTTAACCAGCCCACTTGGCCATGTGGGCCCCACTATCGGTTAAGTCTGGGCTGGCTCTGGGTCCCATGTCGCTTTGTCCACAGGTTTCAAGTTGGGCCATCAGTGTTTGCCCACATAGTCTTTACCTGTGGTACAGGTGAGCAGGTCATCTGTTTACCTGCTTTAAACCCAACTAGAACCCACACAGGTTTAAAATGGGTGAGTAGGTTTCAGTAACATTGGTGCCATGGGCAAAATTATGCAAAAAAGTCACAAATTTATAAGAAAAAATGTGAAAATTTATAAGAAGTTTATAAATATACAATTTTTTTTAAAATTTACGAGAAAAAAGTGGTAAATTAGCAAGAAAAAATTGCACATTTATAAGAAAAAAATGCGGAAATTTAGGAGAAAAAAGTAGCAAATTTACACAAAAAAAATAGTACCACTGCTCAGTGGAAAGCGTGCTCACCTCCTGTCTGCAGGGCCGGCCCGGGCCATTTTTGTGCCCTAGACGAGATTAGGGTACAGTGTCCCGCGGGTGTGTGTGCACGTGCATGCACGAGCGTGCGCGCACACACACACACACACACACACACACACACACACACACACACACACACACACACACACAAATCCCAAACATTATAATTCCAGTTCCAGACTGGTAGATTTCAATTACTTTGTTTCTCCTTTGTTCCTGAATTTCTTTGGATTGCAGCATGATGTCTAGCTTTTGAGGATCTTTTGGTCGACTTCACTTTGTCAGGCAGGTCTTATTTAAGTGATTTCTTGATTGAGAACAGGTGTGGCAATAATCAGCCCTGGGTGTGGCTAGAGAGATTGAACTCAGCTTTCCAAAGATGTGATAAACCACAGTTAATTTATGTTTTAACAGGGTGGGGGGGGATCACTTTTTCACACAGGGCCATGTAGATGTGGGTTTTTTTCTCCCTTAATAATAAATACCTTCATTTAAAAACTGCATTTTGTGTTTACTTGTGTTATCTTCTCTAATATTTAAATTTGATGATCTGAAACAATTAAGTGTGACAAACATACAAAAAAAAAGAGAAATCAGGAATGGGGCAGACAGTTTTTCACACCACTGGATATAGAAAAGTTATGAGGGGAAAAAAAACTGAAAATGTAACATAAAAAGTTAAACATTTTGTGTCGGTGTAAATTTGGTTGGGAAAAAAAGGGAACAATTTTATTTTAAAAAATAGTAAATTCATAGGAAAAAAGGTATTACATTTATAAAGGGGATTAACTTCCGGCACCACACGAGTCAGCTGCCTTTTTGCAGCAGCCGCTCAATTCTGAGTTTCCTTCTCATTTCTATTAACTATCTGTCTTTTTTCTTGCCATAACTTTATAATCTTGCGACCCCATATCCACCACAGACACCAATGACACACAGATCGCCACACTGGTGCTGATATTAGTCATCTTTCAGCTCATATCACAAACGTCTCCTGACCCAGTGAGTGGAGGAGCGATTGTTTATAGTAGGAGCCAGCTGTTATCATTAGACAGCTCCATAGCGCTAATGCAAAAACTCGACAAACCAAGATAAATCAGGCGAAAACGAAGTGGATGTCGAGCTGGATTGAAGCGACGTGTGAGGAAAACAAGGTACAGACCCATCCTTCCATCCGTTATTATGGGAAATGTGAGATTGCTGCTTAACAAGACTGACAAACTGGCAGCTATGTCCCAGTATGAGAGCGTCTTCAGAGAGACTAGCATCATGTTGTTCACTGAGATGTGGCTAACAGAACTAGCAACAGATGCTAACATCAATCTGCAGGGTTTCCATGCAATACGGGCAGATCAGACACTAGACAGCGGGAAGAGCAGAGGTGGGGGGCTGATAATGTGTGTGAGCAACAGATGGTGTAATCCTGGGCACATCACGATTAAAGAACAACACTGCAACAAGGACATTGAGTTGCTAGCTGTTAGTATGCGACCAGCTTACCTCCCAAGGGAATTTTCACATGTCGTCGGCATTGTTATTTATGTATCCTCCTCCGCGAGCAATGAGGCAACGGGTGACATCATCCACTGAGTCACTAGCAGGCTGCAGACACAACAACCAAATGCTCTCCTCCTCATTTCCGGTGATTTTAACCATACTTCACTGTTGTCGATTCTGCCCATGTTCACCCAGTATGTCACATGCCACACCAGATACAATAAAACATTGGACTTATTTTACGCAAACACAAAAGAGGCTTACACCCCATCGGGTGGTCGGATCACAACCTGGTTCACCTCCTGCCTGTGTCTAAACCCCTAGTACACAGACAGCCTCCTGTCACCTGTACAGTGAAAATATGGTCTGAGGAGGTGATGGACGCTCTGAAGGACTGTTTTGAATCCATTGTATGGGAGTAACTTTGTGATCCACATGGTGAGGACATTGACAGCCTCACACACACCATCACAGATGACAACTTCTGTGTGGACAACACCGTACCCACCAAGACCATATGGTGTTTCTCAAACAACAAACCCTGGATCAACCCTGAGATAAAGTCACTGCTGAAGGAGAAGAAAAGGATCTTCAGGTCAGGAAACAAGGAGGAGCTGAAGTCCGTACAGAGGGAGCTAAGGAGGAAGATCAGAAAGAGGAAGGACAGCTACAGGAAGAAGATGGAGCACAAGCTGCAACAGAGTGACATCAGCGGGGCCTGGAGAAGCCTCAAAACCATCTCTGGGCACCAGAATACCTCCTCCCTGGCCACGGGGGGCAGGGAGTGGGTGAACAACCTGAACCTGTTTTTAACAGGTTTGACCAACTGCCCTCTTCTTCGCCTGCCCACCAACCACTACTGCCTCCACCTTCATCTAGTCCCACTGACCATGGCCTCCCCCAACACCCCCCACACCTAGCACACAGCCCCCCCGCCCCAATCTGACTCTCACTAAGGCCCAGGTGAGAGCGGAGCTGAGAAAGATTAAGGCAAGGAAGGCTTCAGGTCCGGATGGCATCTGCGCGAAGCTCTTCAAGTCCTGCGCAAACCAGCTGTGTGGGATCGTGGAGCACATCTTCAACCTTAGCCTGAAGCTTGGGAGGGTACCACATCTGTGGAAAATATCCTGTGTAGTACTCGTACCAAAGACCCCTCACCCCAAGGACCTGAACAGCTGCAGACCAGTTGCCTTCACATCATACCTGATGAAGACTCTGGAGAGGCTGTTCCTTGCCCACCTCTTCCCCCTGGTGGGACCAGCAATTGATCCACTCCAGTTTGCCTACCAGCATGGCATCGGGATGGAGGATGCAGTGATCTTCCTCTTACACCGTTCCCTGTCCCACCTGGAGAAGCCTGGGAGCACTGTGAGGATCATATTCTTTGATTTCTCCAGTACTTTCAACACCATCCAACCGGTGATCCTGAAGGGCAAGCTACTGTGCGCAGGGGTGGACCAGTACCTGTCATCATGGATCCTGGACTACCTCACAAACCGACCACAGTTTGTTAGAACCCAGGATTGTGTGTCTGACGCCATCATCTGCAGTATGGGGGCCCCCGAGGGAACAGTTCTGGCTCCCTTCCTGTTCACCCTTTATTCTGTGGACTTTTCACACAACACACCACACTGCCATCTATAGAAGTTCTCTGACAACTCTGCAATCATCGGTCTCATCTCTGATGGAGATGATACGGAGTACAGAGGACTTATCCAGGATTTTGTGGACTGGTGACATCAAAACTGCCTCCAGATCAATGCGAGGAAAACTAAGGAACTGATGGTGGACTGCCGCAGGCGAAGACAACCACCCACAGCACCAGTAAACATCCAGGGAACAGACATTGAGATGATGACATCCTACAAGTACCTGGGTGTTCATCTGAACAACAAACTGGACTGGTCACACAATACCAACATGCTCTACAAGAAGGGGCAGCACAGGTTGTTCATCCTGAGGAGGCTCAGGTCTTTTGGAATGAAAGGGGCACTCCTGAGGACTTTTACAATTCGGTGGTGGCATCAGCCATCACATTTGGAGTGGTCTGCTGGGGCAGCAGCATCATGGCAGCTGACAGGAAAAGACTGAACAGACTGTTCAAAAAAGCTAGCTCTGTTCTGGGGCGACCCAGAAGAGGCAATAGGAGAGATGAGGATGGTGGTTAAGCTGTTCTCTGCTGGAGTCCGAGTCCCCCCCATGCAGGACACACTGAATGCACTGAGGAGTTCATTTAACAGTAGGCTGTGCAATCCTAGGTGCATGATGGAGAGGTTCTGCAGATCCTTCCTACCCACTGACATAATTATCAGACCCAGGGAACAAAACCTCAGACTCAAGTGAATACAGTTATCCTTTTATTGCTAACAGTGGGTGTATGGGTGTGTGTATGTACAGTGTGTGTTGTGCGTGTGATGATGAAGAGCTGTACAGGAAATGTGCCCGGGGGAGAGCAGAACACCGTTCAGCCTGGCAACCCTATTATGACAGAGCATAGGTGTTAGCAGAGTCCACTGAGCATAGAGCTTAATAGTAACAGAAGCTTACGTTGCAGATGGACGTGGAGACGCTCAGGTTGGCCTTGAGGGCTGCAGCTAGGGAGACAGCATTCTGGGTCCGTGCAGAGGATTGGGCAGGTAGCCCTGTAGTGGAGATGGAGGCTTTAAACCGCCACCGGGAGGAGTGGATTCCGCCGCCGGGGAGATCCACCTGTGCACAGGGGAAGATGACTGACAAAGGTGAGTAATGTTAGGCTTACATGACGCGAAGAAGAGATCAGGATCTCAGATGATGAGGCCAGGGATTTGGTTGTAGACATGAGGCGTGTTAGAAGGAGAATGACAGACGGCTCCTTGCCGAGTCTCAGGCAGGCCCGGTTATACATCCCACTGGAGATTGGCAGCAGGTGTGCGTGCAGCTGTAGCGGATGACGGCCCAGAGGGAGCCATGACAGTACTCCCCCCCCCCCGAGAGGTGCCTCCTGGCACCTGACCCAGCCTACCCGGGTGCGTCTGGTGGAAGTCCCTGATGAGCTGCTTGTCAAGCACTAATGACGGACATACCCAGGACCTCCACTCGGGGTCATACCCCTCCCAGTCCATCAGGTACTGCAGGCCGCAACCCCAACGGCGGACGTCCAGGATGGCATTGACTCTCCAAGCTGGGTCGCCGTCAATCAATACTGGTGGAGGTGGAGTCTTGGGAGGGGGACAGAGAGGGCTGGAGCAGATGGGCTTCACCTGATAGACATGGAATGTGGGGCAGATGCGGAGAGAGGGGGGGAGAGCCAGGCGTACAGCCACAGGGTTAACAATGCGTGCAATAGGGAAGGGGCCAATGAAACGCTGGGCCAGCTTGCGTTTTTCAGCTTTCAAATTAATGTGCTGAGTAGACAGCCATACGTGCTGACCCACCTGGTACTGGGGAGCCAATCACCTGCGGCGATTAGCCATCCTGGTGTTGCACTCAGCCGTGCGAAGGAGGGCTCTGCGGGTGGCAGTCCAGAGCCGGCGGCAGCACCTCACATGGGCGTGGACAGAAGCACTGCCACTTCCTTCTCCAATTCAGGAAAAAGCGAGGGATCGTAACCCAAAGAGGCCCTGAAGGGAGACATGCTGATCACCAAGGAAACAGTTGAGTTATGTGCATACTCGATCCAGGGGAGGTGGCTGCTCCAGGACGACGGGCTGGAGGGGATGATACAATGCAGAGCGGCCTCCAGCTCCTGATTGGCCCACTAGCATTGCCCATTGCTCTGCGGATGGTACCCGGAAGACAGGCTCACTGTTGACCCCAGTGCATTGCAGAATGCCCTCCAAACCTGGGACACAAATTGGGGCCCACGATCAGAAACGATGTCGGTGGGGATCCCATGGAGTCGTATGACGTGCTGTACCAGTAGGTCCGCTGTCTCCCGTGCTGTAGGAAGCCCCTGGAGTGGAACAAAGTGGGCGGCCTTGGAAAACCGGTCCACAATGGTGAGGACTGCGGTGAAGTGGTTGGAGGACGGAAGACCAGTCACGAAGCCCAATGCTATGTGGGACCAAGGTCGGCTGGGAACCGGCAATGGGTGAAGGAGACCGGCTGGCGGAGAGGAAGATGTCTTCCCGGTGGCGCACTGAGCGCAGGCGCGGACATAGGCAATGACGTCTTTCCGAAGCCCCAGCCACCAGAACGATCTCTGTAGGAGCTCCACTGTGCGGGTCACCCCTGGATGGCACGAAAACTTGGAGGAGTGGGCCCAATGAATCACCTCGCCCCGAGTTGTCATGGGAACAAATAGCCGCTCCACGGGTCCTCCCCCCGGATCAGGCTCAGCCTCCTGCGCCTTCAAGACCCTCTCCCTGATGCCCCACAAGAGGGCGCCGACGACACAAGATGCTGGGAGGATGGTGTGTTCGTGCCCCTCAGCCGCATCCGCAGCAAACTGCCTGGAGAGGGCGTCCGGTTTGGCATTCTTAACCCCAGGGCGATAGGTGATAGTAAAGTTAAAGCGCCCAAAAACTAGTGACCAACAGGCCTGCTGGGAGTTCAGCCACTTGGCGGTCCTCAGGTATTCTAAATTTTTATCATCGGTCCATTCTATGAAGAGTTGGGCAGCCCCCTCCAACCAGTGACGCCACTCCTCCAGAGCAAGCTTCACCGCCAGGAGCTCCCTGTCGCCGATGTCGTAGTTTCTCTCTGCCGGGGACAGATGGTGTGAGAAGAATGCACAGGGGTGGACCACCCCATCCACGGGAGAGCGCTGGGAGAGAACTGCCCCCACCCCGGAGTCAGAAGCGTCCACCTCAACCAGGCACTGGAGGGAAGGATCCACCTGCGTAAGGACACGGGAGGATGAGAACTCCCCCTTGAGGGTGTTGAATGCCGCTGCAGCCTCCTCCGTCCACCGGAAGGTTACCTTGGGGGACGTGAGACGGGTCAAGGGGAGAGCGATCACGCTGTAGTTGGGCACAAAATGGCGGTAAAAATTGGCGAAACCTCAGGAACTGCTGGAATTGCTTCCTTGACAAGGGAGGGGGCCAATCCACCACCACCTTGACCTTCTCAGGGTTGGGGAGAATCTGGTTATGGGAGATAATAAAACCGAGAAACGAACTTGTGTTGGTGTGGAACTCACACTTCTCGGCTTTAACAAACAATTTGTTCTCCAGGAGCCATTGGAGGACCCGTCTCACGTGGACCCGATGCTCATCCAGTGATTGAGAGAAGATGAGGATGTCATCCAGGTAGACGAAGACGAAGGAGCCAAGGAAGTCCCGGAGAACGTCATTGATGTGGCGCTGGAAGACGGCCGGCGCGTTGGTCAACCCAAACGGCATCAAGAGGTACTCGAAGTGGCCGCTTGGGGTCCAGAATCCCGTCTTCCACTTGTCTCCCTCCTTGATCCGCACGAGGTGGTATGCGTTGCGGAGATCGAGCTTGGTGAACCAGGAGGCCCCCCGGAGGGAGTTGAACGCCGTGTCCATAAGGGGAAGGGTGTATTTGTCCTTTACTGTGATGTCATTGAGTCTCCTGAAGTCGATATATGACTGCAGGGAGCCATCCTTCTTGCCCACGAAGAAGAATCCTGCCCCCACCGCCAAAGAAGACGGTCGAATGATGCCCGAGCTGAGCGACTCCTTGATGTAAGTATCCATCGCCTCCCGCTCCGGAGCCGAAAGGCTGTAGAGGTGACTCGATGGCAGTGGGGCACCAGCCCAGAGACTGATGGCACAGTCATAAGGGCAGTGGGGGGGGGGAAGACAGCGCCTGCGACTTACTAAATACAGCCCCCAG
Organism: Pholidichthys leucotaenia; assembly: GCA_020510985.1. Classification (NCBI taxonomy): domain Eukaryota; kingdom Metazoa; phylum Chordata; class Actinopteri; order Cichliformes; family Pholidichthyidae; genus Pholidichthys; species Pholidichthys leucotaenia. Next base: position 64,304,847 of record CM035844.1, on the reverse strand, counting down.
GTCGTGGTACTCAGATGGCACCTTGGACGAGTCAGGGGGAGGAGGGGTGTGAGGGGCCAGGGACACTGACGGGGCGCATGCTGCAGACTGCAAGCAAGCGCTGAGGCAGAACGAACTCCACAAAGTGACACTCCCTGTCCGCCAGTCAAATGAGGGATTGTGGAGCCGGAGCCAGGGGTAACCCAAGATGTAGAAGAGGGCAGCACCAACAATCGTAGATCCTCCCGATTGTTGCCGGAGACGATGACTGACACCGGGGCAGTCTGTTGGGAGACTGTTGCCAGAGGGGTTTTAGATAAGGTAATGAGCCTTAGGGGTGACTAGAGTGGTTGGCAGAGAAGCCCCAGTTGGGTTGCCAGGTCCCCCAATATGAAGCTCTGCTCAACCCCCGAGTCAATCAGTGCGTGTGTGGCATATTCAGTCTGTCTGTAAATGAACCTGATAGGCACGAGGCATTTGATGAGGGGATTAGGCCGAGACGAGTCTGTGAGTCCCCCTACTGCGACGCACGGACCCCCTCTTTTGGGTGAACGGGGCAACTCTCAACCTCATGCTCATCACTACCGCAGTACATACAAAGTCCTAGCTCCCTGCGGCGCTGCTTTTCAGCTAAAGAAATCTTGGAGCGCCCGACTACCATAGCTTCCTGCCCGTCTAGAGCCTTAGATGAAGGTAGGGCCAATTGAGATGACTGAGAGGAGCGGAAAAACTGGGCGCCCGAGCGACCGGAAGTTCTTCCCTTGGCTGCCCGCTCCCACAGCCTATTATCCAAGTTGATAGCTAGGGAGATTAGCTCTGTGAGTCTCTCTGTCTCTATCTAAGCGAGCTAGCTCATCCTGCAGGCTAGGGCTTAAGCTCCGAATGAATATACTACAGAGCGAGGCATCCTCCCACCCGACCTCCACTGCCACCACTCGGAAATCGACAGCATAGTCCGTCGCGGACCTGCCCCCCTGTCGAAGATTTAGCAGCCGAGTGGTTAGCACGCTATCACGGTCGGAATGGTCAAATACCTCGTGGAAATCAGAAATGAACTGCTGGTAGGTTAAGCTAGCATAGCTAGGTTTGGCCATTACGGCATATGCCCAAGCTAGTGCTCTACCCTCTAACAGGTTAGCCACGTAGCCTATCCGGCTATGATCTGTGAGAAAGTCCCCCGCACCCCGCTGGAAGACCATCTCACACTGGAGAATGGACCCACGGGAATCCCCGAGCTTGCCGCCGAAGCGAGCGGGTGTGAGAAACGGTGCGAGCCGGGCCAAGGGGACCTGACTAGCCTGGCTAGGAGAAGAGCTAACGGGAGCCGGCGTGCTCCCAGAGGCCGGAGGGAACGTCTGTTGCCCATCCAGACGATCCAGCCGGTTGTTGATCTGTGTTAGCTGATTAAGGATTACCTGTTGCTGGTAAGCTAATTGATCCACCCGAGCCTCTAAGTTGTTAACCTGGCGTGCTAGCACGCTGTTCGCTGGGTCGCTCTAACGGAGCTGTACTGACATAATTATAGACCCAGGGAACAAAAGCTCAGACTGGAGTGAATACAGTTATCCTTTTATTGATAACTGACCCCCTGATTTTATTGATAAAGACCCCCTGATTGCTGGGGTCTTTCTGTGGAGGTTCCCCCTACAGTTGATAGTGCTATGAGATGACTGTTGTTGTGAAATGGCACTATATAAATAAAGTTGAATTGAATTGAAATGAATTTTATTGCTAACAGTGGGTGTATGGGTGCGTGTATGTACAGTGTGTGTTGCGCGTGTGATGATGAAGAGCTGTACAGGAAACGTGCCCGGGGGAGAGCAGAACACCGTTCAGCCTGGCAACCCTATAATGACAGAGCATAGGTGTTAGCACAGTCCACTGAGCATAGAGCTTGATAGTAGCAGAAGCTTACTTTGCAGATGGACGTGGAGATGCTCAGGTTGGCCTTGAGGGCTGCAGCCAGGGAGACAGCATTCTGGGTCTGTGCAGAGGATTGGGCAGGTAGCCCTGTAGCGGAGATGGAGGCTTTAAACCACCACCGGGAGGAGTGGATTCCGCCGCCGGGGAGATCCACCTGTGCACAGGGGAAGACGACTGACCAAGGTGAGTAATGTTAGGCTTACGTGAAGCGAAGAGGAGATCAGGATCTCAGATGATGAGGCCAGGGATTTGGCTGTAGACGTGAGGCGTGTCAGAAGGAGAATGACAGACGGCTCCGTGCCGAGTCTCAGGCAGGCCCGGTTATAAATGTCATATCCCGAGCGCTTTGTCCGCGCTCGGGTTATTCCTCATCCCTGTCAGCTTTTGACAGCTGGTGTCGTCACACGGGTTTCCCGGGCTCTGATTGGCCAGACGCTCGGGAGCTCTCAGCTGTCAGAACCTGGGCAGCTGTGCCGAGTTTCCAATCATGAGCAGCTGGCTTTAAATGTCAGTGCGAGTGAACTGGACGGCGCGGCTGTCTCGTCAGAAGTCCTATGACTTTCCCCTGTCTCCTTACCACATGCTCCCTGGGTTCCTCGACGTATCCCGCGGCATGTAAGTGATTTATTTGGAACTGTCTTCTCCCTCGCTGACGTTCCTTCCTATGTACGGCAGACGAGAGCTCCTCGTCACTGCCTCAACTCTCTATTGTGAATTTATGTTGTGTTGTGTAACGAAGCCTGCGTGGCAAAGTTATGTTGTACACCTAAGTCCTGTGCTTTATAAATAAAAGAACTGAACTGCAATCTACTGAACTGAGGCGTCTTATGCTGGCTCGTGAGGGCCAGCCGTGACAGTAGACAGCCGCCAGAAGGAGACGCCGTTCTCAGTAAGTTGCGTTCTGGGAACTTTGTCCTTCCTGTCCAGGTACGCGGCGTTGGAAATATGCCATCCCAGCGGAGTCATTCTCGGGGTTCCCACGTCCTGCTGACCAAGGCGTTGGAGGAGGTAGATGAAATCCTCATTATCGCCTCCGACCTCGATGGGTATCCAGACACCTCCCTCGCCCCTCCTCTCCTCGGTTATCAGCCCAATGAACAGTGGTATTTAGACCGGGCTGAGGAGGTGCTTGACCGTCTGCCTTCCCGCTACAACGGTCACCCCGAGGTCGACGCGAGGAGACTCGACATCGCTGCCCAACGCCAGACAATTCTGATGTACGAAGAGGAGGAGGCTGCAAGGTGGAGTGATCTCTGGCTCCAGCTGCCTGAGGCGCTGGAGGAGGTGGATGACTTCATCAGCGCTTCCGCCAGCCTTGACGACTCATCCGAAGCGCACTACTACCTGGACTGCGCTGAGAGAACGCTCGACCGGTTGTCTTCCCGCTACACCGACCACTTGGACGTCCAAGCGAGGAGACAAGAGATCGCCGTCCACCGCGAGGCGCTCCAGGAGATCGAGGAGGAACGAGGCCAAAGGCGGAGTAACCGGAGCTCCCGCTGCCCGCTCTGGAATCCGGATCCTTCCCTCGATCCAGTCCTGGAGTTCCCACCATCCGGGGCCCGTCGTAGACGTCGACACCGTGGCCAGAGACGTTCTCAGCGTGACTCCCCTCCGGAACCCGCTCCGGTTCACTGGGCTGACCCCATTCATCCCACTGCTGTCTCTTCAGCGTCTCACCTGGAGGAGACCCCAGCAGCCTTTCCCCCCGGGCCTGCTTTCCCCGCTGAGCTGTCAGCGCGTCACGCCCGGCCTGACTTGGCTGTTGCCCCCTCCGCTTCGACGCCTTCTCCAGCGGCTGGGAGTTTGAGAAGTTGTGCTCCAGTGGACAGCGCGGCTGCACCATCCCGAGTGGCCCCCTCCCCTCCAAGAGAGTCTCCGGCCACCACCCGGTGGGAGGAGGATGGAATGACGTTCCCAACGGCAGGTTCCACCGCTCCTCCGGGAGCCAGGCAAGTTCAAGTTCACTTTTTTCCATCTAATAGTGATTTGTTCTGTCTGACTCCTGGGGGTGAGGCTCGGGGTTTGCAGCCCCCCGAGCCTCAACTCCCTGCTGATATGTTAATTAAACCCGCTGCCTCTGTGTCTCCCCCTGCTGAGCACGCTTCGACCTCTGAGGAGCGTCACCAGACGAGGAGTGAGCCTGCGGCTCTCGGGCAGAAGACCCCAGCCCCGCAGCCATTTTCTGGGCAGAGGAGGTCGGACGATTGGTTGGAGCCTGTGCCGACGACGGAGCGTCCCCGGGACTCCGCAGATGAACAGTCCGATCCAGCGGGCCGAGAGCCCCTCACCTCCACGCCGCATGAACTGCCAGCGTGGACGATGACGTCGGGGGGTCCTCGAGCTGCAAGAGCCCCTCTTCCAGGGGCGGATGACGTCGCGACGGAGTGGGAACCGGACGACGACCTCCTCCCGTTTGAACCCGGAGCATCGAAGTCCTGGATGGCGGCAGAACCCGAGATCAGGCAAGTGCTCTATTTTCTATCCCTCCTCTTCTTTCTGGAGCATTATTGCCTGTCTCTCGGGGGGGCGAGCCGGGTGCAGCCATCTGCTGCGCTCGAGCCTGTCTCGCCGGGCCCTGCCGCTGCCGGTGATCCTGATCCCGGTTCCTTTTGTCCCTCTGAGCCTCTCCCCAGGGTCACTGGAGGCGAACCTGCTCTTGGTGCCACCTTGGAGGGTCCGGCTCTCGGCATGGGGTCCACCGGGAGTGCTCCGCCGGTTCAAGCGGAGCTTGACGTCATGGAGGTTCCGGCCCAATCGGGGTCCGACGCGGGTGCTGCTCTCGCCCGATCGGAGCTTGACGTCATGGGGGTTCCGGCCCAATCGGGGTCCGACGCGGGTGCCGCTCTCGCTCGATCGGAGCTTGACGTCATGGGGGTTCCGGCCCAATCGGGGTCCGACGCGGGTGCCGCTCTCGCTCGATCGGAGCTTGACGTCATGGGGGTTCCGGCCCAATCGGGGTCCGACGCGGGTGCCGCTCTCGCTCAATCGGAGCTCGGCACCATGGTCGTTTTGACCCAGGTGGGTTCTGGAGACTGTGTAGCTGACACGCCGCTGAGCGTTTTCCAGGCCATGCCCCGTCCTCGCCGTGGCCCCTTTTTCCCCACCTTTGAGACTGCGGGGGTAAATTCCGGCTGGCCCGGTTCGCCGACCTTCCCCCAGCCATTCTGTTGGCAGGCCGATACTGCTCGACCACCCGGTGACCGGCTCTTTCCTTTTGGCGTCCGGGTCCGGCCTCCTGACAAGCTGGATGGTTCTTTTGGCGCCCTGGTCCGCCCGCCGGAGACATGGTTTCCCTCAGCCCGGTGTTTGGCTGGGCCGTTAGGGCACGTTCCGCTGCTTTTGCTGGCGGCCTGGATGCTGGGTGCTGGAAGGCCTCCTGAGCGGAGTTGTTTTACTCTATTCCCCAATGTTTTTTTTTTTCTCTCCTTCTCTTGCCCCACCACTGACTTGTGACTGAAATACCCCACTGGGGATTGGACTTCATGTTTTAGGTGACTGTTTTCCGTGGATGGACATATGTTCTCTTGCCGTGGCTATCATGGGTATTGCATGTTTCTTTAGGGTGTGGTTGTTTATTTCCTATGTTACTCCCTTACTCGGGTCTAGTTCTCTTTTTTTGGCACCTGTGTTGTCTTTTGGTTTTGACGGTTTTCTGTTCACATTAACTTGGAGAAGAGGGTATTATTTGTCCTTTTATTTCCTTGATCCTGCCTTGTGGTATTGACTGGTGTTCCTTGTACCCTCATCTTGGCTTTCTTTTTTGTGGTTATGTGAGTGATGTCAATCTAGCGTTGACTTTAATTTTTATTCATCTCTGTCCCCGTTTATGTACGGTTTCTGCCTTTTTTTTTCTCTCTCCCTCCCTTCCCCGATGTTTTTGTTCCCTTGTTGTGAGTTGGCCCTGCTCTCCCTCCACCTGTTTCCCCCTCCACCCTCCCTGGGGTGGGGTGGGGGGGTCTGGATGTTGCGCGCGACCAGGAGTTCGCGTAGAGGGAGGGGCCCTGTCATATCCCGAGCGCTTTGTCCGCGCTCGGGTTATTCCTCATCCCTGTCAGCTTTTGACAGCTGGTGTCGTCACACGGGTTTCCCGGGCTCTGATTGGCCAGACACTCGGGAGCTCTCAGCTGTCAGAACCTGGGCAGCTGTGCCGAGTTTCCAATCATGAGCAGCTGGCTTTAAATGTCAGTGCGAGTGAACTGGACGGCGCGGCTGTCTCGTCAGAAGTCCTATGACTTTCCCCTGTCTCCTTACCACATGCTCCCTGGGTTCCTCGACGTATCCCGCGGCATGTAAGTGATTTATTTGGAACTGTCTTCTCCCTCGCTGACGTTCCTTCCTATGTACGGCAGACGAGAGCTCCTCGTCACTGCCTCAACTCTCTATTGTGAATTTATGTTGTGTTGTGTAACGAAGCCTGCGTGGCAAAGTTATGTTGTACACCTAAGTCCTGTGCTTTATAAATAAAAGAACTGAACTGCAATCTACTGAACTGAGGCGTCTTATGCTGGCTCGTGAGGGCCAGCCGTGACAGTAGACAGCCGCCAGAAGGAGACGCCGTTCTCAGTAAGTTGCGTTCTGGGAACTTTGTCCTTCCTGTCCAGGTACGCGGCGTTGGAAATATGCCATCCCAGCGGAGTCATTCTCGGGGTTCCCACGTCCTGCTGACCAAGGCGTTGGAGGAGGTAGATGAAATCCTCATTATCGCCTCCGACCTCGATGGGTATCCAGACACCTCCCTCGCCCCTCCTCTCCTCGGTTATCAGCCCAATGAACAGTGGTATTTAGACCGGGCTGAGGAGGTGCTTGACCGTCTGCCTTCCCGCTACAACGGTCACCCCGAGGTCGACGCGAGGAGACTCGACATCGCTGCCCAACGCCAGACAATTCTGATGTACGAAGAGGAGGAGGCTGCAAGGTGGAGTGATCTCTGGCTCCAGCTGCCTGAGGCGCTGGAGGAGGTGGATGACTTCATCAGCGCTTCCGCCAGCCTTGACGACTCATCCGAAGCGCACTACTACCTGGACTGCGCTGAGAGAACGCTCGACCGGTTGTCTTCCCGCTACACCGACCACTTGGACGTCCAAGCGAGGAGACAAGAGATCGCCGTCCACCGCGAGGCGCTCCAGGAGATCGAGGAGGAACGAGGCCAAAGGCGGAGTAACCGGAGCTCCCGCTGCCCGCTCTGGAATCCGGATCCTTCCCTCGATCCAGTCCTGGAGTTCGCACCATCCGGGGCCCGTCGTAGACGTCGACACCGTGGCCAGAGACGTTCTCAGCGTGACTCCCCTCCGGAACCCGCTCCGGTTCACTGGGCTGACCCCATTCATCCCACTGCTGTCTCTTCAGCGTCTCACCTGGAGGAGACCCCAGCAGCCTTTCCCCCCGGGCCTGCTTTCCCCGCTGAGCTGTCAGCGCGTCACGCCCGGCCTGACTTGGCTGTTGCCCCCTCCGCTTCGACGCCTTCTCCAGCGGCTGGGAGTTTGAGAAGTTGTGCTCCAGTGGACAGCGCGGCTGCACCATCCCGAGTGGCCCCCTCCCCTCCAAGAGAGTCTCCGGCCACCACCCGGTGGGAGGAGGATGGAATGACGTTCCCAACGGCAGGTTCCACCGCTCCTCCGGGAGCCAGGCAAGTTCAAGTTCACTTTTTTCCATCTAATAGTGATTTGTTCTGTCTGACTCCTGGGGGTGAGGCTCGGGGTTTGCAGCCCCCCGAGCCTCAACTCCCTGCTGATATGTTAATTAAACCCGCTGCCTCTGTGTCTCCCCCTGCTGAGCACGCTTCGACCTCTGAGGAGCGTCACCAGACGAGGAGTGAGCCTGCGGCTCTCGGGCAGAAGACCCCAGCCCCGCAGCCATTTTCTGGGCAGAGGAGGTCGGACGATTGGTTGGAGCCTGTGCCGACGACGGAGCGTCCCCGGGACTCCGCAGATGAACAGTCCGATCCAGCGGGCCGAGAGCCCCTCACCTCCACGCCGCATGAACTGCCAGCGTGGACGATGACGTCGGGGGGTCCTCGAGCTGCAAGAGCCCCTCTTCCAGGGGCGGATGACGTCGCGACGGAGTGGGAACCGGACGACGACCTCCTCCCGTTTGAACCCGGAGCATCGAAGTCCTGGATGGCGGCAGAACCCGAGATCAGGCAAGTGCTCTATTTTCTATCCCTCCTCTTCTTTCTGGAGCATTATTGCCTGTCTCTCGGGGGGGCGAGCCGGGTGCAGCCATCTGCTGCGCTCGAGCCTGTCTCGCCGGGCCCTGCCGCTGCCGGTGATCCTGATCCCGGTTCCTTTTGTCCCTCTGAGCCTCTCCCCAGGGTCACTGGAGGCGAACCTGCTCTTGGTGCCACCTTGGAGGGTCCGGCTCTCGGCATGGGGTCCACCGGGAGTGCTCCGCCGGTTCAAGCGGAGCTTGACGTCATGGAGGTTCCGGCCCAATCGGGGTCCGACGCGGGTGCTGCTCTCGCCCGATCGGAGCTTGACGTCATGGGGGTTCCGGCCCAATCGGGGTCCGACGCGGGTGCCGCTCTCGCTCGATCGGAGCTTGACGTCATGGGGGTTCCGGCCCAATCGGGGTCCGACGCGGGTGCCGCTCTCGCTCGATCGGAGCTTGACGTCATGGGGGTTCCGGCCCAATCGGGGTCCGACGCGGGTGCCGCTCTCGCTCAATCGGAGCTCGGCACCATGGTCGTTTTGACCCAGGTGGGTTCTGGAGACTGTGTAGCTGACACGCCGCTGAGCGTTTTCCAGGCCATGCCCCGTCCTCGCCGTGGCCCCTTTTTCCCCACCTTTGAGACTGCGGGGGTAAATTCCGGCTGGCCCGGTTCGCCGACCTTCCCCCAGCCATTCTGTTGGCAGGCCGATACTGCTCGACCACCCGGTGACCGGCTCTTTCCTTTTGGCGTCCGGGTCCGGCCTCCTGACAAGCTGGATGGTTCTTTTGGCGCCCTGGTCCGCCCGCCGGAGACATGGTTTCCCTCAGCCCGGTGTTTGGCTGGGCCGTTAGGGCACGTTCCGCTGCTTTTGCTGGCGGCCTGGATGCTGGGTGCTGGAAGGCCTCCTGAGCGGAGTTGTTTTACTCTATTCCCCAATGTTTTTTTTTTTCTCTCCTTCTCTTGCCCCACCACTGACTTGTGACTGAAATACCCCACTGGGGATTGGACTTCATGTTTTAGGTGACTGTTTTCCGTGGATGGACATATGTTCTCTTGCCGTGGCTATCATGGGTATTGCATGTTTCTTTAGGGTGTGGTTGTTTATTTCCTATGTTACTCCCTTACTCGGGTCTAGTTCTCTTTTTTTGGCACCTGTGTTGTCTTTTGGTTTTGACGGTTTTCTGTTCACATTAACTTGGAGAAGAGGGTATTATTTGTCCTTTTATTTCCTTGATCCTGCCTTGTGGTATTGACTGGTGTTCCTTGTACCCTCATCTTGGCTTTCTTTTTTGTGGTTATGTGAGTGATGTCAATCTAGCGTTGACTTTAATTTTTATTCATCTCTGTCCCCGTTTATGTACGGTTTCTGCCTTTTTTTTTCTCTCTCCCTCCCTTCCCCGATGTTTTTGTTCCCTTGTTGTGAGTTGGCCCTGCTCTCCCTCCACCTGTTTCCCCCTCCACCCTCCCTGGGGTGGGGTGGGGGGGTCTGGATGTTGCGCGCGACCAGGAGTTCGCGTAGAGGGAGGGGCCCTGTCATATCCCGAGCGCTTTGTCCGCGCTCGGGTTATTCCTCATCCCTGTCAGCTTTTGACAGCTGGTGTCGTCACACGGGTTTCCCGGGCTCTGATTGGCCAGACACTCGGGAGCTCTCAGCTGTCAGAACCTGGGCAGCTGTGCCGAGTTTCCAATCATGAGCAGCTGGCTTTAAATGTCAGTGCGAGTGAACTGGACGGCGCGGCTGTCTCGTCAGAAGTCCTATGACTTTCCCCTGTCTCCTTACCACATGCTCCCTGGGTTCCTCGACGTATCCCGCGGCATGTAAGTGATTTATTTGGAACTGTCTTCTCCCTCGCTGACGTTCCTTCCTATGTACGGCAGACGAGAGCTCCTCGTCACTGCCTCAACTCTCTATTGTGAATTTATGTTGTGTTGTGTAACGAAGCCTGCGTGGCAAAGTTATGTTGTACACCTAAGTCCTGTGCTTTATAAATAAAAGAACTGAACTGCAATCTACTGAACTGAGGCGTCTTATGCTGGCTCGTGAGGGCCAGCCGTGACAATAAAGCCCGCTGGAGATTGGCAGCAGGTGTGCGTGCAGCTGTCGTAGCGTGCAGCTGTATTGAATGTACTAAACATAACAACCTTGCACAATAAATCACCCCCTCCATTATACAACAAGGACAATATCAGTCATTACCAGTGTTGAATGTAACGCGTTACTGTAACACCACTACTTTTGCAGTAACACTGTGTAACGAAATTAATGTTTAAAAATTCAGTAATGCGTTACAGTTACTGAAATTTGATCAGATGCGTTACTCGCATTACTTGTTTTATTAAAATGGATAGATATTTTTGCGCAAATAGACAATCATACAACCTGCAGTTGCTAGACACCCTTCTCATCAGCTGCCAACTGTGGATGAATACACAGTTTCGCTGGCTATTGGCGGACTGCCATCCCCACCACCACCAGCAGCCTCAAGCCACTTGGAGGTTGTCATGCCAAAGGTAAATGCAAGCAAATAAATAAGCAAATAAATATAAAGTGACCCTACCGTAACTGATGCAGCCGTCACACAGTCTCCTTCGCTGGTCCGTTTCCCGTCCTGCCCCAGTTCACATCACAACCCGGTGAAGAAATGCCGTGGTTGTGGCTACTTTTCATATTGAGCCCTGATCACCTGTTGTCAGAGCAGTGGGTAGCCCCCAACAGCTCCTACCGCTGTGGTTAAATAGGAGTATTTTTTGAGCAAGAAGCTTGCATTTAATGTCTGCAATTGTGTAAATGTGTCAGCTGTTTAAGTAACTGTGCAAGTTTTCTTACTGCACAGAGAAAAAGTGACTGTGATTTGTTGCAGTTGTGGAGCGTGTAAATAATGAGGCTGATTTGGTTCAGGCGGTTTATTACACGACTCACACAAGGAGCACAGACAGAACGGCATACAAGTAGGAACTCTTCCCTTAAATAACATGACATCCTTCTAGACTCTTCTCACACACAAAAGATAATCCCCCGTCCAACTGCAGTCAGTCCATTCATCCTTGACCCTCCCCGTTATCTTACTAGGGCATCTAGAAACTTCTCACACACAAAAGGTTAACTTTGCATCCTTTGTTCCTGTCTAAGGTGGTAAACCATTATGCACTCCCCAGGTTGCCACCGCCCCCAGCAACTTAGATAGGACAAGAGAGTAACAGTCCACATGCTGTGATAAAACCATTAATATCAGTCCACATGCTGTAGAACAATCAACATCAGTCCGCATGCTGCTTGGGCTTCAGTCTTCTGCCGTATCTGCTGTAGCCAGGATTCGCTGCCTCCGTGGCGCTGCCATGCTGGAGGGCTGATGTCTGGGGGTGAAAACTTTTTGACTGTCCGTGTGGGTGCTCTGGAGAATCTTTTCTCTGGGAAGCGCCCCGTGGGGGTCTTCCACCGAGGGGCCCTCGCCAACAGCACTTGCTCGTCAGCCACAACGAAAGCAGGTTTGAGTCTGTCTATGCCCATTTTCTCCCTCCTACCCCCCAAATCTAGCAAAAAATGCTTATCCCCTGTTTCCAGCACTCTAAACGGTCCATCATAAGGTGGGCGCAGTGGGGGGCGGTGGGCGTCGTGTCTGACAAACACGAACTCTGCGTTTTTCAAAGCTTTAGGCACAAAAACGCGCGGAAAACTGTGGTGGGCAGGACCCGGCAGCGTGCTTGAGTCTATGCAATGCTGCAGCAGCTGAGACGGGGAGCTGCCCGGCACAGGATTATCTGGCAGAAACTCTCCAGGCAGCTGGAGTGGTAGTGCAAAAACGAGTTCTGCCGGGGAAGCTTCCAGATCCTCTTTAGGCGCAGAATGTAACCCCAATAAAACCCATGGTAGCCTGTCTACCCAATTTGCATCCGTCAGTGAAGCCCTCAGAGCCGCTTTTAACGACCTATGAAAATGTTCGCATAACCCATTAGCCTGCGGGTTGTACGCGGTTGTGCGGTGAATTAAGACACCTAGGCTGCGGGCCATGGTTGACCAGAGTTCAGAAACAAATTGAGAGCCTCTGTCGGACGTAATGTCCGACGGAACTCCAAAACGCGCCACCCATGCTGTTAAAAACGCGCGCGCCACCTCCTCGGCCATGGTTGCCGCCAGCGGAACCGCTTCTGGCCAGCGCGTGGTGCGGTCCACCATTGTCAGGAGATGTGTGTACCCCTGTGATGGCGGAAGGGGGCCTACGAGGTCCACGTGGACATGGTCGAACTTCTTAGCCGGGATGCGAAACGGCTCCAAAGGAGCCTTCGTGTGTCTGTGAACCTTGGCTCGTTGGCACGCCACGCAGGCTGCCGCCCACTCTTTCACTTGTTTGCGAAGGCCCGGCCACACATATTTCTCTCCTACCACTTTGACCGACGCGCGCACCCCTGGGTATGCCAAAGAGTGAACCGACTCAAACACGCAGCGGCGCTGCGCGGCCGGAACCACAGGCCGTGGGCGACCCATGGAGACGTCGCAGATTAAGGGGGGAATGCTGTTAAGCAGCGTCCTCTTCTCCAGCCTTAACCCTGTTGGTCCAGACTGGAGCGCACGCACGTCCGCGTCACTAGCCTGCTTCGCGGCCATGGCTGCGTAATCCAACCCTACACAGACCAGGGCCACAACAGCGCGCGAGAGGCAGTCTGCCACTACATTCAGTTTGCCCGACACATGCTGAATATCGGTAGTAAACTCTGAGATCGCGGCCAGCTGCCTCTGCTGCCGGCCCGACCAAGGTTCTGAAACTTTGGCCATCGTGAATGTTAGTGGCTTATGGTCAACAAACGCAGTAAAATTGCGCCCTTCCAGCCAGAACTGGAAATGGTGAATGGCCAGGTGGAGAGCCAGCAACTCTCTGTCGAACGCGTTGTATTTACGCTCATTGTCGCGCAAGGTTCTGCTGAAAAAGGCAAGCGGCTGCCAAGCCCCGGCGACGCGCTGCTCCACGACAGCCCCTATGGCCACATCTGAGGCGTCAGTGGTGAGGGCTATGCGGGCCGTTGGGTCTGGATGTGCCAACAATGCGGCGTTTGCCAGGGCTGCTTTAACTTCCGAGAACGCCTGCTCTCGTTCCGGGGTCCATTCGACCCTATTCGCGGGTTTCTGTTTTTTGAGCGCAGCGTACAATGGCTGCATGAGCTGCGCTGCGCGGGGAAGGAAACGGTTATAAAAGTTCACTATTCCCAAAAATTCTTGTAGCACCCTGACCGTTTGTGGTCGGGGAAAATCTGTCACTGCGCGCACTTTGTCAGGCAGCGGAATCGCTCCTTCGGGAGAGACGCGGTGCCCTAAAAAATCAATCCCCGTCACCCCGAACTGACATTTCACTGGGTTGATTATTAAACCGTGCTCTTCCAACCTACAGAAAACCGTCATGAGGTGGGTTTCGTGTTCGTCTTCGGACGTGCTGGCTACCAAGATATCGTCCAGGTAGACGAACACGAAAGGGAGATCGCGCAGCACTGCATCCATCATGCGTTGGAACGTCTGTGCTGCCCCTTTAAGCCCAAACGGCATGCACAAGAACTCAAATAAACCAAACGGAGTTATTACCACTGTTTTGGGTATGTCCTCAGCGCGCACTGGGACTTGGTGGTAACCACGGACCAAATCTATCTTAGAAAAAATGCGCGCTCCTGTGAGGTGAGCGGAAAAATCCTGAATGTGGGGAATTGGGTAGCGGTCATGTGCTGTAGCGTTGCTTAACCTGCGGAAATCGCCGCAAGGTCGCCACGAACCTTCAGCTTTAGGGACCATGTGTAGTGGGGAAGCCCATGGGCTGTTTGAGCGCCTGATGATGCCTAACCTCTCTAGGTTAGCGAACTCCTCGCGCGTTATGGCCAGTTTAGCTGCGTCCAAACGCCGAGGTCTTGCAAAAACGGGCGCCCCGGTGGTGGTGATAAAATGCTCCACCCCATGTTTAGATATAGCTGCTGAAAACGTCGGGACTGTGAGTGCTGGGAACTGAGCGAGCAGTGCGTGGAACTTACCGCATGCTGCTGTGACGCTGGCTTGTGCTGTTGGCCGGGTAACTCAAGCTATACAGGGGAGAAAGTCAAAAGACAATGCATTAACCAGGTGCCTGTTAGCCATATCTACCAACAATCCATGTGCACATAGAAAATCAGCCCCCAGTATATGGTAATCCAATGCTGCTACAACAAAAGTCCATTCATATGTACGACCGTGTAGAGACAAGAGCAGAGTCCTCTCACCAAAGGTCTTAATGTCTGAGCCGTTTGCTGCTGCCATCTCGGGGCCGCTGGTTCCTGCCAGCCGGTCAGCGTAGGTCGGCCGGATGAAACTCCTCTGTGCGCCGGTGTCCACGAGGAAATGCCTTCCCGAGCGTGCGTCCGTCAAATAGAGCAGCTTGTTCTCCTCCCCGATGGTCGTGGCTGCTACTGACCCCCGGTCTTGGCATTTCCCGAGCGCTTGAACTGGCACGGTGGTATACATTTGCGTGCCCTCTCTGCAAAGCGGCGATGGTAGAAGCAAAACGTGTCACCTCCACGTTCCTTGGCCCCCACTGCTGCTGCCGTCGGCGGTTCTGCTGCTGCCGTCGGCGGTTCTGCTGCTGCCATCGGCGGCTCCTCGTGTCGACGTGCAGGGCTCCGTCGCTGCCGCAATGGTCACGAAAGCCTTGGTGGCGATGATGATCCGGTCTGCCTCTCAGGCTAGCCCACGATAGTCCCGTTTGGCCAGCAACGACGAATTGGCCAGGGCCGCTCTCGCCGCTGTCGGAAGGTTCCTGAGGAAAATGTGGGTGAAGATGAAGTGGTCGTCGTCCGTGCCCTTTAACCTCAGCATCTTCTCCATCATGTCCACGGCTGAACCGTCTCCCAACTCGGTCCGCGTCAGAAGCCTCTCTGCTCTCTCACCATCCGAGAGTGTGTAGTGCTGGATGAGGGCAGCCTTCAGCGCGTCATATTTGCTGTCGGCTGGTGGCTGATTGAGCAGGCTCTCGATGTGCTGAGCCGTGCTGGCATCGAGCGCTGCGACTACATAGTAGAATTTCGTATCATCCGCCGATATCCCTCGGAGGGCGAACTGCGCCTCGGTTAGGTGGAACCAGGAGCGCGGGTTGTGCTGCCAAAAATCAGGTAGTTTGATCGCTACAGCGCACGTGAAGCTCGGGGTCCCAGTCGAGGTTGGCTCCGGGGATCTTCCGTTGTATTCCATGATTCGTCTTGGGTCATCAGTGTGGAGTGTGTAAATAATGAGGCGGATTTGGTTCAGGCGGTTTATTACACGACTCACACAAGGAGCATAGACAGAATGGCATACAAGTAGGAACTCTTCCCTTAAATAACATGACATCCTTCTAGACTCTTCTCACACACAAAAGATAATCCCTGTCTAGACTCTTCTCACACACAGAAGATAATCCCCCGTCCGACTGCAGTCAGTTCATTCATCCTTGACCCTCCACATTATCTTACTAGGGCATCTAGAAACTTCTCTCACACAAAAGGTTAACTTTGCATCCTTTGTTCCTGTCTAAGGTGGTAAACCATTATGCACTCCCCAGGTTGCCACACAGTAAAGAACAGCTTCTTCTAAGCGGTGAACTTTCATTTTTCTGTGCTTTCTGTTTTATTTTATCTCATTCATTTACATGCTGTTGTGATATGCAGCTATATCGTGGAAGTAAATCCTCTAAATATACATTTTTAACTGGCTGGTCCAGGTATGTCAAACATACGTATGGTTCGTGGGCCAAAAACGGCCCACCGGGGGGTCCAACGTTTTCTCTGTGAATTCACAGTTTATTTCTAGTAAATTTCTGACTTTCTGCTGATTACAATAGTTTGTGTAAATCTGAGACATTTTTCTCTGTAAGATTAGATCTTTTTTTCTCATCAGTTTTCTTTTTCTTCATTTTTCTGATGAGAACAAGGGGCCCTTGATCTCGCTGTGTGTGCAAGATGATTTAAGTATGCATTTAAGATAACATGAAAGTTACTTTTCCAAGTAACTAGTTACTTTAATCATGCAGTGACTCAAAAGTAACTCAGTTACTTTTGAAAAGAAGTAACTAGTTACTGTAACTAGTTACTGTTTCTTAGTAACTTGTCCAATAATGATCATTACTGAGGGTTACAACACTGTTGATTCAAATACGAAATATCTTGTCTGGTTACATATTCATATTCTGCAGAGTAACTTAACAAACTGTAGTGCTGTCCATACCATCTAACTGCAATGCTCCCGTGCCGTGTATATACCTGTGTACATATGTATATTCATTTGTTCTTATTATCTTATCTTATTAATTATTGGTCTGAGTGCTGCTATCCCTGTGCTGCTGTAATCCTGGAATTTCCACATTATAGGACTAATAAAGGCTTATCTTATCTTAAGTCACAGATTTGCCAGGAAAATTTTGTAAATTTATGAGGAAAAATCACAAATTCATGAGAAAAGTGACAAAGTGACAAGTTAAAAGAAATCACAAATTTTCAAGAAAAAATTGCAAATTTATGAGAAAAAATAAGCAAATTTATGAGGAAGGAAATTGCAAATTTGCAATAAAAAGCGAAAAAGGGAAAAAAATGCAAATTGATGAGAAAAGTCAAATTTATGAGAAAAAGTTTGCAAATTTATAAGTTTAAGTTTAAGTTTACTGTTTATATGAAAGGGACATTACATACTAATGAACATTAATAGTAATGTAAGTATGCCAGATCTAGCAATACTGCTAATTTGCATCTGCAGTCCCCCGGCGGGTCACAAAAACACACAAAGACAAGGTTAGACATAGATATGTGAACATTTCTTAATAAAGAACTGAATATTTAATGGGGTGTCCAAATTTTTTCACGACTGTACATGCACACAAAAATTTTCAGATGTATAAACCTGTGTGTACACTTCATTCCCCGCTCCTTTTCTTTATACATCCCACCTCACCGTGAAAGCCAGCACACGTGCACAATGTCTTTACTCCGCCTCAGTTCCTCCCACTAATGACTGTAAATGAAGAAAAACGCCCCTTCTGTCACTCTTCTGTCAAACAGAGATCTTTAATCCTGCTGGAAAGTACAACATATAAAATAATAACTTCACAGAGTGTCACGCTGAGGTGTTGATAACGGAGGTGGAGGTGAGAAAAAATATTTTATTTAGTTCTGACCCTCCAGAATCAACAATAAACATAAGTTTACTGAGTGGACCATGTTAACAATGACTGAAATAAAATGAAATGGTCTGCCATTAAAGTTAAAGTCAACAGACGGATGACTACTCTGACAGTGTTGCTGGGGTGACGGGGGGTGGGGTGGGTGCTGACACAGAAACAAAATGCTGTGAAAGAAAGCCCTCGGTAATCTGCACAGACGTGATGCTACTGAGTAAAATAAATAAGGAAATAAAGACCACTGAACAGCACTCCAGTCTTACAGCTGAATTTATACATTACAAACCAAATCTGTGTCAGAATCCAAACAGCCAGGAGGAACACGGAGCTGTGCAATATGGCCTTTTATTTCCAAATTATAACCTCCAAGGTACAGCATGTATTACATCGGGGATCCTCCTGCTGTCTTCGGGTCAGAATGACTGGAAGACAACAAGTGTTAAAACAGTTTCCCCGGCCCACTTCCCGAGGTCTGAGAAGGCTGAAATGTCAGACGGGGAATCTGTTATGGGTCCCTGGAAATCCTGATAAATTGCAGCCCGGAACTCCCCATTGTCCTTTTATTCAACGTTAACCCAGAGGATCTCTTCGTTTTTCTTCTGGTCAAAATAACACATTTATAGAAAAAGGATTCAGTTAACAGCAGCCCTGGCTGATCCTTAAGTGAGGCAGGTCGATTCATCGGGGTTTCACTGCGCTCAATGAGCCGAGTTATGGAGTTAAATCACGTACTAATAATCATGTTTTTCACGGACTAATTCATAGACAAAGTATATTAGCTGAAGTGGAAACATTTTAACACATTTTGTGAGTTTCAGCTGTTTTGTAGTTTAACAGACCCACCTGATAGAGCCAAACAGAATTTTGCAGACAGCCGCAACCTCTCAATACAAGTGGAAACTTTGCAGCTCGGCCCGCAGATTCTCAGGTCACGTTTGTTTTTATACATCCCACTGCATGTGTGAAAATCAGCGTATGCCATGTTTTTGTGCAGGCGCACCATTTATACATGAGGCCTCAGATGGGCTGGTCTGAGTATTTCAGAACCTGCTGCTGATTTTCACCAAGAACCATCTCTAAGGTTTATAGAGAATGGTCTAAAAAGAGAAACTATCCAGTGAGCTGCAGTTCTCTAGACCCAAATGCCTTGCTGATGCCCAAGGTCAGGGGAGAATAGCTCAAGCCGTAACTTAAATAACCACTCATGACAACTCAGGTGTACAGAGAGCATGTCTGAAGATGCAACACTTTGACCCTTGAGGCTACGACAGCAGTCTTTAGGAAAAATTCCTGTTCTTTAGGAATTTCACTGCCGTGGTCGTAAAATAATGTCTCAGTGGGGGAGTTTGTTTCCTGCATCTCTCTTCTCCATGTCAAGGATCTGTATTGAAAGGAAGGAAGAGAAGGGGCAGGGGTGCTGCATATGGTCCTCCATCACAGCTAGATCCTGTTGGTGGTGACAAAACTGGGCAGAGGTTAGACAGTTCGTTCATACATGAAGCAAAGTTCCAATTTTAGTGTTCAATCCAGCTTGAGTCTGCTACATCTGTGAAACATGGTGGTGGTAGTGACATGGTTGAGCCTGTTTTGCTGCAACTAGGCCTGGATGGCTTTCCACCATTGATGGAACAATGAATTCAGAATTATACCAGCAAATACTAAAGTAAAACATCAGGACATCTGTCCTTGAACTGAATCTCACGCAGCAAGACGATGATCCTAAACAAACAAGTCATTCTACAAAAGACTGGTTAAAGAAGAGTAAAGTTCATGTTTTGGAGTTGCCAAGTCAAAGTCCTGACCTTAATCCAGTTGAGATGTTGTGGAAGGACCTTAAGAGAGCAGTTCATGTGAGGAAACCCACCAACATCCCAGAGTTGAAGCTGTTCTGTACAGAGGAATGGACTAAAATTCTTCCAAGCTGATGTGCAGGACTGATCATCAGTTACTGGAAATGGTTAGTTGCAGTTATTGCTGCAAATGGGGTCCGCACCAGATACTGAAATCAGAGGTTTAAGAAGATCATCTGCCATCAATGTACACAAACAAGGAAAAATACTGTTTCAAGATTTATTGTGCAGAAGGACAGCAATGTCAAACATCAACTCAGAGACACAAACAACTATCTTCACCCACAACAAAAGCATGATCGTTGTCAGACCCCGACAGACATGTGATGCCAGCATGGACTCAGGCTGGGATCACATGAAGAGGCAGAAGATGCCGAGTGGGGCAAGTTCTTATAGATACAAGAACTAAAACGCCTGCATACTTCTACAGGAATTTAATTGATAAATAAATAAATACGTTGTGCTGCATTCTCTTTTTACTTTGTCTTCCACAGTCCTATAAATAAGAGCAGACACACATCCTTCCTCTGTCATCCCTCTATGATACTTTCATATTATGAAGATGCAGCCCAGCAAACGTTTTTAATCCTCGAGAGTCATTGTTTTCCCCCATCTGCCTCTCAGCTTTGGTGTACAAAAAGACTTGTACATTGTGTCGCACCAGCCGGCCCATTCTGCTCCTATTCATTTCTTATTCTGACTGATTGCTCTCCACAAGAGTTTTGTTTTGCGGTCACACTAAGAAAACGTTAAGTTTCTGAAGAATGCAACATGTCATCAAAGAGGCCATTGGTGTCTCGTTTCCTTCTTTAAACCCAACTGGGCCCTACATGGATTTAATGTGGGTGAGGAGGCTTCAGTAACATTGGCAACATCGGCAAAATTACAAGGAAAACTAGAAAAGCACTCGGAGAGCGCAGACCTCCGCCAAGTGGCACAGTTCCCCCCATACAGTGTTTGTGTGTACGTTTTCAGATTCCCTGAGCATGAAAAGATATGAGTAGCAATTGGATTCACAATGATTATTTGTTTATTTGACATGGACAGTGCAATAAACAGACAATTAATGAATGACAATCAATGTGATAGTGATAGTAGTTCAGTAGTGTAAAATGGGGCTATAAGGGACGGCGGGTTAATAAGGGACACTTTTGTGGGAAATGTTTTAAATGTAATTCTGCTTTTTTTATTTTGAGCAGGACGCTGAGTTGTGTTGTTATTGTCAAATATCCATGAATCCTTCATCAAATCTAGGCGGAAGCAAAATTAAAAAAGCAGAATTACATTTAGAAAAGTGTCCCATATTACCCCGCCGTCCCTTATAGCCCCGTTTTACGGTTGTAAAAGCATTGCCTCCTTGGCGGAGGTAATAAACTGAAGTGTTGGTGTGTCCATGTCCTCCACTGACGGATGCAGATTGGTTAGACAGGGTGCCGTGGGTTTTATATTATATTGGGGTTGCGGTCCGCGGCAAAACAGAATTTAGAGTCTTCCCCGGCAGAGACGTCGTTTTTACGCAGCGCCTATAGCTGGGCGGGGAATTTGTGGCAAATAATGGGGCGGCGGACAGGTGTCCGTGTCAGGTTTTGCAGCGTGGCGCAAAAGCAGTCACACTGGCGGGCCCAGGGCAGCAGTGTTTTCCGCGTGCTTTTGTGCCTAAAACGTTGAAGAACGCGGAGTTTGTGTTGGTCAGACACGATGACCAGCGCAATGTGCGCAGCGCCTATGGCTGGCACAGGCACGCTGGGGGTCCGAGGCCAGCAGTGTTTTCCGCATGCTTTTGTGGCTAAAACGTTGAAGAAGGCGGAGTTTGTGTTGGTCAGACACGACGCCCAGCGGCCTCCATTGCGCCTGCGCATATGTTGAAAATGGCCCTATGTCACAGTGTTGAAAAATGCTTTAAAAAAATTCCTGTATCCAGACGGTGAACCGGATCACCCCCAAAATTTAATCAGTTCTTCCTTGTACCATTTCCAACAACGCCTGAAAGTTTCATGCAAATCTGTCCAAGACTTTTTGAGTTATCTTGCTAACCAACAGACAAACAGACAGACAGACAGACAGACAGACAAACAGACAAACACACAAACCCTGGCAAAAACATAACCTCCTCCTGGCCTTTTCGGCCTGGCGGAGGTAACAAGTCAAAAATTTACGAGAAAATTTTGGAAAAATTTATGAAAACGCTCACAAATTTAAAAAAAAAAATAGTAGCAAATTTATAAGAAAAAAAAGTCACACATTTACTCAAAAAAATCACAAATTTATGAGAAAAAAGTGAAAACTTAGAAAGGACGTTGCAAATTTGCAAGAAAAAATTGTTAAATTATTTGAAAATAGTTATAAATGTGCAATAATTTACAAATTTACAAGAAAAAAATTTATGGGGAAAAATCTGCAAATTAACAAAAACTAGTGCATTGCCTGTAGAACCAAGTATTCCTGTCTGAAACAGGGATCCCAGTTAGACTTTCCAGGCCCAACTGTAGGCTGTGATTGAAAGTGGAACACAAAGAGGCGTAGCTTATATGTAGGCAATCACATGTCAGACTTTTACAGATATAAAAGGGAATAATTTGCAAGATTTATTGTGTGAATATTAATTACAGAATACAAAAATACTGAAAATGAATGGTACATACAATATTAGCAACTGTCTCAGATCCCTTGTTTATTTGTTTGTCAGATCACTTATTTGTCTGATCTTTTATCACTTATATTCATTATAGTGTATCTTGTACTTTGGGGAATGGCAATTGTTCAGTCATCATTATAATTATTTTAGTTTATATCACTGTTCAGTGGTGGAGTTCAGTGTAATATTGAATTTCTTCTGTGTATCGACAATAAACTCATGCAGTACTATCACAGGACACGTTTACAGATATTTCAGACCCATTGTAGTGCATCAGTTTATATTTTAGCAATAGTTTGTTATTAAAAGTTTTTTTAAAACTGTAATGCTAAGATTGAGGCGGTGCTTATATTGTCGCACTGGGGCGATACTGAGGCCAAATTATGATCTGAACCTTGAGGGCGTGACTGGCAAAAACTAACAATGTGAGTGCCACTACTCTATTGTAAGTGGTTTGTTTTTTATTGATGCGAGAAGATTATTATTATTATTATTATTATTATTATTATTATGCCTAAACAATTGCATTTTTGACCCTCTAAACGTTAACCAAAACACAATTTTTTTTTTTTCGGACACTCCTCAGACCAAATCAAGGATTCATTGTACCCTGCCCAGTATGGGGTTACCGGGACCCCATCTTGGAGCCAGGACTGAGGGAGGGGCTTGATGGCTAGCGCCTGGTGGTCAGGTTTCTGCCCATGTGACCTGGCCAGGCTCAGCCCAAAGGAGTTTCATGGGTCTTCCCTCCAGTGGGCTCACCACCTGCAGGAGGGACCATGGGGTCCGGTGTTATGCGGATCAGGTGGCAGGTGAAGGCAGAGACCTTCGTGGTCTGATTCCCAGCTTTCAAAACTGGCTTTTGCGACGTGGAGCATCACCTCTCTGGTGTGGAAGGAACTGGAGCTGGTACACGAAGTTAAGAGATACTAGCTAGATATAGTTGGGGCTCACCTCAACGCACAGCTCCAGTTCTGAAACTAGTTAGCTGGAGCTTGGCCTACTCTGGAGTTGCCCCTGGTGAAAGGCAACACACAGGGGTGGGTTTTCCTATATCCTCCTGCCTTGTTGCCTCAACATTGGAATTCTCCCTGGTGGACAGAAGGGTTGTTTCCCTGCACCTTCGGGTTGGGAAACAGGTCCTGACCATCATTTGTGCCTATGCACCGAATGATGATTCAGACTTCTGACCCTTTTTGGAGTCTCTAACTGGGGTGCTGGTGGGTGCTTCTCTTGAAGACTCCACTGTCCTACTGGGGGACTTCAACGCACATGTGGGAAATGGCAGTGAAACCTGGAGGGGCATGATTGGGAGGAATGGCCTGCTCGATCTGACCCCGAGTGGTGTTCAATTATTGGACTTTTGTGCCAACCACAATTTGTCCATAATGAACACCATGTTAAAGCATAAAGGTGTCCATATGTGCACCTGGCACCAGGACACCCTAGGTCAAAGGTCGATGATCGATTTTGTAATTGTGTCATCAGACCTGTGACCACAAGTCTTTAGCACTCTGATAAAGAGAGGTGCAGAGCTGAGTGCAGAGGCGGAAATCACACAGACCCGGTAGACCCAAATGTATAGTGAGGGTGTGCTGGAAACGTCTGGCTGAGGACCCTGTCTGGGAAGTCTTCAGCTCCCACCTCTGGACGAACTTCAGCCACTTTTCGAGGGAGTCTGGAGACATGGAGTCTGAATGGGCCATTTTTTCCACCTCTATTGTTGAAGCAGCTGCCCAGAGCTGTGGCTGCAAGGTTGTTGGTGCATCTTGTGGTGGCAACTCCCAAACCAAGTGGTGGACACCAGTTGTGAGGGGGGCCATCAAGCTGAAGAAGGAGTCCTATTGAGCTTGGCTGGCTTGTGGGACTCCTGAAGCAACTAAAGTGTACCGGCAGACAAAAGAGGAGTGCAGCTCGGGTGGTTGCAGAAGCAAAACCTCGGGTGTCGTAGGAGTTCGGTAAGGCCATGGAGCAAGACTTTCGATCAGTCTCAAAGAGATTCTGGCAAACTGTCCAGCGACTCAGGAGAGGGAAGCAGCTCCCTGTCCACACTGTGTATGGTACGGATGTGGCGCTGCTGACTTTGACTGGGGATATAGTCGAGCGGTGGAAGGAATACTCCGAGGATCTCCTCAATCCCACTGACACGTCTTCTACAGAGGAAGCAGGGCTTATGGGCAAGGGGGATAACTTGCCAATCACAGGGAATGAGGTCACAGAAGTGGTTAAAAAACTCTTCGATGGCCCGGCCTTGGGGGTAGGCAAGGTTCACCCTGAGTACCTCAAAGTCCTGGATGTTCTAGGGCTTTCATGATTGACACGCCTCTGCAATGTTGCGTGGAAGTCTTGGACAGTACCTTTGGCATGGCAAACCCAGGTGGTGGTTCCTCTTTTTTAAAAGGAGGACCAGAGGGTGTGTTCCAACTTTAGAGGGATCACGCTTCTTAGCCTCCCTGGGAACGTCTATGCCAGGATTCTGGAGAGAAGAGTCCAACCGCTGGTCGAACCTCATATTCAGGAGGAGCAATATGGTTTTCATCCTTGCCACGGAACGTCGAACCAGCTCTTTACCCTCTCGAGAATCCTCGAGGGTTCGTGGGAGTTTGCCCAACCAGCCCATATGTGTTTTGTTGACTTGGAGAAGGCATTCGACTGCGTCCCTCGTGGTCTCTTGTGGGCAGTGCTGCAGGAGTATGGGGTATCGGGCTCGTTGTTATGAGCTATCTGGTCCCTATATGACCGTTGCAAGAGTTTGGGTCATATTGCCAACCCCCAGTGAAACATGTTTCCAGTAAGAGTTGGACTCCACCAGGGCTGCCATATGTCACTAATCCTGTTCATAATTTTTATGGACAGGATATCTAGGTGCAGCAGAGGATTGGAGGGTGTCATGCTCGGTGACCACAGGATTTCATCTCTGCTGTTTGTGGATGATCTTGTCCTGTTGGCTTCGTCAAGCAATGACCTACAAGGCTTACTGGGATGGTTTGCTACTGATTGTGAAGCGGCTGGGATGAGAATCAGCACCTCCAAGTCTGAGTCCATAGTACTGAGCAGGAAAAAGGTGGATTGTCCTCTCTGGGTTGGAGACAAGCTCCTGCCCCAAACTGGAGGAATTTAAGTATCTCGGGGTGTCATTCAAGATTGAGGGGATCAGAGTAGCCTCTGCAGTGATGCAAACGTTGTACCGATCTGTTGTGGTGAAGAGGGAGCTGAGCTCTAAAGCAAAGCTGTCGATTTACCGGTCAATCTACATTCCTACCCTCCCCTCTGGTCATGAGTTTTGGGTAATGACCAAAAGAACGAGATCGTGGATCCAAGCGACTGAAATTAGCCTTCTCCGTTGAATTGCTGGACTCACCCTCAGAGATAGGGTGAGGAGCTCCATCATCCAGGAGAGGCTCAGAGTAGACCCGCTGCTCCTCCACATTGAAAGGAGCCTGTTGAGGTGGTTTGGGCATCTGATCAGGATGTCTCCTGGACGCCTCCCACTTGAGGTCTTTCGGGCACGCCCAATGGGGAGGAGACCCTGGGGCAGACCCAGGACATGCTGGAGAGGCTTCCAGCTGGCCTGGGAACATCTTGGTATCTTCTCTGAAGAACTGGAGGAGGTGGCCGGGGAGAGGGAAGTTAGGGCTTCACTGCTTGAGCTGCTGCCTCCGTGACCCAAAATCTCCAGAAAAGTGGTAGAAAATGGATGGATGGATAGATGGACCTCAGACCCGGTGAAAAATTTTATAAACTGAAAAAAAAATATGTACCCCATGCTAAAAATTTTCCGATGTATCCAGCGTATGGTTGATATGCCCCACATTTGTGGAAAAAAGGTTATAGGGAAGTGATGCATTTGTTTACACACATTACTTATCAGATTCTCATAGTTACTCATAATCAAAATACATCAAAATTAATGTCTAGCATACCCAAAAATCATTTCTGACATATGAGTAATGCTCTTTGAACCTATGTGTAACTTATTGAATGGGTTTCTAACTTGGAGCTACCCTATAATGGCATATTTGCAGCGTTGGTTCACAGGAAAAACCCATACAAAGCTCTGCTCAGCTGCTGCCTGCAGCACATACACACACACAGAGCTAAACACATCTACTTGTTCCTATAACGGGACCTGTCGGGGATGTGTCTGAGCACTTTCAAGCTACAGGATAATGATCCAAATCACTGTTTAGCCCTCCCCTCATGTTTTTTTTAACCTTTGACTGCAGTCTGTACCATCAGCTGTCGAGTGTTGTTCTGATAGATACTGTATGCCAAAATGTCAGAACACCAGAGGAGGTGGATCCAATCAGCTGATCACTCGAAGAGCAGAGCTCAGCTGTTTTCCATGATAAATCACACTTTGCTGTTGGCTGTGCGTCCAGGCAAAAGCACACTGTTATCTTGTTGTTGTTTTTTTTTACTTTTTTGAAAATTAACTTTTTTTTTTATCACCATAAGTTAACGTGCCTTTGAGCCAGGTCGTGTCGGGCCGCTGCTTCTCCTGGCATGTTCTGTGTTGATACACCGGTGTTCTTTGTCAGACCCGGTCCCACTGATGCTCCGCCCAGTCTGCTCGCACACCTTGTGCTCTCCACATATGCCAAATTATCCTTTAAACCTACGCAATCACGGTGACTTCATGCTATAATTTTTTTAAAGCATTAAATCTTCAGTATTATGTTTTTATAGTCAAATTTGACATTTTTCCCTTCCTTGTTTTGTCCAGTAAACACTGTGTTGACTGGCAGGTCGTGATGCCGTGTATTATCCAATCAGCATGGTCGTGATGCCACATATTATCCAATCAGCATGGTCATGATGCCGTGTATTATTCAGTCAGCATGGCCGTGATGTCGTGTATTATCCAATCAGTACGGAGTCAATCTGAATCCCCCCACACACACACTTCCTGTAGCCAGGGCATGAAGAGACAGAGCGGTAACAGAGCAGTGGCTAAAGTTTTATTGGTAAAAATTACATATTTTGACTGAGTGACTCCATATTCAGGGATGCATACCCTTGTAAACTCAGCAAAACACGTATAAAATCTTAGGCCAGTCTGATGAACGGTTCAAGAGACATGCGTGGAAAAGACACACAGACAGACAGACAAGCACACGCAGAAGGACAGAGATTTTGTGCATTTATAGATAGAAGTAGCAAATATGAGTAAATAAATTGAAAATTTGCAAGAAAAAAGTAACAAATTTGTGAGATAAAAAATTAAGAGTTTACAGTCAAAAAGTTGAAAATTTTTGAGAAAGTTCCAAATTTACAAGAAAAATGTTGCAAATTAATGCAGAAAAGTCACAAATTCACATGAAAATGGCAAATTTGCTCGGAAAAAATAAATGTATGAGAAAAAGTTGCAGACTTACAGTTAAAAAAAGTGAAAATTTATGAGAATGTTTCAAAATTAAAGGAAAATTAAGAAAATTTGCAAGAAAGAAGTTACCATTTTACAAGAAAAAAATCCCAAATTTATGAGAAAAAGTTGCAAGTTTACAGTAAAAAAAAAAAAAGCTTCAAATCAATGAGAAAGTTTCAATTTTTCAAGAAAATGTGACAAATTTATTGGACAAAAAGTCACAAATTTACAATAAAATAGCAAATTTGTTAGAAAATAAATTGAACATAAGGCTGTGTGTCCACCAAATGCATTTTTTCTGCTGTGGGTGACAATTTTCTATTCATTCTCTGTGTAGTCCAGTGTGAAACGCTCTCGGCGCTCAGGGTGGTCAGAGTTGAAAAAGTTCAACTTTTCAGACTGCAGCCCGGCTCGTCAATGTCAGCCCTTTCTAGGCAGCCAATCAGAATAAGGAAGGGTGGGACATAGGATGCTGGTACAGTCTGTACTCAGACTCCTGTATTCCGTGTCATCATATTTTGCATCCAGAGCTAGAATACATTTCCTGTCCATCGCTATTTAGAGACTGCTATTAAAAAATAAACAGAAAGTCTGACCATAGGAAATGCAGAAGTGCTGAGCTGTGAGTGACAAGCTGTTGCTGCAATACAGGAGGGAGGCTGTGGTGCAGGTGTAGTGTGGCCGACTGCTGATCGGAGGGTCAGGGGTTTGATCCCCGCTCTGTCTGCAGTCCGCATGTCGAAGTGTCCTTGAGCAAGACACTGAACCCCCAGTTGCTCCTGGTGGCCTGATTAGCGCCTGTATGAATGGCAGCTCTGCTGCCACCAGTGTGTGAATGTGTGCATGAATGGGTGGATAGCAGGATCTGTAAAGCGCTTTGGTCATCTTAGATGAGAAGAAAAGCACTATATAAGTGAACGTCATTTACCATTTTACAGGGCACAGACTTTTTTTTTCCAGAGCGCAGCACACAAACGCTGAAAAAAAGACGTTCAGGGCAGTCAGGCAACAAAAAACTCATTTGGTGGACACACAGCTTAATGGCTAAAGTCCATGTGGGGAAACACATACGGAGCCAACATGGAACCCATGCAGGGGTGGACTGAGTCCATTTGGGGCCCAAGGCAAAGACAGAAATGGGGTCCTACTTTTTCTTTGTTCTACACTTTCTTTTCAGGCCTTATTGAAATTCTACCTGGAACTTAGTGTCCTCAGAAGTCTTCAAACGATGATATAATTCAGGCATCAGGAATTACACCTGCAGAAAAACAAAGAAGTTTAACAAACTGAATGTAGACTCTTGTCTATTATAAAAAAAAACAACAACAACAATTCATGTGGAAGATCTGTTGTTTGTTCACACTTACCAGCCCCTCCAGGATTTCACGATATTGCATTCACACTAACTCATGCAAAATCAGGTCATTGCCTTATCTTTTGAGCAACCGTGCAACTTTGTCCAATCACCACAACTTTCCCACAATTTTGGCCAATCCTCGCCAATCAAATTTGTCCCCGAGTAGCGCTCAAACACTCAGTCTAACCAATGAAATGCGTTGCTGCACCGTGCTCATGTCCGTGTTTACGGTGAGTATTAAAACCCCTTAGCATTCCAGCCCATTTCCCTTTGAAGCGTCTGAAAAAACATACCCAAACTAAATCCAAAGCTGTTCTTAAACCCCTTGCACTGTCTTCATAGAGTTGGTCTCATTCAAAAGAAAACACTCTTAAAATTTTTTGCAAAACAGTCAGAATCCCTCTAAGTGCTTCAGCCACTGAGTAACAGTGATCTATACATAATAAATTTGAAGAAATAAAGTTTGCTTGGGTGTTTTTTTTTTTAGATACAAATGCCCCAAAATAACATATAGCTGTTCTATAGTGGTGTGAAAAAATGTTTGCCCCCTTCCTCATTTTTTTGTATGTTTGCCACACTTAAATGTTTCAGATCCATCCATCCATCCATCCATCCATCCATCTTATACCGCTTTTCCGGAGGTCCGGGTCGCGGAGGCAGCAGTTCAAGCAGAGAAGCCCAGACTTATATGGATATACTTATATATATACTTATACTTATTACTCTAATGGAATTTATAGAAAAAATATCAACAGCCATTGAAAATAAAGAATATACAGTTGGAGTATTCCTGGATCTTAAAAAAGCATTTGATACAGTGGATCATAATTTATTATTAAAGAAACTACAGAATTGTGGTATTAGAGGGGTAGCACTGTCCTGGTTATGTAGTTACTTAAAGAAGAGATATCAGTATGTATGTGTTAGTAACAAAAACTCACAGTTACTGAAGGTTACTTGTGGAGTCCCACAGGGTTCAGTTTTGGGGCCATTACTATTGAATATGTATATAAATGATATATGTAAAGTTTCAGAAAAAATGGACTTAATATTGTTTGCCGATGACACTAATCTATTATGCAGTGGAAACAATTTGGAACAACTTCTGGATACACTCGGAAAGGAATTAGGAAAGCTTAAACTGTGGTTTGACTCAAACAAATTAACGCTCAATTTAAGTAAGACAAAATTTATAGTTTTTAACAACCATCACAACAACCCAGTACCTAAACTCAGTGTAAATGGTGTAGAGATTGAAAGGGTATCTGAAACTAAATTTCTTGGAGTAATAATTGATAATAAACTGTGTTGGAAGTCACATATTAACTATATCAAAGGTAAAGTATCCAAATCAATTGCAATATTACACAGAGTGAAATATTTGCTGAATCAACCCACACTATACACCTTGTATCATTAATTAATACTCCCATACATGACATATTGTAATGAAGTATGGGGAAATACATATAAAACAAACATATATCCACTCTTTATGCTTCAGAAGAGAGCTATTAGAATAATAAACAAAGCTGCTTACAGGGAACCAACAAACCCACTTTTTCTTAAACTAAAAGCTCTCAAGTTGAAAGATCTGGTAGACTTTAAAACTGCAATAATAATGTTTAAAGTGAAGAATTTATCACTGCCCGCAAATATCCAAAAGTTGTTCCAAATAAGGGAGAAACGATATCACTTCAGAGGAACATGTATATTTCAAAAGCCTCCGGTGAGAACTACCACCAAGCAACACTGTGTTTCAGTGCAAGGAGTCAGATTATGGAAAGATTTTGGACCTGAATTAAAATCATGTACAACGCTTGGACAATTTAAGCAAAAACTAAAGGAAGAAATACTCCAAACATATATACAAGATGACATGTAAAATCACATAAGGATTGTCATATACAGCCTGTGCTGTGTTGTTGCCTAGTTTTTTTTTTCTTTTTTTTTCTACTTTTTTCTGTCACACTTGGTCTTAGCTTTGTTCTGAATTGTAATCGCTCTTGTTTTGTTTTTCTTTTGAATTCTTGGATGGAATATGGGTGGGCAATATAAGCTGCGGCTTCAGCCATCACCCATTTCGGATAACTTTTGTTGATCTGTATAATCAGAGGAGTTATTGCCTAATTTGACCTTGTTGGATTTTATTTCCCCCCTTTTGCTATACTATTCAGTTCCTTTTAACCTGTACTATCCGAAATAAAGATTCATTCATTCATTCATTCATTTATTCATTCATTCATTCACTTCCCTCTCCCCAGCCACCTGCTCCAGCTCTCCAGAGAGGACACCAAGGCGTTCCCAGACCAGCTGGGAGACATAGTCTCTCCACCGAGTCCTGGGTCTGCCCCGGGGTCTCCTCCCAGTGGGACGTGCCTGAAACACCTCAAGTGGGAGGCGTCCAGGAGGCATCCTAATCAGATGCCCAAACCACCTCAACTGACTCCTTTCAATGTGGAGGAGCAGTGGTTCTACTCTGAGCCTCTCCCGGATGACTGAGCTCCTCACCCTATCTCTGAGGGTGAGTCCAGCAATCCTATGGAGAAAGCTCATTTCAGCCGCTTGTATCCGCAATCTCGTTCTTTCAGTCATTACCCAAAGCTCGTGACCATAGGTGAGAGTAGGAACGTAGATTGACTGGTAAATCGACAGCTTTGCCTTAGAACTAAGCTCCCTCTTCATCACAACAGACCGGTACAACGTCCGCATCACTGCAGATGCTGCTCCAATCCATCTGTCGATCTCTCGCTCCATTTTCCCCTCACTCGTGAACAAGACCCCAAGATACGTAAACTCCTCAACTTGGGGCAGGAGCCTGTCCCCAACCCAGAGAGGACAATCCACCTTTTTCTGGCTGAGGACCATGGACTCGGACTTGGAGGTGCTGATTCTCATCCCAGCCACTTCACACTCAGCGGCAAACTGTCCCAGCAAGAGCTGTAGGTCATTGCTGGATGAAGCCAACAGGACAACATCATCTGCAAACAACAGAGATGAGATCCTGTGGTCACCAAGCAGGACACCCTCCATTCCCTGGCTGCGCCTAGAAATCCTGTCCATAAAAATTATGAACAGGGTGGGTGACAAAGGGCAGCCCTGGCAAAGTCCAACTCTCACTGGGAATGAATCCACCCAAGTGTTGGCAATACGAACCAAACTCTCACAACGGTCATACAGAGACTGAATAGCTTGTAAAAACAAGCCCGATACCCCATACTCCCGAAGCACCCCCCACAAAAATCCACGAGGGACGCGGTCAAATGCCTTCTCCAAGTCCACAAAACACATGTAAACTGGTTGGGCAAACTCCCACGAACCCTCAAGGATTCTCGAGAGGGTAAAGAGCTGGTCCGATGTACCACGGCCAGGACGAAAACCACATTGCTCCTCCTGAATCCGAGGTTCGACCAACGCCCGGACTCTCCTCTCCAGTACCTTGGCATAGACCATCCCAGGGAGGTTGAGGAGTGTGATCCCTCTAAAGCTGGAGCATACCCTCCGGTCCCCTTTTTTGAAGAGAGGAACCACCACCCCGGTTTGCCATGCCAAAGGCACTGCCCCCGACATCCACACAATGCTGCAGAGGCATGTCAACCATGACAGCCCAACAACATCCAGGGTCTTGAGGTACTCAGGGCGAATCTCGTCCACCCCCGGGGCCCGGCCACCAAGGAGGTTTTTAACCACCTTGGCGACCTCAGCCCCTGTGATAGGCGAGTCATCCCCCTCGTCTCCAAACCCTGCTTCCTCCGTGGAAGGCGTATCAGTGGGATTGAGGAGATCTTCGAAGTATTCCTTCCACCGCCCGACGATATCCCCACTCGAAGTCAACAGTGTCCCATCCGCACCATACACAGTGTGGACGGGGAGCTGCTTTCCCCTCCTGAGCCGCCGGACAGTTTGCCAGAATCTCTTCGAGGCCGACCAAAAGTCTTGTTCCATGGCCTCAACGAACTCCTCCCAAACTCGGGTTTTTGCTTCAGCAACCACCTGAGCTGCACTCCGTTTGGCCTGCCGGTACACCTCGGCTGCTTCGGGAGTCCCACAAGCCAACCAAGCTTGATAGGACTCCTTCTTCAGCTTAATGGCCCCCCTCACCACTGGTGTCTGCCACTTGGTTCGGGGGTTGCCACCACGAGATGCACCGACCAACTTGCGGACGCAGCTCTGGGCCGCCGATTTTCAAAAACATTTAAATATTAGACAAAGATAACACAAGTAAACACAAAATGCAGTTTTTAAATGAAGGTGCTTATTATTAAGGGGGAAAAAAATCCAAACCTACATGGCCCTGTGTGAAAAAGTGATTGCCCCCTAAACCTAAGTAGTAGGTTAAGGTTAAGTTAGTATGTAAGGTTTGGATTTTATTTAATCTTAATAATGAACACCTTCATTTAAAAACTGCATTTTGTGTTTACTTGTGTTTTCTTTGTCTAATATTTAAATTTATTTGATGATCTGAAACATTTGGTAAACAATCTCGTCGCGTCAAAGTGTTATCTTGTCCGCTTCTGTTTGTTTTTATTGACTTTGTTTTTAATTGTTTTATCTCTTTTTGCTGATATTAGCTTTTGCTTGGTGTTAGCTTAGTGTTGGCCTAGCAGAAAGCCCAATCAGACAGACGGGTGGATCGGACCCTGGGCGGGGCTGTTCACCGGGCTAGGCTAACCTTATTTTAGCTGTTTTTAGCTGTTTTTGGCTGGCTGGCTATCCACTTCTCACCTGGAACGCCATGGCTCCATCCCCGATGTGTGTCAGCTGTGTGTCCCTCCTTAAAAAGGTTTCTGAGTTTGAAGTGAGACTCTCCAACCTCTATAAGATTCAGGAGGCTGAAGACCACTTTGACACTATAATTCTCGGGCGAACAACAGCCCCGGCAACCAACTCACAGCTGGCAGAGGCGGCTACTTACCTGGGTGAATTCAACACATCGCCATCCACTTCCACCCCTGCTCCGGTCTCTTCAGATGTCCAGGACCCTAGCAATAAACGCTGGCTTCAGCTCGAAGCTAAACCCAAAGCCCCAGGTGGTTTTTCTCATCCTCAATGCATGACCTGGACCTTGGTTGGGCCAACTAGCAAACATTGGCAATTGACCAGACAGGGCCACGCCTCTTCTCTTCTCTTGCTACTGGAAAACAGATTCGACATCCTTTCTCTGGATGACTTTCCCCACCTGGACGTCAATCATCCCCCCATGGCCGCCCCTCCTCCTCCTCCTCCTCCTCCTCCTTCAGTGGCGGCCCAAACCAGCAAGCCCCGGATTAAAACAACTTTAAGTGCGCCAAATTATACACCAGCTCCAAAAAGAAGAGAGCGCATCACCCCGCCATCACAACAACAACATTGACAAAATTATCCACCACTTCAGAATCCACCGACAAAGCCCCCCCAGACGACGTTGGTAATTGGTGACTCGATTATGAGGAACGTCAGAAGCAGGTGCTGTGTTACTAAATTTTTTCCTGGTGCTAAAGTGTCAGACATTGAGGCTCTTACCCCTGACCTATTAAATGAATACCCCCACGCTGAAACTGTCATTGTACATGTTGGATGCAACAAAATCCCAGATGAAGCGTCGGAGATCTTAAAGAGTGACTTCAGGAGCCTTCTGTCCACTCTTATAAACTGTGGCAGATGTGTGTTTATCTCTGGGCCTTTGGCACCATTCAGACAAAGTTGCAATTATTTTAGCAGAACTCTCAGCCTTAATACCTGGTTGTGTTCTGCATGTCCTACTTTTAACATTGGTTTTGTAGACAATTTCAACCTGTTTTGGAACCGCCCATCATTAATGAGGCCAGATGGCATCCATCCAAATAGACTCGGTGCATGTGTTTTAAGGGACAATCTGTTCTATCCCATTCAGCTTTTTTTAGTACAGTGACTGAAATTTGGTGCGTTAACTCACTCCGAAGTTCCTGAGTCTGCCAACCAGCCCTTCTTTGTTTCCACTTCTCATATTAATCCTATTAATCCAAATAATCCTCACTGTTTAGATCGGTCATCAATTTATAACCCCATAGAGATTGTGTCTGTCTCCCATTACCCAAAATATTATAACCCAAGACAAATACAACATAACTTGATAAATACATGCCTTTCTGCCGCTCCTCCTCATCCGCCACCCCTCAACTTTGCCCCTGTCTTCCCCCTTAGAGAACCTTTGTCTACTCCCCCCAAAGTTAATTAAAATATAATGTATAAACATCCCAGTGATTCAACAAAATGTTGGTAAAACTCATATTAAACATCAGGTCTCTAAATTTAATAATTTGACCTCTATTCCTCCTCAGAATTTAAAAATTAAATGCGGTTTGTTAAATATTAGGTCTCTAACTCCCAAGTCTCTACCAGTTTATGATCTATTAATTGATCATCAGGTTGATTTAATATCCCTTACAGAGACTTGGTTAGGGCAAGATGATTATGTTGGCTTAAATGAATCAACTCCTTCTGGTTATTTAAACTATCATAATCCCAGAAGTTCTGGTCATGGAAGTGGAGTAGTGGCAATTTTCCATTCTAAATTACTAGTTAATGTAAAGCAAAAATCATGTTTTAATTCCTTTGAGGGCCTGGTCCTCAGTATGGGGCATGTTAGCAATCTTAGCTTAAACTCAATTTTCTTTGCCATAGTTTACCGTCCTCCCTCAGCCTACTCAGAGTTTTTATCCGAATTTGCCAAATTTTTAGCTGATTTAGTGCTGAAATCAGATAGAATAATTATAGTAGGGGATTATAATATACATGTTGATGTAGATAGGGACTGTCTTAATAAGGCATTCAATTCAATATTAAACTCAATGGGTTTTTCCCAGAAAGTAGAAAATTCTACCCATTATCTCCACCACACATTGGACCTTGTTCTGACTTATGGTATATAAATAGAAAATCTGGTAGTGCCTCCTCATAATCCTGTACTGTCAGACCATTGTCTGTTAACCTTTGATTTCACTATTTCTGATTATTTGACTCCTAAAGAAAAATATTACTACAGCAGATGTCTTTCAGATGAAGTTGTTATCAAATTTTTGCACATTGTCTCCTCTATACCATTGGTCAACACAACGGAAATAAAAGATGGAGAGCCTGCTCCTTCTGTAATTGATAGCATAGTAGATAGTGTTACGGCTTCTCTGCATCAAACTCTAGACTTGATGGCCCCTTTTAAAAAAGAAAAAGTCTAACCAGAGATTTCTAACCCCTTGGTTTAACACAGAAATTAGTAGCTTAAAACAGAAGACTTTTCAATTAGAAAGAAAATGGTGCTCCACTAATTTAGATGAATTCTATTTAGTGTGGAGAAATCATCTCCTAATTTATAAAAAAAAAAAAAAAAATCTCTTAGAAAAGCTAGAACAAGTTATTACTCTGCATTAATAGAAGAGAATAAGACTAATCCCAGGTTTCTTTTCAACACTATAGCCAGGCTGACAAAGAGTCAGGACCTGTCAATCCTCACATCCCCCTAGAGCTTTCTAGTCAGGACTTTTTGAACTTTTTCAATCATAAAATTTTGTCTGTTAGAGATAAAATCAGTCAGAATCTTCCCACCGTAAAATTAAGTACAGCAACTACTACAACTCCTTCAATTGATATCTGTTTAGATAAGTTTACTCCAAATGACCTTTTAGAGTTAGATAAAATAATCTCCTCATCCAAGCCTTCAACTTGTCTTTTAGACCCTATTCCTACCAGGTTATTTTAAAAAATCTTCCCATTTATTGGTAGCCGTATTCTTCAAATAATCAATTCTTCATTAACATTAGGCCATGTACCGCAGGCTTTTAAAACTGCTGTAATTAAACCCTTACTCAAAAAGCCAATGCTCGATCCAGGAGTTTTAGCTAACTACAGACCAATTTCTAATCTGCCTTTCATTTCAAAAACCTTAGAAAGAGTTGTTGCTACGCAATTATTTGACCACTTTCAGGGAAATGGTTTATTTGAAGAGTTTCAATCTGGTTCAGAATTCATCACAGCACTGAAACATCCTTAGTGAAGGTCACTAATGACCTCCTTATCACATCTGATAATGGACTCACTTCTGTACTTGTCCTTTTAGATCTTAGTGCAGCCTTTGATACTATCGATCATGATATTCTACTTGATAGATTAGAACACTATGTTGGACTAAATGGAACTTTGCTGCAGTGGTTTAGATCTTATTTGTCTGATAGACTTCAGTTTGTTCATATCAATAATGAGTTTTCTTCCAACTCTAAGCTCAGTCATGGAGTTCCACAGGGATCTGTGTTAGGCCCTACTCGTTTTAGTTTATATATGCTTCCGTTAGGCAACATCATTAGAAAGCACTGTATACATTTTCACTGTTACGCAGATGACACACAATTATACCTATCAATGAAGCCAGATGATAGCAATCAATTAGCCAAGTTAGAAGCCTGTCTTAAGGAAATCAAAGCTTGGATGACTTGTAATTTTCTGCTATAAACCCAGATAAGACTGAGGTCATTATTGTTGGTCCAAAAATCTTTAGAAATACCTTTCCAAATCAAACTCTTAATTTGGATGCCGCTACTCTTACTCTGAATAGTTCTGTGAGGAACCTTGGAGTTATTTTTGATCACGATCTGTTTTTTAATTCACAAATTAAATTTGTTTCTAAGATTGCCTTCTATCATCTGTGCAATATTGCCACGATTAGGAGCATCTTGTCTCTGATTGATGCTGAGAAACTGATCCACGCTTTTGTTAGCTCTAGATTAGCTTATTGTAACTCGTTATTATCAGGTTGTTCTAAAATATCTTTAAAAAGTCTTCAGTTGATCCAAAATGCTGCTGCAAGAGTTTTAACTGGTTCTAGAAAGAGAGATCATATCTCTCTGGTTCTGGCCTCCCTTCATTGGCTTCCCATAGAGTTCAGAATTAAGTTTAAAATCCTTCTTCTCACTTACAAAGCTCTTAATAATCAGGGCCCTTTTATATAAAAGATCTGATATCACCCTATCATCCTAACAGAGCACTACGCTCCCAAAATGCTGGATTTCTTGTAATACCTAGAATCTCCAAAAGTGCAATGGGAGGCAGAGCCTTCTGCTATGAAACAGCTTTCCTGTGGAACCAGTTACCAATCTGGGTTTGGGAGTCAGACTCGATCTCTGTTTTTAAGAATAGGGTAAAAACCTTCCTCTTCAATATAGCCTACGATTAGGGAGGGATCTTGTGTCTCTTAACCCCCCCCCCCCCTTTTGTTTTGCTGTTAATAGATTTAGACTGCCGGGTGACCTCCAATAATGTACTTGGCTTCTCTCCGTTAATGCTTGCTCTCTTTATGTCTGTTCTTTTCATCTTCTCTATCCCCTCAACCCCAGCCAGTCACAGCAGATTGCTGCCCCTCCCTGAGCCTGGTTCTGTTGGAAGTTTCTTCCTGTTAAATGGGAGTCTTTCCTCTCCACCGTCACTAAATTTGGTTACAATAGGACAAGAAACAAATAGAAATTAAATGAAGAAATGAATTTTTTTTTTTCTCAGGCTGTAACCAAGCATCTTCAAACTGTGCCAAATGGAATCATGGTCCCCCACCCCCACCCCGTGATTCTTCAGCTAACGAGCGGATCAAGTAATTAATAATTTCTTTGCTGTTTAGTGTTGATTTTAGCCATTTTTCAAAAACGTGAGTGATGTTACAACGCTGCTGCCTTGAAATCACAGACTGGTTTATGCTAGCTGTACGTACATGCTTTATGCACAGGCTTTAGATGGGGGAAGTAGGCTGAATGCCCCCTTGTAAGGTATCCCTAAATTCAGAAATTAATTGGCTAAGCCACACGTCCATCATTTGCTTACTCTGATACAATTCGCTCATTCACTGGCTCATTGTTAGTCATGAGGCTGGACTTTCATCTTTCACTCTATCATCTTTCACCTCTATTGCTCATTGGGTTTCTACAGCTTTCAGTCACAAAATGGAGGCTCTATTGGTCAACTGAGCTGTCAATCACATTTAAAGATCAACCCCTTTCTTGGGTTTCTGTTTCCAGTTCAAACTCCCAGACATGTATCATTTGTATCAACAATCAGCTGGGGTTTGTTGCTGAGTTTCAAACAAATGCTCCTATTTCATGGGCAGTTTTCCCCGTCATCATCAAGATGGACAATAAATCTTACTCAAATGGATCTGTTGAACCATTTGCAATACAAATGGACCATATTTGTTGAACGATCTTTCATTTGGAGACGGTAAGGAAGCTTCTTTGGTAAGTCAATGCTTTGCTGTTACGCTATGCTAGCTTGATTAATGTCCTATTTAAATCCAATGTTACGATTTTTTTTTCTGAAATTTGTTTTAAGAAAAAGAAGACATCTCTGTCATTCAGTCCATACAGATAATCATGTACGGTTGAACGAAATTACATTTCTCCTATCTTCAATGTTAATCACATGTAGAATCAGCGGGGTCACTGCCTTGCAAGGCGCCGTCACAAACAACTTCTCCCTCCCTCATTCTATTGCACTGAGCACCAAGTTAGAAGGCAGGAAGTACCATTTTTATATGGTCTTTGGTATGACCCGGCCGGGATCTTGTGGGACGGATGCTCTATCAACTAGACCACCACTCCGGCCACCTCTCTGGCTAATAACCAAATAGATGAAATTCTAAGCTTTCAAACGATGTAAGGCATGACTGCCTACTGTGTGCATGTTTAGCACAATTCACTGTGTCGCAGCTGAGACATTTAAAACGGCATTTCAATACGCCCACCCCCGGTACCTCGGAATGTTAAGAGGGTTTTTAAGGAAACACATCAGCAAAAAGGTAGAGCATCCGCCCCACACCCGGGAGGCAGGGGTTCAAATCCCGGCCGGGTCATACCAAAGACCATATAAAAATGGTACTTTCTGCCTTCTAGCGTGGTGCTCCGCATGATGGAACGGGGAAAGTAAAGTTACGCACAGCGCTACCAGAGGACTGACCCCCCACTGTAGCTTTCACTACTTACAGTAGCTGTGTGGCCTAGGGTCAGAGAAACGGAGATAGGCGCTGCCCCATACACCAACATGGTGTGAAGGGAATTAACTAACTAACTAACTAACTAACATCAGCAAAAAACAGAGTGTGTGATTTGAAAAAAAATAAAGATTCACCCGCGAGGTTTCCCACGCCATCCCTTCCTCCGTCTTCCCCGGCCCGCCAGTGGACGTCTCCCCACATCTCTGTCTTGACTGCATATGCAGATTGCTGGGTTTGTGCTAAAAAAAAGTCCACTTGCCTGAAAAGCACCCCGTTGCAGAAGCCCGCATGAGGAGAGACGCTGTAAAACCACAAACAAACGAGCAAATATAATACTGCAGCCAGTGTTGTAGCATTTTATACATCTTTAGTGTGAATCTCCAATCTGGACATGGACCAATGCGTGCCCCCAGCAAACCCCTAAGGACAGCCCCTCCTCCCTATAAAACTCCTGGTAAAGGAAAGATGAGTATCTGATGAGACAAGTGTGTGTCAAGACGTGCAGCAGAGAGACAGACAGGTAGGAGTCAGGCATAGAAAGGGAGAGAAGAGTCAGTATTTTTTTTCTTTTTTCAGAAGAACACCGTCTTTGACAGACAATACAGAGCAACAGAATAAATTTTTTCCTTTTTCACTGCGCTCAGTACCGAGTGGTTGGGGACCGCTGCAGCTAGAGTTTTCAAATGAAGCTGCTGCCATAAGGCTGCGTGTCCATCAAACGCGTTTTTTCCACTCTGGGCAGCTATTTTCCATTCATTCTCTATGTAGTCCAGTGTTTACAGCGCTGAGCGCCCTCGGCACAGAAATGCTCTCAGCAGTGGCTGTTTTTTGTCACGGCACTCAGGGCGCCCAGAGCTGAAAAAAGTTCAACTTTCAGAGACTGCAGCAGAGCTTGTCAATGTCAGACCAAGCAGCCAATCAGAACTGCTGCGTGGGTGGGACATAGGACGCCGGTGCTAGTCTGTGCTCAGACCGGAGTGGTGGCTGAGTGGTGGTTGAGTGGCAACTGAGTGGTGGCTCAGTTGGTAGAACATCCACCCCACACCCGGGAGGCAGGGGTTCAAATCCCGGCCAGGTCATGCTGAAGACCATATAAAAGTGGAACTTCCTGCCGTCCAGCTTGGTGCTCAGCAAAAATGGAATGGAGGAGGGAAATTTGTGGCGGCACCTTGAATGGCAGCGGCCCTCTGATTCTACACTTGGGGTGTGTGTGATTAACACAGTAGATAGGTAAAACACAATCTCGTTCTACTGTACATGATTGGTTGTACAGTTGAATGACAATAAAGGGTGATTTGATTTGATTTGACTCCTGCTTTCCGTGTCATCATATTTTACATCCAGAGCTGTTAGAAAACATTTCCTGTCCATTGTTATTTAGAGACTGCTATTAAAAAATCAGTAGAGAGTCTGACAATAAGAAAAGTGGAAGTGCTGAGCTGAGAGTGACAAGCTGTTGCGGGGCTACAGGGCACAGACTTTTTTTTTTTTTTTTTCCCCAGAGCGCTGTGCACAAACACTGAAAAAAAAAAAAAGTGCTCAGGGCAGTTGAGTGACAAAAAGCGCATTTGGTGGACACGCAGCCTAATTTCAGTGGTTGAACTTGTTCATGGATACTCAATATTACTATATTTAATCTCATGTAATCTGATCTGCTGTGATGCTGCAGCTATCCTGTGCAT
Source organism: Pholidichthys leucotaenia (assembly GCA_020510985.1). Classification (NCBI taxonomy): domain Eukaryota; kingdom Metazoa; phylum Chordata; class Actinopteri; order Cichliformes; family Pholidichthyidae; genus Pholidichthys; species Pholidichthys leucotaenia. Next base: position 64,263,769 of record CM035844.1, on the reverse strand, counting down.
GCCTGGGGGGCACAGTTGGTCATAAATTTAACCTTGTAAGCCTTGGCCTCTGCAAATCTTGGAATTAGAAAATATAGTAAAAAAAAAATTGTTGTTTACCTTTACTATCAGCAACCGGTGTCACCGCTGCCTCCTCATTAACAACAGGTGCTTGTCATTAGCATCATGTGCTCGTACAAACAACATTGCTGTCAGTTCCTCGGGAGGGTTACTCTCCTCCAAGGTTGAAGTGAAAAAGGTTGTTTTGATAAAAATTTTCTGTGCTCTTCCCTTTTTCTCCTTTTCTCTGCACTGCTCAGATAACTTTGTTTCATTTTGCTGCTGTTCTACATGCTGTACGGTTTGTTTACAATGTAACCAATGATACGCGCATGCGCACGTCTCAGAGACAGCATGGAAGAGTCCAACAGTCTGAGTAGAAGTGGGGAGGGTGTTACGTTTGTGATTTGCCATTTATGTAAATACCGTTTCTTTATTTTGCCAGACGTCATGTTAAATATGCTAAACATTTTTAAAAAATAAATGGGCTCCTAGTAGATTGGGGCCCTTAGCAAATTTGGGCCTAAGGTAGTCGCCTACCTCACCTCGGCCAGGTCATAACAAAGACCATATAAAAATGGTACTTCCCACCTTCTAGCTTGGTGCTCAGCATAATAGAATGGGGGAAGGAAAAGTTGTCTATGGCGGCGCCTTGCATGACAGCGACCCCTCCTGATTCTAGATGTGATCAACATTGTAGACAGGGGAAACGTAATTTCGTTCTACTGTACATGATTGGCTGTATGGATTGAATGACAATAAAGTTGACTTCTCTTCTCTTCTCTTCTCTTCTCTTCTAAAAAAAGTCTCAATTTTTTTGTTATTTACAAATAAGATACTCAAAGTGTATATGCTTTGAACATATCTGAAATATGCTCCATTTTTTCTTGTGTTTATAAAAATTTTGATTTAAATCTCAGTTATTCTATCATAGGCATAATTTATGGAGGGGTCGGCAGGGTTGTAACCCCCCCCCCCCCTTCCCAAATCAAATCCAGCCAATATACCCCCCCCCCCCAAAAAAAAATCATATAATTATAATTGTAATTAATAAAAAAATATAAATTTACAAGTGAGTATGAAGAAGTTGTCATTTTTTCATATGCAAGCAATGAAAAGTAACATTTCCAATAATCAGACAATGTATCCCCCCTCCCCCCACTGCAGACTTGGTGTTGCCCAACCGGTCCTTCGGTATTCTTTCAGTCAGAATCAGTCAAGGGTGGCTGGTGACCGCAGCACGTGGGGATGCTTGTCTAGAATGCATTCAGTTCAAAAGTGAGAGAAAATGAAAAGAGCTCCATAAGGGCAACAAACCATTTTAAATTGGCTGTCAAATAAAATGACAAACCCCTCTGTCCAAAACAAGGTAAACATGATAACAGTGATTTACCTGGTGAATTGTTGGCTGGTTGTTAGTTTGCTAATATGAGTTAAAGCTATGGAGTACACCAAAGAATAAATGTGCTGCCTGATACGATTTAGCTGACCTGAGAAATGATTAGCTTTTCTCAATCAAATTTGGTCTTTACATTGTATTAATCATTCATAAAATGTGATCAGAATGGATTTGTTCGTTACCCGTTAGAGTGAAATTTACATATGCTTCAGCACTCATCAAAATGTTAGCAGCTCCAAACATTTATCAAGTACAAACAAATCTACTCCTACCACCGGTCCTATAAATTTAAATACCTTAAAATATTCCTTGTCATCCCCACAAAATTCAAGTTAACCTTAAACTGTTCTGTATTTTTTAAATGTCATGATTTTGATAATTATAAAATTCATTTAAAAGGCAAGTTTTACCACTTTTGATTATAGACCAAGTCACTGTGAAGGCTATTCTTAAAGTAGAACTGAACCCACCTTTTGGCGCAAAAAGTAGAATAGCAGAATAATTCCTTATTACCTATTGTATTTTTCAACACATAAAAGAAATTTTTAGGCCGTGCGATGGCCAAGCTATAAGCCGATAAACTTTTGCCTCTGGCTGGCAGTGCCAAACAAACCGGAAGTAGTGCAGTGCGTGATGTCACGAGTGTGATCCCTAAACAAAACAACAATGGCAGATGATAGCCGTTCCAGCAGTTCCAGCATTCAAGAAAACCAGAGTTTTCAGAGTGAAGAGGCATTCAGGATCGGTGACGAGACAGAGGAGGATGCAGGAGTGTGGCAGGTGGCAAGCGTGCACAAGGGCGAGCCCGGGAGACAGCGACCTGATGCACCTGTGACAGCAGCTGGCAGACGGCGATGCAGAGGCGAGGTCCGCCACCGGGGAATACAGTGATCCCTTACTTATCGCGTTTAATGGGGACCAGAACCGACCGCGAAAAGTGAAAAACCGCGAAGTAGTGTCACCACCCCCCCCCAAGGGCGTCACAAGCACTATTTTGCACAAAAAGGCACAAGAGAACAGCGAAAAGTGCCACTAAGCAACACGAGCGATAAAGAACAATGAATGCGGTCTTCCTTCGCTGGGTATGGGCGCTCTTCAGGGAGAGAAGCTGGGTAAAACGTCTCGGCCAATCAGCTTGCGAGATTCCCGAGCGGTGAAGAGGTGGGCGGAGAGGAGTGGAGCGGTGGTCAGAGAGGGGGATTTTGGTGGATTTTGAGTTGTGCGGGCTCTCCGTGTTGATACCTGATGTTCTAGACTACATTAGAATGCACCTGATGTTCTAGACTACATTAGAACATCAGGTATCAACACAGACAGCCTGCACAACTCAAAATCCCCCTCTCTAACCACCGCTCCACTCCTCTCCACCCACCTCTTCACCGCTCGGGAATCTCGCAAGCTGACTGGCCGAGACGTTTTACCTCGCAAGCTGATTGGCCGAGACGTTTTACCCAGCTTCTCTCCCTGCTCGTGTTGCTTAGTGGCACTTTTCGCTGTTCTCTTGTGCCTTTTTGTGCAAAATAGTGCTTGTGACGCCCTTGGGGGGGGGGTGACGCTACTTCGCGGTTTTTCACTTTTCGCGGTCGGTTCTGGTCCCCATTAAACGCGATAAGTGAGGGATCACTGTAATATCTATATCTAGAAACACATCGCTTCCCGGTCGCTTTTCCTCCCCCTTTCTTTTCTTTTGTCGCCATGACAGCTTTCCTTGGCCACTGAACAGATCTTCCCAGGTGTTGGAAGTGTTTTGTAGTCGACTATCACGACAAAATTCACCAAAAGCAACCAGTGTTGACGTGTTCGCAATGGTAAACATGGAGGACTGTGTCACACTCGTGACGTCACGCGGAACTCCGGCTGCACTTCCTGTTAATCGGCGGATTTGTCTGATTTTTCAGGGCGGGAAATTCAAAATCGCGATTTTCTCCAAGATTCTGGGATTTGTGGAGGGGGTGCCAATGATAAATTATCTTTATAATTGTATGTACTATCACCCAGTGCCGTTCAATGCCGTTCAGTTCAGTTCTACTTTAAATATCCACGTTAAAAGAGATTGATTATTTTCCCTGCAGATCATTTTCAGATCTTCTATCCTCTGTTAAAATACCACAACTGCAGAACAAAGTATCTAAACAAATATATAAGAAATAAACACCAAATAAATGAATGAAAGAATAGATGCATTTCATCGGCCTAAACTTTTTATAAACTTTTTTTCACATGTTAAAATAACTTCAAAAGCACTACAATACAGCATCACTGATTCATTTATTTAATTTAATTATTAAGCTTAAAATCACATTTCTAATTTTCTGTTCCCATGTTATTTAATCATGAGACAGCATTACACAAATTAGACAGTGACCAAACACTGAGATATTGATGGTTTATTATCATCATCGTATAGTGATTTAGCTCCTAGTATAACAAGATTCATCACCTTTACACTAGGGGTGTAATGGTACATACATTTGGATTTGGATTTTTTTGGTACGTCACTTCCGGTACAGTGCAAAGACGTACTGAGTTCCCACACAGAACATAGTGCGTGAGGGACAAGAAGTCTAACTGCTTTGAGCCATTAGCCACACATGTCTACGCCATAAACAAACACAGTGCAGCCCTGCCTCTAGCTAACGAACGTCATGGCTAGCGATAATGCTAAAGGAGAAGCCAAAGCTTGAAGACCTTCTTCCACTGTGTAAGTCTCCTATCTGGGCACACTTCGGCTTCCCAGCAAAATATTCATCGCCTTTCACCCGAAACGCTTATATCCACAGTTCCTTCCTTACTCCTCTCCACTCTGCGTCGAGCCCGTCTTTTCTCGTGAGCTATCACTCTCTTTGTGTCATGCGCCCTGCAAACTTTCCTCGTGAGGTTCTTCCATTCCTCTCTATCATGTGCTACCAATTGCCATTGATCTAAAACATCGGCACACTTCAATGCATTTTTGCATGTCCTTAAAATGGAGTTTGGGTCGACCTACTTTGCGAGAACCATGAGCCAGCTCACAATACAGGAGTTCCTTCACCGGCCTATCATCATTCATTCGACAGACATGACCTAACCAGCGCAGGCGGCTCATTACAAGCTTGATCTCGATGTCTTCGACGTGTGCCCGCCGCAGCACCTCCTCATTGCTGATAAAATCGTCCCACTTGATGTTTAGTATAAGGCGAAGGTGACGCTGTTGGATTATGTGAAGCTGCCTGACTTCGTGCTGGTAAAGGGTCCAGCTTTCGCTGCCATACATCAGGAGGGGCATAAGGCACTGATTGTAAACTGCGACTTTGGTAGAGACTGTGAGGTCATGCGAATCAAACACCCTCTTGCGCAGACGGCCAAAGGCACACGATGCTGCTTGGATGCGAGATGCAAGTTCCCCCTTCATAGAGCAGTCACTTCTGACATAACTGCCGAGATACTTGAAGCAAGTAACGTTGGCCAATTTGATGTCGTCAATAAAGAACTCAGCTGTATTGCCAATACACATGGTCTCTGTTTTGACTGTGTTGATGCAGAGACCCATTCTCTTAGTGACGTCATTGTAGGAGGATAATAATGTCTGCAGGCCCTCTGGTGTATCACTGAAGATCGCAATATTGTCAACATGCTGAACTTCTCTAATATATTCTGTGAGGACTCTGGATTTCGCTTTTAATCTGCGGAGGTCAAAAAGATCACCATCGTAACGCAGTCTGATCTGTATGCTGTAGGTGTGCTTGATTTCTTTGAAAGCGAGCCAAAGTAGGGCTGCTGCGTACATGCCAAAGAGTGTTGGAGCTAGTTTACACCCCTGCTTGACCCCGCTGTTGTATTCAAGGGATTGGTGAGTTCATCATTGATAACAAGTAGGGTGTGCACGTCCGTGTATAGTCTCTTGATGATTCTTATAAACTTTGGAGGACAGCCAAGTTTGCCAAGGATGATGAAGAGGAGCTCGCGATTGACCGTGTCAAACGCCTTCGCAAAAGCCACGAAGGCTATGTACAAACATCTGCGCTGCTCTCTTGTTTTTTCCATCAGCTGGCGAAAGGTGAAAATCCCATCTATTGTATTTCTACCATTTCGATACCCTGACTGCGACTGGGGGTAGATATATTCTGCTAACAGGTGAAGCCTCTGCAAGATAATGCCCGCGAAGACTTTACCAACAGCACTGAGCAGTGAGATTCCTCTGTAATTGCCACAGAGGCTTCTGTCACCTTTTTTGAACAGAATTGCGATGATGGCGTCTATCCAGTTGGTTGGGATAATTTCTGTAGTCCAGCAGATGTTGAATAGGACAAGTAGGAAAGCTCTTAAGCGACGTCCTCCATGCACAAGTACTTCAGGTAGAATACCGTCTGGACCTGGGCTCTTTCCTAATCGGGTGTTTCTGAGGGCTTGGTCAAGTTCTTGGTCTTCAATTGGGAGGCTCATTGATTCGATAACTGGAAGCTGGTCTGTGTCATCGACGATGCTCAAGTCAACATCCGTTGGTTGGTTTAATAAGTCGCTGAAGTGTTCAACCCATCTGTCCTTTATCTTATCAGGAGCAGTCAGGAGCTCACCATCTTTGGACTTCACAGCATGGGTGCTTCTGGATCTAGGGCCATAGACGGTATTGAGGGTAGCATAAAACTCTCTATGGTTCTTCTCCTGAGAGTGCCGCTCTGCCTCCTCAGTTCTGCGGCGGAACCAGTCATTCTTTAGCTCTCTGATCCGCCTTCTTAAAACATGCCTGTCCAAGTTCTTGTCTTGAAGCAGCTTTTGAATTTCTTGGTCCTGATCATCAAACCAGTCATTCTGCACTCATTTGTTTTTGCCGAAGACATGGGTGGCAGCATTCTGGAGAATAACTCGGAGTTCATCAAAGTCCGTCTTACAGGTAGACAACTTTTTGTCTAGGAAGAGCTCCAGTAATGCTTTTTTGTCATCATCCAAATGTGTGTCTAGCTTCTTGGGAGGCCTTGTACCACTCTTCTTGTTTTTAATAAAGAACAGGCACTTAGATACCAGGAGCTTATGATCAGTGAAGTAGTTTGCTGCTCGATTGACTCGTGTCACTGTGACATATGGTTTTGCGGCCTTATTGGATAGTACATGGTCGATTTGGTGCCAGTGCTTTGAACGTAGGTGTTGCCATGTGTTCTTTAAGGTATTTTTCTGTTGGAACATAGTATCCATGACACTGAGCTGGAATCTGGTGCAGAATTCTAAGAGCATAAGCCCATTGTTGAGTTCATTTTACCAACGCCATGTTTTCTAATTACATTCGGCCACGATTTCCAGTCCTTGCCCACTCGAGTATTAAAGTCGCCCAGGATGATGATGATGTCCATCTCGGTGGCAGATGTGCAGCTGCCAAGCTTTTCATAGAACTGCTCTTTTTCTTCCTGAGATCTTTGCATGGTCGGCCCATATACACTAATGAGAGTTAGATTGTTTCCTCCCTTTAGCTGTATGCGCATTGACATGACATGACCTGGCACCGGAAACGTAGTTGAGAGGAGTCACACAATCTTCTGGAGTGGAGGAGAAGAGAGAACAGCTGGCGTTGGCTTTGCTATCTCCAGCAAGCTAGCTGCTCAAGGTATCACCCCTACACCAATCAGCGACAGGCTCAGCAAAATACATAAACGGACAAAAGCAAGTGGATAAGACTAAAGCAGTGTGCTGGCATTGTTTAGGAGAGATTGGCTAAGCTTTTGGCAGTACATCAAAATTCTTAACTCATCTGAAACGGCATCACGTGAATGTGAATACCAGCACAGCATGGAAAAAAAAAAAAAACGAGGTGCAAGCACAGCTTCCAGCTGCATTTAAACAGCCTCTCCCAGGCTCTTCAGAGTGAGCCAAAGCAATATCAAATGTCATTGTTGTTTTTATAGGAGCAGATTTAAAGCCATATTCAGTTTTTGAGAACACCGGGTTTAAACACATGCTGAGGGTAATTGAGCCATGATATGAAGTTCCTTCTCATGCCCACTTCAGCCAGAAAATAATGTCATACCTTTATGAAAAAGCAAAATCTGCTGTTATCCACAACTTGTCCAAGGCCTCTGCTGTGGCACTCACAACTGATGGATGGATATCCAAAGCTACTGAGAGCTACAGAATGGTGACTGCCGGTTACATCACCCCAGAGTGGAATATAGCAAGCCATGTTCTACAAACTCAGACCATGTATGAACAACACACCAGCACAAATATAGCAGAGGAACTAAAGGGAATTGTGTTGCACTGGAACCTGGGGAGGCCAGGGACAACAATTCCAGTAGCAGACAATGCAAGAAATATGGTAAATGCAGTAAATGAAGCAGGACTGGGCCCCCAGATGGGTTGTTTTGCTCACAAAATTAATCTAGCTTCACAGAAAGCAGCAGGACTCAACCAAGTGTCTAGAGTGCTAGGTAAAGTGAGAAGGATTGTGTCTTTCTTTCATCGTAGCCCAACAGCTGCACACATGCTGGAACGCAAAGAGGAGATTCTTAAATTACCAAAGCATGTCCTGATTCATGATGTCACCACTCGCTGGAACTCTAGTTATGATATGCTTGTGCAGTTTCTTGAGTAGCAAACAGCAGTGTACACAGCACTGACAGACGGGGGCCTCAAGAAGAATAAAGATGTAAACATATTGTCTGACCAGGATGTGAGAATGGCAGAGGAGATAGTTGAGGTCCTTCAACCACTAAAAATCCTCACAACACTGATGAGCACTGAGTGCACATCTTCAGCATCTATGATCCTGCCCCTCAAAAGCACAGTGCTCAGCTCTATGGAGCCCAATGAGGAAGACAGTTCAACTGTGAGTCAAATCAAGGCTGCCGTCAGAGAGAACCTGGAGGACAGATACACTGCTTGTCAAGACTACCTCCACAAATGCACAGCCCTTGACCTCAGGTTCAAGGCCCTTCCTCCTGTGGATGATGCCTATCATGACAGAATCTTCAGCAGCCTTATTACAGAGATTATGACCATGGAAGAAGGCAGAGCAGTGGCAGAGTGGTTAGCACTGCGGCAGCACAGCAACTCACCCTTAGCCAGGGGATCCTGGGTTCAATCCCAGCCCCCGACCAACAGTGATCTGTGTGGAGTTTGCATGTTCTCCCCGTGTCTGCATGGGCTTACTCCAGGATTTCTCTGGTTTCGCCAAAAACATGCAAGTTAGGTTAATTAGCATCAAACTGGGGATTCTAAATTGTCCTGAGTTATGACTGTGAGAGTGAATGGTTGTCTGTCTCTCTGTGTTGGCCCTGCGATGGACTGGCGATCTGTCCAGGGTGGATCCTGCCTCTCGCCCAAAGATGCTGGGATAGGCTCCAGCCTCTCCGTGACCCGAAAAGGATTAAGAGGAAGAAGATGGATGGACGGATGACAATGGAAGAAGAGGTATTTTAATAATTTGTGCATAAAATATCTTTCATTAATTTGATAGAAGTTGTTGCTTGCTGCTGTCTATTGTAAAAATTTTCTTGTCCACAAAATACCTTTTTCATTCTGCAGAGTGATGAGACCATAGAGGCAATGGCAGCCAGTTCAACCCCAGGGCAAGGAGAAGACTCAGAGGCATCTGAATCATCTCCTCCTGTCAAAAAGTCTGTCATGGCTAAAGTGTTTGGTGAGCTCTTCAAGGCTCAGGTGGGAAACCAACCAACTTTGCAGCTGAAGGTAAAGGAAGAGGCTACCTTATACAAGGCAGTCAACTGCATTTCACTTGATTCTGACCCACTTCTGTGGTGGAAGAACAATGAGCCATATATCCTCACATTGCCAAGTTAGCAAAATGCTACCTTGCCATGCCAGCTACCTCTGCTGTAGTGAGAGGGTATTTTCTACAGCAGGAGACATTGTAACTGCCAACAGATCTGCCCTTTCAGAAGACAATGTGGACATGTTAATTTTTCTGGCAAAAATATGAAGGTTGGATGAAGTTTAGCATGGCTAAAAGCTAAAACTGTTAATGCTGCACTTCGGACACTAAGAAATTTTAATTTCCTAAAATTAAAAGAACAATTCAGACTGTTCTGTTTTACTGATCCACTTGTCTTCATGTTTATTTCCTAAAAAGAGAATTGAAAAAAAACAATAATTTTATACATTTTTTTGAGAATCTTTTATTTATTCGAGAATTTACTGCCAGCAGTTTGCTGTTTCACTTTAAATATCATTAAAGCTGTTCCTGTTTACACAAAAGATAAGTTGTTTTATGTTTTGCATTTTGTTTCCTTACTGTACCAAAAATGAACCGAACTGTGACCTTAAAACCAAGATACATACTGAACCGGGATTATGGCATACCGTTACACCCCTGCTTAACCCTTTAATTGTCCGGCTGTCATAAAACATGTGCGTCACCTGCTGTCTATGTTGCAGGTCCATGCCCGTGACGTGATGTGTCCAAAAGGTACAGAAAACCCAGTTGTACCAAGCATTTCACATCACAAGATGTCAGACGTGTATAGCTTACTGCTCTTCACTGGAGGACTGGAGGACTTCACCTGAACAAACCGCCTCAAACATCATTTCCGGAAATGTGAAGAAGAGAATATAAACAAAGGCTCTATCCCAACATATTTTTCCACACGATGGAAGCATTTGCTCCAAATTTTGCCATGATTCCAAAAAGAGATTATTTAGCTTCTGAAGGTAAATATCTTCCTTCTGTGATAACAGAGGATGGCCGAAGTGGGTATAGTTTCATCTGCCATCGACTGGAGCTGCACGAGACTGGAGAGAACAATAGCACCGGTTCAGCTTTGTTATGCAAAATTGAGGTGGAATAATTCATAATATATATGTGACAGTTTCTGGATGTGGGAGAGAAAGCGGAAATGATTGGCAGAAGATGAAATCAGGACCGTGGATGACAAAAATGGACAAATGAAGACACGACAAGTGGTAGGTCTGATTGTTTTTTATTGGTTTGTGTACATTCTACTGATTTTCTGGTTCATATCAATCAGTCAATCAACCTTTATTGTCATGATGCTATACATACAACCATAGTGCAAGCAAGATGAAATTGTGTTTCTCTAGGCATCTATATATAAAAAGAACATAATTTAAAACACACTCACACACCCCTCACCCCCCACCCCAACAGCCATTCACACATCCCTGAGACACATTTGGTTTTTACAGTAATATTAACTTATTACAGTTGCAGTTTAAGGTGATAACAACTGCCTATATATAAAATACCAGTTAAAATGGCTAAGTGAGTCAAGGTAGCTAAGCAAAATAAATACTTAAAACTAACTAGAACTATAATATGCATATAATATACATAATGTCCATAAAGTGCAGTAATATGTATAAAAGATTCTGGATCAACTGTTCAGCATCCTAACAGCTTGTGGAAGGAAGCTGTTAATCAGTCTGGTTAACAGTTTTGATATACTTTGAAGATAAGATAACAAAAAAAACAAAAACAAAAATGAAGACAAAAAAATAAAACCATCCTTTGTGTAAATATGTCCAAAGTCCACTTTTGACCTAAAGTTATGTAATTTGATATGGTTGTCGTTGCATTATGCAAATTAGATGCAGAAATTTACTCCTACCTCAAACTTTGGATCATATTCTACATCTTTCTAATTGACAGTAAGCCATTATCTCTTACCACTTTCAAGTTACAGCCTTTGGAATTTGTCATATATAAACTGAATATTTTCTTGAAAATAAACTTGACCACTAGAGGGTGGTGAGCTGACGGGAGCGCTGCTGCACCATAGACAGCAAATGGGTTAACACTGTACCTTTTGAATTTGCTTGTGTTTAAGGGTGTTATGAATTGCCCTTTTCAAGGGCTATGAAGGACACCAAACGCACGCTGTAGGATTCTGCACATTTATCAACATAAAGACAAACATACAACAAACACTACACATACAAATACCAGAAGATGAAGGCACCAGAGGAGAGCGGAGCTCAACGTCGACAGGTAGACAGAAGCCTGGGAACACCTGTCTCGATGAGGGAGCAGAGATGAGAAGAACCCAAATGCAGAAGAATGTGGCATTTTTTAATATAAATGTCCAAACAAAGAAATAGTCCAGCAACCAGGTGAGCATGTTTAGTTACAGGAGATTGTCACCAAACAAAATGGCACGGACAAAATATGCAAATGTACACACACACTCCCATACGTAAATGGTGAGCAGAGAAAAAACAGAAAAAAAATAGAATCAGGATGCTCTTGAAACAAAAGTGCAGACTGGAGCTGAACAACCCCAGGCTCTACGGGCTGCACCAAGGTAGCGCTGGTCAAACACTGAGAAAAAAGAACTAAACACAGCAACAACTGACAGGTGTTGGTACTTACAGAGGAGGAGCACCAGAGTACGACTGCTCTGGCGGCGAGCTGACAAAACAATGAACTGACAAATTTGCAAGTGCACAGACAGAGCTTAAGTAATACTAGACGTAATGAGCAGAATGAAAACAGGTGAGTGTGGGTGTGTGGGCTAAGCTGAGCAGAGAGAGAAACGGGCAAAACAAATTGGCACCAGCCGTCAAAGTTTGACAGGAGAGGGGGCCGTGGCTGTCAGCAGACAAGAGGTGCAACAAGACTCCACCCTTTGACCACTGCCAGCCACTAAGGAGTAAGGACTAAGAAGAAACTATAAAAAAAATCAAATAATCCATAGTCAGACAAACAACAAGCATGAACATACAACAAGGCATGGTAACACAAGCTAGACAACAACAATGCAGAAATGAGGCAAAATATGGAACATTGAACTCAAAAGCAACATAAAACAAAGATAATTAAGAAACAGGAAAGAGCCACGAAGCCAGGCTCGGGAGGAGCCCAAGCCCGGTTCGTGACAGAGCCCCCCTCTCACGGAGTGGGTACCAGACACCCAGAGAACCATCAAAAGAACAGAAAGGAACACCTCCCCCCCCCCCTCCGCAGAAACTGCCACAAACTACCCAGGACGGGAGGTGGGGGGAAATAGGCTACGAGGGAACAAAGAACAACCCCATTCAGGGCCCACACCTGAAGGACCCAAAGTAACCCCCCACAAAACACACAAAAACCAAACCAGCCGGACCGCCAGGTGGAATGAGTCAGATGACCCGCCGGGAAAACGGGCCACCCAACCCAGCGGCTCAGTCTATCGGGTGGCCAGCCTGAGTTCTTCAGCCACCACGACCGGAGGAGAAGCCCAAGAGGTGGTTCCCTCACTGGAAGACCCAAGAGCAGAGAGCAGGGCCGGAGGGAGGACCACAATGGTGATCAGAGTCAAAGGAATGGGGACCACAACGGCGTCTGGAAGAGGAGGAGGGGGAACCATGATGGCGTCAGGATGAGGAGGAGAGGGGACCACGACGGCATCAGGATGAGGAGACAAGAGGACCATGAAGGCGTCAGGCTGAGGAGACGAGGGGACCATGACGATGTCAGGCTGAGGAGAAGAGGGGACCACAACGGCATCAGGCTGAGGAAACAAGTGGACCACAACGGCGTCCACAGTGGCCTCAAGGTGGAGCTCAGCTGCACCCATGGTGGGCCCCGGCTGGGCCAAAGTTGCACCCACAGTGGTCCCAGTCTGGGACACAGTTGCACCCACAGTGGGCCCCAGCTGGGCCAGTGTTGCACCCACGGTGGACCCTGGCTGGGTCAAGGCTGCACCCGCGGTGGGCCCCGACTGGACATGGCTGTACCCGCGGTGGGCCCCGGCTGGGGCACAGTCGCATCCTTGGAGGACCCAGCCTGGGTCACAGCTGCACCTATGGAGGTCCCAGGCTAAGACGAAGCACCCATGACCTCCATGAACAATGGCACCCCGGCTGCCCTGGGGGGAGAACCTGGACCCACAGAGAACTCTGGAATGACTGGAACATCTCCAGTGACCTTGGGAATGAGCTCAGAAACAGAGGGAGAAGAGAGGTCAGGGTCACTGGCAGCGGCGGAGCTTGGCGGGGTGAGCCCAGATGCACCAGATGGCTGCACCTGGCTCTCCTCAGCAAGAGTCAGGCAAGATTGCTGTAAAATCAAAAAGAGGAAGACAAAATAGAGCATTTGCCTGAGCTCAAGCTCCACTGCCATCCAGGACTCTGACGAACCGGGCGAAGATGGAGGTCTGAGCTCAGCCTTTGACTCTGCTGCGGCAGCCTCCACAGCAAGCATGGAGGTGGTAGCAGTCTCATTTACCGCTGCTGCGATCCACGCTACAGACTGCTCCAACGTGGAAGCTGGGAGTTGGCTCCGTGTTGGCTCAGGGTCCTGATCCTGCAGGACCCTCAGCTCCTCCACCATCCACCATCTGACGGCTCAGATCAGGGGCAGGCAGGCACTCGGGGGCAAATGAAGGAGACACGGAGAGGACAAGTGAGTCATTCACAGTTGCAGGAGGGGGAGAGCACTCAGGTGACTGCTTAGCCTGAGCCTCTCTCCCGGGGGACAGACAAGGTTTGTCATCATTAGAAAAAATAGAATGAAAAAACACTTGCCTGACCTCCCGGGTCTGGATGTTGGCTGCTGCAGGTGGTGGACTGTCATCCCCCTCCGTGTCAGTGACAGGTCTGACCCCCTTCATGGAAAGTGGAGAAGCCAGCTCAGGTGACGTGGAGGCTGGCATAGCTGTGGGAACCCTGGAAGATCTCTCAGCCACAGATGTGATGATGGCTGATGTGGAGAGCTTCCTCTGGCATCCCAGCACAGGATGACTCTTTCGCCGTGGAGTAGGCTCCTCCAGGACCTCTGGTTCCTTCTGTGTCGGGCGATTTTCTCCCGGGGCCAGCGGAGAGTTAGGGGAGACAGAGGAAAAAGGCTGAAGAGCAGTGACAGCAGCTGGCTGGGGAGCCCCAGTGGATTGTAAAACCTGGAGCTCCTCCAGAGGAATCAGGCTAACCACATCAGGTGAGAGAGTGAAAGACTGAAGTTGGTCTTGCCTGAATTCCTCAGAGGTGATGACATCAGCTGCCATCTCCGTCTCCCCAGGAGCAGGACGGGACGTCTGGCGGGGGAAAGAGGACATTGGCTTGGGAGGAGAGTGGCGCACTCTTGGCTTCCGGGTGCGCCTTTTCAGCTGCTGGGGTTGCACAGGGAATGGCTGACTCATTGCTCCCTCGAGACGTTGACAAGACTTGAATATCATGGTGAGGAGCGGCGTCAGCCCCCGGCATTTCCACAGACTGGGACATGTCTAGATCACCTCCACAGCTACAAGAAGTGGATTTGTTTTGGAAGACGATAGTCTGACACTACAAATGTGACCAACCCATTTTAGCCACTGGAGAAGGATAGTCAATTCCAGGCTCGGAGCCCATAATTCTGATTTTGCCTTGCCACCTGATGTTCAGAATTTGTCTTAGACATTATTGGTGGTACTCTTCAGAATCAGAATCAGAATCAGAGTCAGATTTATTGCCATTGTTCATGTAGTACACAAACTAGGAATTTGTCTCGGTGCAATGCTGCAACATTAAACATGGAGTAGCACTAAAGATAAAAATAAAAAACTATGCATGCAATAAAATGTAGAATATGAGTAATACTAATCTATGCAATTTTTAAATATATTAATTAGCAGCAGATATTCCAGCTGGTTCATCCGCTTCCAATAGATAGGCCACATCTCACAGCCATAAATTAGGGTGGGTGTGACAATAGCTTTATAAACCTTACCTTTGTGTTACTGCGATGGACTGGCGATCTGTCCAGGGTATACCCTGCTTCTCGCCCAAAGATGCTGGGATAGGCTCCAGACATCCCCCCGCCACCCACCCCCGGGCAACCTGAAAAGGATTAAGCGGTAGAAGATGAATGGATGGATGGATGGATGGATGGATGGATGGATGGATGGACCGGACCCTGTTAGTTTGAATGTCATTATTACAGAAAGTCCTGTTGCTAAGCTTGTTGTAGGCTGTTGCAACTGTACTGAAGTAACTTTGAATTTCCATATCCAGGAACACGTTGCTGGAAATGGTAAGTATTTGAAGATAGTAACAATCTTAAGTTGTTCACCATTGATTTCGATTGATGGAACTGATGGAGATAGATATCCCCCTTCATGCTGAAACATAATCACAGTTTTGCTGCTGTCACGGGAAAGGCCCAGTCCACTATATGCCAGAGCAGTCATCAACTGTCCTCTGCATGCCATCTTTAGAACAGGAGCAAACAGCAGTCATCTGCATATTGGAGTTGTATGATGACTGTGGAGGATACTTTGCCCCGAGCTTTGCCCCGGGCGAACGCCCTAGGCGTTCAGAATGGTGGTGGTGGTTGGGGTTCTTCGCCCCCCTTCACAAATTCCTGGCTACGCCACTGCACCTCCACCATTAAGAAAGATAAATAATGAATGGCAAGGATGGAAAAGGTGGATCGTGAAGGAGCAGTCCTTAAGGCTGGGTTGATTTCTTTGACTTGTATCAGCAGTTATTCTTTCTATCCCTGCCAACATTTGCTGGCCTCGTGCATCCATAAATGCAGACACCACACAAGTCAATCTCAGAAAAAATGCAGTGACAGAAATATTACAGCAAAGTCAATCATGTACTGTAAATACAGTAAATGTGATGCCACATCAAAGGGCTGCTAATGCCCTTTCTCTTTCCTTCAAGTTCTGGCTCACGCTCAGTCCTGCACTGTCAGCAGGCCCTAAAGTCATGATATAAGTCAAGAGAGGGCGCAGGGTGTACGTTGCTCTAATCCTCCAATTAATTCCTGTTCCCCACAAGTGGAGGTCCCCTGAGAGCTTCTTGACACTTCTATTAAAAAGTAAAAATGAAACACAGCATGAAGGTGAAGCAAGAGAAATCTCTTTCTTTAGTCCACCTCCATTGAGAACAAAGTTTTACAACACTTTTGGGAAATTTGTTTTCTTCTTCTCAAGTGGAAAAAGAATTCTTATTGAGAGCTCAACACAGAGCACACACACACAGGAAACTAAAGAAACTAACCCTAACCCTAACTAATCGTCAACCACTTAAAACTTTACCACTAGCAGGCACTAATGTCCATTGTTGTGTTACTTTTCTTGACTGCAGGTCTTTTCATAACTACTAGAAGATTTTGTTTGCACTACTTTTCACAGCCACGATATCCGGTTTAATCACACTTACAAAACGTGTAACATATATGGAAAAATATGTATATATTACATATATTCTGTGGGTGAGTAAATGTGTAACATGCACACTTTTGAGTGCAGATGTCAGTTTACACACAAAAGAGGTTATTCTGAAAGAGGAGTGATAGCTGAATCAAAATATACATTTGAACACGTACTGGATAACTACAGTTTTTACTAGAGACCTGTGTCATTAATTCCAAAATTTGCTAAGATTTTGGAAAAAGTTTTTGGGAGGAGACTGCAAAATTTCATACAAAAACACATCCTAACAACGGATGGACAATAGGGTATAATTAATAACTGGAATTAATAATTATTGCATTACCTAATAATAACACTAGATGGGGTATCACTCACTGTTTTAAGAGTAGTGAGAGCTCTATTAAGAAACAATTTAACTTAAGAAATTGGCAAGTAATAAGCTAAGCATTAATTAATCATTTAATGGACCATTATTTTGGGCTCTCAATCTCTCTCAAAGAAATTTCTGAGTCTGTCATCTCAGATCATTCCCCCATCATTTTTGAATCGTTGACCCCTTCATCACCCAGCAAGCCTGTGGCTCCATCATGCTGGTGTCGCATCATCACTTCTTCAACACCAGAGGAGTTTTCTGCTGCTTTCAGGGATTCACAGTTTTTTGCCTTGAATGGACTCGTTTCCCCTTCCCATCCGGATAATATTCTTTCCTCCTTTCATACCACCTGCTCTGGGATTTTGGACTCTATTGCCCCATTTTGGCTTAAATCGGCTAAACTGAAAACAGGTCCCTGACTAAACGACACTACCCGTGCCATTAGACAGTGGGTCAGGCAGGCTGAACGGAGATGGAAAAAGGACAAATTACATGTGTCTCTGGGAATTTTTAGGGACTGTCTTGCTGATTACCAGAGAACCGTGCAAGAGGAAAAATTTCAGTATCTCTCTGATATTATTTCCAGCAGCAGTCACTGTCCTAGAGTGCTATTTAACACAATTAACTCTTTTATAAACCCACGCACTCTGACTTATAGATGATTCGTTTACAACTTGTGAGGCTTTTCTTCACTTTTTTGTTGATAAAGTGGACTCTGTCAGACGAGTTATTAATAACAGTTTTAATGGGAGCTTGTCTGTTGTCCCGGGTTACTCTGCTGTGTTTGAACAGTTTGAGTTGGTTTCTTTATCATCACTTGCTGATATAGTGAAGTCTCTGAAGCCAACAAATTGCTCACTGGATGTTGTTCCCGCAGGGATACTGAAAAGGGCTTTTAATACTGTAGGGCCTGGTCTTTTGGTTTTTATTAATTCCTGCCTTAGTTCAGGATTTGTCCCACCTGCTTTTAAGCATGCTGTGGTTAGGCCTCTTCTTAAAAAACCTCACCTTAACCCTTCAGTTTTATCTAATTTTAGACCCATTTCTCATTTGCCCTTTTTGTCTAAAGTTTTAGAAAAAGCTGTTTTTATACAGTTGCAGTCTTTTTTAGAAGACAATTCTATTTTTGAGAAGTTTCAATCTGGGTTTAGATCTCGTCACAGCACTGAGTCTGCCCTGCTTAAGGTGCACAGTGATATTATGATGTCTGTTGATGCCAAATGCCCCGTGGTCTTAGCGCTGCTAGATCTTACAGCAGCCTTTGACACTGTGGACCACACTATCCTTTTGTCACTCTTGAATCACCATGTTGGCATCCATGGCACTGCACTTAAGTGGTTTGAATCCTACCTATCTAATAGAACCTTTTCTGTAATGATTGGTGACATGTCTTCTTCTAGTGCCTCTCTCTCCTGTGGGGTCCCACAGGGCTCTATCCTTGGCCTTATTCTGTTTTCATTATATATGCTGCCACTCGGGTCAATAATAGCCAGGCACAACATGTCTTTCCACTGTTATGTGGAGGATTTGCAGCTTTATTTACCCTTTGAACCCAAAATAAACTAACTCACAAAGTGTTCTATTGGACTGCATCACTGACATTAAGTTGTGGTTAAGCCAAAATTTTCTCCACTTAAATGAAGAAAAAACAGAATGTATTGCATTTGGGGATACTGTAACGACTGGCTTTGGTACCCTCTCTTTAAGGCTCAGTTCAGCTGTCAGAAATTTGGGGGTGATTTTTGACAGCCATTTAAAATTTGATAAACAGATTAACAATGTGGTCAAGATGAGCTTTTATCAATTACGTCTGTTATCCAAAGCCAAACCTTTCCTGAGCCGTCATGATCTTGAGATAGCCATCCATGCTGTAGTCACGTCTCGACTTGATTACTGCAATGCACTTTATGTTGGCATCTCTCAGTCTTCTCTCGGCCGCCTTCAACTTCTGCAAAATGCAGCGGCCCATCTTTTGACCAACAGACCTAGGCAAGAGCACATTACTCCGATCCTTTTTTCACTTCATTGGCTTCCAGTCCATTTTAGAATTAATTTTAAACTTTTGCTTTTTGTTTTTAAAGCTCTTAATGGCCTTGCTCCAGTTTATATGTCTGAGATTTTGACTGTCCGTGACCAAGGCAGGGCTTTGAGGTCATCCAGTCAGCTTTTGCTGGATGTGCCCAGGTTAAGGTATAAACATTGGGGTGACCGAGCCTTTTCTGTTGTCACCCCCAGGCTCTGGAATAATCTCCCCCCTGACCTACGTGCTATCTCTGACCTGACCCTTTTTAAATCAGAACTTAAGACATATTTGTTTAGGATGGTTTTTAATACCCAGTAGTGGTGATATTTGTCTCAGCATTTGTTTTTATTTCATTCTCATTTTTAGGTATTTATTCTTATTTCTTTGTTTATGTTATTTGTTTTTAATGCTGTGTGTGTTTTTAATGCTGTTTAATTTTCTGTAAAGCATTTTGGTCACCTATGGGTTGTTTTAAAGGGCTATATAAATAAAGCGCATTACATTATTTGATCAGTCTCATAATCTGGGTGTCAGTTCTTGACAGTGAGTGATTCTGGAGTCTGGGCAAAGAACGCACACCTGTACTCAGTTTAGTAGTTTTAATAAAGAGAAGCAAAGTGATAATAGACATCTGTATAGCTTGTAAAATGGAGAGATAACCAAAGGTAGCATTAACAGAGGTAATTTTGCATATATGAAGAAAGAGCAATATTTACATCTTTACATGTCTTGCATATGTGAAATAAGGCTGAAATGTGAGACACTGCCTCCTTAAAGTTCTGAGATCCAGCCCTGATAATCCTAACAAAATTCAAGGCCTATTAAAGCATTACTTTTATGAAAAGTGCTCCAACAGTCTTTGACAAGCTTATTCGAGTTTCCAATACTCCTAAACTTAATGGTCTTAAATCAGCTTGGGAGAAAGATATCGGGGCTCATATTGAACAACAGCAATAGAACAAAATAACATCTGGATGGCATACTGTCACCTGAGAAGTTCAGACACAATTTATTGATTATAAAATCCTGAACCAATGCTACTGGACTCCAAGCACAATGGCTAGACTTAAAGTAAAAGAAAAAGACTGGTGTTGGCAATGTCATAACGAAGCTGGAACAAGCTAGTACATATCTTTTATGGTTGTAACACTGTGCAAGATTTTTAGGATAAAATCACCTTGTTTTTGTAAAAAATGTTTAATCTTTCCATCACTAAGAACCCAGGACTGCGCATGTTGGAAATTATCCCTCTTAAGATGTGTGAACATAACAGTGGTGCCATTTGGCAATGTTTACTGGATGTAGAATTGTTGTTGGACAATGGAAAACAACATCACTAGTATCATTTAAAAATGGGACAGAAATAATGTCGAAAATAGCAAGTTATGAACGTGTCACCTACAGACTCTCAGAAAATCAAGCCTTATTTTGGAAAATATGGAGCCCATTTTTGAACTGTATCAACAACAGATAATGTCTGAATCTATGAACTGATCTCACATGTTCTTCATATGAACAAATGAAATGTAGAATGAGTTTATGGCTAATTATGTAAGTTTTTTGTTCTGTTTTGTTAAAGAGATGGGGTGGGAGGGGCTGGGCAGATGATGTCACTAATGCAAAGGTTTTTTTCTTTCATTGCTTTTGACACCCTTGTATGATGTATTATACTATAAACATCAATAAGGAAAAAAATAAGGCGGAAATGTGATTGTATGGCTGAATGGAGAATTGGTGAGATGACAATAGCGACAAAAATTAAGTATAACACAAAGCTTTTTTTGCATTGCCGGGAAGCTGCTTTGTTCAACAGCGTCCTGCACTCACTACATGAATGTGTACTGAGTGTAAGGAGCAGAGACCGACACACCAACTGCTGATTTGTACAGCAGTTGTCTCTCTCATGTTCTCATCAGTTCAGTCAGTAAGCGTACTTAAGAGCAGTGAAGGAGTGAGCCCGGCACGTTCAGTTCAGCTGCATTTTGCAGTTCAGTGAGTGTCAGGCAGTTAGAGCTCCAGTACAACACTGAGTGATTCGGTGTAGGAATCTTTAGAACAGATTTTTTTAGTGATTCAGTACATTTTAGTGAACTGTGGATCCCATCACTTCCGCCCACTCTGCCTGCTGTGGTGGAAGGGAGGGGTCACCACTTGTGCTGTGGTGTTGCTTTCAGCAAGTTTCATGCCAAAGGCCGAGTCTGGGGATTTTTCTTTTGGGTGGGGTGGGGGGCGTTGGATGGAGGCTACCCCATTCAGTATAATTGCATCTCTACATAATTATACTGAATGTTGAAAATATTGTAATGTCGGGGCCGTGTTAAGGGAGGCAGGGATTTCCCCAGCATGCTTTGCAGCAGAGAACGTTACTTTGTGTGTGTATTTAATGTGATTACTGAGTTATTATACTGCTGGTATAACTGCGTTATAATGACCCAGCAGTGTTTATAGGCAGGATTAGGGCGAGATGTATCACGTGTGTGTAACCATGATTGAAACGGGGGTCTGGGAGGATGACCCCCCCTCCTGTCTGTTCTCAGTGGTGTGTTTGAATAAAGCCTGTTGTGTTGCAACCATCTGCTCCTCTTCTTTGTGTGAACCTCGCCTACGTCACAACATAAATGGCCAAACAAAAGGGAACTTTGGACATTAAAGTGAAAGGGGCAGGTGCTCAAGCCCCCAAAGCCCCCCCTCTGCACATGTACGCTGAGGAAATGATCCACCTTCTCCCTTGAGACTCACTGCCAGCTGCTCCCACACAGGACCGGAGAACAGCTGTTCTCTCTTTCTTCTCTATCCCCTCACCCCCCCAGCCAGTCGCAGCAGGTGACTGCCCCTCCCTGAGCCTGGTTCTGCTGGAGGTTTCTTCCTGCTGAAAGGGAGTTTTTCCTCGCAACCGTCACCAAGCGCTGCTCAAAGGGGATCGCCTGAATGCTGGGGTCTTTCTGCTATTGTGGGGGTTTTCCCTACAGTTGAAAGTGCTATGAGATTTTTTTTTTTTTTAATTTTGTATACTTTATTAATCCCTAGAGGGAAATTCAGGAAATCCACGTGGATGGATGAGGCAGCTACGGTACGACGCCGTCCCTCCATCATTCACACACACATTCACACATAGGGCCACTTTAGAGTCTCCAATTAGCCTAACCTGCATGTTTGTCGCCTGTGGGAGGAAACCGGAGTACCCAGGGAGAACCCTCCCAGACAAGGGGAGAACATGCAAACTCCACACAGAACAGTCACTAATGGTCGGGGGTGGGATTGAACCCGTGACCTTCTTACTGTTGTGTGATGACTTGTTGTGAAATGGCATTATATAAATAAATTTGAATTGAATTGAATAATTTGTTAATCTTTCTTGTAAAATTGTTACTTTTTTCTTGCAAATTTGCTAACTTTTTTGTAATTTTGGAACTTTCTCATATTTGCTACTTTTTTTTAATAAAATCTTGCAACTTTTTTCATAAAATTGTTACTTTCTCCTTGTAGATTTGCTATTTTCTTGTAAATCTGTGACTTTTTTCTTGTCCAATCTTTCCAGATTTTCTTCGTAAATTTGGAACTCTCAAAAAAATTTCAACTTTTTTTTACTCTGTAAACTTACAGCTTTTCCTCTTAAATTTGGGACTTTTTTCTCATAAACTTTCAATTTATGTATTCATATATTTGCTACTTTCTTGCTAATTTAAAACTTTTTGTATTTTTTTCCTCATAAATTTATGACTTATTTTCTTGTAAATTTGCTAAATTTTCTTGTAAGTTTATTACTCTTTTCAAGAATTTTACCATTTTTTTCTTCTAAGTTTGTGACTTTTCTCATAAATTTTAATTTTTTTCTCATAAATTTGTCACTTTTTTCTCATAAATTTGGTACTTCATTGCATAATTTTCCCCATGGCACCAGAGTTCCTGAAACCTGCTCTCACATATTAAACCCATGCAGAGCCCATATGGGTTTAGTTTAGTTTCTTGGTTTATTTGTCAGGGACGATATACAGAAAAGAAAACATTAAACACAGAGTAAAGATGCTTTGTACCAGATTCTAGCGTTCTCACTAATTTCCATCTGTAGTCCCTGAGGCAGGCAGGAAGATATTAAAAGAAAAACAGCACATATAGAAACCAATTCAGGTCGGGTTTCAGAATCTGTTGTCCCTGAAACAAGCAGGGAGTAAGTTTAAAGGCAGAAAGCAAGTAAACGCATTACCTGCTCACCTGTGCCACAGGTACAGTGCATCTGGAAGGTATTCACAGCACTTCACTTTTTCCACATTTTATGTTACAGCCTTATTCCAAAAGGGTTTAAATTCTTTTTTTCTTTCATCAAAACTCTACACACAATACCCCATAATGACAATGTGAAAAAAGTCTTTATTTTTTTTAGATTTTTGCAAATTTATTAAAAAGAAAAAACTAAGAAATCACATGTACATCAGTATTCACAGCCTTCACCATGAAACTCAAAAGTGAGCTCAGGTTCATCCTGTTTCCACTGATCATCCTTGAGATGTTTCTACAGCTTAACTGGAGTCCAGCTGTGGTAAATTCAGTTGATTGGACATGATTTGGAAAGGCACACACCTGTCTATATAAGGTCCCACAGTTGACAGTGCATGTCAGAGCACAAACCAAGCATGAAGTCAAAGGAATTGTCTGTAGACCTCTGAGACAGGATTGTTTGAGGCACAAATCTGGGGAAGGGTACAGAAAAATTTCTGCTGCTTTGAAGGTCCCAATGAGCACCGTGGCCTCCATCATCAGTAAATGATAGACGTTTGGAACCATCAGGACTCTTCCTAGAGCTGGCCAGCTGTCTAAACTGAGTGATCAGGGGAGAAGGGCCTTAGTCAGGGAGGTGACCAAGAACCCGATGGCCACTCTGTCAGAGCTCCAGCATGTCTCTGTGGAGAGAGGAGAACCTTCCAGAAGGACAACCATCTCTGCAGCAATCCACCAATCAGGCCTGTATGGTAGAGTGGCCAGACAGAAGCCACTCCTTAGTAAAAGGCACATGGCAGCCTGCCTGGAATTTGCCAAAAGTCACCTGAAGGACGTTCAGACCATGAGAAACAAAATTCTCTGGTCTGATGAGACAAATATTGAACTCTTTGGTGTGAATGCCAGACCTCATGTTTGGAGTAAACCAGGCACCGCTTATAACCACGGCAATGGTGGTGGGAGCATCATGCTGTGGGGATGTTTTTCAGCGACAGGAATTGGGAGACTAGTCAGGATAGAGGAAAAGATGAATGCAGCAATGTACTGAGACATCCTGGATGAAAACCTGCTCCAAAGCGCTCTTCACCTCAGACTGGGGCGACAGTTCATCTTTCAGCAGGACAATGACCCTAAGCACATAGCCAAGATATCAAAGGAGTGGCTTCAGGACAAGCTCCCCCCCTGAGCTTTCTAGTCAGCACTTTCTGAACTTTTTCAGTCTTAAAATTTTATCTATTAGAGATGAAATCAGTCAGATTCTTCCTACTCTAGTACATTAACTACTACAACTCCCTCAATTGATATCTGCTTAGATAAGTTTACTCCAATCGACCTCTTAGAGATGGATAAAATAATTTCCTCATCTAAGTCTCCATCTTGCCTTTTGGACCCTATTCCTTCCAGGTTATTTAAAATTATCGTCCCAATTATTGGTAGCAGTATTCTTCTTATAATTAATTCTTCTTTAACTCTGGGCTATGTACCACTGGCTTTTGAAACTGCTGTAATTAAACCCTTACTCAAAAAACCGACACTCAATCCAGGAGTTTTGGCCAATTATCGACCAATCTCTAATCTCCCTTGGAAAGAGTTGTTGCTGCACAATTATCTGACCATTTTCAGGGAGTTGGTTTGTTTGAGGTGTTTCACTCTGGATTCAGAGCTCATCACAGCACTGAAACTGCCTTAGTGAAGGTCTCTAATGACCTCCTGACTGCATCTGATAATGGACTTGTCTCTGTTCTTGTTCTTTTAGATCTCAGTGCAGCCTTTGACACTATCGATCATGCCATTCTACTTGATAGATTAGAACACTTTGTTGGACTGAGTGGAACACCGTTGCAGTGGTTTAGATCTTATTTGTCTGATAGATTTCAGTTTGTTCACATCAATGATGAATTTTCTTCCAACTTTAAGCTCAGTCACGGAGTTCCACAGGGGTCTGTGTTGGGCCCTACTCTCTTTAGTTTATATATGCTCCCGTTAGGCAATATCATCAGAAAGCACTGTATACATTTTCACTGTTACACAGACAACACACAACTATACCTGTCAAAGAAGCCCGATGATTTTAATCAATTAGCCAAGTTAGATGCCTGTCTTAAGGACATCAAAGCTTGGCTGACTTGTAATTTTCTACTATTAAACTTTGATAAGACTGAAGTCATTCTTGTTGGTCCAAAACATCTTAGAAATTCCTTTTCAAATTATGCCCTTAATTTAGATGCCGCCACTCTCACTCTGAACAGTTCTGTGAGGAACCTTGGAGTTATTTTTGATCAAGATTTGTCCTTTAACTCACATATTAAAACTGTTTCTAAGACTGCCTCCCATCATCTGCGCAATATTGCCAAGATCAGGAGCATCTTGTGTAGCATCATCTCACTTTGGCTCAGCAATAATTATTCTTCTGCTTAAAGACATTTTCGTTTCACCCAGGAGTAAGACAAAGAAATGGATTTTCTCCCCTTCCTTTGTTAAAACCAACCTAAGGAATTTCCCCAATGTCTGGCTATGCTTTTATTGCCCCCATAAAACATGCAACAGACCTGGCCTACACAGATCCACAACTCAGTTAATTCCCTTAAACTCTGGAAACGCTGGATTTAACCAGTGAATTTTAAAGTGCATTATTACAAACTCAATTCTAAACCTCCTTCTTTTCAGAACTATGAAAGGCAAATAAATGGACTCTGATGTCTTTAATGTGGAAAATCAATAATATGTGTGAAATGCATTAATCTGTGATTTTATATATATGCATGTTAAAAATGTTTAAATTAATGTTTATTCCTGCATGTTGATTTAGAAGCACTGCTTATAATTTATACTAATCACTAAAGTTATCTTAGTTTAATACATAAGGGGAAATATTAACTTCCAGTATGTATCAAAGTTTTGCCTCTAAAACCATGTGACTCCAGCAGCCAATCTCGGCATGACAGCAATTCTTCATCCCAGAGCTCCAGACAATAGACTGTTTGTTCATTGGATGGAAAGTTCATCGGGCCTCCCACGAAGGACTCTCATTGGCTGAGATCCCAGAAGCCCGCGAAGCTCAACAGAACTTATAAACAACAGAGAGACCCCTGCTTCAGTCTCTCTTCCCCTTTGGCTCTCTTCACGGATTGGCTCTTTTCTTTTTTTTTTCTCGCCACTGGTCCGTCTCTCTCTATTGTCTACACACAGCAAGGAAGAACAAAGGACCGTCTGAACAAAGACTTCGACCACGTGTCGCTTTTCTGAACACAGAGCAGGTAACTCGTAATTTGTTTATGTAACTTTGTATCTTAATGTCTTTTTCTTTTTCTCTTAAATACCTAGGAATCCCTATTTCTTTGAGCTCAATTATTAATCGGAGTTAAACTCCAATTTTTATTCATCACTTTTTCTTTGTTAAACTTTCTGTAAAATCACAGTTTGTTTAATTTTAATGTAAACTTTAATCTTGACTTTATTTTTATATTTTTCTTGACCAAGCACCCACCAGAAGCTATTATTTTATCTAAAGTCCAAAAGTTTTTTTTTTCTCTTCTAATTTGAAATCTGATCAGATATCTTTAATTATTCCCGAAGACCTGCAGTGCTTGTCTACCAGGAAGAAAAGACGCAGCTCTCCACATCATGCGCAGGCTGAGGAATCAGCACGCTTCTGCAGCATCTCAACCATCAAGATCCAACTTACGATCTCATGAATATCATTCATCGTCAAGAGAATATTTGCGGGACAAATATTCTGGGTTTTGCCCCTGAACAACACTTCAAAACTTCATGAGGACGACTACAGAACCATCATCGAACAAGGCTCACGTGAGCTGCAAACTTTTAATTCATCTGCTGAATTAAACGTCTGAGGTTCGGTAATAATTTGTGTATCTAATCAGATGCAAATTGAGAAGCCCTTAACATAACTCTTCTTTTCATTAAAATTCCGTTTTTATTTTCTTAAGATGAATCAAGGACTTTTTCCACATAATTAGTAAACTTTCTCCATAAATTTGCGTTGTTTCCATAATCTGTTAACACAAACTGATAGAAATTGGTTTCTCAGTTTAACCTTGGTTCCGAAAATATTGACATTGTTAATCTATCATTTACAAGATTGATTTTATGATTAATGAAATTACTGCAATGTCTGTTAATCATTTCGTTTAATAAATATTTAAAAATGAGAGAAGTTGTTGAGAATTTATTTCATTCTGAGTCTGTTCAAGCACAGGTATCGAATTCACGGAAAATTTTTGAGACTGATTATTGATTAATTTATTGAGTGATTAAACAGGTATAAAGTGAAATTAAAGATTAAATTGCTTCTTAAAGATAGAAGCTGGTGCTCCTTACGAGTGTTATTAACTTTTCTGATGTATTTGAAATGAGATTTGATCTCAGATTCCAATACATCAATATAAATTAAATAATTCATACCTGATCATATTCATATTTATTAATACTCCCTATTTCCTCCTATACTTGTCTCTGAATGATGCTGAGAACTGATGTAATCACTCTTGTTTTGTTTTTCTTTTGAATTCTTGGATGGAATATGGGTGGGCAATATAAGCTGTGGCTTCAGCCATCACCCATTTCGGATAACTTATGTTGAACTGTATAATCAGAGGAGTTATTGTTAATGTGACCTTGTTGGATTTTTTTCCCCTTTGTTATATTATTCTGTTTCTTTTTTAATCTTTACTTTTAATCTATCTGAAATAAAGATTCATTCATTCATTCAACTGATTCACGCCTTTGTCAGCTCTCGATTAGATTATTGTAATTCGCTATTATCTGGTTGTCCTAAAGTATCTTTGAAAAATCTTCAGTTGATTCAAAATGCTGCTGCTAAAGTTTTAACTGGTTCTAGAAAAAGAGATCATATCTCCCCGGTTCTGTCCTCCCTTCACTGGTTTCCCATTGAATTCAGAATCAAGTTTAAAATCCTTCTTCTTCCTTTCAAAGCTCTTAATAATCAGCCCCCCCAATATATAAAATATCTGATATTACCTTACCATCCTAATAGAGCATTACGCTCCCAAAATGCTGGCTTACTTGTGGAGCCCAGAATCTCCAAAAATACAGTGGGAGGCAGAGCCTTCTGCTACCAAGCCCCTTCTCTCTGGAACCAATTACCACTCTGGGTCTGGGAGTCAGACTCGATCTCTGTTTTTAAGAACAGGGTAAAATCCTTCCTTTTTAATATAGCTTACGTTTAAGGAGGGATTTTGTGTCTCTTAACCCCACTTTTGTCCTGTTGTTATTTGATCCATATTGCTGGCTGACCTCCAATATTGTACTTGGCATCTTACTGTTATGTTCTTTATTTCTGTCCTCTCCATCCTCCCTATCCCCTCACCACCAGCCAGTCGCAGCAGATGACTGCCCCTCCCTGAGCCTGGTTCTGCTAGAGGTTTCTTCCTGCCAAATGGGAGTTTTTCCTCTCCACTGTTGCTAAGTGCTTGCTCATAGGGGATCATCTAGTTGCTGGGTTTTTCTGAGACTGTGTGGTTTTTTCTGCACTGTGATGCCACGAGACGGCTTCTGTTGTGATGTGGTGCAGTATAAATAAAGCTGAATTGAATTGAATTGAATTGAATTTCAACTTTGTGAATGTCCAAAGTGGCCCAGCCAGAGCCCAGACTTGAATCCAGTTGAACATCTCTGGAGAGATCCGAAAATGTCTGTGCACCGACGCTTCCCATCCAACCTGATGGAGCTTGAGAGGTGCTGCAAAGAGGAATGGGCCAAACTGCCCAACGACAGGTGTGCCAAGCTGGTGGCATCACATTCAAAAAGACTTGAGGCTGTAATTGCTGCCAAAGGTGCATCAACAAAGTATTGAGCAAAGGCTGTGAATAATTTGCTCTTGGGGTTATACAGTGTGTGAATGTGTGTGTGAATGGGTGGATAGCAGGATCTGTAAAGCGCTTTGGTCATCAAGAGATGAGAATAAAAGCGCTATGTAAATGAATGCCATTTACCATTTACTTATATACATGTGATTTCTTAGTTTTTTATTTTTAATAAATTTTCAAAGATCTCAAAAAAAACTTTTTTCACGTTGTCATTATGGGGTATTGTGTGTAGAGTTTTGAAGGAAAAAATGAATTTAATCCATTTTGGAATAAGGCTTTAACATAACAAAATGTGGAAAAAGTGAAGCGCTGTGAAGACTTTCTGGATGCACTGTAAAGTCAATGTGGGCAAACACAGGTGAGATCAATACAGCACCCACAGACAAGCCCACATGGGACCCATAAGACAGCCCAGTTTTAACCTCTGGCAGGGCCAACATGGGCATGCTGGCTGGGTTAAGTCCCAAAAAAAAGCAAACTCATTCAACCGTCTTTTTTTTTTATAAAACCTCGGCTTGCCCAATGCCCCTAAAACTAGTTTGGAGTACTTTTTGTGGACATGTTGGTCCGGCTGCCTCGACTGATGGAAATGTGTCTCTTGAGGCTTGGGAAGCGTTTCAGCAGCATCTGTCTGACATAGTTCTGGAATTTTTTTCCAACAAACGTGTAAAAAATGGGACTGACGCAAAAGTAAAAGTAGGCCATGTTACGAGTAATCTGAAGGGCATATCCCTGTTTCTGTGTTTTCTGACAGTCATTAGGTTCATCATCCATCAGCATTACAATGTTGAAAGGGGTCCAGCACGTGAAAAACAACAGAACAATGATGAATATCAATCTGACTGTCTTGAACCTGGTAACAATGTTTGATGACATGACAGTAATCGTGATTCGAGTGTAGCAGTAAATTATAACAACCAAAGGAAAGATCAGGAAGAGGAAAAGTTGAAGGTAAAATCCAGATGTTCTCAGCTGGTCCACATCAATATAAGGAAGACTGCGAGGATACTCATCACATAGGATTTTGTTTTCAATACTGTAGAAAAAAGTGTTCTGGAGAATCATTGGCCTGATGCACGCCAAGCCACTGATCAGCCACACCACAGTGGAGGAGATCACAGCATACCTCCGACTTCTTACTCGTGAGGCTCCCAGTGAGTACACAACTGCAAGGTGACGGTCAAATGTCAGGAGAGTTAGAAAAAGGACTGAACTATAGAAGCCAAGGTAGTAAATGCTGCCAACAATCTTGCACATGACTGTGCCAAAAATCCAGTTGGAGAGCTGCATGTAGACACCAATGAAGGGAAGGCTGGTTATGAAGATTAGAGACGACAGCACCAGGTTCAGCAGCAAGATGTTAGTGACCGTAGTCAACTTCTCAAATCTACAAAGAAAACAATAACAAAGTTTAAATTACTACATTTTCAGGGAATAAGCATTTCAGCACTGGGGCAGCATGGTGGTGCAATGGTTAGCACTGCCGCAGCACAGCAACTCACCCTTGGCCGGGGGATCCTGGGTTCAATCCCAGCCCCCGACCAACAGTGATCTGTGTGGAGTTTGCATGTTCTCCCCGTGTCTGCGTGGATTTACTCCGGGATTTCTCCGGTTTCCTCCCACATGCCAAAAACATGCAAGTTAGGTTAATTGGCATCAAACTGGGGATTCTAAATTGTCCTTAGGTCTGACTGCGAGAGTGAATGGTTGTGTGTCTCTCTGTGTTGGCCCTGCGATGGACTGGCGATTTGTCCAGGGTGGACCCTGCCTCTCACCCAAAGATGCTGGGATAGGCTTCATCCCCCCCCCCCGTGACCCAAAAAGGATTAAGCGGAAGAAGATGGATGGATGGATGAAGCATTTCATGGCCGTATACAATGTTGTATTTAAGGGACCATCAGGAGTATAGAATGTAACTCCATCCATAGCCACCCTATGTTTCCATGGCACAGTAAAGTAGTTCTATGCTTAAACCCTAATTCAGGCATTTCTGACCACTTCTCTTTTACACGCCTGGGAAGTATTGGCTACAGTATGTAGACTCTGAAATGATAGGTGGCAATATGCTCCTTGTTGGAGTTGGAGCTTTTTTCATCATCAGCGGAGCCAAAAATCAACCAGAAATGATCGACATTTCATAATCAACTTAGAGATATAAACTGTCCATTTGTTTCCATTGACTGGAATAATTAAGATGCAAACTTTTATAGGAAACAACCTCATTTTTAAAGGGTATGAATATACTGAGCATAAGCAACACAGTGTTGAATATGAAACCGATCCTGAAAATCACTTTTTCAACAGTATAAAACATCAGTGTAAATACTTTAGCTCAGACCAACTAAAAAATACAATTTCTGACCAATCATTGTCAATCATACACTTTAATAGTAGAAGTCTCAACATGAATTTTTCCAAAATCCAGGACAGTTTGTTGCAATATAACACAAATTTTTCTGCTGTTGCAATTTCTGAGACTTGGCTAAAAAATGACCAACTTCATACAGTGCAAATGAGAGGCTATGATTTATATTCCACAAGCAGGTCAAAAAAAAGGGGTGGTGGTGTTGCTTTATATACCAGGTCCTGCTACCAAAGGCAAGTTGTAGAAAATATGTCTTTTGAAATGGAAAACATCATGGAGTGTGTAACTGTGGAATTAATTACAACTACAAAAAACATAAGTTGTATTTATAGAGCACCGGGTACCGATATTGACATTTTCAAAGAAAAATTGTCTGAGCTTTTCAGTGCAGTAGGTAATAAGAAGCTGGTATTTATTTGTGGAGATTTCAATATTGACTTATTAAATCCAAATGACCATATCCAAATAAGTGAATTCATAAATTCCATGTTTTGTCTGGGTTTCTACCCTTCAATAACATACCCCACTAGAATAACAACACATTCAGCAACGCTTATTGATAACATTTTCACAAATGTCACTGAGGGGAATGTAACTGCTGGTCTTATTATCAATGACGTGACAGACCATCTGCCTGTTTTTGTTTCTTCACACACTGGTGGAACACAGAACGTTGAAATAGATCAGGTTTTTAAACAACTTGTAACAGAAACCGCAATCAACAATCTTAGAAATGATCTAAAAATACAAGACTGGAGCAGTGTTTATGTTGACGACATTGATACAGCATATGGAGAATTTGTCTCTATTTTATCACAACTATATAATAAACACTGCCCTCTAGTGGTAAAGGAAACTAAAGTTAAATACAGAGATAAGTCTTGGATCACCAAAGCCTGTTTTCCACTAGCCCAGCACACCTCAGTACGGCTCGATTCACTTCAGTACGGCTCGGAATGCTTCTGTCTCCATTAGCACGGTGTTGTGCTTGTGCTGTGATGGTTTGTGTAAGCGAGGCAGCGGCAGATTCCCAGCGAGGCGGGGCCACACTCCCGTGACGTTACGCACCCGACTGAGTCC
Organism: Pholidichthys leucotaenia; assembly: GCA_020510985.1. Classification (NCBI taxonomy): domain Eukaryota; kingdom Metazoa; phylum Chordata; class Actinopteri; order Cichliformes; family Pholidichthyidae; genus Pholidichthys; species Pholidichthys leucotaenia. Next base: position 64,231,367 of record CM035844.1, on the reverse strand, counting down.
TTATTTACACGAGACAAAAAATGGAGGATCCAAGGATTATTGCCTTGCTCGCTCTGTGGTTTTATCTCACAATTAATTTTATCTCATAATTAAGCTGCAACAACACAAGTCACTTTTGTTTTGAATTAACTGCCAAATGACCTAGAAATAATGAGCTGAAACTTGTTTTTATTCGTATTAAATAATGAGACAGTGGCACACTGGCCAACACCAAATTGTATTATTTTTTACATCCTAGGGCATTTTGGATGTACTGAATTAAAAAAATTCATGTTTTTCACCTTCAGGTCAACGTTTGGAACAACAGTATTATTATTTTCCGTTTAGATGATGCTACACTCCTTCTAAAGTATTGTAAATCTCTGAATTTGGAATGCCGATAGAACATTCAATTTACATATACTTGTACCTACTTTGACTTGGTGCTAATTTTTTATGATATTTCAATAAAAAGAACAGAAAGCTTACAAAAAGATTTGTTTTTTGGTCTAGTTAAAAATTACATTACCTTTACAATGGTTGACCCCCTGACAGGATGATCAGTATCATTTTCATCAGACTAGGCAATGGAATTTCTATGTAATTATACTGTTTTATAATTCAGTGTTATAACAGACAAACCACACTTTCCAAAACAATTCCATTTTATTATATACAAAATATTAAAATAAAAAAAAACTTTGCAACACAACATGAAGTTTAATCGACATTTTATACATGCCGACCACTGAGTGCCTCTACACCAGCTTCCCAAACTGGGTCACGAAGGCTCGGTTGAATGAAGCCGTCCCTGCCAGCTCTGGGTCAGGAAGGCTCGGTTGAATTAATCCGTGCGAGCTGTCGCGGCGGACGCGTGGGATGATTCTACAAGGAAAATGCTCACAATAAAATACAGCACGAAAGTGCAAGATATACAGAAAAGACAACAGTTTTTAACAAGAATACATAAGCTTATTTCAGCGTATTGTTCACATGAATAATTAAAATAAAAGCTTTAGTCCGCAGTGTGCTGCAATAAAGCAGCGATCCATCCACAAATGAACAGCTTTTTTATTGCATAAATAAACTGAGCGTCTTACCGAATATATTTGCGAAAAAACGCACAATAAAAAAAAAATTAAAACTCACCGTTAAAGGACTCCGATGTCGAGACCTCCCGGTATATTTTTTCATTCCGGGCGGCTCCGTCTAACTCGCGCTGGATACGTTTGTCTGACAATGCAGTGAGCAGACACTGCACCTCCTTATTGGTCCATGGAACACCCTTATTACGCGAAGCCATTTTTGATAGAGAATAAATGAAAATAGCACAGCAATACACTGAAAATAAACCGCCAACAGTGGTTGCGTGCTGAGTAAAGGCGGTCGTGAAGATTCTTTTTTTTCCAAAAACTTTATTGAGAAGGTCGTGAAGATTCGGTAGAAGAGGAGGAGGAGAGGGGCGGTTACAACCTGACCAATCAGCGCCGGTTACGACCTGACCAATCAGCGGCGACCAGTCTGTTAACGTCACAACACGGCACAGCTCAGCACTGCTGTACCCTGCCCTGGAGCGGGGCTGAGAATCGCGGCTGTTAAACCGTGTTGGGGCTAGTGGAAAAGCGTACAAAGCGTGCTGAGCCGCCCCGTGTCGCGCTAAAGCGTACTAGTGGAAAAGGGCCTCAAGGGCCTACAAAATGCTTGTAAAAAGAGAAACTTGTTATTCAAAATGTTTCTGAAATTAAGAACTGTGGAAGCAGAAAAGAAATACAAGACTTATAAAAATAAACTCATTAGTATTTTAAGATTGAGTAAAAAAACATATTACAGTAAATTACTGGAAAATAACAAAACTGATACATGTAATATATGGAAGGTGTAAAATAATGTAACAAAGAGAGGGAAACTAAATTCCAACCACATCTCTTATTTAAATTCAGAAAATGGAATAATCAATGAAAATAGCTTGATCTCCAACACGTTTAATGAATATTTTGTTAATATAGGAAAAAAGATCACCAACTCCACTGTATCATCAGCAAATACAAGTGGCGCTGACATTGTTGTCAACATAAATGCTTACTCTGTGGAAATGTGTAAATGACGAGGCAAGGTTTTGTCTCAAGGCATGTTTTATTACACATTCGCCATCATCGATCAAGTTGAAAAAGAGGAACTCTCAAACAAATTTGTTTCTTATATACCCAGGCTTTCACAGCTCACAAATCACAATGCGTTTCCTCTTTAATCCTTCAGCCTCCCCCTCTCCGTCCTTGGCCAACAAAGGGTCCCCTACACAGTCTCTAGACACACAAAGGATCCTCCCAAGGCCGTCTCCTGCATAACAAGGACTACACTTTCACACCCTCCTGTTATCTCCAAGGAGACTCAGTTCTTTGTTCTATTCTGAGATGTGAGGCATAAAGTAATACACATGTGTGGCCACATGACCCCCGCCCCCGCCAAACATCTAAGATGGAACAACAGAATAACAGTCTGCATGTCATGATAAAATCATTACACATCAGCCCACGTGCTGCTTGGGCCTCAGTCTTCTCCCGTATCTGCTGTAAGCAGGATTCACCACCTCTGCGGCGCCGTCATGCTGGGGAGCTGCTGTCTGGGGGTGAAAACTGTTTGTCAGTCCCTGTGGGTGTTCTGGGGAATTTCCCCGAGGGGGTCTACCGCGCCGAGGGGCCCTGGCCAACAGCACCTGCTCGTGCGCCACCACAAAAGCGGGTTTGAGTTTGTTTATGCCAATCTTTTCCCTACTGCCCCCCAAATCTAGCAAAAAATGCTTGTCCCTTGTTTCCAGCACTCTGAATGGTCCATCATAAGGTGGTCGCAGCGGGGGGCGATGAGCATCGTGTCTGACAAAAACAAACTCCACGTTTTTCAAAGTTTTGGGCACAAAAACGCGCGGAAAACTGTGGTAAACAGGGCCGGGCAGCGTGCCCGATTCCATGCCACGCTGCAACAGCTGAGACGGGGAGCTGTCTGGCGCAGGATTATCTGGGAGAAACTCCCCGGGCAGCCGAAGTGGCTGTGTGAAAACTAGCTCAGCCGGGGAGGCTTCTAAATCCTCTTTAGGTGCGGAACACAACCCCAATAAAACCCACGGTAGCCTGTCTACCCAATTTGCATCCGTCAGTGACGCTCTGAGAGCCACTTTCAGCGACCTATGAAAACGTTTGCATAACCCATTAGCCTGTGGATTGTATGCGGTTGTGCAGTGGATCGCTACACCCAGGCTGCGAGCCATTGCTGACCAAAGTTCGGAAACAAATTGCGGACCTCTGTCGGACATAATGTCCGACGGGACTCCAAAACGCGCCACCCATGCTGTTAAAAAAGCGCGCGCCACCTCCTCGGCTGTGGTTGACACCAGGGGAACCACTTCAGGCCAGCGCGTGGTGCGGTCCACCATTGTCAGAAGATGTGTGCACCCCTGTGATGGCAGAAGGGGGGCCACGAGGTCCACGTGAACATGATCGAACCTCTTAGCCGGGATGTGAAACGGCTCCAAAGGAGCCCTTGTGTGTCTGTGTACCTTGGCACGTTGACATGCCACGCAGGCTGCAGCCCACTCTTTAACTTGTTTACGAAGGTTCAGTCACACAAATTTCTCTCCTACCATTTTGACTGACCCGCGCACTCCCGGGTGCGCCAAATAATGGATCGAGTCAAAAACGCGGCGGAGCCACACGGCCGGTACCACGGGACGCGATCGCCCCATGGAGACATCGCAGATTAGGGGGGGGCATGCCATCTTGCAGCACCCTGTTCTCCAGCTTTAACCCTGTTGGTCCAGACTGGAGCGCGCACACATCCGCGTCACCGACCTGCTCCGCGGCCATGGCTGCGTAATCTATCTCTACACGGACTGGGGCCGCCACGGCGCGCGAGAGACAGTCTGCCACTACATTCAGCTTACCCGCCACATGCTGAATATCGGTAGTAAACTCTGAGATGGCGGCCTGCTGTCTCTGCTGCCAGCCTGACCACGGTTCCAAAACCTTGGCCATCGCGAAAGTTAACGGCTTATGGTCCATGAATGTGGTGAAACCGCGTCCTTCCAGCCAGAACTGAAAGTGGTGAATGGCCAAGTGGAGGGCTAACAACTCCCTGTCGAACGCGTTGTATTTACGTTCACTATCATGCAAAGTCTTGCTGAAAAAGGCTGCCAAGCCCCGGCTACATGCTGCTCCACGACCGCCCCTATGGCCACATCTGACGCGTCGGTAGTGAGCGCTATGCGGGCCGTTGGGTCCGGGTGCGCCAACAACGCAGCGTTTGCCAGGGCTGTTTTGACCTCCGAGAATGCTCGCTCTCGCTCCGGAGACCATTTGATCTTATTCGCGGGTTTTTGTTTTTTGAGCACGGCGTACAATGGTTGCATGAGCTGTGCTGCGCGGGAGAGGAAACGGTTATAAAAATTCACCATTCCCAAAAACTCCTGTAACTCCCTGACCGTTTGTGGCCGGGGAAAATCTGTCACCCCGCGCACCTTGTCAGGAAGCGGAACCGCTCCTTTGGGAGAGACGCGATGCCCCCAAAAAATCAATCTGCGTCACCCCGAACTGACACTTTGCTGGGTTGAACCGTGCTCTCCCAACCTCTGGAAAACTGCCGCGAGGTGGTTTTCGTGTTCGTCTTTGGATGTGCTGGCTACCAAAATATCGTCCAAGTAGACGAACATGAAAGGGAGGTCGCGCAGCACCGTGTCCATCATGCATTGGAACGTCTGTGCAGCCCCTTTAAGCCCGAGTGGCATACGTAAAAACTTGAATAGGCCAAATGGAGTTATCACCGCTGTTTTGGGTATGTCTTCAGCGCGCACTGGGACTTGATGGTAACCGCGGACCAAGTCTATTTTAGAAAAAACGCGTGCCCCTGCCAAATGAATGGAAAAATCTTGGATATGTGGGATTGGGTAGTGGTCATGCGCTGAGGCGTTGTTCAACCTGCGGAAATCCCCGCAAGGTCACCACGAGCCGTCAGATCTAGGGACCATGTGTAGCGGGGAAGCCCAAGGGCTTTTCGAACGCCTGATGATGCCCAACCTCTCCAGGTTGGCGAACTCCTCACGCGCTATGGCCAGTTTAGCTGCGTCCAAACGCCGAGCTTTTGCAAAAACGGGCAGTCCAGTGGTGGTAATAAAATGCTCCACCCCGTGTTTAGTGACGGTCGCCGAAAATGTGGGGACCGTGAGTGCTGGGAATTGAGTTAGCAGTGTGTGGAACTTACCGCTTGCAGCTGTGACGTTGGCTTGTGCTGATGGTGGGGCCACTCGCGCTGTACAGGGAATTGAATCAATAGAAAATGCATTAACCAGGCGCCTGTTAGCGAGATCAACCAACAAACCATGTGAGCACAAAAAATCAGCACCCAACATATTGAAATTCACTGCTGCTACAACAAAAGTCAACTCAAATGTACGGCCATGTAGAGACAGAAGCAGGGTCTTCTCACCAAAGGTCTTAATCTCCGAGCCGTTCGCTGCTGTCACCACGGGACCTCTGGAACCTGCTAGCCTGTCCGCATAGGAAGGTGTGATGAAACTCAACTGGGAACCTGTGTCCACGAGGAACTGTCTCCCCGAGCGTGCGTCCAACAAGTAAAGCAGCTTGTTCTCCTCCCCAAGGGCCGCGGCTGCTACCGACCCCCGGTCTTGGCGTTTCCCGAACGCCTGAACTGGCACGGTGGTACACATTTGCGTGCCCTCTCTGCAAAGCGGCGATGGTAGAAACAAAGGACGTCTGATCCGCGTTCTCCGGCTCACCGCCATCGTCGGTGAGTATGGTACCGCTGCCTCTGGCCCCCTGTCATCTCCGGTCGCCGCGCTGAGTTCCGCTGCAGCGGCCGTGGCCGCGCGCCGCTTGGTGGCGTTGACAATTCGCTGCACCTGTCGGCCCAGCGCGCGGTAGTCCCGTTGTGCCAACAGTGGCGAACTGGCCAAGGTCACCCTCGCCGCTGACGGTAGAGTCCTGAGGAAGAGGTGGGTGAAAATGAAGTGATCGTCATCAGAGCCTTTCAACCTCAACAACTTCTCCATAAGGTTCGACGGGCATGTCATTTTCCCACTCAGTCAGCGCTAGGAGCCTCTCTGCTCGCTCCTCCACCGAGGGGTTGAAGTGCTGGATGAGTGCAGCCTTCAACGTGTCGTATTTGTCGCTGTCCGGCGGCTGGTCGATCAGGCTCTCCACATGCTGGGCCATGTTGTTGTCCAGTTTTGCGACTACGTGGTAGAATTTTGTGGCTTCAACCGATATCCCCCGGAGGTTGAACTGCGCCTCAATCGCATTGAACCAGGAGCGCGGATTGTTCTGCCAAAAGTCCGGTAGCTGGACTGTAGCGGCATTCGCTTGGCTGGGGGCTCCTGACGAGGCTGGCCCGGGGGAAACCTCCTCCTCCTGCATTGTACGTCTTGGGTCACCAGTGTGGAAATGTGTAAATGACGAGGCAAGGTTTTGTCTCAAGGCATGTTTTATTACACATTCGCCATCATCGATCAAGTTGGAAAAAGAGGAACTCTCAGACAAATGCGTTCCTTATATACCCAGGCTTTCACAGCTCACAATTCACATGCATTAACATCACAAATCACAATGCATTTCCTCTTTAATCCTTCAGCCTCCCCCTCTCCGTCCTTGGCCAACAAAGGGTCCCCTACACAGTCTCTAGACACACAAAGGATCCTCCCAAGGCCGTCTCCTGCATAACAAGGACTACACTTTCACACCCTCCTGTTATCTCCAAGGAGACTCAGTTCTTTGTTCTATTCTGAGATGTGAGGCATAAAGTAATACACATGTGTGGCCACAACTCAATGTTTATGAAAGAAACAGACGAAAAAGAAATTCTTGACATTGTTAACAAATTCAAAGACAAAAAATCAACTGATTGTAATGATTTCAGTATGTTCTTGGTTAAATGTATTATTGATTGTATTGTTAAACACTTCACTTACATATGCAACATGTCACTTACTGCTGGTAAATTTACAAAGAAAATGAAAATAGCAAGAGTTGTTCCTCTGTATAAGACTGGTGACAAACACTCATTGTCAAACTACAGACCCATCTCCTTGTTACCTCAGTTCTCCAAAATACTGGAAAAAATATTTGTTAAGAGATTAAATGATTTCATTGATAAGCACAATATACTCTGCGAACAACAGTATGGATTCAGGAAGAAACGGACCACCTCACTGGCACTCATGGACTTTGTTGAACAGATTACGGATGCAACAGATAGAAGAGAATACACAGTTGGAGTATTTCTGGACTTACAAAGGGCATTTGATACAGTTGACCATAAATTACTCCTCAGTAAATTACTTAAGTATGGCATCAGAGGAATTGCTTTTGACTGGTTACACAGCTATTTAGAAGACAGATATCAATACGTTCATGTGAATAATACAGACTCTGAGTTGCTGAAGATGACGTGGGGGGTACCACAGGGTTCTGTGCTTGGTCCATTGCTGTTTATTTTGTATATTAATGATTTATGTTCTGTGTCTAAATTGCTCAAGTGTATTTTATTTGCAGATGACAACTTTTTTTTGTAGTGGAGAAAATCTTAAGCAGCTTCTGGATTCAGTAGAAAATGAACTTAAACAAATCAATCAATGGTTCACTGCCAATAAATTATCTATTCACCTTGGAAAAACAAAATGTATAATATTTGGAAACCGCAAATTATATAATCACAGAAAAATTAAAATAAACAATGTTGAAATTGACACAGTTTTTAAAACCAAGTTCCTAGGGGTCATTGTTGATAACAAACTAAACTGGAAATCACACATAAATTATGTCAAAACTAAAATGTCTAAATCCATTGCCGTACTGTATAAAGTTAAGGCTCTCCTGTGTCGGAAGTCTCTTTGCATTTTATATAATTCACTGATAGTTCCCTTTATGACATACTATGTGGAGATCCCGGGGAAACACATATAAAACAAACACAAACTTAATCTTTTTACTACAGAAAAAAGCCATACGCATTGTATCAAAGAAACCTTACCGTGAACCAACAAATCCAATATTCATTCAGTTACATACTCTTAAATTTAGAGATCTAGTAGATTATAATGTCATTCAAATCATGTACAAAGCAAATAATAACCATCCATCCATCCATCTATCCATCTTCTACCGCTTTTCCGGAGGTCCGGGTCGCGGAGGCAGCAGTTCAAGCAGAGAAGCCCAGACTTCCCTCTCCCCAGCCACCTGCTCCAGCTCTTCAGAGGGGATACCAAGGCGTTCCCAGACCAGCTGAGAGACATAGTCTCTCCACCGAGTCCTGGGTCTGCCCCGGGGTCTCCTCCCAGTGGGACGTACCTGAAACACCTCAAGTGGGAGGCGTCCAGGCGTCCAAATAATAACCAATTACCTGTAAATATTCAGAAACTGTTTAAAAAAAGGGAAAGCAAATATGAGCTAAGAGGTAACTCTGTTTTTAATAAGCCAAAGGTTAGAACAAATACAAAGTATCATTGCATGTCTGTCACTGGAGTTAAACTGTGGAACTGTTGCTCTGAAAATATTAAAACATGTTCAACTCTGAAGCAATTCAAAAAACTGTACAAAGATGAGAAAATCTCCCAGTGTCTCACTGTAAATGCTGGGAGATAAATTTGTAATAACTTAAATGTTTTTTGGTTTTTTTTGTCTACTTGTTCTATTTGATTTTCTTTGTTGATTATGGGTAAGACTTAAATTTTTATGTTATTGATTTTATAATTGTAATGGGGTAGGCACTATATAAGCACTAGCTTCAGCCTACACCCTTTCGGTTGTTCTTTTGTGTGTTCTTATTGTATTGTATGTGTTTATTATTAATGTCACCGAATAAAAAAATAAATTCAAAAAATTCAAATTCAAATTCATCCATCCATCCATCCATAAGTCCAAACTGTTGCCTGGTTCACAAAGTACCATGATCCCCATGATCTCTCCTGCAGGTGGCGACCCCACTGAACCCATGTGACTCCTTGGGGTACACTGGGTAATTTTTTTTCTGAGGGATCGACTGGACCACTTTTGGTCTGACCCTTCAGCCAGGACCTGTTTGTCTTAGGAGACCCTACCTGTGGCAAGTTGATCTCGGCAACATAGCTCCTGGGCTCATTAGGGTTTATTCCTCATCAACAACTGCTGGGTCTTTTTGTTTTGTTTTTTCCCCCCGTCCCGTCAGGCAGCTAAGTAAGCAGAACAGAAATCTGCTTCCTTTATTATGTCAAACAGATTTACTTTGCCAAAAGGAGCTTTATGCAGTACATATATACACTACCGTTCAAAAGTTTGGGGTCACCCAGACAATTATTTTTTGTTTTCCATGAAAAGTCACACTTATTTACCACCATGAGTTGTAAAATGAATAGAAAATATAGTCAAGACATTGACAAAGTTAGAAATAATGATTTGTATTTGAAATAATAATTTTTTCCAGATACTCAACCTGCTCAAAGGAAGGTCAGTTTTATAGCTTCTCTAACTAGCTAAACTGTTTTCAGCTGTGCTAACATGATTGCACAAGGGTTTTCTAATCATCCATTAGCCTTCTGACGCAATGAGCAAACACATTGTACCATTAGAACACTGGAGTGATAGTTGCTGGAAATGGGCCTCTATACACCTATGTAGATATTGCACCAAAAACCAGACATTTGCAGCTAGAATAGTCATTTACCACATTAGCAATGTATATTAGATATTAGAGTGTATTTCTGATTAGTTTAAAGTTGTCTTCATTGAAAAAAACAGTGCTTTTCTTTCAAAAATAAGGAAATTTCTAAGTAACCCCAAACTTTTGAACAGTAGTGTACGTACTGTATATAGTTATAAACTGCTCTTGTAATAACTTTTAATACTTTATTTAAATTGTTCCACCCATGAAGGACCCAATGGGGAAGGGGGGGATGGGAAGGGGAAAAGAAAAGGGAGAGGAACAGACAAAAAAGACAAACAAACTAACAACTGAGACAAACAGAAGACAGACTGTTTCTTCCACTGAAGAGGTCTCAACATGAGTCTGGTATCTGCCCCTCTTAAAGGAGAGACTTATATGTGTGTGCATACATGTGTGTGTGTATGAGAGCACATGCAAAATAAGTGCGTGCATGTGAGTGGCTTGTCAGGAAACATACAAAGAGGGCGGTTGGTCACGGCAACTCCCCACCCGGAAACCCCGAGCAAGCAGGACAATGCCACCAACCCCCACAGAGCACAAATATCCCAAGATCAACAAGCCCCAGGACAGCCAGGCATCCTCCCCAGGAGGAATGGCTGAGGGAGGCTGGGCTGCCAAGTGGCCGGCGCAACAGGCCCATGCCCCCAGACCAGTCAATCCCCCCAGTGGGGCCAATGCCAGCCCCCAGGCCCCAGGCACCGGGATGTCAGCAGCCCCATACCCCAGGCCAGAGACCGGCCCGTGCCCCAGGCACAAGCCCCCCAGACACCCCCCCACAGCAGGCCCACCCTCACCCCAGCACCACTGCCACACACCCCAGGGACCCCCACACCCAAAGAACTGCTGTTTTTAATGTATAGCTATGGTCACAAGTACCCTTATGAACGACTGCAACCATCATACAAACGATTTTTGGACCATTTCGTATGGCCTTCTTCAGGCAGTTGTAGAAGAATCCAGCATTCATAACTTCGTGGCCAGGTCGATGGTCTTGTCCAAAATTTCTATGAATGTCCCACGAAAACCTCTCACCGTAGGGCTGCCATACGAATGCCATAGGAACAAGGTAGGAACATCACAATGAAAACAGATTTTTCTGATAAAATTGTAGAGGACTACCTGCTTGTACAAGTACATAAAAACAGACCACAATGAAATACTGTTGCTTCCAGAAAATTACACTTCTCACTGTTTGTGATGCATGGGGCAATATGATGCAACACATCAGCAAAGGTGTTACGGTCCATACTTGTGCCTCCTCCCCTGGAGATGTGCACACTCTGTGCATTCAGCCTTCTACAGCTGTTCTGACCCTTCACAGACCAGAATGAATCTGGTCAAATTTGCCAGGATAAACAGATAAAACTTTTATCCAAAGGAAATCTCTTCTTGGCATCAAACTGGGGATTCTAAATTGTTCTTAGGTGTGAATGTAAGAGTGAATGGTTGTCTGTCTCTCTGTGTTGGCCCTGCGATGGACTGGTGATCTGTCCAGGGTGTACCCTGCCTCTCACCTCAGTGTCTCATCTCCAGCTGTTTCGAGGCTGGCCTCTCTTTCTCTTCCCTTGCGGGTTCCAGGTCAGGACTTGGCGTGTGAAACTGGATGGTGGTTTCCTTGGGTGTGTTCAATCCAGTCTCACTTCCTCCACAGAATCTGGTCTGCCACTGGTTTCTGTCCCGATTGCTTCCACAGGTCTTCATTCCTGATCTTCTCCAGCCACCTGATGTTAAAGATGCGCCTCAGGCATGTGTTAAAGAAAGTCTGGATCTTCTGCTGCATCATCTTTATCGTCCTCCAGGTTTCACACCCAAAAAGTAGAACAGACTTAACTTTAGAGTGGAAGATGCAAAGTTTGGTTCTCATCATGTCTCTCATGTCCCAAATAGGCCTAGTAAAAGCACGGTTGACGTCTTAAAACAGAAATATAAAATTTTGCAGCTGTTTTCTCCTCAAAAACCTTCGTATTGAATGATGATTTGTATGGCGTGCGTGCAGCCTACTCCAAAGAATGACACAAATGTTGCATGAATGACATACTTCCACCTTATGAGTGCCTCAAAGCCACCTTACGCACACTATACGAAACTCCATATAAATGGGGATTCGTATGGCGCTTCCTTTGACCACTGTATGGGGACCTCAAGAACAATTTAAGGTGTTCTTGTGATGTACTTACAGCCACTGTAGGAATTTGGGGTTCTGGAATGGTCGACTGAGCCTAAATAATCCACAGACATCTTGCATAGTTCTTACGTTGTTCCTATGGCATTTGTACGGCCGCCCTACGATGAGGGGTTTTCATGGGGCATTCATAGAAAATTTTGGACAAGACCATCGACCCAGCCATGAACTTACTAATGGTCTACAAATGGTGGATTCTCCTACAGCCGCCTTAAGAAGGCCATATGAATTGGTCCAAAAATTATTTGCACGGTATTCTCAGTGATTCGTAAGGGTATTTGTGACCATAGCATTAGTTCCTGGTTTGTAGCTCTGCTTTTGTTTAATATTCAATAAATCCCTACTCTACCTGAGGCCAGCCTGCATTTGGGTCCTCTCCCTTGCCTCACACATGACCTAAACAATAGCAGAAACGGGAATTTGTTAAATTTTTATTGCAGTTTTCAATATTACTGTCTGTTTCATTAACTGGTTGGTGTTGAAACCCATGATGGTGGTTTTGACAGAAAGAAAGCCCAGACACCAATAGCCGTGCTCCTTCTCACTAATGCTATTACCCGAGACACCACACACTGCAGTCACCCTTTAAATAAATAAGACTCCTCAGGTAATCCATCTGAAGGCCAATAACTGACACGTCTGAAATGAGAAAACCCTGAAAAGGTAATTGAACATAATTCAATTCATCTAAGCTCTAAGATTGAAAAACGGTCAAATATTGATCATTTTTAAAGCAAAATTAGTGTCTACAGCAATACTGATCAAATAATGAATACATTTTTACTGACTGGATTTTAATGTGAAAAAAGTAATTTGAAATTTAACTTTGTAAATAAGCAAAAGCAGCAGCCTGAGTTGTTTTGGGTTTTTTTTGTCAGAGTACCGTAGGAGCTGTCTCTTCCCTTTCCCAGAGTTCTGTGAAACCTGTCAGCATACAGCTGACATAGCACCTCATCAACACGCTGTAATATATTGTATCATAAAATCTCCTTTCACTCCAAGGCCTGGTGAGACTTTGCCAAGTCCCACTCTGACATTGTCATTTGTGCTTCAGCGAAGACTTAGAATGCTGAGAGGCTGCTTGCTCACAAAGGTAGAACTGAAGAAGAACATTTGGTAGACAGTGATATAGTAGAGAAAACTCTTCTGGGACCAAAGGGGTGGGAGGGGTGCAGAATGGAGTTCTACTTACGGTCTGTTTAAAAAAAAAAAAAAAAATCCACAGTTTTGCAACTTCATTTTCCAGTCTCCCAGCATGTCTGTTTTTCCCTGACAACCTCATGACACCTCCAGTCAGATACACCTGTGCCCCAAATGGTCTAGAACTGAAGCCTGTCATAAAGCAGCTCCTCTCTTGTGTCCATTCCACTGCTACCAAGTGTCAAAACAAAAGTGGTTCAAGAGAGGTTTAGATTTAGCTGCACTGCCATTGTCAAAGTGCAAACCGGTTTTAGGATGGGTAGTTAATTTTACTATTATGAAATTACAAAGAAAGAGCAAGAACATTTTGATGTGTTAAAAAAAGAAAAGGGAAAAATAGGGACTTTCTGATTTTGCTGCGGTTTTTGTCTCATGATCTTAGCAGTAGCTGCTCGTGGATGATCCCACCAAGGAGGTAAATTAATCATGAACAGACACACACCTATTCTTGCGAGGACCCCGAGTCTTGAGCTCCACAGATATTAAATTGAATAATATTTGTTATATTATTCAGTTTCTTTTAACCTGTACTTTTAATCTATCCAAAATAATTAAATGCAGCTCTTGCAAAGCCCCAAGAAAACATCACTATGCTGACCAACACGTTGTTCAAGACAACATCACACCAGCTTTGAATGAATGAATGAATGAATCTTTTTTTATTTCGGATAGATTAAAAGTAAAGATTAAAAAGAAACAGAATAATATAACAAAGGGGAAAAAATCCAACAAGGTCAAATTAGAGAATAACTCTTCTGATTATACAGTTCAACATAAGTTATCTGAAATGGGTGATGGCTGAAGCTGCAGCTTATATTGCCCACCCATATTCCATCCAAGAATTCAAAAGAAAAACAAAACAAGAACGATTACAATTCAGAACAAAGCTAAGACAAAATGTGACAAAAAACTAAGCTACAACACAACACAGACTGGATATGACAATCCTTATGTGATTTTACATGTCATCTTGTATATATGTTTGGAGTATTTCTTCCTTTAGTTTTTGTTTAAATTGTCCAAGCGTTGTACAAGATTTTAATTCAGGTCCAAAATCGTTCCATAATCTGACTCCTTGCACTGAAACACAGTGTTGCTTGGTGGTAGTTCTCACTGTAGGTTTTTGAAATGTACATGTTCCTCTGAAATGATATTGTTTCTCCCTTATTTGGAACAACTTTTGGATATTTGCGGGCAGTGATAGATTCTTCACTTTAAACATTATTACTGCAGTTTTAAAGTCAACCAGATCTTTCAACTTGAGAGCTTTTAATTTAAGAAAAAGTGGGTTTGTTGGTTCCCTGTAAGCAGCTTTGTTTATTATTCTAATAGCTCTCTTCTGAAGCATAAAGACTGGATATATGTTTGTTTTATATGTATTTCCCCATACTTTAGTACAATATGTCATGTATGGGAGTATTAATGAATGATACAAAGTATATAATGTGGGTTGATTCAGCAAATATTTCGCTCTGTGTAGTATTGCTGAGCTTCACTCAGCATGATAAAATCTGACCAAGAAAAGTTGAGCACACGTCCTCATTCCAGCGCCAACAACAAACAAGATGAAATGGGACACAAAAAAGTCAAAATAATGACATCAAATTAAAAGGAATGCATTGCAAGTATTTCTAAAAGTGTTGCATTTGTTAACTTGATGTCACTAAGTCTTATTAGATAGTGATCAATCAGTCAATCAAACTTTATTTGTATAGCACTTTTCAAACATTAGATGCGGCACAAAGTGCTTTAGAAAGCTTGAGATCAGTCCGCCAAGGTCTCCGCCTTTGACCGCCACCTAATCCACATAGCACCGGACCCCCATGATCCCTCCTGCAGGTGGTGAACCCACTGGAGGGCGGACCCATGTAACTCCTTCGGGCTGAGCCCGGCCGGGTCCCATGGGTGGAAACCCGGCCACCAGACGCTAGCCTTCGAGCCCCTCCCCCAGGCCTGGCTCCAGGGTGGGGCCCCGGTAACCCCATACCGGGCGGGGTACACTGAATCCTTGATATACAATTTATCATGAGAGTCTGTTGGATACTGGAGAGGAGAGTCCGGCTGTTGGTCGAACCTCGAATTCAGGAGGAGCAATGTGGTTTTCGTCCTGGCCGTGGCACATCGGACCAGCTCTTTACCCTCTCAAGAATTCTTGAGGGTTCGTGGGAGTTTGCCCAACCAGTTTACATGTGTTTTGTGGACTTGGAGAAGGCATTTGACTGCGTCCCTCGTGGATTTTTGTGGGGGGTGCTTCGGGAGTATGGGGTATCGGGCTTGTTGTTACAAGCTATTCGGTCTCTGTACGACCGTTGTGAGAGTTTGGTTCGTATTGCCAACACTCGGTCGGAGTTATTCCCAGTGAGAGTTGGACTCCGCCAGGGCTGCCCTTTATCACCGATCCTGTTCATAATTTTTATGGACAGGATTTCTAGGCGCAGCCAGGGAATGGAGGGTGTCATGCTTGGTGACCACAGGATCTCATCTCTGTTGTTTGCAGATGATGTTGTCCTGTTGGCTTCATCTATCAATGACCTACAGCTCTTGCTGGGACGGTTTGCCGCTGAGTGTGAAGCGGCTGGGATGAGAATCAGCACCTCCAAGTCCGAGTCCATGGTCCTCAGCCGGAAAAAGGTGGATTGCCCTCTCCGGGTTGGGGACAGGCTCCTGCCCCAAGTGGAGGAGTTTAAGTATCTTGGGGTCTTGTTCACGAGTGAGGGGAAAATGGAGCGAGAGATCGACAGACGGATTGGAGCAGCATCTGCAGTGATGCTGACGTTGTACCGGTCTGTTGTGGTGAAGAGGGAGCTTAGTTCTAAGGCAAAGCTGTCGATTTACCAGTCAATCTACGTTCCTACTCTCACCTATGGTCACGAGCTTTGGGTAATGACCGAAAGAACGAGATCGCGGATACAAGCGGCTGAAATGAGCTTTCTCCGTAGGATTGCTGGACTTACCCTGAGAGATAGGGTGAGGAGCTCAGTCATCCGGGAGAGGCTCAGAGTAGAACCGCTGCTCCTCCACATTGAAAGGAGTCAGTTGAGGTGGTATGGGCATCTGATTAGGATGCCTCCTGGACGCCTCCCACTTGAGGTGTTTCAGGCACGTCCCACTGGGAGGAGACCCCGGGGCAGACCCAGGACTCGGTGGAGAGACTATGTCTCCCAGCTGGTCTGGCAACGCCTTGGTATCCCCTCTGAAGAGCTGGAGCAGGTGGCTGGGGAGAGGGAAGTCTGGGCTTCTCTGCTTGAACTGCTGCCTCCGCGACCCGGACCTCCGGAAAAGCGGTAGAAGATGGATGGATGGATGGATGGACAAAGTGCTTTACATAGATAAAAACAGCAGACACATTTAGTTACATATACTGTATGTATGCGATACATCCCACCCTGTCATGAACGGCCCTCTCTGAGGGCAAACAGGACGCCAAACGAAGACTGTGAGTTTGAAAATTTATTAACTAAAAAGAAACACAACATACTAACACACAACGAAGAACACAGCTTAGAGGCTGGAGCGATAAATGTGAATAAACAGGAACGTAAGCAAGACAGAATAAACAATAACTTAACTTGGCGAGATGTCCAGGGGATTCATGACATGAGCTGGGTTGATGCCACTGCACCAGGGAAATGGTGCCCACAGCTTAAATAGGCCACCCCTGATTACAAACACCTGCGGGGTCCTGAGTGGCAGTTATTGCTGGCAGCCGTAACAGCCCGCAAACAGAATCTGACAGCCGGAAATGATGCGCGACCTGTCACAGCACCAGCAACGATCAACACAATAAACCAAAGAAGGAAATCCAGAAACTAATAACGAACTAACCAAAAACAGAAACCAAATACAGCCAACAAGGAGAACTGAAAAACAAACAAGCAGAGAAAGACAAAATTAA